>OY744548.1:25310492-25430492 GCA_963556195.1 Sepiola atlantica
TCTTGAGCTCCGGATTTTTAAACAAGTTTAGCGATTTATATACTATTTCGAACTTAAGCATAACACACTAACGAACTAATGGACAGACCGACGGAAGACATACTTTGTCACACTGACATTGGACGTATCTAAAATGATATCATTACACGAATAGGCCAATTCTTAACATGCGTTTATTCAATCTGCGCGTTTAGCGATGAAAATACTGTTCCAAATTAAACGATATTTTGATCACTTTTATACAGAAGAGATATTTATGGAAGAAGGTAGAAAAAATAAAGAAATAGTATCGGAACAGTTAAACAGGGGTGTCGCCAATATCAAGTCCAAATGAATGTTAATATCTCTCTCCAGTGTAAAACAACCGAATCTTCATTTTCCCTCTCTTATTAAAAAAAAAATGCGACGCATGCAAACCAACTTAATTTGCATAAATCTCTCACTCGATACCGCTGCCCAGATCTTCAAATAAAAACCTTATTTGACTTTCTGACGCCTTTCTCCTCCCACTCCTTTTTCTTTTTTGTCGTCAGCGAGCGTTTTCGGGTTCGTCTCACACACACAGCATACCAGACGCTGCCTCTTTGAACGGCGCCGACAAGTGTCTGCATTTACGTCAGTCGGTCGCTCTCCGTTACAGGTCAGATAAAAGATAAGGATAGTCATATTTAGGGACGAAAGAGAGACAAAAGAGGCTTGGGTATGTGATTACGTTGCTAGGAGAAGAGTTCCGATGTGTGAGAAGACACACGGAGAAATTAGTGAAATTTGAGTGTTGATCGGTTGATCTTTTGTGGATGTGAAACAAATCGTAACGTAAGAGATAAGTTGGAGTAGCGTGAGTTGCGAAATTGATAATCGGAGAAAATATGATGCATATCAATATATGATACGGCATGATCGGTTTTCATTCGATCACCGAAATTAAACCACGCTGAACCCGGCCAATACCAGAAGGGAGTATGGCGAATCTTTTTTTAAATACAGCTTTGAAGATACTTTTAGCAAGTATAACCTCAGTATAACCTGCTAATCTACACATACTTTGACACAACGGAAAAACCGCACTCCCATCTCCTATGTGAAAATTATGTTCTCAATCATGTGTCGAGGCTATCTAGCGACAGTATGAAACTCGTTTTTTATCCAGTTTATTTAAATTGTGGAAGGGAGAGGGAAAACATAACATCTATTAAGTCTTTATTGTTTCTTGCTTACATTGTCGATTTTGAGAGAAAAAAGGGGTCTATAGTGTGTAACGATTCATAACATATCCAGAATTGATTTCTTGATTAGTCTTTTAGCTTGAATTAGAGTCATTTACATCAGATGTATTGTTTGATCATATGTTTAAACGAGTGATAATCGCTGTTTCTGTAAACCGTCGGAGGGTTATGCGGTGGATACGTCTAATTATTGAAGTCACAGAGAAGTCAAACTTATGGTTAAAATCACCCATGTGGGAAAATAGCGTTTATATAATCATTAACATTGATAGCTCTTTTATGTTTACATACTTTTTGCTCAAATTTGCTTTGGTACTACCAATATAATTCGTGTTGCATGTGTTGGGTAGTAGGTAGGGTGTTTTCTCCCTATCACTTACTGTTACAATAACATTAACCCATTTCATATCCTCTTGCCGCTATGAACTGCTTCCTTCATAAATATATTTTGTCTATAAAAGTTATGAAATATGTTGGTTTTGTTAGTTCGATAAAGTTCGTTGTCCTTTATTAACTTTATTCATATATATATATATATATATATATATATATATATATATATATATATATATATATATAAAGTAGAGAACTAAAAGCGAACTTTTAGGAAAGGTAACACCTATTGTGAAAAGTATACAACTCAATATACCGGATATATATATATATATATATATATATATATATATATATATATATATATATATAGATATATATATATATATATATAAATATATATATATATATATATATATATATATATAAATTTTGGCTTTTCGCCAACTTATCTATCCCAGCAATTTCCTCTGATGATAAGATTTTGATCTTTGAAAAGCCTGGCGTAAGGAAAAAATTAATTAAATAAATGCATTGAGCAACTGAATTGAAAAAAGATCTGCCTTCGTCACTTTTCTAATTTCTTTTTCATCCTTCTATTTCTCTCTCTCTCTCTCTCTCTCTCTTTCTCTCTCTCTCTCTCTCTCTCTATATATATATATATATAAATACATATTTTGTCCGGACCAACAATTGCCATGTAACCGTTTTATTTTAATGTTACAACCGTTTCATTTTGAGAAACTATGCAAGCAGACTATATATATAGTGCAATGCTCCGACTCTGTCGATGAGTACTATCGAATGTGTAGATGTATCATGCTTGCCGCCTTCAATCAAAATATCACTTAATTTCCCCGTTATTACGTGATAATCCCTCGTGGCCTAATGGAACTAGGTAGCCGCTTACAGATTCTAGATGTCTCTGTGAACCTAGTTCGCGCCTACTTACCGTCTGAAACTGTTATTTCTCTACACTGATAAGTCCGGAAATACTTCGGTGAATGTTTTTTTTTTTTTTTTAAATATTTCCAACAGTGCTCAACTTTCAATTTTACTTGGAAAGGGACTTATAATAATATTGAATTATTTTTTTAAATATTTTATGTACATACGACGTCGATTCGAACATACGACGTCGATTCGAACATACGGCTCTCATCAGAGCACAGAAATACTAATCTCAGACAGTCATAGAGCGCGAACCCGGTTCACAGATACACCTTGAATCTGTAGACGTTCACGTTGTCTTATTAGGCCACGAGAAATTGACACGTAATAACAGGGAAATTAAGTGATGTTCACACTGAAAGCGATGAGTCTAGACATCTAAACATTCTTCGATAGCAAATATATATATATATATATATATATATATATATATATATATATATATATATATATATATATATACATGGATAGAGCGTACACTTATATGTGTATTTATGTGCATGTATATTCGTATATATATACGTGTGTGCGTATGTGTCCATTCATTTATATATTTGCTTTGTATATATATATATTATATCTATATGTGTATATGTGAGTGCACTTATATGTATGAATGTATATGTGTGTACATGTATATATTTGCGTATGTGTGTATATATTCATATGTTTATTTATTATGTTAGTATGTCTGTATGTATACATGCATGTCTACATGGCTGTACGAAGGATAGTATACATAAGTGCATGTGTGTATATATAACATATTTACTCATCCTTATTGTAAAGGTTACGTAAGCTTCTGAACAGGTGTAACAATTTAATCAATAATGCATCCATGTTGAACGCATCTAATATAATACCTCATTATTATTGTCCTTTAACCGTACTTATCCTAAATAACAACCCCAAATTAGGACAAAACATGTACATATACGATCTGATTCGAATAATTATAAGCGAACTTGATTAATAAATAAATTGGTCTTTCCTTCAATTTACATTTCTATATTTCTTGCATATTAATTATTAATTTTAAAAATTCAGATCAATTAACTCACACTTGAAGGGTGTGAAATAAAGTCTTTGAAATACATTTTAAGTATATTGCAGAGGAATCTACTCAATGGAGACTTATTTGATTATTTAAATTCTAACTCATGAATAGTGTAATGAGAATCGAAAATAATGATTTAACTATGAAAATATCTGCAAATGAAGAATTTCAATTCTTTTAAATAGTAGCTTTTAGAGTGGGGGATCACTTTCCTATATAAATTTAACGTAAAATGAACAGCCGCGCCCATGCATTAATATGTAGACGTTGAAACAAATTATTTTATTCAATATTTTATTGAAATCCAAATTTTGTGTAAACTAAGCTTATATGTTTATTGTATTTTTATTTTATTGTATTTTTATTTTTATTTTATTTATATTTTTATTGTATTTTTATTGTATTTATATTTTTATTGTATTTTTATTTTTATTGTATTTTTATTTTTATTGTATTTATATTTTTATTTTATTCATATTTTTATTGTATTTTTTATTGTATTTGAATTTTTATTGTATTCATATTTTTATTTTATTTATATTTTTATTGTATTTTAATTGTATTTCTTTCTTTGGGGAGTAGCTGGATTTTGTTGGTGGTGTGTGTGCTGCTATCGTCAAAATGATAATTATCAACTTGCCTAGACATCCAGTTTACTCGGAATCACATGGAGACAAAGGAAGCAACGAAAAACAAACGAATTCCATTTAAGAAAAAAACCTTTATTCCATGTGAAACAGGTAAAAAATCTGAAAATAAAAAATAAACAAAAAGGTAACTCACTACGACGAAGAAAGAAGAAACAAGTATTCATAGATAAACGAAAGGAGAAGCAAGTGAATACAAAGGAATAGATGACTTAATTTAACTACTAGTGGGAGCGAGGCGAAGATGGGCTCGCCATACTAGGGAAGTAGGAATATCAGGGGACGCCGTCGTAGGAAACCGGAGCGACGCCGGGAATTAGTTGTAACATTGTTACGAAGGGGAGACATTGTTAATGAAAACATGAGAGGCATAATAAAGAGGATTAGCTTAGTAAGGAAAGGAGAGAATTAATTTACATACCAACTTATGTTAGCGGGGTGGAAGAATCTGCGGAGCGAAGCGCCCGTGTGTTTCGATTAACGAACTGCAGGAAAATGGCGACGGTTGAAAAAAACGCCAGAAGAACAAGTCTCGAGCAAACAAAAACGGAAACGTAGTTTATGGTTAGGTTAGGGTTAGTTTTGGGTTAGTTTCAAGTTTGGTTAACGTTAGTTCAGAGTTAGTTTAGGTTCGAGTAAGGGCAGGGTAGTGTTTGGGTTTAGGTAGGGTAAGGGAATTTTTTTAAAATTTGGTTCATATTGTGTAGATTGTTCGTTGCAGTTCCTAAACGTTTTCGTCGCTAATTGAAGAATGTAAAAAGGCCAACTCCACCCCCAAAATGTAAAAAAATTAAAATATTGACAAAATATATTGCCCCCATTTATATTTAAAAAAAAAAAAAATTTGGATGAGTAAAAAAAAGGAATATGCCCGCCCCTAATTTTCCCGTCACAAAATTGAGAAACCATTCGGTTATACGTCTCAATTTACCGTTAACTCGGCTGGAAGTGGGTGCTCATTTTACGTTAAATTTATATAGAAAAGTGATTACTCACCTTAAAATTAAAAAAAAATATATTTTTTAATTTCCGTTTTTGCGGATATTTTAGGCTGTTTACATGTAACTGCTAAAAAAGTAGAATTTGGAGTTTACCGAGGTTACTCACAATTCTTAAAGTACACAACCATAATTCGGCAGTTTAAAGTTTTTTAAATTCTGCAAATGCGGCAACAAACCTCTGTTTTTTATATCACAGGGTAATTGTCAGTATCGGTGAGCTTTCTGCTTGAATCTGTGACGTCAGTCTCAAGGAGCTGCATTAAGGTCTATGAATGGTTTCGTACAAATTTCCAAGGTGCGAAAACAAAATAACTAGACAATTTCATGTGTATATATATATATATATATATATATATATATATATATATATATATATATAGGTTGGGTGAAAGTACAACATAGTTTAAAAAATAAACTCTCCCCATATTAAGAATGGTTTTCTAAATAGTAACGTTATTATTTCAGCACTGTCTGTGAACTGCAGAAGTACAAAAAATAAACCGAATCAACTGAATTGTCTTTTTATGCGCTATGTTCCGATATTGCATGTCATCTGTTCTGTGTTAAGTTCGACAAATTGTTATTTATGTTTTGAATAATAATAAATGCTTGATATATTTCGGCAATACGAAAATATCTAATAGTTGTCTTCGAATTAAATTATAACATTCTTCGAAGAACGAAATTGAAATTGACGGAGCGTTCCTTGTGTATATAAAGAAGTGAAATATTGTTTTTTTTATATTAATAAATAAAGTATGAGTTAACAGAAATAATTTTGTAAAAAGTTAATTATGGTAGTAAAATAAAGTATTTATGTAAACGAAGGCGTTTTACTGAATGAAAGCACCATTAATTGTTTTTCATTGTTCAGAAATTATATTCGATTATTCCAGAAATAGTATTGTAGCCAGCCAATCAAATCATCATGAAAATAAGAATAATAAGTACTGTATTTAGTTAGGGAAGATTTAATGGGTTAAAGACAATATCACGGTGTACAATGGTGGTGGTGGTAGTAGATTTTTGCGTGTGAATAAAATTTACTCTGACTTCCTGTATGTATGACATTTTGTGAGAGTCAGGTTTATCGGAATTAATGTAGGAAATTATGAATGCGAATACATCTGACTGATATTTTCCTGAATTACGCATCAATTATTAGCATAATACGTGACCATATGGGATTTCTATGTAGCGCCTGTGTTTTATGACCTGTAATGATTGTAGTTGTATGGTGAATAATCGAGTTTATTTTATCATATAAGAGATGTGATTTTGTTTTCAATAACACATTCATGAATGCAATTAAATTTAAAAAACACACATTTAATACAGTTTTTACTTACTAACCTTAGCAACTAATCAATATAATAATGTAATTAATAGATATGTTAGTTCTCTTAGTTACTACTGGTAACCTAATTTTATTTCATTTTATGTTAAATTTACGACACTTATTTTTAATTTTAGATTAAATTTATGACTCTTATTTTTTAAATTTGACATTGAATTTACGACTTTTATTTTTAATTTATGATTGAATTTACATCTCTTATTTTTCTATAAGACTCTTAATTTTTATTTTCCATTGAAGTTACGGCTCTTATTTTTTCTTAACAACACTAATTTTTCATTTTAGATTGTTTTTACGACTCATATTTTTTTCTGTACGACTCTCATTTTTTACGTTAGATTGAATTTACGACTCTTATTTTTAATAGGACTCTTATTTTTCATCTTAGATTGTATTTACGACTCTTATTTCTTCTGTACGACTCTCATTTTTCATGTTAGATTGAATTTACGACTCTTATTTTTAATAGGAGTCTTATTTTTCATTTTAGATTGTATTTACGACGCTTATTTTTTCTGTACGACTCTCATTTTTCATTTTAGATTGAATTTACGACTCTTATATTTCATGGGAGTCTTATTATTCATGTTAAATTGAATTTACGACTCTTATTTTTTCCGTACGACTTTAACTTTTCATTTTAAATTGAATTTACGACTCTTATTTTTTTCTGTACGACTCTCATTTTTCATGTTAGATTGAATTTACGACTCTTATTTTTAATAGGACTCTTATTTCTCATTTTAAATTTTATTTACGACTCTTATTTTTTCTGTACGACTCTCATTTTTCATTTTAGATTGAATTTACAGTATATATTTGTTTCCAATTTGGAAGCATTCTCACCTGGATCATGTCTATAATTTTGGAGAACATTTCACTAACAAAAACGGAGTTACTACAAATGATCACTATGTAATGATCATATGACCAAATTTAAGGTTAGATTGTTGATTACTTATATCAACTTATGCGATATTGGAAACAATTTGAAATTAGATTTCAGTTGCTGTAAAATATTAGCGAGGAAATATATAATGTAAGATGCTGATAGGGTTCAGCTGTAATATTGCATAATTTGACTCTCACATATTTTTTATCGACAGAGAAAGCTGTTCGCCTCTCTGGAGTAGTTGATGACGTCTAGCTTCAGAAATAGTCGTAGTGGTAATGTAGCAGTCATAGAGATGTTTAACATTTCTTTTTTCCCTTCTCCTGTTGGTGGCTGAAATAATAGAAGTCGTTAAAATCAAATCAAATCAAATCAGATTTATTGGCAAAAAAACATAGCAACGGGCAAAAAGCCATGTAAATTGATAATTAGAAGATGTGTGCATCTAAACAGCGTTTCAATGTTTTTTTCAATCGTGGACATGAAAGACAGCATCACCGTCTCTAGTAGACTGTTCCACGAAGAAAAATCACAGACAGAGAAATGCCGAATTTGTTCTAATGAGACGAAAGTTTCTATGACACATCATTTGCCGGGTTCCGTGGGTGAAAAACTTCCTTAAAGAAACATTCAAGTTGCGGGTGATGTTTTACGCCAGAAACGCGTCCGCACGCATCCTTCATTACTGAAAGATCAGCGGCCATGATGCATTCAATTTGTCTTGAATTTTGTGGTCGTCTTTTGGCAGTCTTTTCCACAGTGCAGCGACCCGAACCAAAAAAAGACGCCTTCTTACGATTAAGCTGAAATGGTCTAAGAGAAGACTACAAACAGCTCCATTAATTATTTACAGTAATGTGTAGCAAGTACATCAAGATTAACTGTATTTTCCCTCTCCCTACCTTAGTAGAGTGGAAGGCAACTCAAAATTAACGCCTTAACTTCAACGTCAAATTCCCAGAAGTAGGAATACTCTCACTTTTCTGCATCGTACTTCCACTCATGACATCATATCCTGACACGTGGTCGTAATTCTAAAACTTGTGACTTCTCATGGAATTTTCCACTTTCTTACTTAATTTTAACCTTTCGTGGAAGATTACCGATTTTGACTTCACTTTTCCAAACCTGCATCTAAATATTCCTATTTTCGTCAGCTTCTGACGAATCAAAATATGTACGAAAATGTTTTTAAATATGTTTTTATTTTGTAATCTACTACTATTACTGCTACTACTGCTACTACTTCCACTACCACTACCACTACCACTACCACTACCACTACTACTACTACTGCAACTACTACTACTACTAATACTACTACTTCTACTGCTGCTGCTTAATCTTCAGTAAATGAAAGTATTATTTTTTAAATGTACAAAAATATAGAATTTTGGTGGGGCGGACTGCGTTATACCTTAGCAACAACTTTTATAAAATTTTAACCTTTCGTGGAAGATTACCGATTTTGACTTCACTTTTCCAAACCTGCATCTAAATATTCCTATTTTCGTCAGCTTCTGACGAATCAAAATATGTACGAAAATGTTTTTAAATGCTTTTATTTTGTAATCTACTACTATTACTTCTACTACTAATACTACTTCCACTACCACTACCACTACCACTACTACTACTAATACTAATACTACTACTACTACTACTGCTGCTGCTTAATCTTCAGTAAATGAAAGAATTATTTTTTAAATGTACAAAAATATAGAATTTTGGTGGGGCGGACTGCGTTATACCTTAGCACCAACTTTTATAAAATCGACTTGTTCAATATTTAGTTGGTAATTTGGCAGCATGGATGAACTGCATAGTTTACTTCTAACCGTGATGTGGGATGGCAAATCTTCCTTCATCCTACGGGGTTAGATGAAAAAAGATTTAAAACCCACAGCGGATAATTTCGACGTCAAATTCCCAGGGGTAGGAACTTTCTAACTTTTCGGTCACGTACTTCCATCCTATGGCATCATATCCTGCCACATAGTCCTAATTCTAAAGATTAAACTTGTAATAGAATTTTCCACTTTCTTACTTAATTCTAACCTTACGAAGAAAAATTCCGACTTCAGCCTAACTTTTTGTGCCACGTATTTCCTCCCATAACGTCATATCCCGCCACGGAGTACTAATTCTAAAACTTTTAACTTCCAGTAGAATTTTCCACTTTATTTCTTAATTTTAATCTTACGTAGACAATTTCCGATTTCAACCTTACTTTTATACATTTGCATACAAATATTGCAACATAGACAGAAGTAACGAGTAGTAAATGTAATTAATATACACTCTTCACAATGAAAGGTTGGGAACCAATGCGTAATTCAATTGTTTGTCATGAGGCTGATATGTGTAGTAGAATGGAGTATTGTTGCCACATCTGGGCTGGTGCATCATCATCTAGTCTCTCCCTCCTTGACAAGGTCCACAAAAGAGTCGCCAACCTAATAGGTCCTCACTGTCCCATCGCCGCTATGTAGCATCCTTGTGTTTGTTTTACAAATACTTCAATGGATTATGCTCCGATGAATTGGCTTCTCTGGTGCTCCCTCGACGTAAATTCACTTAACAAACTCGACAATGAGCTAAATCCCACCCCTTAACTGTGGAGGTCCCCAGATGCCGGAAGTTTTCTACTCCAATAGCTTCTTTCCTCGAGCTGCTGGCCTCTGGAACTCCCTTCCTGCCCCCTGTTTCCCGGACGGTAATGACATGCAGAAATTTAAAACTAATGTAAACAGACATCTCACTGCGCAGTTCCCAATTTAGATTGACCCAGTAAACCTTCTTCGTTTTTTCACAGTAGCCCCCTACGTCTACAGTGGCGGCCTGCCTTATTTGGGGTGAACTATATTAAAAAAAGAAAAAAGAATCGATTTTCGTTTTCCTAGATTGGCGCTTTACAACTATATGACGCACTAGCTTACTGTTTTATCGGAAAAGAACGTACCTGTGTCCATGATATTACGAAGGGTGTATTATGTAGATTATTCGGATTAGCTTTCTAATCTTGGATGTTATTCGTACAAAGTTTCGGCCGTTGTAACCTCCTACCTTTTTCAGATACGTTTTATCGAACTCGGGAATGTTTATGTCCACGTTGAGAAATTTGTTTTCTTTAATTGATTGTTTAGTTTTTAAAAGTTTATTACGAAGGACAATCACACAGAACATCAGGGATAGATAAACGGATAGCTCGCCCCGCTACACCTAGTTACAAAGTGCGTTCCCCATTGGGAACGGCGCCATGTGCGAATCTTCTCTCGTCAGAACACAAACATAAAATTTCGGCCCGGTTTAGTCGACTTTCGTTTTAGACTCACCTCGGTCCCTTAAAGTGTACTTCAGACAAAAAATGACCATTCTCTGAAGAATCTCACTTGAATTATAGACTCCGGTTTTAGTGTGTGGAATTCGGTCTTTTTGTAATGTAGCGTAAGGTATTCTGAGAACTGGCAGGTATAGACATAATACAGCTGCTTGTCTCTGTCAACTAGTTGCTGATGTGGCAGCTCAAGTTTGTGCGTATTCCTCTCTATTTGCGTACTATGTAACAATATAACAATAATTAAAAAAAAAACTTCAAAATATTTGTCCAATGGCGTCATACATTTGATGTTTCCAAAGAGCGCCTCTCATCAGAACAATATCTCTTTAGCGTTTTTCGCAATACTCAGACAAAATGAACTTTTTCGGACATTGTTTTTTTTCTGGGTACATACGAAAGATGCCTGAGAAATACAGTTCTGATGAGAGACGTAGTTTAGACACATTTTATGTTGCATTGTATGATTAAAAATAAACAGCGTCTTGAAACAGCTGTAAACAACTTTACTACCTTTCTGTGTACTTTTTATATGATTTGAAAATAATTTAAATCGTTATATATAGGTAAATATATATATATATATATATATATATATATATATATATATAGAGAGAGAGAGAGAGAGAGAGAGAGAGAAATATAAAATTTAGTTATCCATGTACACGTGTACACGTTTTGCGCTAATCAGTGTATCTAGGTATGATAAGATTTGAACCCACGACCACACTGTCTATCGTTGGAGATGTTACTGCTGAACTACGAAAGCGTTTGAAATGTGTGACGATTTTTATCACTTAAATGTTTAGTGGTGGCTGTTGAATTTTTAGCGATAATGACAGCTCATAAAAGCTATTATACGGTGATTCATTTTAGCGGTAAAATCTCCGACTACAGACAATGTGGTTGTCGGTTCATATCTTGCCATAGATTGCTACGCCGATGATCTGTGGATACATAGATATGGATATATTTTACCTATAAATAAATATATATGATTTTAAATGAAACGACATAATGTATGTAAGGGAGTTAACGCTCTCTTAATTACTTAGGAAGTGGACCACCGTAAGATAACCTTCATAAGCTGTCAATATCGCTTGAAAAACATAACGATATATCTTTATATATATATATATACATATATATATATATATATATATATATATATATATATATATATATATATATATATAAACAGAAAATACCGAACAAGACAAGTAGTAGTTATTGCTTGTAGTTTAATGGGAGCAGGCAGCAGGTGGTACATAGCTGAATAGTGTTGAGATATCATAATATGTAACACATGTATGATGGCATTGACACACTAATATATATATATATATATATATATATATATATATATATATATATATATATATATATATATATAAGTACTGCTGTTATTTCTATTGCTTTGTCAGTTATTATTGAAATATTTCACCAATATAAAATAATTCCGAGGGGGATACAATTTTATTTGAGAGAAATTGAAGAGAAATACATGTTGCTGTAAAGAACATGGACCAAGTTTCCACAAAGGAAGCTGAAGAATTAGAATAAAATATTGAGTTTGTAGACCGTATGCTATCGATGACAATGTATGCGAAATAGACAGGCTTTTCTCTTTTGACACACAACTGCTACGTGTAAGGGTGATAGTTTTAGTTTAATTTAGTTTCATGCGATTACTTAGGGCCTTGTTTTGCGCTAAAGAACTAACAAACTCCGCGAATTATGTTTATAGGGGAGTTTATTTCGAATCCACATATGCAGCTGTGAAAACTGCAATCAAGAAAAAGATGTATATTGAAATAAAAAGGTACGATATTTTACAAATAAATAACACGTAAGAAAAGAGACAAAAGTAAATAGCGACACATTTGATACAAAAATCGGTTTTCTCAAGATCACGTGAAATGTGAAATTTGACGGCCAAAATATATGAGTAAAATTCAAGAAATATCGAATATATTTCTATTAAAACAAAACTATAAGTTAGTTTATGTGTAAATCTTGCATTCAATTTAAATATCTATTTAAGTTCTAGCTTCTAACATCGTGGGCAGTCTGGTCTATCCGTAAAAGGAAACTCCTTGAAAAATAAAATGTATGTATTCTCCACCAACTGCCAACTGCCAACTTCACCTCTTTCTCTCTGCACTTCACTTTGCTCACTGAGCAACAACAACTCTTCAATCAAAAGAGTACAGTTTTTATACTGATCAATCTACCCCCTATGCAAATTGACTCCCAACCAGAGCCATCTAGCGGTTAGAGACTTCAAACAGCCAATTTGCTAAAAGGGGAATAACTCGATTTGCGACTAAACCACAGGCAGTTTTAGGGGCTAAAGAAAAACAGCTACTACATTTAGCTGATCGACCAGGGGGGACGCATGACGAACAAAGCTATCTGTTCTCAGAGGTTGAATCTCAAAAGATATGGTATTTATTTACTCCTTCGCTAGGAGTTAGGCACAAGGCCAGTTTTATCTTACTCCCACAAGTAAGATATGACCACATCTTGGGTCGAGTAAGTGGGGTTAAAAGCCAGCGCTCGAGAGGTGAGCACTCTGGCCATTTAAAAATTGCCTGGGCAGCCCCGTCGGCATTCTCCGGTAGGGGCGCCTCAGGCAGTAAGCAATAAACTTACTCCTCCCCAAAGAGGGCAGGCGAAGCCTGGGAGGGTGGACCTCCTAGAACTGCACAGGACAGGCGTGCAGTATCCATCGGAACAGATACTACACTCTGATCCCAGCCAAAAGGCCGAGAAGATATGGTATCCCTTCTCCGGTACTGCTTCGCCTCAGGTGACTGACTGAATTACCACTCGAGTGTAGCGACCTCTACCTTATATTAATTATCCAGCTATGGAGAACACGGAATAAGTGTGTTATTTATCCTATTCATATGTGTTTCTATTATCATTACTTTGTTATTCTAGCTAGAACAATCTTTTCTCTACCTTTTTGATTTTATATTTAGGATCTATTTTATGGTCAGAAATTAATCACGAGGCTATTAGTATTTTGGTATTTCGAGATTGTGATTCGTAAAGGGTCAGAAAACCGATGCCCATATATCCTATGAAAAGACGAATCTGGCGGCAGCCACAATCGGTATTAATACATCAAGTAGCATTTTATTTACCTCCTCTCCAGGAGGTTAGACACTAGGTCAGGTGTGGGTTTTCATGAAAGTGTTTCGGTGTAACGAACTAGATTCGAACCCGGCACACTTAGGTCCTCAGTCACCGTCGTTTACCAGTTGACCCACGGAAACTCTATAGTTACTTTATTCAACAATCTGTATAATTTACTGTGGTTAATAATAATAATAATAATAATGATAATAATAATAATAATGATGATGATGATGATGATGATGATGATGATGATGATGATGATGATGATGATGATGATGATGATGATGATGACGACGACGACGACAATAATAATAATAATAATAATAATAATGATGATGATGATGATGATGATGATGATGATGATGATGATGATGATGATGATGACGACGACGACGACAATAATAATAATAATAATAATAATAATAATAATGATGATGATGATGATGATGATGATGATGATGATGATGATGATGATGATGATGATGATGATGACGACGACGACAATAATAATAATAATAATAATAATAATAATAATAATAATAATAATGATGATGATGATGATGATGATGATGATGACGACGACGACAATAATAATAATAATAATAATAATAATAATAATAATCATAATCATAATAATAATCATCATCATAATCATCATCATCATTACTACCACCACCACCACCATCACCAAATGACATAATAAGTGCATATATATATGGAAAAAAATAAGATAATAAACTTACAAATGTATAACACCAAACAGTAATTTATTATAATCTGTTTAATAAATAGACACGCAAACAGATGTGTATGCCGCCTTGGTCTATTAAAAACACACCACATCGGGGACCATCGTGAATTGACTTGGCTCTAAGAACGGCTCTTCATCGCTATATTTGACTGAACGTCTTGAGCCTGCTCCCCGCCTGTCGAGACAGCAGGATATTCGATGAAACCTCCTGCTGTTCCGAATATAGGCTTTTTAAATCTGGTATTAGAAAAAGATTTTCATGAACTTTTAAATGAAAATCTGATATGCATATTTTGTCAAATGTTGAATTATGTATTTAATAGTTGATTGTTTGGATTTAAATAGATTTATATTGTGAAATCCTAAAGAAAATGTATGCAAATTAAGCAAATGAATAGATGTGTTTGGGTATTTTCATTCTATTATATCTACATTATTCTAAAAGACTATGTTGTATCATTGATACGCGCCATAAACTGGTATCGTCTTGGCCTTCGGGGCTTGATTTACGCCAGTCTATGGGTCTGTCCTGTGCAGTTCTAGGAGGTCTACCCTCCCAGGCTTTGCCTTCCCTCTTTGGGGAGGAGTAAGTTTATTGCTTACTGTCTGAGGCGCCCCTACCGGGGAATGCCGACGGGGCTGCCCAGGCAATTTTTAATGGCCAGAGTGCTCACCTTCTCGGGCGCTGGCTTTTCAAACCCCACTTTCCCGACCCTAGCTTGGGTCACATCTTACCTTGTGGGAGTAAGATAACACTGGCCTTGTGCCTAACCTCCTGGGGAGGTAAATAAAATGTTGTATTATTGATTGATACACGCCATAAACTGGTATCGTCTTGGCCTTCGGGGCTTGATTTACGCCGGTCTATGGGTCTGTCCTGTGCAGTTCTAGGAGGTCCACCCTCCAAGGCTTTGCCTCCCTTCTTTGGAGAGGAGTAAGTTTATTGCTTACTGCCTGGAGCGCCCCTACAGGGGAATGCCGACGGGGCTACCCAGGCAATTTTATATGGCTAGAGTGCTCACCTTCTCGAGCGCTGGCTTTTCAAGTCCCACTTTCCTAACCCGACCTTGGGTCACATCTTACCTTGTAGGAGTAAGATAAAACTGGCATTGTGCCTAACCTTCTTGGGAGGAAAATAAAATGTTGTATTATTGATTTAGATAACAGTGAGCCGTTTTTTTTATAGTAATGTAGGTGTGGTATATGAATAACGAACTTTTACATTTATTCATTCAGATTTCATTGGTTTGCAGAAAAGACTAACATTTACTGTGTCTGTCAAGTTGCATCGTTGTTCATTGAGTGGCGGGGGACTAATGTCAAACGGTGACATTTTTATTCTTTAACTAGTGTTCGGTCTATTGCCTTTTCAATGCTTCCGGCAAAATAAAAGTTGGTAGGACAACATTTTTCATCCTGTCTCTGCGTGTCTGGAAAGAGAAATGGCCTATTTCCTTTGGCGAGCAACTTTTAACCAGTTTCTACAGACAAATATATAAACCTTGTCATGTCATGTATAAGGTTCCGACGGCTTTATAATAATTTATCCCCACTCTCTACTTATCCCTGTGATGTGGGATGAGTTTTTTTTTTAGAGAATATGACATGATACTACAATTTTAGTTTCAAGACATGAGCGAGACTAGCGCAAATGGTGGTGTCCGCATTAGCGATCCTATTGGATTTACTTATTAATCCCTGAAGGCCTCGGCTTGGGTCAACAGCCTCATAAAACCTCGTGTTATTGTGCGTTTGAAAGACTCTTAAGAGCGTTATGAAAAGAAGAGCTGCAACACCTACGCCACATAAATATCCGTTTAAGTTATGTCTTTATCTGGCTGTAGCTGGCCATTGCGCCCCATTCGAATGCTAAAACAATGCAATGTATATTTATCACTTCTTTTACATCACGCCAACTTAACTATCAATACGTTCTATATTTATGAAGTTAGTTAGGCGTGTATGTTTTTGTATCCATTCTTATACTAAAGCTGACTTAATCAACGTTTATTTCCCTAAGACTTTTTTCATGCAAAAATATTCGTCAATTTGTAGATTTAGTTAAGTTGGGTAAACCTTCAATTTTATTTGTTCTAATTAGCCGTGACTTGCAATATATTCATCAAGTGATCTATCTATTAATAATTTACCGTCTATCACTTTCACCCTTTCTCGCTGTATGTTGTTTGCCTCACCCATCTCTTATGCTATACATCTGTATAACTATCGTTGTCGTCACTCCCTCTCTCTCTATCCCCCTTTCCCCCTCTCTCTATATTTATTAACAGTCGCAGTTAATAAAAACAGTGAATGCATTTAAAACATAGAATAATCTATTATAAACAAAAGGAAACATTACCCCAAGCAATAATGCTATTTTGTAGTAGATGTACGGAGTAAAAATACAGAGAGAGAGAGAGAGAGAGAGAAAGAGAAAGAAAGAAAGAAAGAAAGAAAGAGAGAGAACAGAAAGAAGCAAATTTTTAATTTTGTCTTTTTATTTTATTTTAATAATTATCTCGTTTTGCGAACTTTTTCCTTTATTCTAACAAGAATGAGTGACAAAAGAGGTAACATATTTCTGATATATATATACATATCTATATACATATATATATATATATATATATATATATATATATATATATATATATATATATGTATATATTGTTAGTATATGTACATGTTTTTATATGTGTATGTATAGGGTTCAGTCCTGAACTAATTAACCCATAATTATACACTTTGAAACACAGCTGCTAAGCGTAAGGGGTCATAATGGGGAATATATTTACTTTGATGCCAATAAGGAAAAAAGTGAGCGGATGCCATTTGTGAACATTTTGAAAAGAAGAAATACAACTATATATTTAACAATATGTTTCTATCATACTTCTTTAAAACGCCGAATCAAACCACAGGGATTTAATAAACAAAACGATGAGTTGCAGCAGTCTGTAAGTGACTTGTTTTTGTTATTTATTTCTAGCAATAACATTGTACAACACAAGTATTCGTGGACTAGTATTATTACTGTATGTATATATATATATATATATATATATATATATATATATATATATATATATATATATATATATATATATATCGATGTAATGAAGAACTCTGAAAAAGAAGAATGAAAATAGGGGTCAAAATGAAAAACTAAAACCTGCAAGAAAGAAAAGTAAGGTCCAGACATATACACTAACGGTTAGTAAGAACATTCATTATCGATTTGAGTGAAGTTTGAGCGAAAATCTTTATCGATGGTCAAACATTAAAACAATTACGCCGGACGGATAACCTACATTGCATGAATATACCACGATTCGTACGTTTGGACGTAAATACTCCCATTGAATAATATGATCGGAAGAATATATGAAAGACAAAATATTATATAGAAATAATATATAGAGTAATAAAACATATGAAAAATAGAGAGAAAAGCTTAGGGGAATATATATAGTAACCAGTGTATAATAAATCGTAATACGTGTAGAGAGGCGTAATAAACAGATACGCATATACATATATATATATATATACATATATATATATATATATATATATATATATATATATATACGCAAAATATGCTTTTATATGTGTTTGAGCTTATATTTTTGTTAGATTGATGATTCGCTTATCCTCAATTCCATTTTTATTTTGCATATATATATATATATATATATATATACTCGAAATATATATAACAAAATATACATAGATGTCGTATTAGTAAAATAAAAGAAGATAAGAGCAAAAAGAAGAAAATCCAAAGGACATAATTTAAATGCATGGGATCATCCAGTGTATAGATTTATATTTTTGGTCCCCCGATTTTATAAATCGGGGGACCAATGTTTTGAGGCATTTCCGTCCGGATTTTTCTCTACAACCATCTATTGAATTTCTCTTAAATTTTGCATGACGTTGTAACTTTGGTCAGGTTAGAAAGTGACATTCTCTGATTTTTTAAAAACATCTGGTTAGCCCCACAGAGGGTCAAAAAGCCCCGAAATGGCAAAAAATGACATTTTTGCCCCATAACTTTTCATCCATCCATTCAATTTCTCTGAAAATTGGCCAAAATGTGGCGGCAGTTGTTCCTAATAGAAAATAAGTATCGCTGACCTTTGAAAACATCTGGTTCGCGAAGCCAGGGGGTCAAAAGCCCCCAAAATTGCAAAAAATGACGCTTTTCTCTCATAACGTTCGATCAATTCATTCAATTTTTTTAAAACTTGGCCAAAATGTACAGGCAATTGTTCTGGATATAAAATCAGCATCCTTGACCTCAGAAAAATTTCCATGTACTTGCATGACACTTTTCTTAAAATTATCATCCTGAGAAAGTCTTACAAATAATGATGAAACGTTGATGAATACATAAAAAACATCTTTTGGTCTTTCCTATTTCATTTCATATATATATACATATATATATATATATATATATATATATATATATATATATATATATATATATATATATATATATATATATATATATATATATGTACGGTATATTAATAGAATTAATAGACAGAAGAGATACACATACATATGTAATTTCAGAACGAAAACAGGAGAGAGAAATATATAGGGAAATATATATAGTGAGAATTTTATATATATATATATATTAGGGGAGGTCGATTTTGAAACTGTAAATTATCGCACTCGAAGAAAGTTGCCAAATAATGTCAAAAGTTACCACAAGAAATATTTTTCTTCAAAACTTTGTATTTATTTGAGCATTGCAACTTTAAGATCAAATAAATCGAGATTTTTTCTCACAGCCTAGATTTCACCGGCAGATGTGTCGCCTTAAATTAAACCCGGGTTTTAACAAAAAAAAGTAATACATTACTTAATAATAAATATTTTAAAGTTTATTATTCCTTTTCTTAAGAAATTAAATGTACATATTCAAATTAAAAAGGAATAAAACACTATAATATTTCATTTTATATATAAATAATTATTTATTTACATAGGCGTTTTATTTATTGGATATTTTTTATGGTATTCACCGGTTGAAAATTCAACGAGCGAATTTGAATTCACGTGTTGATTCTGTTATCACAAATATGTATTGAATTGTCGAGCGCTGGCTTATCTAATCCCATTTTCCCGACCTTTTGTCACACCTTACCTTGTGGGAGTTAGATAAATAAAAACTAGTTCAGCCAGGGGTTTTTACCCCACCAAATAAACCGGTATCGTCCGGGTCTTTGGGTCTGGTTTCACGCCTGTCTATTGGGGCTTGTCCGTCCTGTGCAGTTCTAGGAGGTGCACCTCCCAAGTTTTGCCTTCCCTCTTTGGGGAGGAGTAAGTTTATTGCTTACTGTCTGAAACGGCCCTACCGGGGAATGCCGACGGAGCTGCCCAGGCAATTTTTAAATTGCCAGAGTGCTCACCTCTCGAGCACTGGCTTTCTCATCCCACTTTCCTGACCTTGTGTCAATCTTACCTTGTTGGAGGTAGATAAATAAAATCTAGTTCAGCCAGGGGTTTTTACCCCACCAAATAAATCGGTATCGTCCGGGCCTTTGGGTCTGGATTTACGCCCGTCTATTGTGGCTTGTCCGTCCTGTGCAATTCTAGGAGGTGCACCCTCCCAGGCTTTGCTTTCCCTCTTTGGGGAGGAGTAAGTTTATTGCTAACTGTCTGAGACGCCCCTACAGGGGAATGGGGGAATGCCGACGGGGCTGCCCAGTCAATTTTTTAATGGCCAGAGTGCTCACCTCTATAGCGCAGGCTTATCTAATCCCACTTTCATGACCTTGTGTCACATCTTACCTTGTTGGAGGTAGACAAATAAAACTATTTCAGCCAGGGGTTTTTACCCCACCTAAAATATTATATGTATTGGAGTTGATGGGAGAATGGATAAGGACACATTGATGTATAAGGAAATTGTGGATGAAAATAGACAGAAGAATTATGAAAAAAACTAAGGGACCAGAACACCATTTAACTTTTACAAAAGAAACACCATGTGAAAGTAAATATCTGTCACAGAGTTCTTCCTAATAGTGGTGCAACAGGTGCTGTTCATGCAGATCAAGTGGTGGATGTTTTGCATGAATTCCACAGTGAGAACAGTATCAAGGCTATACTTGTTGACAACACTAATACCAACACAGGTTGCGAAGATGGAATGGTTGCAATTTTAGAAAAAAAACTTTTTAAAAATCTTCACACAATTGGTTGCTCTTTGCATCATAATGAACTACCTTTCAGAGCCCTTTTTAAAAACATAGATGGTTGCGCAAAGGGCCCTACAACATTCAGTGGCCCTCTGGGGAAATTATGCTCAAATGATTGCCATGATTTACCCCAAATATCATTTTCCACTATTAGCAATCCTCTAGAGTCAATTTTTAAAATTGATGAAATACATGATCTTAGTTCTGACCAAAGACTCCTTTATGAATACACAGTAGGTATTTCTAGAGGTAAGGTTGACTCTAGATATACCTCCTGGAAAATTGGTCCTTTAAACCAAGCAAGATGGTTAACTTTGGCCATCAGGCTCATGTGTTTATGGACTCGTGGTGCATACCCACAAAGGCACACAACAAAACTACACTACGTAGTAAATTTTATTGTAAATGTGTATGCCACTTCTTGGTTTGAAATTAAAAGAAATAGTAAATTCCACAATCAGCAAGTGCACATTTTTAATATGATCCAGAGGATTAAGGAGCAGCCTCAGGAAATCCAAGATATCACATTTAGAAATATACAAGGTAATACATTTTGTTTACTGCCTGAAAACTTTCTATATTCCATGGTTAAATCTGAGGAGATTGAAGTAAGAGAAGAAGCTTTAAAAAGAATTTTGGCCATTAGGTAAGTAATATTTATTCATATATCTCTGACTCAATTATTTATTCCAATTTATAGAATGATTTTTAAAGATTTTATCTAATTTCACCATAATTATTAAAGCAGTACAGATTGGAATTTTTTAATAATTCAATTAATTAATTTGTTCTTTCAGGAGTGAGGAGTCAACCAGAAAAAGATTAAAAAGAATACCACCTATTAATTTTAATGCCACACATTGGACACAATTAATAGATTTAAAATTATACTGCATTTTTGGCATTCTCAGGGCGTGGAACGGGCAGTTAAGTTAATAACAGAAGCTTCACAAACTGTATATGGTTTTGACGCAAGGCATCAACACATTACAGCCAAAGTTTTGAGTCAGAAATTGAGACCAGCATTTTTGTCTAAGGGGTCTTATATGGAGCAATTTGACTCTCAATATTAAGCTCCATTAAAATAGTGTTAGGTTTTTCCTTATTTCTTTGCTTGTTATATTTTCACTTATAACAGAAAAAAATCATTTTTTTAGGTATTCAAATATTACTGTTTAATTCATAACATTAAAAGGTAGTTTACAAAAGCAGATACTGAAAATAAGGGGGGGGCAAATTTTCAATTTGAAGATTTCTTTAATTAATATCATTTTTATAAAATAAAAGGACATTCCCTGATTTTAAATGCACAATTTATTTGGTTTTCACACCAGTATTCAAGCAAATCTTGCAAAAACGAGGAATTTTCAGTATATTCTTGGCTACGATCTTTGATACCAAACGCTCAAAAAACCGCTGAAGTTTTTGATCTAATTTTTTGCATGAGTATTTAATAGGGCTATATACAACTTTCGGTACGTGCCTTTTTTTAATATTAAAAAAAAAGTGTAAAATCGACCTACCCTAATATATATATATATATATATATATATATATATATATATATATATATATATATATATATATATATATATATTCCCGAAACAGTTTTTCATGTAAACAACTGATGATCCCTTAAATAATGTTAGAAGCAAACTAATATAATAATTGAAAAAGTTAAATTTACTTACATGAGTGATTTTCCACTGAACGACTTGGGACTAAAGTTTTTTTTGTGTTTTTTTTAAATATTGTTTTAATGGGTGAGAAACTTCTAATACTATATATATATATATATATATATATATATATATATATATATATATATATATATATATATATATATATATACTAGAAGAATACCCGTCTTGGACGTGTAAAATTAATTGCCCAAAAAGAAGTGTTTTTCACTACTTTTATGTTCCTTTACCAAAATTAAAATCAATATATAATGATAGTAAAACTTATGTCTGGAATCATTATTCTAGTTTTGATCAAAATCCATTGCATGATTTCGATTCTAGAAATGTCTAATATTCAAGGCTTAAGCTTAAGGGGGTCTTAATAAGAAATTGAAATTTAGGGAGTCTTCCATAGTTAGTGTCTAATGGATATGGATCAAATTTAATGAAAGTCTGAAAAAAAATTTGATTTTAAAGTGAAAGGTTGTGCCCATATTATGCTCCTAACACCCTTTGAAATACTCCATAGAAAATGAAATTTGAGGAATATTTATTGATTGATTCTTATTGTTAAAATTTCACATGAATTGTAGGTATCTGAAATTATTACTTTTTGCTTCCTTTTGTATGAAAATTAAGATTACTAAGTGTAGCTACTTTAATGCATAGAAATTTTTCCAAAACATATTATGATAGGTTCATTAGTTTAGGAGTTTATCCTACACAACGAAACATATATAACAAGCCGCGCGAGCGTGGTCCCCCTCTGTATGCGACTCGATGTGGCGAGTGTAAAATGCAATAAATTTGGGCAATTTGGGGCATTTTTGACCCCGCTTTGACCCCCTGGCGGCGCGAATCAGAATTTTTCTGAGGTCAAGGATGCTCGTTTTATATCCAGAACAATTGCCTCTACATTTTGGCCAAGTTTCAGAAAAATTGAAAACATGGATCAAACGTTATGGAAGTAAAAGGTCATTTTTTGCAATTTTGGGGACTTTTGACCCCCTGGGGGCGCGAACCAGATTTTTTTCCAAGGTCACCAATACTTATTTTCTATTAGGAACAACTGCCTCCACATTTTGGCCAAGTTTCAGAGAAATTGAATGGATGGATGAAAAGTTATGGGGCAAAAAATGTCATTTTTTGCCATTTCGGGGACTTTTGACCCTCTGGGGGGCTAACCAGATTTTTTTTCAAAAATCGAAGAATGTTACTTTCTAACCTGACAAAAGTAACAACTTCATGCAAAATTTAAGAGAAATTCAATGGATGGTTGCGGAGAAAAATCCGGACGGACGGACGGACATCCCTCAAAACATAAGTCCCCCGAGGGACCAAATATACGCATACCTAATATTATATACATGCACCCCTTAAATGTTAAAGTTAAAAAAAAATGTATCCAGATTATAACATTCATAATGATCTGCTTTTTAGTTTAGAGGTCTATTCTATATATATATGTACGTTTCGCTGTATCACAGCTCTTGAGTACGGCTAGACCAGTTAGTGCCTCAAGCCGGGATTGAAACTCAACCGTCGAGCTCACAGTCTGCGCTTCTTCCTCTGTGCTATCATACGGCACTTACCGAATGTTAGTGATATCTCAATCTAAACATTGCCAAGTGTCGGGAGCTCGAATTAGTTTGACCTAATGAGCTATGCCTTAAAGCTAATGGCAGTTGGCGATATCCTTATAAATAAGCTCTACCTGAGAAGGAAGCTTTATATGGTCATCCACATCAAGACTGTTTCGCTGTATCACAGATTTTCAGTGCGGCTAGAATTTATTTGAAAACTATGTTACGTAAAATAACATATAGTTTTCAAATAAATTATTTGTATTAGCTTCTCCGATCGAGCACTTTATTGATTTTTTTCAATATAACTTGACACACACACACTATATTATATATATATATATATATATATATATATATATATATATATATATATATATATAATGAATTTTTATGTAATTATTTTTATTGGTGATTGCAGCGTTCGTTGTTTTTCTGCTTACTATTATTTCGATTGTCTCACTTCCTAAGTTATTAAGATGCAGAAAATTGCATCATTAGTCGCCCTTAACTTTATAGGACGTATTTTTCGTTAATATATATATTTTTATTAATTTTATACGTACATAATTTGCCCATGTACGTATACAATTAATAAATATATATATATATATATATATATATATATATATATATATATATATATATATATATATATATATATATATATATACCTAACTTTATATATATAAATATATACACATAAAGTATATATATATAAGCTTTGCATTAAAATGTTAAGTGAGATGATTGTTTAAATTAAAAGATGCCGTAAGCGGCATACTATATAATAAATAAATAAATAAATGTGAGCATCTCTTAATTCCTTATCTGATAAATGTATGTAGAACTGCTTCCATTTTATTTGCTCATGCGCACATTATGTCCAAAAGAATCATTTGTAATGAATGGGCGCGTGTTTTATTCTCCCTTAGGCTTGTAATTCGAACAACGTGAATAAAAGAAAACGTAGCAGAAACAGCTGTAGGCATTCAACAATCAAATAAAGAAACAAAAGGATTCGCCAAACAAGGATCTTCTGCTAAAATTCGACTTATTTATTGGAAAGAACACCTTTTTTATATTTCTTATGTCTTCGGCTCTCTATTCATTTGTCTTTTATTTTCAGGCGGCCATCTAAACTGTTATGTTACTATATATATATATATATATATATATATATATATATATATATATATATATATATATATATATATATATATATATAATTCAATGTCTGTATGTGTGTGTGTGCCCTATAGAAACAAAGTTAGAGAATCTAGATAAAATCTAAAAGTGTATTCTTATGTAAAATTAATGGATACAAATAATAGAAGTATTCCAGAATCTCTAAATGCACACATAAAGGGGGCTATGTGGCAGATTTCGTACGGGGGGTCGATTATTTCAGCTATTTGCAACTTAGTTTCAATTTAATTGTGTATAGAATAAAAACAATTATATTATGTAATAATTTGTAAAAAACTGCAAGTCATTCTCTAAAATTCAACCGGAAATGAGAGACTGCTAAAAGGCGATTAAAAATAAATAGCCGCTAATTCTGGGCAAATTCTGGTACCGTCCTTGATTCTGTCGGTCCGAGTCGAGTTCTAGGAAGGAGATGGTTCACTCTCTCAGGATTTACCTTGATACCCGCGTCATTCCTACCACTAATCCGGAAATGACGTCTTATATAGGTGGACGAGGGAAAAAGAAATTCAAAATACGATTGATATACAAAGTACTTATGCAGTATGTAAACTTTTGCTTCTTTTGTAAAACAGAGGCGCGTGTTAAAACTTTTGATTTTTTGTACAACAGATGTGCGTCAACATAATCACTTTCCAGATCTCCTACAAACGTTAAAACAGTCAATTTCCATACCACTCCCAAAGTGTACGAACTCAACAAACATTGGCCATCAATTCAGAACATACACCAGCTTGACGAATCCCTGAAAATTCCACTCCAAAGCAGACGTATGATCTCGGGGGCTGGCACAGTAACTGAATATATATCAATATACATATACCACATTTTAAACCGTTTATTACTTAGTATCCCTAGCTACAAAAGGAACATCACACACTTCTTCAACAATATTAGACAAATCGATAATCTTCCCCAAGAAACTATCCTAATCACTCTGGACGTAGAAGCACTCTACCCCAACATCCCACATGGTGAGGGTGTACAGACTTGTAGAATACTCCTCATTCACCATATTTTTCCCAACAACCAAATACAATACATATGCAACCTAATACACCCTATCCTCACACACATCAATTTTAAATTTAATAACCAAAATTATCTTCAAGTCAAAGGTATCGCCAGGGGCACTAAAACCAGCTCAGCTATGCCGACATATTAATACACACATTAGAAACACAACGACTCCTAACCCTAACCCTAGCGCCTTATACACCTTAAGTACTTTCTACCAATACAGAAACAGTTCCTATAGTACTATCAAATTAAATATATACACACTCATTAAACTCAATTCCATTCAAATTCCATGACAAAAATATGTACCTCCCTGTATACAAACTGACAGATAACCACACATTTTTTTATTATTTCAACACCCCTTTAAACCTGACAAAATCATTTACAGTTTATGCATACGTATAAAACGCATATGCTCAAACCCCCTTAATTCCATGCAACATGCCACTAATCTTATCCAGCAATTTATTACTAGGCAATACCCCATCACATCCATAAAAATGCTATAAACAAAACCAATAAAATCTGTCGCTTTTTAAGTACAAACAAAAACACAAACAACCACATTCCCATAGTCACCACCATGACCAACACATGCAAAAAATTACAACTAACCTTTAAAAATTTTTCAATAACATACAAACTAATCTTACCATACCAAGTCTATATTTAACCTTACTCCTATTAATGCAATAAGTGGACCATCCAATGTGGCAGCCATTCTTATCCGTTCATGTAAACATACGCAAAACACACCGCAACATAGTAATTACAAATGCAACAAACTGCGATATGTTTTATGCGAACACATAAACACCAGACATCTCTTTAACATACCTAACACTAACATCCAACTCCAATATCCCCATCTGATATATAACAGTTCCAATATCATGTACTACATCTATTGCTCTACTTGTAACAACGGAGGATTATTGTGGAAATAAAAAACTCGTTCGGATCCCGTTTCAACAATCATAAAACATCCACTCGAAAAACATATCCATTCGCACCACTAACAGGACATTTCAACCTACCCGATAATATACTAGACAACATTAAATGTCTCTTGACACTCTAGTGTCCCCTCAACAAAAAAATCGCCAACAAAAAGAGATTCAATGGATTCTTCGGTTTGACACACACAACGCAGGTCTTAATACAGCCCTTGGTCTCCTGAACTCATATAGATATCTCCACAAATGCCAATGATAGATATTATATAAAATTACATGATACTCCCATAACTATAAATTATCTACACCGATACAGTCCCACAAATAATCATTATGATATTATTATAGCATACTCACCTTAAATACTGTATTTATATTCGCCATAACTTGCTATGGTAACCGAGTTCTTTCTATATTTATTTATATATAAATATATTTATTTATTTATCTTTTTATTTATTTTTTTATTCATTTTTATATATTATCTTTTCTTATTATATGATTTCATTATATATAACCTTTCTTTTATTATTGCTAAGATTATTATTATTATCGTTATCATTCATTTTTTTATTATTATTATTATTATTATTATTATTATTATTAGTAGTAGTAGTAGTAGTAGTAGCATTGTAGTATTATTATTATTATTATTATTACTATTAGAATTAGTATTATTATTAGTATTATTATTAGTAGTATTATTACTAGTAGTAGTATTAGTATTATTATTAGTAGTATTATTGCTAGTAGTAGTATTAGTATTATTATTAGTATTATTAGTATTATTATTATTAGTAGTAGTAGTAGTATTATTATTAGTATTATTATTATTATTATTAGTAGTAGTAGTAGTAGTATGATTAGTATTAGTATTATTACTTATATAAAGTATATTAATTTATTTCTATCTTCTTTATTTATACATCTATTACTTAAATATATCTATCTTTCTATTTTTATTATTCTATTTATATAATATGTATTACATAATTTCTTGCTTACCGATATATTGACTTTAAGGTACCTCAGATAATTTTACTTAATGGGAGTGCTTTTGTACATATTCCTACATATTACAGGAAAATTATTAATTAATTAACGAGGCACAAATAAAATAATCAAATAAATAGAATTAAATTAATTCACTTACTTTGAATATTCAAACTAATAAGTATGATACACCCCTTCTCTCTTTATGCCAGAACTTTTTATTTTTAATCATATTTTGCGTTTCAAAATTAGTTAAAAAATTTCCACGTTTCTACTTTCTTATTATATTTCTTTTTTTCCCCTCCTTTTCTGCTTTCTCTGTTTTCTTTTTCCTCTTTCCCCTTTCCCCTTCTAGTTTAGAATAAACAACAGATTCAAGCTTTCGCCCCCCCCCGACTCCCCACATTTACTGCCAGCCCAGCTTGGCTGTGACATTTCTGACCCAGACACTGTTCCTAGCGTAAATAGACATCAATCCCATTTATTTCGCGCCATTTCAAGGAGACAGGCCACCTCTGATAACGCTATAACCGATGGTGCAGACAAAGCACAGCGACTTGCTTTCGAAAATTGGGTTATGGAAAATCAGTTGGTGTTAAAAGACGTGCTGTGGTCAGACGAGGTTTATTTTTCGCTTGACGGCTTAGTTAACAGCTACAACTATTTAATTTTGAGCTTTGAAAGTCTACAGGCGGTTTTATCTAAAAGTCTGCATCCAGAAAAGATGTGTGTGGATGGCATTTAGTACTGAATATCGATTGCAGCCATTTTCATTCGACTCAACAATTGATCAAATCAATTATACCGCTCAACTTCGTGATCATCTCATCTCACAGTTAAAAAAAAAGTGTAAAATGAGGAGTGTTATCTTTCAACACGACGGACCTCCTCACCACCATTCGTTGTTGGCTCCATATTTTCTGGCTTCAAAATTGTCAGAACATCGTGTAATAAGCCGAAGATACGGAACACCGTGGCCACCAAGCTCACTTGATCTCAGTCCGCTTGACTTCAATTTTGGAGATATGCAGAAGGCCCGCGTATACCATGAATTTCAGCCTAACAATCTAAATAGGCTCAAATATCGTATCATTTAAAAAGTGTATACCGTTTCTTGTGATGAACTCGGGTGTTTCTTGAATAATTTGGTGAAACGCGCAGAGCTGGTTATTGAAGAAGAAGGAGGCGTTATAATCGAACATTAGTATTTATGTTACAAACGCCATTAACTCTGCTATCCTTCCATTACATTTAGTTCCATTTAATGATTTAATATGCATTTAATAAAGACTTTATAATTTGCGTGCATTTTGAATCACCCTCCTTCTCTCTCTTTACATACGCACACACACATAATTATATATATATATATATATATATATATATATATATATATATATATATATATATATATATATGCACTCTCTCGTTCTATTTTTGGGATAAGTGTAGCTTATATTCGTTAACCATAATATTTTCGCAGACCTGCAAAAATATGCAACCGGAAAAAGCATATATTTGCTAGTATATATATATATATATATATATATATATATATATATATATATATATATATATATATATATATATATATATATATATATATATATATATTAGCAAATATGTGCTTGTTCTGGTCCTTACTATGCTTGCAAAAAGAGGCGACCGACCGGAACATTTTTTTTCAAGTTTCTACTAGCAAATATTTGCAAGCCATGAGAGATATCATGGTTAGCGAATATATACGACACTGACTTTTAAAGTAGGAGGTTATTACTGAGAGGATAGTATCATGAGGAACGCCCCCCCCCACAAAGGAGGAGTTAATACCTGGGAGGAGTATATCGTGACAACAGAACTGATAGTAAACTACCCCCTCCCCGTAAACCGAAAAGATAATGATATAGTGGTAGTATCATGGGAAACAAACATATACTATACTGCCCCCCCCAAAAGAAAATGTTATACCTGGAAGGATCACACCATCAAAATGAGAAGGTAATACCTGCGAGTACGGTATTATAGCAACAGAACAGATATTTCACTAACTAAAGAGGAGGTAATGCCTGGGAAGATGGTATTATGACAACAAAACAGATTTTTTTTTACACCAACCACCAAAGGAGGGTGTAATACCTGGGAAGATGGTATTATGACAACAAAACAGATTTTTTTTTACACCAACCACCAAAGGAGGATGTAATACCTGGGAAGATGGTATTATGACAACAAAACAGATTTTTTTTTACACCAACCACCAAAGGAGGATGTAATACCTGGGAAGATGGTATTATGACAACAAAACAGATTTTTTTTTACACCAACCACCAAATGAGGATGTAATACCTGGGAAGATGGTATTATGACAACAAAACAGATTTTTTTTACACCAACCACCAAAAGAGGAGGTAATACCTGGGAAGATGGTATTATGACAACGAAACAGATATTTTTTTACACCAACCACCAAAGGAGGATGTAATACCTGGGAGCATTACCGCCACCCTTTTACAAAACGTAGGAGGTTGTTCATAGGATGATGGTGTGTGACAACAGAGCCGATACTACACTATCCTCTCGCATAAGCAGAAAATATAATAATAAATTAAGTGTTTTTTTTTCATTCATTTAATAATTGCTAGCCATAAACAACATTGTTTATATGGTTCCTCGTTTTTTTTTGGCTAAGAACAATCCCAGCGACATAAAGCGTTTAATTATTGACGAACATATTGTGTATGTATAAGAAAATATGACAATGCAAATTACAACTGAATATGACAGAATATTAATTTATTACAAACTGGTTATAAAATTAATATGCAAATTAAGAATACATAAAACTGTTGGTGGGTGCTTACAGTGTACTATATATACGGTATTACAACATATAATGTATCATAGAATTAACTCAGCACAACCTTAATATAGTTAGGATAGATAACAACAATTTCGCATTCATTGATATATATATATATATATATATATATATATATAATTATTTTTTTGGAGAGTACAAAATTTTATTATCGCAAGCATGAAAGGAAGACGAATTCTATCGTTCATGATTAAAAGTTAATCAAGAAAAAAAATGCCAGCCGACCGTTTTGAGTAAGATCAGGAATGGAAACTTCCGGTCAATGGACGTTCAAAATAACACATACGGGTCTTCCATTACAGACCATTTACTTAAAAAAAAAACACCGTGCGCTAGAAATATTCGGAATCCTTCAACATGTTCAGTTATGCTCACTCATTATATCATCTAAAAATCTTGGAGACGATCCACGTTCGTCTTAAACGTCCCTTCCTTTTGTAAGCAAAGGGAATGTCTATTGGGACTAGATGTTATCAGTCTCTTAAGATTCATCCTCCATTGTACATATAACATAACGCTATTTTATTTTCGGTACTCTTTCTTTTCATCCTCTTTTTTAAACCCCTCGTTTTTTTTTAAAAATCCTCGATACAGACTTTGTTAAGAGAGGGCGAAACCGGCCGGCTGGCATTTTTTTCTTGATTAACTTTTAATCATGAACATAGAATTCGTCTTCCCTTCATGCTTGCGATATATATATATATATATATATATATATATATATATATATATATATATATATACACGTTACCTTATAAGTCTCCTCCCCCCCCCCGATGGAGAAAAAGTTGATTTCCACTTAGCATAAAAGCAAGATTCTTCCATAAAAAGAAATGAGTACTTCGGTTTTTAGTAGCATAGTAGCACCAACAATAAAAGTTAATGAATACCTTCCTTTAAAGACGATATAATGGCTCCCGTTTTTCTAGCAATTTCGCTTTCTCGATCGGTAGAGGACCGGACGCCAACCACTGGGATCCCGGTTTCGAATCTTGATAGTCTAACCACGCCGATGAGTTGGAGAGACGACGAAAAATGTGTCTGTGGATAATTATAAGAGTGATGATGATTCATAAATACAGGGTGGGAAAGCAAAATTTACAATATTTCGAGACATGTATTGAAAGACTGTATGGCCAATTAATTTATTGAAATGCATGATAGTTTTTTGCTAGAAGAAAAGTTAGATAAAAGATAATATTTTTATTCTTTGTGTTTTCCTGGTTTCTCAATAACTGACTTTACACGCTTCCTGAAACGTGCACAATGTTCCTCAAATATCCCGGATACAAATTCTCCCATTTCTGTTTAATAGTATACTTAAAGGAGTCGACATTGCCATATGATGTTCTGTTGGTAGCATGTTCTAAAACGCTCCAAATAGCACACTCCAGAGGGTTTAGACTTGCGATAGAAGGCGGCCATTAGCATGATTCCTCTAAAATGATGAAGTTTGATTTGCAGAAATCTTGTATTTTTCTAGCTGTGTGGGCTTGAGCACTATCCTGTGTAAATACATAATTACCATCTGGGCAGTTTACTTTAAGCCATGATCATACCTGGTATCTCGGAGTCTGGTGGAAAGTATAAACTTTGCTATTTTCACTAGCTTTGTAGAATTTTATAGGCATTTTTATTTCATCAGAAGCCATAATTTGAACAGGATCTAAGGTTTCTGGATGTCACCTTTATCTCAGCTGTCGATTTTGCGATACATCTGTCATTTCTGCGGTTCAGAATAGTCGACAGTGAAGAACTTCTCATCTGAAAAGTTTGTTACAATACAAGACTTTTTTGAATCATGTAATAATTTTATTCCACTTTCTCAATCTCTTTTCCTTTCATAGCTGTTCCCAACAACTGTTTTGGTGTTCTTGTGTAAAGTTTTAACTTCAAATCATATTTTACTGCATTTCTAGTGGTATTGTTGTTTTGTCAACGAGTGGTTTGGTGTTCTTGTGTAAGATTTTAACTTCAAATCATATTTTACTGCATTTCTAGTAGTATTGTTGTTTTGTCAACGAGTGGTTTGGTGTTCTTGTGTAAGATTTTAACTTCAAATCATATTTTACTGCATTTCTAGTGGTATTGTTGTTTTGTCAACGAGTGGTTTGGTGTTCTTGTGTAAGATTTTAACTTCAAATCATATTTTACTGTATTTCTAGTGGTATTGTTGTTTTCTCAACGAGTGGTTTGGTGTTCTTGTGTAAGATTTTAACTTCAAATCATATTTTACTGCATTTCTAGTGGTATTGTTGTTTTGTCAACGAGTGGTTTGGTGTTCTTGTGTAAGATTTTAACTTCAAATCATATTTTACTGCATTTCTAGTAGTATTGTTGTTTTGTCAACGAGTGGTTTGGTGTTCTTGTGTAAGATTTTAACTTCAAATCATATTTTACTGCATTTCTAGTAGTATTGTTGTTTTGTCAACGAGTGGTTTGGTGTTCTTGTGTAAGATTTAAACTTCAAATCATACTTTACTACATTTCCAATAGTCTTGTTGTTTACCTGAAGTTCGGTTGCTATTTTTCTCATTGATTTGGTTGGATCCTTTCAGATTTTTAATTTGAGAGCTTTAATAAAATCGTTGGTACGTTTTTTGTTGATTCCTCTACTTCTAGACTTCTTCGTTATAGTTTTGCTAATAGTCATTATATGTTTTTACATTATAAACAGTCTTTATGGACACTCCAACTATTCTTTAAATATCCCATGTTGTCACGAATGCATTCAGCAAATCATACAGTCTTTGACGTTTGTTTTCCTGATTACTCATATGGGCAATGGTTTATGAAAAGTAAGTATCATATATGTCAGGTTGAAAAACAATTGACTTACTGCCGGCTGAAAAAAACAGTGTGTGTGTGTGTAACATATATATCTATATATAGCATTATTTTCCTATAGAGTATAGAGTTCTCTCAGACACTGGTAGTTTTTTATATTAATAAAAAACATAAACGATATAATCTCTCTTACTGTCATGATGAGTTTAATAGTAAAAAGGTAAGATTCCTGACTACTGATCTTAGTTGAAAGTTAACTTGCGTGAATGTAAACACTTGCCACGTCTAACTACACTTAACAGTGGTAATAAAGCGAAACAGCTAACTATCTGTGGATGACTATATATAAATATATATATATTATATATATATATATATATATATATATATATATATATATATATATATATATATATATATATATATAGAGTAAGATAATACTTTAAAGATATAACTAATATTTTTAACCAGTAGACTATCAGGATAAAAACAAAGCTTAATATAGTGTATAGAGCAATAATATGAATTGAGTGACATAATAAAATGAGAAATTAATTAATTTTTTTCCAGTCTCTTTTTAAAAAAATATTTTATTTGATTGGATCTTACTGCATATTTCTACTCCATCACATGTTTTCTATATATACGTCAGACCAGGAAGTCATGGGTTGCACAACGCTTATCAGCTCATAAGTACCTTTAATTGGACATTATAATATTCAACACCGAGTGAGTCTTCTGAACTTTTCATATGATTTTGTTTTTTCTATCGATTTATTAATTTGCATGAACCCTGAATACACTTTTCGCTGTCATCTGCTGCATCGGTAGCAAGAAAATGTCTAACTTTTTTCGTTTTTGGAATACCATTCACTACTTGGATTGTTTTTTAATCGACTTCTTTGAAATCTTTCTTGACAGTATTTTAAACGTTATGACTTGGATGAACTGTATAAGTTTAACAAAAAAAGTGTCTTTTGGTCAATATATTTGATGTTTTATATACTTTTATGTATTTTGTTATATATTTTTATATATTTTCAAGGCTTAATGTTATTACCTGCAGTAATGTCATTGCTGTAATAGTCCTCCGAGGAGAAGATTTTCTTAGAAAACTCATGAGTTAATGATGCAATATCACTCCTTGTTTTTGAAATTTAATAAAATCTGATTAATTTCTCATTTTATTATGTCATTCAATTAATATATATATATATATATATATATATATATATATATATATATATATATATATATATATATATATATATATGTGTATATGTATATATTTATATATATATATATATATTGTTTTTGAAATTTAATAAAATCTGATTAATTTCTCATTTTATTATGTCATTCAATTAATATATATATATATATATATAGTGAATGCTTTTATTCAAACATGTACAAGGTCTGCTACACTGGCATGTCGATGTTATCGATCTACAGCTCTCAAGAGCTGAGGTCTCATCAGGCAGAAAATTGTTTTTGATTCAAACTGGTTGCTGAATTCCAGGGAGAATGAAGTCAAGCAAAAAAGAAGAGGAGAAAAAAATAAAAGTCATGTGACCGATTTTAAAATATGATTGCCGTTAGAAATTACTATTTTCTTATTTTTATCTTTTATATATTTTATATATATATATATATCCAACGCTGAGCTGGGGTAGAAAGGGGGGGCCGAGGAAAAGAAAAAGAAAAAGAAAAGAGAAGGGGAAGGAGATACAATTGCTGTCAGAAAAGTTTAATTTACAACTATTTATATTTTTATTTTGTATTTTTATCCAACGCTTAGTTAGGGGGGGGGGGTGGAAGAAAAAGAAAGAGAAAGGGGTGGAGGGGTGTAGGGGTGGATGTCTATAGCCATTTAGGATTTGTTGCGGGAATGGTTTTGAGTTAAATTCATATTAATTTTTATTCAGCGCTGGGCTGGATAAAGAGATGGGTCGGTGGGGGAGATTAAACAAGAGCGAAAGAGAAGATGAAGAAAGAGGGGGAATTCAGCAACCAGTTTGAATCAAAAACAATTTTCTGCCTGATGAGACCTCAGCTCTTGAGAGCTGTAGATCGATAACATCGACATGCCAGTGTAGCAGACCTTGTACATGTTTGAATAAAAGCATTCACAATACAGCTCTATATTTTTATTGAGCACTCTTTTATAAACCCGGTTTGATTCCCTTTGGATTTCTACCCTGTGGATTTTTACCCTACCTGGATTACTATATATATATATATATGTATATGTATATATTTATATATATATATATATATTTTGTTTTTGAAATTAAATAAAATCTGATTAATTTTTCATTTTATTATGCCATTCAATTAATATATATATATATATATATATATATATATATATATATATATATATATATATATATATATATATATAAGTGTCTCGTTAGTCCTTCGGATTCTGTGAAAACTGACATTTGTGTGTATTCCCCACAATCTATATGTCTCTCCAGATAATTCTCTCTCCTACTCTCAATATATCTCTTTGTCTTCCCTTCTTTCCTTCTCTCTCACCCCTTTCTCTCCTTCTCTCTCTCCCTTTTTCTATCTTTCTATCTCCCCCCCCCCCCGTGAAATTGACACTCGTGGATATCTTTAATTTTAAATGTACATACCTTCACAGGAGTACACATTAGATTTGTCACTGATTAAAGTTTTACACACAAAAAACAACAAAAAAAACAACACTATCATAAAGCAAACAAACGTTTGTGACTTCCAACGTAAAAGAAGAGTCTTTCGACGTTTTCCGTGGTGAAGAATTCGTCAACAACGAAAACATGACAGTCATTGTAAGCAACGCAAACAAATTCCCGCCGTTGGGGATGAATTAACAGCAAACGACAGTCCGCCATTTTTATCTCCTGTATCAAATTCCTGTATGCAGTCTTCTGCTGCTTCTTCTTTATCTGCGCCAAAGACGCCATTTGCATTGCTGTATAGAATTCTTGTATGACATCTTCTTCTTCTAGTTCTTCTTCTTCTTCTTCTTCTTCTTCTTCTTCTTCTTCTTATTATTATTATTATTATTATTATTATTATTATTATTATTATTATTATTATTATTATTAATGTTATTATTATTATTATTATTATTGTTTTATTATTATTGTATTATTATTATTATTATTATTATTTTATTATTATTATCATTATTATTTTATTTTATTATTATTATTATTATTATTATTATTGTATTATTATTATTATAAATTTTATTATTATTATTATTTTATTATTATTATTTTTATTATTTCTACGTATTAGTATTATGATTATTTTATAATTATTATTATTATTAATATTTTTATTATTATTATTATTAATATTATTATCATTATTATTATTATTTTTATTATTATTATTATTATTTGTACTCACTAGGAGTTCTCACACAGATCATCGTCAGTGATTGCTTACCGACCACAACCAGTGGTATTTCCTGGAGTCTGAGTGACAACAATTCTTCCCAGACTTCCAGAATTCTTCACCTCTTTTCGATAACGATGCCGTATCGCAACAGCCTCTTACCATTGATTTCTCGCTGGTAAGGACAATTGATCATCTCTGGGATTTGGGTGGCAATAAGCCTCCCCAAGGTCCCAGCATTCTCCGCACTTTTCCAGTGGAGGTCTGGTTTGTGCTGTCCCTCCTCGGTCTTTTCATCACACTCGACCCTCTACAAATATTGTATCTGGTGTCAGCATAGACCGGCACCATTTAAAAAAAAATTAATTAAACAAACATTTTGTTTTAATTTTTAATCTTTTTAAATTTTTAAATTAAAAAAAAAATTGGGGGGGGGAGAGAAGAGGAAGCTTATAGTGTTTCTTGTGATTTCTGTTCCTTGGTTCATTTTTGTGTAGTGATAGCTGAGGCCGGTGTAATTTATTGAGGAGGGAGAGATCATGAAGTGATGTTTCTTGCAATTTCTGTTCCTTGGTTCGTGTTGTGATGTTCTTCGTGTGGTTTTGTTTTCTCCCTGTTGTAAATTCCTTTTGACTGATTACCATTTGTAGCTGATGTGAGTAGGTTTTAGCATTCGAAAATTTTTCGCAGCTGTTTTGATCATTGCCGTCCTTTGTATGGTTTCGATAAATATCATGTCTCCTTGCTTGTATGAGTTTATCTGCTTGTATATCCATATCCAAGAGGATTTTGTGTTTTTCGTTTTCCAGTTCTGTTACTGGTTTATGTTTGTACCATTTGTCTGCGCATTCGAAATTCAATTGTGTGCATAGTTTCCAGTGTATTACTTTCCCAACACAGTCATGTCTGTTATTGTATTCTTTTTGAGCAAGTTTGCTACATTCACTTATTATATGATTTACTGTTTCGTCTCTTTGTCCACACAGTCTGCATTTATTGTTTTCCTGGGTTTTATCTATTTTAGCTTCACTGTAGTTTGTCTTAATCGCATTGTTCTGTGCAGCCATCAGTAAAGACTCCGTTTCTCTGTTCAAGTTTCCTTTTTTTAGCCATGTCCATCTATTTTCGCTGGTTTCTTTTCTTGTGAGTCTTATGAAGCGTCCATGTAGTTGTTTTTCTTCCCACTTTTCTTTTCTTGTCTGTTTGTGTCTAGTTTCGATGCTTCTTGCTTATTTCGTTGGTGCGGTGTCTTGCTGCGGTGATAAGCCTTTCTGTGTTCCGGTTCATGTATTTCTCCACCTCTTTTTTAGTGTCGTCCACGCAGTCTTCTATACTTACCAGTCCTCTTCCCCCTTCGTTTCTCTTCACGTAGAGTCTGTCTGTATCGTCTTTTGGATCTAGTGCGTTGTGCATAGTCATTAATTTTCTAGTCCTCTGATCAAGGTGCCTGGGTTCTTCTTTAGTCCAGCTTCTTCTTCTTCTTCTTCTTCTTCTTCTTCTTCTTCTTCTTCTTCTTCTTCTTCTTCTTCTTCTTCTTCTTATTATTATTATTATTATTATTATTATTATTATTATTATTATTATTATTATTATTATTATTATTATTATTATTATTATTATTATTATTATTATTATTATTATTATTATTATTATTATTATTATTATTATTATTATTATTATTATTATTATTATTATTATTATTATTATTATTATTATTATTATTATTATTATTATTATTATTATTATTATTATTATTATTATTATTATTATTATTATTATTATTATTATTATTATTATTATTATTATTATTATTATTATTATTATTATTATTATTATTATTATTATTATTATTATTATTATTATTATTATTATTATTATTATTATTATTATTATTATTATTATTATTATTATTATTATTATTATTATTATTATTATTATTATTATTATTATTATTATTATTATTATTATTATTATAATTATTATTATTATTATTATTATTATTATTATTATTATTATTATTATTATTATTATTATTATTATTATTATTATTATTATTATTATTATTATTATTATTATTATTATTATTATTATTATTATTCTTCTTCTTCTTCTTCTTCTTCTTCTTCTTCTTCTTCTTATTCTTATTCTTATTCTTCTTATTATTCTTCTTCTTCTTCTTCTTCTTCTTCTTCTTCTTATTCTTCTTCTTCTTCTTATTCTTCTTCTTATTCTTCTTCTTTGTCTTCCTGCTTCTTCTACTTAATTTTCTTCTTTATATGTCCACCGTCTTTTTCTTCTTTTACTTCTTATTTTTCTTCTTTCTCTTCTTCTCCCGATGTTTCTTCTACTTCCTCTTCTGTGCTCCGTTATACTTTTTTCTTTCCTTTTCTTATTTATCGGTGCAATGTTGTTGTTGTTATTATTGTTGTTATTATTGTTGTTGTTATTGTTGTTTTACTCCTTCTTTTTCTTTTTTTTTTCTTTTTCTTCTTGTTCGTTTGTATTTATCTGTGCGCCGCCGTCGACGCCATTTGCAAATGCGCCGGTGATTAGCGCATGTTCCCGCCTAATTATGCCTTTCAACAACGTCGAAAAACTCGATCCTGGAAAAATAATATACAGATATGATCGTCTAACCTGATTGAGTGTTGTGAAGAGAGAAATCATTATTCAATCAAAAAGTTTTCTGTTAAGATTCTATGATTGTTTGTCTCTCATGATATTTTCATGCGTGTATCCGCATAAATACACGTTCCAACACATCACTGTAAGAACCAAAAATGGTTTAAATGAATGAATATTACATGAAACATAATAGTCTTTTTTATGATAAAGCTGTTAAGGTAGGAGGAAAGGATTACGGGAGTGATGAATTATGGGACTGGGAGAGAGAGGGTATACAACTGAATTAAATTGACGAGTAAATAAAACATTTTGCTTATGGCAAACTAAGAATAACAAGTAGAGGTAGAAGTACTAATAGTAGTATTACAAGTAGTTGCAATAATAGTAGTAGTAGTAGTAGTAGTAGAAGAAGAAGAAGAAGAAGAAGAAGAAGAAGAAGAAGAAGAAGAAGAAGAAGAAGAAGAAAAAGATGAAGAAAAAAGAACAAGAAGACGAAGAAGGAAAAGTGTTACTACTACTATTACTACAAGAAAAAGAAGAATGAGATATGTATAATATTTTCTCCATTAAGTCGAAACAAATCATATTCTTTTTTTCTTTTTTTCTTTTTTCTACTTTGGGTATTATTTTGCTATTTAAATCTTAAACATTAGATAAAAATACTCTTTTTGATTCGACTGAGACTCGGGAACTTCCGTGCCCTGCATCAAATGAGGCAGTCAAAGTAAACCATCATTTTCGGTCTGTCACCAGATCCACAACGTTCTTTCTAGCTTCTTCTCGTTGCGATCAACTCTCTCTCGATTGTTTGCTTTCAGTCATTTTTAGTCTTCCTCATCTTTTTCCATCAATTGTCCACTGAATCACTTGGTTTGCAAATCTCTCTTGGGCCGATCTTAGAGCATGTTCGAACTAGTCTAGACGTCGTTTGCAGATTATTGACGACATCACCTGTTGGTTAGTGCGATCTCTGACTTCTTGGTTGGTACTTCGATCGCTCCATTTGATCCCTAGAATCATTCTAAGACAATTAGAATCTAACGCGTTTAATTTCCTCTCTTGGCCCATTTTTAGATGCCAAGTTTCACTTCCATATAACAGTGTGGACAAAACGTTGCTGTTATAAAATCTTAATTTCGATCTGAGTGTGATTGTTTACATTTTTTAAGATCTTACAAACTGATTAACTGTTGCTGATGCTTTTCTTATCCTAAACTGCAACTCGTGGTTCATATTGCCTTCCTTTTTTAGCAACATAATACATATAACTGCATTAGCTATATATACAGGATGAAATGTGTTGTCTGGATGTGTATTTGTTTGTTTGTTAACTAAATAAAACTTGAACAGTTTTCGAAGTATCTCTGTTTAAAGTATAAATAGGGAAACAAAGAACAAAACCCCAAACCCTCGTATAGAACACAGTTGTGTAGCGGAGTGATTGAAAATCGAACATGCAGTTTACTCCACGTCCTTTCCATGCTTCTAAGACAAGATTAAAATTTGATTATATGACAATATTTTGAGGCGATATGAAATGTGTATTAAAACAGAGTCTATGGTCAGAGTGAAGCCCACAAAACAATTAAATTTTAGACTCTGGAGAAGCTCTATTTTATTTCTTATTTAATTCATTAAATACGCAGATTTTATGTATTTATCACTCCTATATAACCATCAAAACGGGTTTCTGCTATTTAAATCAATGATGCAACATTTTATTTACCTCCCCAGGAGGTTAGGCACAAGGCCAGGTTTATCTTACTCCCACAAGGTAAGATGTGACCCAAGCTCGGGTCGGAAAGTGGGGTTTGAAAAGCCAGCGCCCGAGAAGGTGAGCACTCTGGCTATTAAAAATTGCCTGGGCAGCCCCGTCGGCATTCCCCGGTAGGGGCGCCTCAGGCAGTAAGCAACACACTTACTCCTCCCCAAAGAGGGAAGGCAAAGCCTGGGAGGGTGGACCTCCTAGAACTGCACAGGACAGACCCATAGACCGGCGTAAATCAAGCCCCGAAGGCCAAGACGATACCAGTTTATGGTGTGTATCAATCAATGATGCAACATAGAATTTAGAAATACCGTATATATAGTAATACAAAAGATCCGAAGACAGCTCTTTGAATGCTTAATTTGCATAACTATTTTTAAACAGTCTATAATAAATCTAGAAAAAAGCACAGGGACGTAACACAGTGGCGAGGGGAGAGTGGTTGGAGCTTAGCAGAAACTACCTTCTCCACAAGCTCGCCACAGAGACCCCTCCACGAGCTCGCCTGAAGTCACGACGCCCATTCTCGGAGCATGTCCAACAGCTCTTGCTTTCAACAGCCGGTGACGTCACAAAACGAATCTGGCTGAAACGTTGCTGGACGGAGGAATGGCAGGCAGCAGATAAATCAAGGTTGCACAGATTTGTGGAGGACCCGGATACCTACCAGGCCCAGTGGACAGTGGACAGTGCTCAACCGCCTCAAGACATGTATTGGCCGTTTCGCCGCGACCATGAAAGGATGGTGACTCAGGGACCCGTCTCTCTGCGACTGTGGTCACTCTGCACAGACAGTAGACCACATCATCGAGTCATGCCTTAAATATTGACCACCCAACGGCGAAGCTGGCATAGCTGCGCTAGACAACAAAACATTAACATGGCTTTTCTCAACCGAGCTGGTGATCTAACAGTGAGATGCTGTGAAGCAAACGGAAGAAGAAGAAGAAGCAGAAACTACGGGACTTATCAGGTTAGAAATACTTTTGCACCTTATCTCAGAGGAAGAGGATCGTGGTTGGTGCACCAGCCCATATGTAGCAGCAATAATCCATGCACCGACGAACGGTTGCTTTGTAAGAATGTAGGATACTGACGGATGTGAGAAATATTCTAGCCCGGTAAAGGGATATTATCTTCTTTGCAATAAACTTGGCAACATCTATATACTTACTCTATTTCATGTTGCAGCAGACTTGGCAGCGTCTATGTACTTACTCTATTTCATGTTGCAGCAGACTTGGCAGCATCTATGTACTTACTCTATTTCATGTTGCAGCAGACTTGGCAGCGTCTATGTACTTACTCTATTTCATGTTGCAGCAGACTTGGCAGCATCTATGTACTTACTCTATTTCATGTTGCAGCAGACTTGGCAGCATCTATGTACTTACTCTATTTCATGTTGCAGCAGACTTGGCAGCGTCTATGTACTTACTCTATTTCATGTTGCAGCAGACTTGGCAGCATCTATGTACTTACTCTATTTCATGTTGCAGCAGACTTGGCAGCGTCTATGTACTTACTCTATTTCATGTTGCAGCAGACTTGGAAGCATCTATGTACTTACTCTATTTCATGTTGCCCCAAAATGTCAGGCTGAGATGTATCGATGTTGGACTCTCGGAAATGGTGCTATCGACCATGACAGTTGGTGGTTGGAAAGGATTCTTATAGTTGTTGTGTGTATTAAGCTAAAATATGGTGAATGGATGCAATATATAGGTAAGCAGCCAGAGCAGAAACCTCACTAGAGAGCTCATGGCTAAGGCGAGTCACCTACTTGAAGGATGGTCGTTGTAGCCAGGCATGGCGAATATTGGCTCTAATAATCCCAGATAATCCACATTAATATGACACAGGCTACCGGACAATCTGTTGTCCTTCGCAGTAAACCAGGTTAGAAGATAGATGAGGATATAGGTATACAAATCTAATCGTCTTCAAGCAGGAAGGTAAGAAAAGGCAGTGTGCTTATGACTAACGCGAGCTAACGAGTGAATGTTGGCGTTTGTTTGTTTGTTACGCGAGTCAGACTTCTGTATAGAGCTCACGAAGATTGTGCCTCAGGATTGTTTGGCCGCAGCTATCCGTTAACCTGCAGGATTGCACGTTTTTTTACACCCGATACAAAGCTCATCGGTTGCATTCGCAATCGGGGAAGATTTGGCCAAGAACACACACACATGAATGGCGCAATAGAAACTGTGCCACTTTCGCCCGATTGATTTGCAGTTCAGCACCTGACACGCATTTGCTTTCTACATGCAGAGGCAAAGACGACCAGAAGATGACGGATCCTAATGCCGTCTCCTTCTGGGATTTTCACCTGTAAGCCGGGTAGCGTTGGCCAGCTTGTTCTATTTATACCGCATTAATATTACACTGATTGCAAGGTTATCAGTGGTACGTACAAAGTCGTCGAGACTACAGGACTAATGAAGAAATGGTTATACAAATGCATTTCGATCACGAATCCCCTCATGTACTAGTTGTAATATTTTTGTAGCATTGGATCTGTTGTTTATGTATTCAGTGTTTGGTCAACTAATTTTCTCCAAAGAGAATCAACGATTTTATGAAATTTGCTTACAAAGAGAAGTCTTTCGCAAGGCGATAGCGACAGATTCCAAGATTTACAAATGAGAGGTGGAATCCGTCCCATGTTATACCTTAAATAAATATATTAGTAAATATATATCCAAGCCGTCACATAAGATTAGCGAAGAAAACTGATAGACGAAACCATTTCAAGTTTTTTTTTTATTATTTTATTTAAATTCACCCCAAACAAGGCGCATTTCAATTGAGACGTAAGGGGCAACTGTGAATTAGGGGCCATATGCATAGGGGCATTCTAAGTGGGGAGTTGTGCATCGAGATGTTTGTTTACATTACATTTAAATTTCTGAATGTTGCTACAGTTGGGGAAAACATGGAGATAAATCCAAAGGCAAGCAGTTCGAGGAAAGAAGCTATTAGAGTAGAACGGCTTCCGGCATCTGGGGACCTCTACAGTGAAGGGGTGGGATTTGGCTGATCGTCGAATTCATCCGGGGTATTTACATCGAAAGGTGCTCCAGAGCAGCAAGTTCGTCGGAGCCTATTCCATTGAAGTACTTGATCGGACAGGAGCTTCAGCTTGGTCAACAGTGTGAGACCTGTTAAATAAGACATTCTTTTTAGACCCTATCTAAGAGAGAGAGAGAGAGAGAGAGAGAGAGAGAGAGAAAGAGAGAGAGAGAGAAAGAGAGAGAGAGGAGTGGTTGGTGCACCAGCTTATATCTGACAACAATACTCCATGCATGGTTGAAAGGTGGCTTTGTAGAGATATAAGATACTGGCAGGTGTGGGAAGTTTTTTCTATCCCGGTATAGGGAGCTCACTTTTCTTTGCAGCAGATTTGGCAGTATCTTCTATGTATTTGTTCCAATTCGTGTTACCAATATGTTAGGCTGAGGTCTTTGGATGTTGGACTCTCTTGTAAAATTCTATTAGCCATGGCAATCGATGGTTTAAAAGATTTCATATAATTTTAAAGGAAAGGAGCTTTGTCATGGTAACATTAAATGTTAATATCAATTTATGGTGAAGGAAGAAAGCAACTGACATAACTGACAAACACCGCCGTCTAAAATGATTTTTGTTTCGATAATTAAACGTTTTCTTATTTTTTTCTATTCCTACCGATCGATACGTTTTTTAAAAATCTTTTTCCCCTTATTAAAACACCGCCGTCTAAAATGATTTTTTTATATTTTCGATAATGAAACGTTTTCTTTCTATTTTTCTCTCCATACGTTTCTTATCTTTATTTTTCCCTTTTTAAAACTTTCTTAATTCGATACGTTTTCTTTCTTCATGATTACTTTGGAAAATTTACAGATTGAGACGTTATTTTATATGAATTTGAATATTAGTATGAACACTGACGTAGTATATTTTTTACTGTCATTTTTGACGGAAAGTGTACACTTTTAGTTAATAGTTTTGTATGCTTTGATTAAAAAGTATTACTTAGACACGATGATCCGAATTATTTGTGGGAATGTTTTCTTTTGTTTTATTAAACTAATGACTCACAACTTATCAAGACCAAAAGCCATTCAGGTTAAAGAGATAAATAAATGGTCAGCTGCAATGATGGATCGAAAATGATGAATGGAATAAACAAAATTGGATTACTTATGTGGGCGGTATATGACAAGTATTTTGCGACATTGGATTTATAGGTAGCCATGCTGATGTCGGTATGGAAGCATTTTTCTTGGATACAAACTCTGTTAATGGAAATTCCGTTTGATTTTAGGCATACGGAGAAATACATGAAAGTTATTTGCAGTTGTGGTACCAAAATGAGTTTTTGTTGTAAATGTATTGCAAGGACCAATTAGAGAGTGGGGCTCAGTTGTGTGAATTAGAGAGTGGGGCTCAGTTGTGTGAATTAGAGAGTGGGGCTCAGTTGTGTGAATTAGAGAGTGGGGCTCAGTTGTGTGAATTAGAGAGTGGGGCTCAGTTGTGTGAATTAGAGAGTGGGGCTCAGTTGTGTGAATTAGAGAGTGGGGCTCAGTTGTGTGAATTAGAGAGTGGGGCTCAGTTGTGTGAATTAGAGAGTGGGGCTCAGTTGTGTAAATTAGAGAGTGGGGCTCAGTTGTGTGAATTAGAGAGTGGGGCTCAGTTGTGTGAATTAGAGAGTGGTGCTCAGTTGTGTACATTAGAGAGTGGGGCTCAGTTGTGTGAATTAGAAAGTGGGGATCAGTTGCGTGAATTAGAGAGTGGGGCTCAGTTGTGTAAATTAGAGAGTGGGGCTCAGTTTTGTGAATTAGAGAGTGAGGCTCAGTTGTGTGAATTAGAGAGTTGGGCTCAGTTGTGTTAATTAGAGAGTTGGGCTCAGTTGTGTAAATTAGAGAGTGGGGCTCAGTTGTGTGAATTAAAGAGTGGGGCTCAGTTGTGTAAATTAGAGAGTGGGGCTCAGTTGTGTGAATTAGAGAGTGAGGCTCAGTTGTGTACATTAGAGAGTGGGGCTCAGTTGTGTGAATTAGAGAGTGGGGATCAGTTGCGTAAATTAGAGAGTGGGGCTCAGTTGTGTACATTAGAGAGTGGGGCTCAGTTGTGTGAATTAGAGAGTGAGGCTCTGTTGTATGAATTAGAGAGTTGGGCTCAGTTGTGTAAATTAGAGAGTGGGGCTCAGTTGTGTTAATTAGAGAGTGGGGCTCAGTTGTGTACATTAGAGAGTGGGGCTCAGTTGTGTAAATTAGAGAGTGGGGCTCAGTTGTGTGAATTAGAGAGTGGGGCTCAGTTGTGTGAATTAGAGAGTGGGGCTCAGTTGTGTACATTAGAGAGTGGGGCTCAGTTGTGTGAATTAGAGAGTGGGGATCAGTTGCGTGAATTAGAGAGTGGGGCTCAGTTGTGTAAATTAGAGAGTGGGGCTCAGTTGTGTGAATTAGAGAGTGAGGCTCAGTTGTGTGAATTAGAGAGTTGGGCTCAGTTGTGTGAATTAGAGAGTGGGGCTCAGTTGTGTGAATTAGAGAGTGAGGCTCAGTTGTGTGAATTAGAGAGTGGGGCTCAGTTGTGTGAATTAGAGAGTGGGGCTCAGTTGTGTGAATTAGAGAGTGGGGCTCAGTTGTGTGAATTAGAGAGTGGGGCTCAGTTGTGTGAATTAGAGAGTGGGGCTCAGTTGTGTGAATTAGAGAGTGGGGCTCAGTTGTGTGAATTAGAGAGTAGGGCTCAGTTGTGTAAATTCTTATTTACTCTTGGCTTTTTGCCTTAAAAGCAAAGTGTAGTATCTCTTCTGATATTTAGCTTCTTCTAGATTCAGGCGGTTTTTATTTTTGTCCCAATTTAGAGTGCCCCATTCTTGGGGGAGCTTGATTTTTCCCAGTTTAAAACCGACGCCATGTCTTACTCTGCATTCGTGGGGAAGCGAGTAAATGGGGACCTGTACACATTAATAATGCCATTAACTATTATCAGCGTTTTCTCTCATTCGCACTTAAATTGCCATAATACCACATTCACTTTTTGTGTTAAGCTCCATAAAATATTCTCAACTTAAAAGGGTGTTGTAGTTAGCTTGTACCATTGTGCAAGTGTGTACAAAGTTTAATTAGTTTGAAGTCGATGCCAATTAAATTTCGGTTGAAGCCACCGTTCGATAATGAATCGCACGGGGCAAACGTAAATAGATGAAATAAGAAGATTGAAGAATTCAATAATTTTCAATTAAATATTTTATTTAATTGAGAATTCAATAATTCGTTATTTAATTGAAAAATATTGAATTCTTCAATCTTGTCATTTAATCTATTTACGTGTGATTCCCTATCAAACGGTGGCTTCAACCAAAATTGCATTGGCATCGCCTTCAAAAATATCCAATTCTTTATTCCTAAATGTAATTACTATAACGTTTGGTGTCTAAAGAAAGGGTCTTATTTACACCATTTTAAAGATTCTTTCCAAAAACAAATTTCTAAATAAGTCATTTAGTTAAATGATTCGTATTGCTGCTTCTTCTTCTTTCGTGTGAATCAGATGATTCTGGTGTTGGCATTAGTTTCCCCGATGTTTTTCTAGTTACAAATCTTTCTGGAAAGACATCGGGTACTTACACGAAGGATCAATAAAGGGTTGCCAACACCCCTAAGTAAAAATGGTACTGTGGAACTGACTGGATTCGAACTTGGAACATCCAGGTCTTCAGTCCGTGTCGTTATCCACTTAACCACCGTCACCTCCCTACTCTGCCCTCTTGAGGAGACTAGTCAATAGGAGATACTCCGTGTGAATAAAGGGAGCTAAGCAAACTATGCTACAGTACGACTTCACAACAAGCTCAATTCCCTTGTTAACTTTGGTTTCCACTTTTGGTTCCAGAGTCAGGTACTTACAAGAGAGACCACGTAAAACTTACTAACGTCAACAGTAAAAAAACATTGCCATGGAACTGAGTGGATTCGAACTTAAAACCTCAAAATAACGTTTCTTTACAACCTTCAGCTATATGATAATATCAAATAATAATATGCGTGTGCGTGTCTTTCTACTTCACAACCGTGGAACCGACTGCATTCGAACTTGAAACCACCAGGTCTTCAGTCCGTGTCGATATCCACATAACCATCGTCACCTCCCATTCTCATTACTAAGAATTGAAGACTTTTATCTCAGTGAAAATCAGTAACGCTTACCATTGTGTCTATAAGATTTGTTGTTAGTTGCCCGTTGTGAGATTACACAGAACGGTAACAGAGATTTTTGCTTCACACAATTCTTCAGACGGCCTCTAGAGTCAAGCACGTTGTCGGCCCAACTAAATGATTGATGACTAGTGATAGCAGTGTCCGGCGTTTGATGGCAGTCAACGTAAGGTAGTATATACGTACGTACGTATGTGTTATGTGTTATGTGCGTATGAAAACACAGATAGTGAATACATTATCGACGTTGATTCTTTAATAGTTCAATCGATTCAGTTCACTTTCTCATCAACATCTTTGAGGAGAGAAGGGGTAGTGCAGCTTCATCCCGAAGGATTTGCAAATTACCTACATCAACTATACCTTTAAATTAACTATGTGATGTTTTAAATGGTGGTTTTTACAGGTTTCTGTTTTTCTTTTTATTAGCTGCTAGCGTTCAGAATCTTCGTGTGCACGTTAATACATATGTGATTGATATATATTTCTTACAAACATTCATTTATGACTAGCAGGAAGACCCGACGTTGCTCGGGATTGGATGTATGTACTTTTTCACTATATTCATAACATTATATCACTTTCTTTGTTTTTACTGCCCACCTCCCGCCGTTTGTATCTTAAGAATAACCGTTCTGATTTAGCTACAGAAGTTAAAAATCTTATATGAAAAAAAAGCCCTATATCTTTGTGATTTATAACTTTTAGCTTACTACGTACATAATTTTCTGATCGATTTTAATATTTAAATATTTAATCCTGATCGATATTTAAAAACTTAATTTTGAGTCATAAATAGGGGAAGCCGAAAGAGCGTTCACCTTCACACTCGGATGTTCGATTACTATCAATCATAACACCTGGAACAAATTTAAGAACATATACTCTTTCGAAATTCGCCTGAGTGATATTATATTTCAAGCGTTTTCATTAGCTTTTAGTCTTATTTCTTTTCCTTCTGATAAACTGTTGACCTACATTCTAAAACAAGAAAGAGAGAGAGAGAGAGAGGGAGCAGTAAAACAATAGAGTGGAAGAGAAAGTAAAGAGAGCTAGAAGGGGGGGAAATAAAAACTAACACAAACAGCAGTCATCGGTAACTTACTGTTTTGTTTTTGCAGTTAATAGCGTCGCAATTTTCTTATTTGCGCAATGCCCCAATCGGTAATCACAAAGTACTGACGGACAAATTTTGAGTTCGATACTTACTCGGAGTATGATTATTTTAGCTTTGATTTTCTCCTAAAAGAAAATTAAACATTTCATATTAAGATATTAAGCAGAATGTTTAGTTTTACTTTTTTTTGTAATCTACGTAATTTACGAAAATTTAGATCCCGGACGACGCCATGTTACCCTGTTTGTATTTTATTATGTTTTACATTTCCCCAGCTCTCCTAAAGCTAATTTCATTAAAATAATTAACTATCGGGTGAATATACTTTCAATATCCTATGCTAATCATTTTCATTTTAGTCATTCAGTTTTACACTGTTTTCTCTTTGTTCTTTCTTCAATTGGCTTTTTTGGAACTCTCTGTTTGTTTTCTCATTGTAGATAACGAACTTACAGACACGCTTTTTGTCTACTTTATTTAAATCAGCATGTTATATGAATATGCCTGTACTCTTATTGTCACTGCTCAGTTAGTGTTAATGGACTGGGTTAGTGTTGGAGGAAAATTTAGAACAATTATAATATTTTAGCCGTCCTTAAGCCTAGAACTTTGATGTTCATGAATAAATACTTGTAGTGTTTCTTGCTGTCTTCTTGCTAACATTAAACCTATCCAGAGAAAGGGTCACTGGATCAAAAGTTATAGGAATAGGCTTAATTAAAACAGACGAAAAACATAAATGTCTATTTACACTTAAAAAAAACAACCAAATACATGTTTTGACATAAATAGGTTTTGATACTTTTTATTTGATGGTTGTATTCTATTGTTTCGCTACATAACAGTCTTTCAGAGATAGTTACCCAATCATTCTTCGATAGTAAGAGTTTCTATGCAATCCACCATCCACGCAAGCCATGAGAAAAATAAATCTTGGTTTTTATATGAATAATATTAACTGCCCAAGAGTGCTCTATCTGTTTACGAAGAGCTTTGCATTATCTTTAAGATTTTACTTACCAGAGAGCTTACTAGCTGTACCTACCTGGCGTTGCCTGTAAGTTTTTTTCTCTTTTATTTTTGTTATTCATTTTTTTTGTAAACTATGCATTTTTACTGAAGTAGTTTCTTAAAGTTAAATTAAATTATTAATTATACCAAAAATTTAGAAAACTATAACTAATTTTGATGTTGTTTTAATCTCTGTTTATAAGATTATTCGGTGTAAATAACTTTCAAAACGCTCAATCATCTAATACGTCAGTATTTACCAATTTTATACGGTTTCAAGGGAAGCTACTCTTCGGAAAAAAAAGTAATCCCTTTTATTATAATGAACAAAAAACAAAAAGTATCTACCTTAAATATTTTCTTATCCGGAATAAGTATCTTCAGAAACAAACTGACGCGAATAAACTATTACCCAGCCAATCAAATAGAAGTGTTAAACAAAAATGAATAGGATAGTTCGAATCAAGTATCGATATGTCAGACGGGTTGCTATTGTGGTCTGACTTTGAAAAATCAACAAGAAAACTTTATAGGATAGATTAATAGATCCAAGCTGTCAATTTGATTATGAAAGAAATCAGCTTGGCGTTTCGAGGAGCGGGAGCCTCGTATTTGTTACGGTTAGTCACCGGAAGCCCCAAGTTACCAATTAGTGAAGGGAATGTTGAGGCGATGGTTTGAGGTGGATTCTTCGGGGAAGATGCCATCGGAAGATGACAATAGCGACGTTTAACTGAAAAGCAAAATGGTTGCCAACATTAATCTGAGATCTGCAAACCTGCATTTTAATTTTGATTTTTTTTTTTAATCAAATATTACCACATTCCGGGTCATTTTATGTCAAACCGCTTGCAACTCGATACGTTTTTACTGCAGTTGTAAGGACACAACGAAGAAACTAAAATGTGATTTAAAGAAATGTTAGTCGCGTCCTTGCATCCCGATGAAATGCTTTGTCCATCGATGGGTACGACAGTCAGTCGGCCATTTCATATTCACTTTTAAATGGCACTAGAAAAATGTGAACTGTTGGATCACTCTTTGTGCTCATGTTAGAGTGTTTAAATTAGGAAAAAGTGAGTTTGTAAAGCAAGTTAAATTTAAAAAATGAAATGATAAAATCCAAAATTAGTCTTTTGGCTCGTTTAACGGGTCTATTTAGCATAATGCTGTCGGCCGTTTTGCCGCGACCATGAAAGGATGGGGACTCAGGGACTCGGCTGTCTGCGACTGTGGTCACTCTGAACAGACAGTAGACCACATCATCGAGTCATGCCTTAAATATCGACCACCCAACGGCGAAGCCAGCATAGCTGCGCTAGACAGCAAAACATTAGCATGGTTTTTCTCAACCGAGCTGGTGATCTAACAGTGAGATGCTGTGAAGCAAACGAAAGAAGAAGACGCATAATTGTTAGAGTGTTCGCTAATAAGCTGGGTGACCGAGGTTCAATCCTCGGCGAGTCATAACAAAAATTGAATGAAATGATGCTTGATGCCAATCTGATAAAGACTCAGTATTATAAGGTGAATGGATTAATCCTGGGAAAGAAGTGACACATCTTTATGAAAAGGGAGTCTTCGGGTCGCCCTCTACTATGGTCGACCACTTTACTTACTTTACTTGTACTTACTATATGCCCCTCTCGTTTTCTCTTTATCTCTTTCACTAAATACACACGAGTTAAATAATATTATTACTTGTGGTGATATTCCCTTTTTTATAATGGACTATTCTAATCCTTTTTTGTTTATATGATATCATCTATATGAGCAGCTCCGCACATCTTCAAGGTTTAAGTTTTTATAGCATTTTCATAGTTACACGCATTCTAATAGTTTTAATAGCATTTTCATGACTAAACGTATTCTAATTATTTTAATATCATGTTCATGGCTAATTATTTTAATAGCATTTTCATAGCTACACGTATTCTAATAGTTTTAATAGCATTTTCATGGTTAAACTATTCTAATAGTTTTAATAGCATTTTCATGACTAAACGTATTCTAATTATTTTAATATCATTTTCATGGCTAATTATTTTAATAGCATTTTCATAGCTACACGTATTCTAATAGTTTTAATAGCATTTTCATGACTAAACGTATTCTAATTATTTTAATATCATTTTCATGGCTAATTATTTTAATAGCATTTTCATAGCTACACGTATTCTCATAGTTTTAATAGCATTTTTATGGTTAAACGTATTCTCATAGTTTTAATAGCATTTTCATGGCTAAACGTATTCTTATTATTTTAATAGCATTTTTATAACTACACGTATTCTAATAGTTTTAATAGCATTTTCATGACTAAACGTATTCTTATTATTTTAATAGCATTCTTATAACTACACGTATTCTAATAGTTTTAATAGCATTTTCATGGCTAAACGTATTCTTATTATTTTAATAGCATTTTTATAACTACACGTATTCTAATAGTTTTAATAGCATTTTCATGGCTAAACGTATTCTTATTATTTTAATAGCATTTTTATAACTACACGTATTCTAATAGTTTTAATAGCATTTTCATGGTTAAACATATTCTCATAGTTTTAATAGCATTTTCATGGCTAATTATTTTAATAGCATTTTCATAGCTACACGTATTCTAATAATTTTAATAGCATTTTCATGACTAAACGTATTCTAATTATTTTAATATCATTTTCATGGCTAATTATTTTAATAGCATTTTCATAGCTACACGTATTCTAATAGTTTTAATAGCATTTTCATGACTAAACGTATTCTAATTATTTTAATATCATTTTCATGGCTAATTATTTTAATAGCATTTTGATAGCTACACGTATTCTAATAGTTTTAATAGCATTTTCATGACTAAACGTATTCTAATTATTTTAATATCATTTTCATGGCTAATTATTTTAATAGCATTTTCATAGCTACACGTATTCTAATAGTTTTAATAGCATTTTCATGACTAAACGTATTCTAATTATTTTAATATCATTTTCATGGCCAATTATTTTAATAGCATTTTCATAGCTACACGTATTCTAATAGTTTTAATAGCATTTTCATGACTAAACGTATTCTAATTATTTTAATATCATTTTCATGGCTAATTATTTTAATAGCATTTTCATAGCTACACGTATTCTCATAGTTTTAATAGCATTTTTATGGTTAAACGTATTCTCATAGTTTTAATAGCATTTTCATGGCTAAACGTATTCTTATTATTTTAATAGCATTTTTATAACTACACGTATTCTAATAGTTTTAATAGCATTTTCATAGTTAAACGAATTCTAATATTTTAATAGCATTTTCATGTCTAAACGTATTCTAATAGTTTTAATAGCATTTTCATGGCTAATCGTATTCTAATAGTTTTAATAGCATTTTCATAGCTAAACGCATTCTAATATTTTAATAGCATTTTCATGGCTAAACCTATTCGAATAGTTTTAATAGCACTAGCAAATATATGCTCCCTCTGATTGCATATATTTGAAAGTTGTTTTACGTTACATATTAAATACATTACATTTTAAACTAAGTAAGAGGTAACCGCATTATGAATAGATTTTCATATCTACAAGTATTCTAATGTTTTCAATAACATTTTCATAGTCAAACGCATTCTAAAAGTGTAAATAGCATTCTCATAGCTAAAAGGATTCCAATTATTTTAATAGCATTTTCATAGTCAAACGTAGTCTAATAGTTTTATTAGAATTTTCATATCTAAACTCATTCTTATACTTCTAATATCATTTTCATAGCCAAACGTATTCTGATAATTTTATAAGAATTTGCATAGCTAAACGCATTCTAATAGTTTGAATAGCATTGTTATAGCTAAACACATTCGAATAGTTATAATTGCATTTTCATAGTTAAATGGATTCTAATAGTTTTTATAGCTTTTTTATAGCTAAACGTATTCTAGTAATTTTAATCGCATTTTCATAGCTAAACGCACTTTTTCCGAATTCGTGTTATTGTTTAGTTATGAAAAACCTTAATAACACTAATATTGTATATCTCTCTAGTTATCGTGTTAACTATCTCATTCTAATAATAAGAATGATACAAAGTCAGCAGTGATAAATTATATACTTATTCTCCCAATGAAAGCTTGAGGAAGCATTTCTTCTGCTTGTCACGTTTTAGGTTGAAATTGCATTTTCGCTGGTCTGTAACGCTTTAATTTTAAATCGTATTTCCGCTGGTCTGTAACGCTTTAATTTTAAATAGTATTTTCGTTGGTCTGTAACGCTTTAATTTTAAATAGTATTTTCGTTGGTCTGTAACGCTTTAATTTTAAATAGTATTTTCGTTGGTCTGTAACGCTTTAATTTTAAATAGTATTTTCGTTGGTCTGTAACGCTTTAATTTTAAATAGTATTTTCGTTGGTCTGTAACGCTTTAATTTTAAATAGTATTTTCGCTGGTCTGTAACGCTTTAATTTTAAATAGTATTTCCGCTGGTCTGTAACGCTTTAATTTAAAATAGTATTTTCGCTGGTCTGTAACGCTTTAATTTAAAATAGTATTTCCGCTGGTCTGTAACGCTTTAATTTTAAATAGTATTTTCGCTGGTCTGTAACGCTTTAATTTTAAATAGTATTTCCGCTGGTCTGTAACGCTTTAATTTTAAATAGTATTTTCGCTGGTCTGTAACGCTTTAATTTAAAATAGTATTTCCGCTGGTCTGTCACCCATAAGTTTGAAATAACATTGCGCTGGTATGTTACGTTTAAGTTAAAAATAGCAGTTTCTATGGACTATCACTTAAGTTTTATAATAGCATTTTCGCTGGTCCGTCACGCTTAAGTTTAAATTAGCATTTTCGCTGGTCTATCACGCTTAAGTTATAAATAGAATTTTCGTTGGTCTGTCACGCTTAAGTTTTAAATAGCATTAGCACTGGTCTGTCACGCTTAAGTTTTAAATAGCATTAGAACTGGTCTGTCACGCTTAAGTTTTAAATAGCATTAGTACTGGTCTGTCACGCTTAAGTTTTATAAGGGTATTTTCGCTGGTCCGTTACGCTTAAGTTTAAAATAGAATTTTCGCTGGTATGTCACGCTTAAGTTTAAAATAACATTAATACTGGTCTGTCACGCTTAAGTTTTATAATAGCATTTTCGCTGGTCCGTTACGCTTAAGTTTAAAATAGCATTACTACTGGTCTGTCACGCTTAAGTTTGAAATAGAATGTTCGTTAGTCGATCACGCTTAAGTTTTAAATAGCATTAGTACTGTTCTGTCACGCTTAAGTTAGAAATAGCATTAGTACTGGTCTGTCACGCTTAAGTTTTATGATAGCATTTTCGCTGGTCCGTTACGCTAAAGTTTTAAATAGCATTACTACTGGTCTGTCACGCTTAAGTTAGAAATAGCATTAGTACTGGTCTGTCACGCTTAAGTTTGAAATAGCATTAGTACTGTTCTATCACCCTTAAGTTAGAAATAGCACTAGTACTGGTCTGTCACGCTTAAGTTTGAAATAGCATTAGTACTGTTCTATCACCCTTAAGTTAGAAATAGCACTAGTACTGGTCTGTCACGCTTAAGTTAGAAATAGGAATTTATTTGCTAAACGCGCCTGTTGAATAGACACATCTTAATAAAAAGACGTTCTTGTTTAAAACAATTATCGTCGCAATTATTGAGATGAAGAACTGTAACGGCCATTATTTGCAGACAATCAAACGATGCCATTGGGTCTTAGATTACAATGGCCAAGTTAAACAGAAATGAAAATGGCTGCCAAGCAAAACATATTAATCAAGGTTTTTCACGGCTCTGGGATATTTTATGTCAAAATTCTTGTCACCCTAATGATTTTATTATAATAATAATAATAATAATAATAATAATAATAATAATAATAATAATAATAATAATAATAATAATAAGACTGAAATATAAAGGAACATCCTCGAGTGAAGAAACAAGCTGTGAAAGATCAAGGAGGGTAGAAATGTGGAAGAGGGAGAGAATCATTCGAACCTCCACTGAAGAACCGCGTAGAGTATTGGGGAGGATTATTTCCACTCAGATTCTATAGAAAAGGAAAGGTGGTGATCAGGGAGAAATCAATGGTAAACTGCTGTTGTCATAACACAAAAATGGATTGCAACGGTTACCGAACAAGTAATTGAAATTTTGGAAGATTTGTTGTCAATCAGATCCCAGGTAACTATTTGGTATTGTCAGTGAGCAATAAAATAATAATAATAATAATAATAATAATAATAATAATAATAATAATAATAATAATAATAATAATAATAATAATAATAATCACCGTGAAATCGGTGGTAGGTGGCTGTTGCGATACCGCAAGGTCATCAGCGGTGATGAACGAAAAGAGGCGGAGCATACTGGAAGTCTGAGGAGACTTGTTGTCACTCAGACCCCAGGGAATACCACAGGTTGTTGGCAGTGGGTGATCACTGACGATGACCAGTGTGATAACTCCTAGTGAGTAAATAATAATAATAATAATAATAATAATAATAATAATAATAATAATAATAATAATAATAATAATTGCAGAACCACGAGAAAAATAAGAAATTAAAAAGAAAAATTGTAATAATGAGAAAAATGAACACCATACACACAACGACACTGATAAAATATTCAGAAAAATCCTAGAATGCAGAAACCATCGGTATATTAAGACAGATACAAGTGAGCTGAGACTGATATATAAAAAAAGTACTATACAAAACGCAGAGATGCCAACATTGGTTTGTCTCACGGAAAGTGTCCCTGGAGGGTCTGATAGGATGGAAAGACCAAGGAGGGGTAGCACCTTTCAAATCACAAATGGAAGGGTACAGAGAGTACCAGAATCCGGGGGAAGCTTATTATCATTAACATTTTTGAGGAACCACTATCCGGGTTCAGCGACAAATAACTGTTAAACGACTTGTACAAGAAGGGTCACTAAGTTGCAATAATGATCAAGTGGAATGGAGAATAGTGGGAATCCGGAGAGACTTACTGTCACGCAGACTCCAGAGAAAGTAACATGTTTTTATCAGCAAGAATTCACTGATAACAACTCGTGTCAACTCCGAGTGGGTTATAATAATAACGGTTAGCATCTTTGTAATTCCAGGGTTTATTAAATAAAATATGTTGTAGTTTTATCAGTTTATGTATTTTTATTAATTCTAATCTAATATATAAAGTTGTCTGGTCGGATTTTTCATGTCAGACCTAAATACCAATGAATCTGACAAATCAAATTTCATCATTGTTATACTTGCAGCATTTTTTTTTTGTACACAAAAAATGTGTAATTCACTCTATTTTTTACAAAAAAAAATTACAGCCAGAAAGATTATTGTAATGGAGACAATTTTAAATAATGCTCTAAAAGATCTAAAATGTGAGGAAAATAATACTTATTTTAGCTTAAAGTTATAAATATCAGTTATTTTCCTTACATTTTTAGCTTTTTTTCTACCATCTTTTCATGACTTATTAAAATGGCTGACTTGTTTTCTAAGAACGGAAATAAAATAAGAGATAAATTAATGGTACTACTCCAGATGAAGCGCCTAATTTCCGTGACTGCTCGGCGGCAACGATCGGGCAGGTCACGGAAGCGCCCGAGAGCTGCCGAGACGAAAACGAGGCTAAAGCAAAACTGAAAGATATTTGATAAAGAGAATATTTTTTTATAAAATATTTAGAAAACCTTGCACAACGCCAATTATTTGTTTTTAAAACTAAATTATTTATTTACCTTAAAAACATTTTTTTTATAAACTTGAGTACTTTCGGTAATATATACCATCTTCAGAAGAATATTTCTTCTTTTTTTTCTTTTTTTTCTTCTTGATTGAGACATACTTATCGCAGTCAAGTTGAAATTCGCTTTGATGTTAGGACGAAAATGTTGATAAAGATAGTCATTTTTTAATCTGAAGAAATAGATTATTTATACTTCTTGTGTTTTTTTTGTTTTAGTAATAAATACCTCTTTCGATTTCGCAAATTTTACCCAAGTATGTATGTACATATATATATATATATATATATATATATATATATTATTTGTAGACAAACTTTCAAGGTTAAGCTCATTAGATGTTAATTTATAATTTCAGAGCATGTTAAATAAACACTAGAATACCGATTCTAATGGCCATATTTTTATTTATTCATGAAGAGATCCACTTCTTCACAACTGTTTCGTCATCCACCCAGACAACCAAGGTATACAGAACTTGAATTTTCCAAAGATGACAATTAATCTGAAGAAATAATTAGAACAAAATCTAAAATAGTTCCCCTCAAAAATTACAATTTTTAACATTCCTATATGTAGTTCATTTTCGAAACAAAATCAGTGTTTACATGCATAAATAGCGCCATATTCATATATATATATATATATATATATATATATATATATATATATATATATATAAATAAATATTAAATTATTTATACCTACGTTTGAAGCTTATTGCTTTCATCAGTGCCAGAAAGTAACAATTTACGACGGTTGGGATGTGTGAATCCGGTTCATAGATTCAGCCTAGAGTTTGCAAACAGTCGCCATATCCAGTCGGCCACCGTAATCTGTCACGTGATCAAGGGAAATCAAGATGCATATGTACCTAGAAGCGGACACACACAGAAGACTAGTCGAGAGTATTCGACGAACGTATTCGCAACTTCGTTTTAGAGCTGATGACAGTCTATTTTTAACATTCCCGACAGTGCTCGACTTTTAATTTCTTAAAGGAGCTTATAATATTTTTCTGAATAAATATTAAATTATTTATACCTACGGACGCTAGCGTTTAAAACTTATTTCTCTCATCAGTGAATGAATGTAAAAAAAAGAATTAGCCTAGAATCTTCAAGGATCGTCATATCAACTTGGCCACTGGAAACTGTCACGTGATTAAAGGAAATTAAGATCTATATGTATCTAGAAGCGTGCACACTTATTCGGTCAGAACTGCGCTTGCTAAATATATATATATATATATATATAGATATATATATATATATATATATATATATATATATATATATATATATATATATATATACATAATGGAAATCGCTCCAGACAAGGCATGGAACCACTTAATATAAAGGTCTCTCTCTCTCTCTCTCTCTCTCTCTATATATATATATATATATATAAAATAAAATAAAATAAAATATTTTTTGAAAATGTAGTCATCTCGCTTGGATACTTGACAATACGACAAGGTTGAAATAAATTATTGCATCGATGATTATGTAATTTCGTGTTACTATATTTTATTTTATTCTTGCTCTGTTTATTACACTGAGCTCTCATAACCGGATTTCCTCCTGGAATTTATTTAATTATAACACACACACACACACACTATATATATATATATATATATATATATATATATATATATATATATATATATATATATTTAGTGTATTAAAATATATCTACTGCAAGTAAGCTACACTGACGCGTTCATGTTTCATTCCAGCAGGAAATCATCAGACTATACGTGTGTGTGTGTTTCTATAAATACTCAAGTCGTGGAGTTTTAATCTAACATGCTAGCGAATGCCTTTTATTTATATACGAATCGATTTCTCTGATGTTTTTATAATCGTTCACTGATGGATTTTTACATTTACTTAATTGCAGACGAGAAATTAATGGACCCAGTCTGTCGATGCAGAAGCGATTTTTTAAAAATAATTTATTGTTGGATGGATTATAATTGTTTTCGGGTGAATTTAAATTAATATCTCCGAAATCTATGGAATAATAAGAACGGGAGTTTCTACGATGTGTCCATTCTATCTGTGCGCTTAGCGATGGAAATATTATTTTTAATTTTAGCGTCACAGATCGATAGCACGACAGACAGACATGACGGATCTCTTCGTGGATAGCGTCAATAGTTTGTTCTTGATATGGTGGTTCGATCGGTTAGCATGCCGTACTTAGCGATAGATATTGTGAGTTTGAACCTCATCTGGGGTATAATTAATGTTACTGTTATTTTAAATCAAAATGCATTAACGCATCTGAAAATGTTATTTTAAAACGTAAAATTGAATAGTTAATAAATTCACAATCATTTTCGGAATCCAACCATATTTAATACAAATAGACTTCAGTCTATGCCTGACTAGCCCGTCACGTTTCAGCCATAAATATCCAACAGTTTTTGTTTTATAGCTGTTCAATAATATGAGGAGGGCACTTTTGTGATCACCTTTTCTGTAGGGGATTGATTCTTGAATAAGCTTCACACTCATCGGACTTAAAACTTCCAGATTTTTATATGAAGGGCTAGTGTCTATAAATACAAACTTCAGGCTATTCGTGGACTGAAGCAGGTCTTCAGAGTAAAAATAAGGACAGTGGTAAGATAGAAGTGTGTCAGAGTTATTACCAATTTTGTACGTTGGCTCTAAATGTGTTTATCATCGGACCGCGATAAGACGAAGACTGTTAAACATTGATAAACAGTCATATAGACTAGTGTTTATTTTTTACTAAATATGGTTCGATTTCAAAAAGGATCGTTAATTTTTTTAACGATTCCATGGATTCTATTTTTTTCGGTGGTGGCAATCACCCTTTATTTAAAACTTGCGGAACCCGTCGCCCGGCGTTGCGCGGGAGAAAGTACTACCTATTGCATGACGTTGAATTAAAAAAGGAACGGCCTATTGTTTTTTCTTCCCCGTCTACCGTGTTGGCGAATGTTTTAAATTCAAAGAAAAATAAAAAAAGTGGTAGAGTAGAATGGGATCGAACGCTAAAACCTACCTTCTTACCGATTGCGCCACTGTTTCGGGTAACAAATACATGTGAAAATAGGCCAATTAACCTAAGCTTGATTATTGGCATGCGTGTTAAATTAATAACAGGCAAATAATAAATAAGAACCGGTGTTTTGTGAAAATTAAACTGTGTTTATTAGTTCCCGGTGTCGATGAGTGTAGTGACAGTACATAATTGTTAGGGAGAAAAGTTTTTGCTACCACCTATATGGAGTCGGTTTTTTGGAGAGTCGTTGATGGCGGGCCAAATGTAATATTTAGTGTTAGCTGGGGGAAAAAAACAAATGTACTAAAACACGCTCGAGTGAATAATATGGTGAGTTTAGTAGCCTGTGCTGCATGTGGTTATTTTCCTATTCTCCGGAAAGGTACAGGGAAAAATCGTCTCTACTTTATATATTAGATAGAAGAATAGAAGATAAGCGTGACGGACCAAGGAAAATGTAGTTTCAAACTGAATCATAAGATTCAGATAGGGCGACCGATTAACAGACGAAGCCTTATTTGAAGATACGAGGACGCATCTTGAAATGAGATTACGATTTCGCGTATGAAGCTTGAATCAGCTTAGAATAACATATGCAAACATAGATGACTATTTATAGCGATCTATACACAAAAGAGTTCTACAAAGGGAGGCAACTCATGACATTATCACAATCTACTTCTTTGATCTGCGCTTTTATTTCTATATGAAACTTGATTCCTTGATTTTTCTTCATCAATAATTTTATTAAATTCTCAATCTTTCGAAATCTTCGTAATACGATCCACCGATTCCTCATTTAGTATTTTAAATAAACCTGTTGCTAAATATATTCCTGATAATTCGCGCTTTTTTGCGCTCATATAATGAGATACAATGTTAATGTCTATTTCGTTGTGTCCTTTTGTAGATCTTCATCGAGCAATAATGACTTTTTAGGTTTATGTGTCTACGCATTTCGATAAGAGGCGCGGTCAGTAGAGCTTTAGTTTTAAATCGCATTACCGCCACTAAATGTACAGATTGTGTAATATATCAAGGACATGAGTTGTCGCCCTTGAAAAAGAAACGTCAGACCAAAATGACGTCCCTTGGCATGCAACTTTTTACCTTGCTCAAGGGCACGCTTTATTTATTTTGTCGTTGATAAAATACAGGAGGGACGTTACTTTGTCTTAGCATCAAATGCTGGGAGGTGACGGTGGTTAAGTGGATAACGACACGGACTGAAGACCAGGGTGTTCCAAGTTCGCATCGAGTCGGTTCCACAATACCACTTTCACTTAGAAATGTTGCCAACTTTCTCGTGGTCCTTCCCGTAAGTATCCGATGTCTTTCCAGAAAGATTTCTAACTAGAAAAACAGCGGGGAAACTAATGCCAACACCAGAATCATCTGATTCACACGAAAGAAGAAGAAGAAGAAGAAGAAGAAGACGAAGAAGAAGCATTAAATGCTACGTTTAATATATAAATAAATGGCATACCTAAGGAAATCACCCCCGACATAAGTGGATTCTGATACGTCGATAATCCCACAATAAGCTATTGATCCACATGCATCCATTTGATAGAATAAAAAGCTACAGTACTGCATAAATACTATAATCAACTAGGCAACACAAAACGGTTTCAAAATTTCAAAAAGAATAAAAAATAAATGCATTCATTTTTTGTAACAAGCAAAAACTATATAATAACCCAAACCTACAATTTGAAGCGGGAAAACATCCAACTCGTAAATCAATATCAATTTCTAAGAGAAGTGTTTTATATAAAACTGAACTTTATCCCACACATAAACTACATGTTACACCGGCCGTTCTAACAGAAGAGAAACTACACCGGTTCTCACTATAAATAGTGCGAGTAGACAATCACCAGGGAGAAAAAGGACAGCATTGTAACTGTCTAGCCGAGTGCCAGTCAGTTTCCTTTCCTTTGTACCTTTTATGTTAATACGACTTGACTTCTTTTTACTGTTGGACTACTTCACAACACTACATTGAAAAATAGAAATCTGGATAACCCCCTGATCATCAAACTATTATGTAGAATGAAATCATTGCTGAACACCAGGGAAATCCTATTTTGTTGGATCCCAAGTCACATAGGAATCCCAGGAAATGATAAGGCTGACACAGCAGCCAAAACCGCCCGAAAAGAACCCCTCAACAACAATTTTAAATGTCCATACATAGACGTCAAGACAAACATCTAATCATATATCCGTAAGAAATGGCAATCTAGATCAAGCAATAATACATCTAATAAATTGTTGACAATACAATCTGATTTAGGAGAATGGAGGCAGGGCTGTAGAAAGTCACGAAGGGAGGAAATCATCTTCTCTCGACTGCGCATTGGCCACACGAAAGCTACGCATTCATTTCATCTTAAGGAGGAGTCACCATGGTATGCAACTTTTATTCATCATTATTAATTTTTTTACTGATCGGCCATAGAAGTTGTCTTTGAATGATTCCCATTTTGATTATTGATCGAAACAAGTATTATTATTAAATCGAGCTGTTTCCATTCAGTTTGGTTTTTGTATTTTGAATTCTAATTCAATTTCTAAACAATTTCATATTTTTTCAACTTTTGATTATTAATTAATTACTTAATAATAAATGATTAATTATTGGTTATTAATTAATTACTTTTAATTATTAATTAATTACTTAATTCTTAATAATTACTTGATTATTATTAATTACTTGATTATTATTAATTACTTGATTATTAATTAATTACTTTTAATTATTAATTAATAACTTAATTATGAATTATTAATTACTTGATTATTATCAATAACTTTTAATTATTAATTAATTACTTTTGATTATTAATTAATTACTTAATTATTAATTATTAATTACTTGATTATTATTAATAACTTTTAATTATTAATTAATTACTTTTGATTATTAATTAATTACTTAATTATTAATTATTAATTACTTGATTATTATTAATAACTTTTAATTATTAATTAATTACTTTTAATTATTAATTAATTACTTAATTATTAATTATTAATTACTTGATTATTATTAATAACTTTTAATTATTAATTAATTACTTTTGATTATTAATTAATTACTTAATTATTAATTATTAATTACTTGATTATTATTAATAACTTTTAATTATTAATTAATTACTTTTGATTATTAATTAATTACTTAATTATTAATTATTAATTACTTGATTATTATTAATAACTTTTAATTATTAATTAATTACTTTTGATTATTAATTAATTACTTAATTATTAATTATTAATTACTTGATTATTATTAATAACTTTTAATTATTAATTAATTACTTTTGATTATTAATTAATTAATTAATTATTAATTATTAATTACTTGATTATTATTAATAACTTTTAATTATTAATTAATTACTTAATTATAATATCCGACGCAACTTATGATATTTTCTCTCCTATCATTATTTACGATGTTGAAAGAATCATGTTGCTGGTTCAAATCACATCACTAAGGCAACGCTTACCACCAGGATTATTTGAAAAAAAACTACAACAAATTATCAGGAAAGTTAAGCTTTCATAAAAGATTCTAGTCTCGAAATATAAATATATATATATAAGTCACAAATCTTTATTATTCTCTAGTATTGATGTCTGTATATCTGGCATATTATTTTTATTTCATATGTACTGTAACTAAATTTACCAGCCTCTTTCAATAATAATATGGTAATCGTTGGGTTCAAGGCTGGAAGCAACAAAAACTCATACCCGGGTTACATTAGATGTTTCTGCTAGTAAATAAATACGCAAACATTTTTAAACAACAATGTACACGAAAATAAGAAAAACTTGCGAGGTAATACGAACTTCTAGAATCATTTTGAAGAAACTCAAAAGACAAAAGAGTTATGCATAAATAGGTGAAATGGTTGTAAAAATTGTGTCGTCTCGGCCTTTTGGCTAAGATCAAAGTGTAGTATCTGTTCCGATGGATACTGCACTTCATAGATCGGTATTGTCTTGGCCTTCGGGGCTTGATTTACGCCGGTCTATGGGTCTGATCTGTGCAGTTCTAGGAGGTCGACCCTCTCAGGCTTTACCTCCCCTCTTTGGGGAGGAGTAAGTTAATTGCTTACTGTCTGAGGCGCCCCTACCGGGGAATGCCGACGGGGCTGCCCAGGCAATTTTTAATGGCCAGAGTGCTCACCTTCTCGAGCATTGGCTTTTCAAATCCCACTTTCCGACCTTGTGTCACATATTCCTATTGTGGGTAAGGGTTAAATAACGCCTTTTGTCTAAGATCAAAGTGTAGTATCTGTTGCGATGGATACTGCACCCCATAGACTGGTATTGTCTTGGCCTTCGAGGCTTGATTTACGCCGGTCTATGGATCTGTCCCGTGCAGTTCTATGAGGTACACCCTCCCAGGCTTTGCCTCCCCTTTTTGGAGAGGAGTAAGTTTATTGCTTACTGCCTGAGGCGCCACTACCGGGGAATGCCGACGGGGCTGCCCAGGCAATTTTTAATGGCCAGAGTGCTCACCTTCTCGGGCGCTGGCTTTTCAAATCCCACTTTCCCGACCTTGTGTCACATATTACCTTGCGGGAGGAAGATAAATAACATGTGTCGTCCATATAATGGAAATACGGTACTCTTATAGAGAACGACCCGCGTTTCCGTGACTCAACGTCATCAACGTTCAGGTATTATTATTAAATTGTAAGGTAAAAGTACAGATAGTTAATCAACCCCCGACCTCCCCATGTAAAGAATGACTTTCTAAATTATTATTTCAGCCCAGTCCGTAAACTGCATAAGTACCCTTTTTAATTTTTTTTTATTTTTACTAATTCTCTGGATTTTCCTTATGGGTTATGGTTACAAAATAAAAAGTTTGAATTATCTCTCCTTTTCAACTGACTCTTCTAAAATAAAAATTATAATTTCAATCACGTGTATTATTTGTAACGAACTGTACGTAGCCCGCTTTGTCCAAGTCCAGTGAAGTAATTTTAGTTTTTAAATCTTTTTTAATTGCGTACTTTTACAACTTAAGGTAGATGCACTCATATTATATTCCTCAATTTAAAATGAATTACTATCTTTTTATAGGAGTTATTTAAAAGAAATTCTTTCGTATAAGCAATCGTCTGGGTCGGACTAAGTAATTACAAAGAATAAATGTTAGCTAATTATTATTGCCAATAACACGATACAACCATAACAAATATAAATTGGCTAATAATAAGCAACGTTTTATTTGTCAACTTGAATACTACTTGCGTCGGACGTTGAAAGTCCGGCATGATAAATCGGTATGTTACATAATACATATTATTTATAAAAAGTGAAAGAAAACAACAAATTGCAAACGTACAAGATTTGTATTGGAAAACATGACTACCTAACGGGGGTGCCGCTTTAGCCGCTTGGCTAACCGCTCTGTAAGAGAAAGTAGAATTTGTACAACTTACTTATGTTTGGATTTCTGTGATGAATCCTTGTTTTTATTTTTTTACTAGGATGCAACAAAAAAAAAAAAATATATATATATATTTATATATATATATATATATATATTTATTTATATATATATATATATATATTGCACTGTTTACTGATATACTGAGGATTCGTAATATTTTATTTATTATCATTAAATATTTGTGCTATATAATCTCCAAGAGATATAGAAATATATTTATTTATTTTAACTGAACCTGTCTTTATATATATATATATATATATATATATATATATATATATATATATATATATATATACATATATATTTATGAATAAATATTAAATTATTTATACCTACAGACGCTAGCGTTTTAAGCTTATTGCTCTCATCAGTGCAGGGAAGTAACAATTTCAGACGGTCGGGAGGCGCGAACCCGGTACACAGAGTCAGCCATATCCACTCGGCTCACGGAAACTGTCACGTAATTTAGGGAAATTAAGATCTATATGTACCTAGAAGCGGGCACAGATAGAAGACTAGTCGAGAGTGTTCGACGAACGTATTCGGAACTTTGCATTAGAGCTTTTTGACAGTCTATTTTTAACTTCCCCGAGAGTGCTCAACTTTAATTTCTTAAAAGGGCTTAGTATAATATTAATGAATAAATATTAAATTATTTATACCTACGGACGCTAGCGTTTCAAGCTTATTGCTCTCATCAGTGCAGGGAAGTAACAATTTCAGACGGTCGGGAGGCGCGAACCCGGTACACAGAGTCAGCCATATCCACTCGGCCCACGGAAACTGTCACGTAATTTAGGGAAATTAAGATCTATATGTACCTAGAAGCGGGCACAGATAGAAGACTAGTCGAGAGTGTTCGACTATATATATATATATATATATATATATATATATATATATATATAATTGGTATGTTTGGATGTGAGTTAAAAGGTGACTCTTTTTCTGGTTCAAACAGTGCGACAGGTTGAACAGTTATTTCCCCACTGATGATTCTGCAAAGATTAAATGTATACGTATGTGTATAATAATTAAAAATATTACACACACACACACACATATATATATATATATATATATATATATATATATATATATATATATATATATATATATATATATATACATTTCAGAAATATTTAATTAAAAATTGTCTCTGTTGGAAGTCCTATTTTCAGAAACAGCTAATGGCGTCCGTCAAAGATTGTCGAAAGTTGCGCATTTCTCATCCGCATGTGTAGAAATGTTTATGCATTTCAAATAGCACTATAAAAGAAACAGAGTAAGGTCTCACAGACTTAACTTTTTTAACAAATAACTTACCTGGATTATCAGATATATATATATATATATATATATATATATATATATATATCAGAAATATTCAATCATAAATTTTCTCTGTTGGACGTCCAATATACAGAAACAGCTGATGGCATCCGCGTAAGATTTACGAAATCAGCGCGTGTTTCTTATCTGCATGTGTAAGTATTTTTACGTCTTTTCGTTTGCTCGCCTCTTTCTTTTACCTCTTGCTACTTCTTTGGGGCATAATGTTTTAATGAGATCTTAAACATAGGTAAATTAGACACAATTTTAGTCAGGCAAATTAGAACTGTTTTAATAGAAATTATATTTCACATCCATCAACCGTTAACTTTTATCGTAAGAGCTCTTTTTCAGTTTGTGAATTACCCTCTTATTTTGATAATAAAGAGGAAATACAAAAACATCTTATCATATGAGCTAATCTGATTGTATTGTTTCGTTTATCCGTTCTCTCCAATGCTCCTTCTTTCTCTCTCATATAGCATTGATACGACGAAACAACTATCTCTGTTATATATACCTTCCCTCCGAGGGGAGGTATAATGTCTCGTGGGTCACAATTAAATAAATTACATGTTTGTTATCGTATACGAATCACAAGTAATAACAGTACAATTAAATTATACCTCGTGTCTCGGCGCCTCCCATGGCCGAGGGAGTTCATCCACGATCGTCTTCATGTGGAGGGCATTCTCGATTGCAATTAAAATCTTTCAACAATCAAAGAAAAGAGAATATTCTGAATCTATTATGCTGTCGATGTCAACTTCTCTTCTGCTAGCAATATACATTCAGAGTTATTGACACCTGGGGCTTAATCCCTGTGATTTATAATTAATTTTTAAGTCATTTATTTACACGTGCTGTCCGCTGAACGAACTCGCTCCTTCTCTCTTCAGGTGATGTGATGTCACGCCCTTATCTATCTAGAGCAGGTTGAGTTGATATCTGAGTCGACACGCTAACACCATGACCCAAGTTTCCTGCGTACGTGTTAACGTTGGCCTGCGTATTCAAATAATCGAATTTCTATTTTATTTTTAAAATGGAAATTGCTTCAGACAAGGCATGAAGCCACTTAGTGGAAGGAGCTGACAAGAACAAATATGTTTATCGCTAAGACGGGAGATTCCTATTAGCCTACAATTATTCCATAACGAGAAAAACAAACAAACAATAAGGCTTGAAACAATTGTCAGAGAAAGAAAGAGAGAGTCAACAGATGACGATTAGAACAGAAGTGACGCCGCCGTTACTGACATAGCGTTGCCACGAACGATAGCCAGGGAGATGCGTTGGAACAACCAGGCTGACTCACGGGGCTCGTGCTTAGACGTTGAAATCCTCCGTCCAATATCCTGAAAAAATTTAACAGTCTCGGGGCCAAGCACACCCGACGTTTCCACTGAAATTGGTTGGAAGACGAAACGGTCAGTGAGCGAGCTATATTTTCCGCGCTTCCTTTTTTCGGCGAGCAGAGCCGCCGTGTCGGGCTTCACCGCAGATTCCGCAATCCTTGCTGGTGAAAAGGAGTCAGAACAAGTGGCGTCCCAGATCAGCGGCTTTCCGGCTCGGAAAGCAAACATAGTCATCCCGTCAGGCCTGCGACCGTCGCCCCTGTCCAGGCCGACTGGTTCAAGGACTGATGCATACCTGTCGAGACATCGCCTGGCTACGTCGTTAAGGGCGGAGTGGCGAGGCAGGCGGACGGCACTAAATCGACAAGAGAGAGGATGCAGGGCAAACTCGTCAACGCCTATTAGCCTTAGTTTTGAAAAGACCAGGGTTATAGGTAGGAGGAAATCAATCAGCAGAAAGAGAGCTCCACAAGCCTGAGGTTCTTGGAAGGAAGCTACTGTATTAGCGAACGTATACTTTACTATTTAACAGTATAAACAAATACCAATGCATCCCATATATTTTGGGTTGAGATATCTTTAAAGAGAGATCGCTAATTCCCATTTGGTGTCAATGTGTAGCTCTCCGTATATAATGCAGCCCTCTAGGTGCCCGACAATTGTGAATATATAAGCATTTATAGATTTCCCTTACAAGTGGCCGTAGCTAAATGCATAGTGATAACGTTTCCCAGAGGCTGATAAAACAGTCGGGTTTCGAATTACAGTGTGAAACACGGTATCAGCTTATGCGATTTTAAAGTTTGGTCTATCCGCTTTTTAATGTATCAACATAAAGTGTTTTTGTATTTTCTTTTAGATATTTTGCGCTTTAACTCTGTTTAACTAAAGATTCAATTGGCATTCACATTCGAACAAAGTAAAAAAATAAATAAGTAGAAATTTTTCGACATTCACAATCGTATATGGCTGTCTAGAATATCATTATTGTCTTGATGATGACTTACCCAAGTCGGAAACGCGGATAATAATAAATGAAGACATGATTAAAATGTTGAGTCTTCCTTTATTCTTTTTCCTAAAAATTGAGAAAAATTATTAGATTTCTGGATTTTAGAAAAGAAATTGATGACATAACAATGAGGAGTTTGTTTCTTTTTATCGATTTCATTATTTAGTCTGGCTCAATGTTATTATTTTTTTCGTCATATAAGGAAAAAGATGTCGGAGTGATTCCCCTCTAATTAACATGTACTGGCACAGCCACGCATTACACCGGAATCATTTATTTAGTAAGATATATGATTTTGGCTTGGGTGCACATTACGGTAATACTTTTAAAAATGTTGTAACATTGACACATACTACACATGGGTTTAATAGGCTATTTATTTTACTTAAAGCAAAAAACGATTATTTATTAGTCCTAATTTTTTATATATGCATATATAAATATATATATATATATAACGCCGATTTTTCACGTACAAGCAGTCGCTACAAGAAAAATAACCTACCACCTCTTATGCAAATCTTTTCCACTCACAACCTACAGCATTTCCTAATTCGTGGTTTAAAAAAATAAGTGTACATTTCGATGGCTTTCATAAATGATTACTTTTATTCCGATCTAATTGCTTCTCGCAAATACGTTATCCCACACAAAAAGTTGCAAACAATTTCACTCTTTTGAAATTATCTCCTCTCACATCACTCACATACACCGTTTTTTTTCTTTTTAGGTATAATTACTATTAAGCCCCCGTTTGTTATTTCATTTTTAAAAAATTATACTACTTCCTACATACTACACAAGATTTTAAGCATCACTAACAAACGCTCCTTCAAATTCAATATATTCTACCTGACGTCCTTACTGTATATGAAGAATAACAGATTTTCAGAATGGTTGTATTACATCAATGCTATCCGGCTATTCATAATACATTTTATCACTTTTCAGAATGCGGAAATATATAAATTAACATCTCATACAGTATTTACAATGGTGTCTTATTCTGACGTCTAGGGACTTCGTAAGTAACTGTTTTTAATGTTATTTTTTTTCAAAATAAAAACAATTCAGAGTAGTGCTAATTAACTTTCATAGACTGCTTCCTTTTTACTAAACAAAAAAAAAATCGATATTGATTTTTAATGTTTTAACTGGAATTTCAGGACTTATTTTTAAACTAATAAAAAAATCGATATTGACTTTTAATGTTTTGACTGCCATTTCAGGAGTGTTTTTAAAACTAATAAACAAATCGATATCGTATTTTAATGTTTTGATCGGAATTAATTGATATAACAAACGTTAATAACTTTTAACGATTTTATTTTTCTACTAAAAAACATCTCCATACCGTATTTCCATGTTGTTATTAACATTAATTGATATAACAAACGTTAATAACTTTTAACGATTAATTAACATTAATTGATATAACATTAATTGATATAACAAACATTAATAACTTTTAACGATTTTATTTTTCTACTAAAAAACATCCCCATACCGTATTTCCATGTTGTTATTAACATTAATTGATATAACAAACGTTAATAACTTTTAACGATTAATTAACATTAATTGATATAACATTAATTGATATAACAAACGTTAATAACTTTTAACGATTTTATTTTTCTACTAAAAAAACATCCCCATACCGTATTTCCATGTTGTTACCAACATTAATTGATTGAAACAAACAAAACATCTGTTAACGACATCTTTGTTCCTATTACAAAACCCCACATACTGTATGTATATGTTTAAACTTTTAACAACTTTTTTTTACTAATAAACATGCCTATACTGTATTAAATATTTTACATTTAATCAACTGCTGTTTTTTTTATAATAATAAACATACCGATACCGTATTTAAATGTTTAAACTTGTAATTACTTTTTTACTACCTAAATTGAGAAATTATTACTATCGCTCCAATCGGAGTGGGAAGGGGAATTACTTAAAGCGCCGAAAATATTTGACAGAATAGTTTTTTGTCTTCAAGATTTTAGATTCTTTTATCTACTTTGAAAATTGTTAAAAACATGTACATAAATACGGTGGGGGTGCATAATTGGTTGACCTTTGATAATTTTGATACAAAAAGGAAATTATTTTATTAATACTAATGAAAACCAAAACGGTTGGTAAATTGGTATACTTTTTGAGCAGGTTGAGTCACCATCGTATCTTTTGAATAAAAACTCCATTTTGTAAAACCAAAACATGATAATCAGTCACAAAATGCAGCAGAATAACGGAAATTTTATATTTATAGCTACCACTACTAAAAGAAAACTCGAACAGAATAAGTACAGAACATCTCATGAAATAATAACTAGGCGAAATATAGAATAGCATACACATGTCAGTAACACAACCTCATCACAAATGTCAGTAACACAACCTCATCACAAATGTCATAAACACAACCGCTACACAAATGCCATGAACACAAACTCTACACAAATGTCATAAACCCGATGAGTAACATGGGTACACTATTGTTTGGTAAACTTTATCATTTACAGGATGCGAGTACCCAACCAACCAACAAACAAAAAAGGTTAATCACCTAAACAAATGAACGGATTATTATTAATTGTTGAATATATTCTAAGAAATAGTTTTCTTGGCCTTTTGGCAGTATCTGTTCCGATTGATACTACACTCTATAGACCGGTACCGTCTTGGCCTTCGGGTCTTGATTCCGCCGGTCTGTGGGTTTGTCCTGTACAGTTCTGAGAGGTCTACCCTCCCAGTCTTTACCTTCTCACATTTTGAGAATGGTTAGTTTATTGATATCGCCTGAGGCGCCCCTACCGGGGAATGCTGACAATTTTTAGATGGGGGGCATCACAGATATACTGTAGGTAGATCTGATTAAGCCTTTGCTACAAATCCACTAAAATGAAGTGGATGTACAGCATCAACAAAGCAGAAACTATGAAACAATCATACAGATTACAATAGATTGTTTTTGCTTTGGGCATACATTGGGATCGTATCTTTTCAGTTCTTTATTATTCTCTCCTTTTACATATTTTAAAAATGTTCGCATCCAAACAATAACACAAGTTCAGTAGTTTTGTACATACCTTTGCATTTTAGGCACTTATTTTATCTTTTTTTGACGACTTCATATACAAAACGATCGAAAAATAGGTATAAGATATTTTAGTTAATTTTTAGGCACTCATTTTCTCTTTTTTGACGATTTCATATTCGAACGAACGAAAAATCGGTATAAGTATTTAATTTAAATTTTCGGCTCTCATCTTTTCTTTTTTGACGACTTCATAGTCGAACGAACGAAAAATAGGTATAAAATATTTAATTTATTTTGTAAGCACTCATTTTCTCTTTTTTTAGCGACTTAATATTCAAATGAACGAAAAATACGTATAAGATATTTAATTTAATTTTTAGGCTCTCATTTCCTCTTTTTTGGCGATTTCATATTCGAACGAACGAAAGATAGGAATAAAATATTTTATTTAACTTTTAGACACTCATTTTCTATTTTTCTGACGACTTCATATTCGAACAAACCAAAAATAGGTATCAAATATTTTATTTAATTTTTAAGCACTCAATTTCTCTTTTTTTAGCGACTTAATATAGAAACGAACGAAAAATAGGTATAAAATATTTTATTTAATTTTTAGGCACCCATTTTCTATTTTTTGACGACTTCATATTCGAACGAACGAAAAATACGTATAAACTATTTTATTTAATTTTTAGGCACTCATTTTCTCTTTTTTGGCGATTTCATATTCGAACGAACGAAAAATAGGTATAAAATATTTAATTCAAATTTTAGGCACTCATATTTATTTTTTTCTGACGACTTCATGTTCAAACTAAAGTAAAGTTGGTAGAAAATCCCTTCAGCTTATTGTCTGATTCTTTCAAATGAGAAAACTCGTAAAACGTCTTTGAAACAGAATTACAGCAGTTGGCTTTCAAAAGAGAAGTCGACAAGCAAAGAAAGTAATAATGAATGTCTGGCTACTTGTTTCAGCGAGATTCGGAGTTTTTGAACTCACATGAACGAGATAGGTATCTACAAGGACATTGATTTCGCCTTCTTAACCACCACGGTATTTCTTAAAATACACCGTAGAGTCTGTGTTCGCACCAGATCGTTCAAGGTTGGACATGGAGTTTCTTGAGCTCGAGATCAAAGTGTAGTATCTGTTCAGATGGATACTGCACCCCATACTGGTATTGTCTTGGCCTTCGGGGCTTGATTTGCGCCGGTTAATGGGTCAGTGCTGTGCAGTTCTGGGAGGTCCACCCTCCCAGGCTTTGCCTCCACTCTTTGGAGAGGAGTAAGTTTATTGCTTACTGTCTGAGGCGCCCTGCCCGGGCAATGTTTAAAAAACCCTAAGTACTCTTCCTCTGGAGTGCAAATTCCCACTTTCCGACGTTGTGTCACATTCTACTTTGTGGGAAGTAGATAAATAGGGTTTCTTGAGCTCATCTACTTTCCCGGGCAACGCCGGGTCACGGGTCAGCTAGTATATAATATTCTTTAAAAATAATTCAAAGAGTATTTTATATTTCATCCAAACACACTTTATTATAAGACAATTGCTTTTACCCTTTCAGAAAATATATTGATGGTATCCAAAATATCACAGACACTTCCGAAAATACTTTTTCAGTATATATTTGCAAGAATCAGGCTGAACAAACCTGCAAACATATTTATTTAAAGTCTAATAATTGTTCCTATTCTTACTCAAAGGGAAACTCTTGCTCAGCTCTGTTATATTGTAGTTAAAATTCAAAGTATATTATGAACATAAAATATTTTACACTTTTTTCTTTTCAAAATATCCATACTCGATCGTTGAAAGAATAAAGAAAAAGAAGTTAACTAGATTAATGTAGACTGTTGTGGTGGTTGTTTATCGACTATTTATTTAGATGTGCATGTTGGTCTACTATTTATACACCGAAAATGCACAGATAAATGCATAATCGATAAACAACCACCACAACAGTCTACATTAATCTAGTTAACTTCATTTTCGTCTTCTTTTTCTTTATTCTTTTGCCTTATTTTTGACATTAATTCCTTTCATAATAAAAGCATATATATATATATACATGCATATATACATGCATTTATATATATATCACACATTTATATATATGTATTTATATATATATATATATACACATTTATATATATGTGCATGTATATATATATGCATTTATATATATACACATATTTATATATATATATGTATATACACATTTATATATATACATATATATATGCGCATTTATATACATACACACAAACACACACACATATATATATATATATATATATATATATATAAATAATATTTATAAATAAATATTCATTATTTTAAATACCTACAGACATCGATGTTTCATGCTAACGCAATCTTCAGTGTAGGAACTAATTCCCAACGGTCGGTGGGCGCGAACCCCGATCACAAATCGCCACTGATTCGTAGTCGTGGGTCTTATCCCATCGGCCATAGCCAATTAGTTTGTAAATGGAGAGGAATTTTAACTGTAAATAGCGAGTCGGCGGCTAGATACCAAGCAGCATAGAGTGATCTACGAACGGCGTTCGGATCATGCATGTAGCTATTTGCACTGCTTGTTATTAAAGTTACTCGAGAGTGCCCAGCCTTTGTATATATATATATATATATATATATATATATATATATATATATATATATATATATATATATATATATATATATATATGTGTGTGTGTGTGTGTGTGTATATATATAAATAAAGATAGGTATAAAATAATCCGAAGTAATGGAAAATGAAAAAGAAAAAAAAACAACTGTATTATTTATGTGCTCGTAAACGTTTCGTCTTTATTTTCAGACCTTTTCAGTATAAAGAAAACACTTTTCTGCATTTTTCTTCAGCCTGAGAAAGTCTCACAATAAAGACCAAACGTTTGTGAATATATAAATCATATAGTTTTTGGCTTTCCTTTTTCATTTTAAATATATATATATATATATATATATATATATATATATATATATATATATATATATATATATATATAATTTATTTAGATACTGTATATTACATATTTCAGCAATGTACAGCGGTTTCATCCAAAAGGGCAGATTTAGACATCTTTTCTGTCATTGTTGGCGTGACTACAATCCTTTCAGCTTGCCGATGATTCTACTGGGCGCGGAGATTTACTAAAGGTGTCTAAATCTGCCCTTTTGGATGAAACCGCGGTACATTGCTGAAATATGTAATATACAGTATCTAAATAAATTATATTAGCTCTCTTATATGATCGAGCACTTTATTTGATTTCTTTTCATATACAACCTGACACACACTATATATATATATATATATATATATATATATATATATATATATATATATATATATATATATATATTGTTACTTCCCTGCACTGATGAGAGCAATAAGCTTGAAACGCTAGCGTCTGTAGGTATAAATAATTTAATATTTATTTATAAATATTATACTAAGCCCCTTTAAAAAATTAAAGTTGAGCACTCTCGGGGAAGTTAAAAATAGACTGTCAAAAAGCTCTAATGCAAAGTTCTGAATACGTTCGTCGAACACTCTCGACTAGTCTTCTATCTGTGCCCGCTTCTAGGTACATATAGATCTTAATTTCCCTAAATTACGTGACAGTTTCCGTGGGCCGAGTGGATATGGCTGACTCTGTGTACCGGGTTCGCGCCTCCCGACCGTCTGAAATTGTTACTTCCCTGCACTGATGAGAGCAATAAGCTTGAAACGCTAGCGTCTGTAGGTATATATATATATATATATATATATATATATATATATATATATATAAATATATATATATATATATATATATATATTATTTTGTATACACATATAATATTGTTAGATGATATAATATTTTATGTCTAGTTTTTCCGTATTTACGTCAACAGTGCTCAATACGCAATGTAGTAAGTAGTGAAAATATATACATCAAAAATGATATCTCCTTATAATATTTGATGTGGATATATGAAATAATAATTTCGAATTACTGAAGACTTCTCCATGTCATTGCTGACGGAACGAGAGTATTCTACCCTGTGGATTGAATAAAGGGTTCCGTTCGAAATTCCGTCCAGATTCCAGAGTTCGACAGAAATATTCCCGAGTTCGAAAAGATACACCTAAAGAAGGCCGGAGGTTACAGCGGCTGAAACGTTGTGATGCTAACACTCAAGATGAGAACAGTAGTCCGAATAATCGAAATCATACAAATTATCAATCGACACAACTTTGATATGTATTGAGAATTTTTAAAGTTAGCTCTTCATTTAAATATACATAGTAGAAACTATAAATTATGCGCAGAGAAAAAATATGAAATCATGAAGGCAAATCATGTTATTAAAAAAATAATGCAGCATGTAAACATATACTTATTTAACCTCAAATTGAGTAAAAAGAATACTAAATAAAAAGTGTATTTCTAATTCTTAAGAATGAATATTGAATACAAAACATCAAAAAGCAATTGGTCTTCACTGTACAAATAATTCATAATTTATATGGCAAACAAAAGTATCCAAATAAAGATTGAAGAATAAATAACAAAAGGAATATTAAATAATGTTAACAAGTAAATATATAAATAAAGACACACATTAAAGAATAAATAAATAAACATTGACATAAAACACACATCGCCTCCTGTGTCAGCCATATTGTTTGATAACAAAACACATATAATCAATATTATGAAAAGATAAAACCATAGAATCGAAGTATATTGTTAAGTAAGTATATTTTATTACGCTAATTGATCCAACCTTTCTTGGCCAAACATGAAATTCCAGTCGTTCGAAAACCTCCCTACTCTTCAGACAGCGCTCATTACGACTTCTGGTTGTTTTGAAAATTGAAGACGCCACTGAAAGGTTCCCGAGAGAGGAAAGCTAATGCGGAACACAACGTCGGAGATGAACACCATTCCAAAAGAAGACTTCCTTATATGTTTCCGGCAGTGGATGGATCGGTGGGCTAAGTGTGTGCAAGCACAAGGGGACTACTTTGAAGGAGATTAGAGTCATAAGTACGTCAGGTATTTGAAATATTTTTTCTTCTGGCGTAAGGTCGGATACTGTTTAGACAGGCCCCGTATATATATATATATATATATATATATATATATATATATATATATATAGAATTATTTTTATTTCCATAGACATGTAAAAAATCTGCGACACTGGCATGTCGATGTTATCGATCAACAGTTATTATAAACTTCATTCTCTCCAAATATGATCTGAGATTAAGATCGGATTCTAACTACCTGATGAGATCTCAGTTTATAATAACTGTTGATCGATAACATCGACATGCCAGTGTCGCAGATTTTGTACATGTCTGTGTAAATAAAAATAATCATATATAAAGCTATATTTGATATCGAGCACTTTTTATAAACCCGGTTTAAATTCTTTGGATTACTACCCTGTGGATGTTTTTACCTGGATTATTACCATTATATATATATATATATATATATATATATATATATATATATATATATATATATATATATATAATTTTTACCACAATCCGACAACGTCGCAGCCCACACAAACCATGAAAGCCACAGACTGGAAACCCTGGACTTGTGTTTCGCCCTTATTTGTGTTCATAAGTATGACACATCCGATAAGGATTCGAAACCCGAGTCACTTGTATGCAAGTACTTTGCCACCTGAGCCACGATGTATAAAAGAAAGTACATTGACTAACACAGATCAAGCAAACCGCGGCGAAGGTCGAATGTTAACTCTAATAATAATTTTACATTATCTCCTATTTAAATATATATATATATATATATATATATATATATATATATATATATATATATATATATATATATCAATTTTATTAACATATCCAACAATGCTTTAAATGGACGACCAACCAATACTACTTAATCTACAGGAGTTAGCCAGGCTCTTCGTTCGACACCGGAATTTGAATGATGGCCGCCAACACCACCAGTGCGGAGAGACGTTTTATCAAGTAACAAAGAAATAAGTTTGGTTATTCTTGATTTTGATAAAAAACAATGACTCAATAACTGGTCACCTCTGAAGATGATTTTATTCCGAAATATAAGATTAATGTAAAAAAAAATATATATATATACATATAAATTAATCTCGCATTGTTAACATATCCAACAATGCTTTAAATGGACGACCAACCAATACTACTTTTCATATATATATATATATATATATATATACATGAAGAGTTCGAATGCAAAACGCGATAAATCCATTTTTTTAAAATTGAGACATTAAACAATAACGGACAAACATATCAAATCTAAACTCGAACTTTTTTATGAAAAGCAAAGAAAATTAAAGCCGATATCAGATTATGTAAACGTTGATTTTAAGGTGTGCTCGACTGTTGAAAATGTAACATTTCTTGGAGTATTGATTTACTCCTCTCCAGGAGTTAGGCACAAGGCCAGTTTTTATCTTACTCCCACAAGTAAGATGTGACCCAAGGTCGGGTCGGGAAAGTGGGGTTTAAAAATTGCCTGGGCAGCTCCGTCGGCATTCCCCGGTAGGAGCGCCTCAGGCAGTAAGTAATAAACTTACTCCTCCCCAAAGAGGGGAGGCGAAGCCTGAGAGGGTGAACCTCCTAGAACTGCACAGGACAGACCCATAGACCGGCGTAAATCAAGCCCCGAAGGCCAAGACAATACCAGTCTATTGGGTGCAGTATCCATCGGAACAGATACTACACTTTGATCTTATGTTTACATTTAGTTGCTGAATATATATACATTTTTTTATGAACCGATCATTATGAATTTCTTATTATGTATTATCGGTAACCCGATGAGTAACATGGGTACACTATTGTTTGGTAAACTTTATCATTTACGAGGTGCGAGTACCCAACCAACCAACAAACAAAAAAACTTAATCACCTAAACAAATAAACGGATTATTATTAATTGTTGAATATATTCTAAGAAATAGTTTTCTTGGCCTTTTGACTAAGATCAAAGTGTAGTATCTGTTCCGATTGATACTACACCATATAGACCGGTATCGTCTTGGCCTTCGGGTCTTGATTCTGCCGGTCTGTGGGTTTGTCCTGCACAGTTCTGGGAGGTCTACCCTCCCAGTCTTTACCTTCTCACATTTTGAGAATGGTTAGTTTATTGATATCGCCTGAGGAACCCCTACCGGGGAATGCTGACAGACGTTGGCTTTAAATGTCACAAAAACACCCGACCCCCCCCCCTTCCACAACGGGCGTTATGCCTAAGGTGTGGTGCATTCCGAGGGATGTAATTTTCATTTAATATAAAAATGAATGTTTCCGAGGAATGCACAAGCCTAAATAAATTCTCACCCTTTGAGAAGGGGTTAGTTTATTGCTAATCGCCCGAGGCGCTCCTACCGGGGATATGCCGACGGGGCTGCCCAAGCATTTTTTTGTAGGCCAAAGCGCTCTTCATTCTCCAGGGCGCTGACTTTTGAAATCTTACTTTCCTGACATTGTGTCACATCTTACCGCTGTGGGAGGAAGATAAATTAAACGTGGAGTTACATGGGCACATTACGTCTTTTGTAAATCTTAGCATATATATATATATATATATATATATATATATATATATATATATATATATATATATATAAACATATATACCTACTTGAGACATCCACCTCCCAAGATAAAAGTGGTGCATGGGGGGGATGAAAAAGAGAAACGAAAAAAAAACAAATTTAAATACAGGAATAAATCATCAAAAATGAGATATTTTACCGGTTTCGTGCGGACTAACAAACATTTTCAGTAAAAGTTAAGACGTCCGAACGAAACCGGTAAAATATCTCATTTTTATGATTTATTCCTGTATTTAAATTTTTTTAAAATTTTCTTTTTCTACACATACTGTCTTTCACGGAATTATATTTTATGATATATTGTGGTTTTATCCTCTCACACACACACATACACACACACACATATACATATATATATATATATATATATATATATATATATATATATATATATATATATAACAATTCGCGTTTTGATACCGGTCAATCACTCGCCGACATATCCGAGTCATATCATATCAGTGTTAGTGTCTTCGTTTGCGTGTGTGCATATCGATGTCACTCAATGTGAAGACAATTCGTTCGTCACTATTGATTCGACTAAGAAAAAGCCGGTGTATGTCACATCACGAGTCGCACACACAGACAACGCCAGAAGAAAAGGCGGTGCGTAGCGAGTTCAATTCACAGCCAGGGCTTCTTTTGACTCAAAGCAACATGCGATCGAGTTCAACAGAAACCGTTTATTGATTCCTTTCGTCTAGTTCTCTGTAGCGCAGCGATTTTCCTCGCGCATGAACCTGTTTTCATATATATCTTACATCTAGTTATGTAGTTTATTAACTTAGTGTGTATATCAGGCCATGAGGATAAAACGCATAAAAGACAGAATGCATGAAAGACATGATGGAATAACAATTAAACACAGGGACAATATTAAAAAAACGACAGATTGACCGGTTTCGTAATGATCAATGTATTTTTTCAGAAAACATTTAATTTTCTCTGACGACATACGTTAATTAATATGAAGAAATCGGGCCATAATTCCGTTTAAGTGCGCTCCATCTACGATTGGAACTCAACATCTCACTATTGGATTTACTTCATTTTTGAACGCTTTCCTATAATGCCTTCACAAAACCTTTTCTTCTCCATCAAAATCTCCTTCCATTGGACACCTTATCAACGGAAAATTACCATCTGGACAAACCACATATCTTTTTTACACGCACTTTTTTTCACCCTCCATTTTCTTAATAATATGGTTTCAAATGTTGAATTTTGGCTTTTATACTGTCAACTTATCTATCTGTATAATTCCTCTGATGATAAGATCTCGATCTTTGAAAAGCCTTGGCTAAAGGAAAGAATAATAAACAATTTTATTACAGAATATACCTTGCATTGAACAATCGAAGTTTGAAATAAATCTGGATATTCGTGCATGTTTATCACCCTTCGTTCATCTATCTTTATAATTGCTCTATTTCGTATATTGAGCTTAAACCATTTCAATATAGGTTCTATCTACTAAAAGCTTACTTTTAGTTTCATATTTATTATATGGTCAAACAACACGTGCCCACAAAAATTCGCAATGGAAATTATTTACCAACTGACGATTTGAATAATACTTATGGCTCGTCGATAGGTCAACATCTCATAAATAATCGCACCTGTGCCTCTAAATTCAGTGTCGACTTATTCTCCATTCTTAGTAAGTCGCACTCCCCTTATCATCTCAAGATCTTAGAAACAATTTATATTAAGTCCTTGAGACCTTCTCTTTGCAAACAAAGAGAAAATCTCCTCGGGCTTAATGTTGTTTCTATTTGACTGAACTTTCTTTCTTTTTTTAATTTATTTTTAAAAAATTTTTTACCCCTTTCCCTCGCTATAATTCTCATAGCATCTTTTTATATTTTTTATACATTACCTCGATATTTGGCTCTGTTGAGCGAGGTACGAAACCGGTCAGCTGCCCTTTCATCTTTTAAATTTCTTAAATTCATTATGAATAATAAATATTGTCTCTTCAATGCTATATATATATATATATATATATATATATATATATATATATATATATATTAATGCTTATTTTTCTATATATCTAAATCTTTTAATATATATATATATACATATACTTTTTATATTATTATTTAATTTAATTTTTATTTTCATAAATATCAATATTAATATTATTATTGACGTTTATTATTGTATAATTATCATTAAAATTTTCTGTTTAGTGTAATTATTCAACTGCAACATATATGACTGTTTGTTTTTTCAATTTTTCAATTTTTATAAAGATATACTTAATAGTAATATTTCTTAAAATTGTTCTATTAAAATAATATTTCGTTAATTTAATTAATTGCGAATTTATATATTAATACATTTTTCACAATAAACTCTCATATTTTGCATTTTTTTTTTTTGGAACAAGATTTTTTATTGCAAAAAGATGTCTTTTTCTATTGTGTATGGCTTTGCTATACATGTACTTTAGACAGCCTTTATTCCCCTTATTGTGTCTTACTGTATGTTCCATTTAATTGTTTTTTTGTATCCTAGTAGAAATCGATTCTAATTATCATATCCCAACCCTTCCTTAACTATCGATCTGCTGTATAACTGAGAGTTAACTATGCTCTAGTATTCATGATATCTTTTAACTTCGAACTTGATGTCTATACCATGTGCTGGTGAACAGACTTTATATCAATAAAAATCCATATCGTCTCAGAAACGATCGTTCACGAAGCTTTGTTTTATGTTGAATTCTTGGAACGTATGCAAATGAATATGTTATAAATTAGTTTACTATATAAATATATATATATATATATATATATATATATATATATATATATATATATATATATGTATGACGTTCTAAAGATACTGGTTGATTGGTATCTCTTTCTTCTTCTTCCTCTTCTTTTTCTTTCTCTTTTCATAACATTCCTCGCATTCCTTTTTCTCCCCCTTTTTTTTGTTCTCTGCACGTGACATTTTCTTCCAATCGCATTCTCTGTATAAATTTGAAAACTTTTCCGTTTTGAAATAAAGTTTATTAACTGATCGAAAATGGTCGTATCTACGGCCGAAATATCTCGGTGGAACTTTACAAGATGAGTTTTTGAGTTTATTTTTGTTAGTTGTTGAATTGCTTATTCTTTATTCCATTTTTATTTTTACATATTGTCTGAAACATTGTTTCTTTTTTTCCCATATATAATATATATGTATAAATGTATATATATATATATATATATATATATATATATATATATATATATATATAAATTTTCCTTTGTGCGTAACACCAAGGGAGATGATTCATTCTGTACACACGGTGTTTGGAGAATCGATGGCATAACGTCGGCATTATGTCTTACATGCGTATATAGGTTTGGAAATGCTTGGTTTAAGAGTTATACGCAATTAAACAAATACTGATCAACTTTCTTTATTGCTCAGGTCATACACGTACCGTGATTTAGACATCTTTGCTGAATTATGCAATATACAGTATCTAAATCTGCCCTTTTGGATGAAACCGCGATACATTGCTGAATTATGTAATATACAGTACCTAAATAAATTATATTAGCTCTCTTATATGATCGACCACTTTATTTGATTTATTTTCATATACAACCTGACACACGATATATATATATATATATATATATATATATATATATATATATATATATATATATATATATATATATATATATATATATATATATATTTTGGCAAACATTATTAAATAACACGGAGTGGTTTTGTTTGATGCGACTTTTTTTAATTTTTTCAATTTTCCGAATTGTCCATCTAATGTTTCGGTCAAATTGATGTAAATATGATCCATGGGTTTCTTGTTCCATTCTTTTTTTCTTTTTTGCAAGTACTTTCGATTTGAATCGTCCAATCATCTTCAGGCGGTATTAGTTTTAGTGTCTTTACAACTTATGACTTTACAGTTGTGTTCATTTTTGAATTATAACGGCAGTAGTTTAAAACTTGAAAACGCGTCTGTAAAGTTGAAATGTACATGAGAGCGTGATGGCGTTCTACACATATGAGAGATTTAAAAGTTTGACTGTTTAAACCGTTAACAAATTGATGACGTTAAAGAAAGTGCATACAATTCAAACGCATAACTACCCAATGGCTAAGAATTTGGTAATGTTAATTATTACGCTAGACACTTTAAAATGTTGCGACTAGTTTCATAATTGACATTATTAATTGTGGGATGTTTAGTTTTTATGTAGAGGGCTTCGAGTATTTTTAATTTTTTGATATTGGTATCGTGGTGTATTATTATTATCGCCATTTAATCGCTTAGGTTTAAGCGTAAAGAAATAGATTTTAAAAAATCAATAATTCATATTTAAGCAATTATTGTGCATATTTAGAGGATAGTGGTCGATCCCTTTTTTCTTTATGCTGCTTCTCTCACTATCGCTTTGTCGTTGTATTTCAGGCCATTTGACCTGCTTATCGGTTTCCGGAACTCTTTATTTCCTTCGGCGAGAAGTTTGTGGATATTAGGGGTTGTAGATACCTTCCTTAAAGTGTGCTGTTTGTATTTTTCACTGGATCAGAATGAAGGTTATCGGTCTGTAGTTTAACTTATTTTTCCCTGTAGACACCCACTCTGATATGTTTGTTTAGCATGTACATCTTCTTAACTTTTCTGCTAGTCTTTTATGAATAGTCGTGCATATTTAAAATCAGAATCCATTTATGACAGTGTCGATTTTTTTTCTGCGTGAATACCTCTTTGTTGTAGCATTAGGTTTTACTATAGCACAACCTATTCTGCTTTAGACTGGTGAAACATTACCGTGAAACTGCTTCCTTTTGATTAAAACTTTCAAATCCAATATGAATAAATTATTGTCTAAACTCGCTACATAATTAATCGAACGTAGTTTATGCGATTGACCAATGTTAGTACTCCAATAGTGTTATTCATCTTTCTGGACATGGTTTGTATACAGCAGCGTAATTTTGACTGACACAATCATGACTGACACAATTATGAAAAGCGGCGATAACGCATAATGTTGATTAAAAAGAAATCTTCCGGTGGAATATTAAATAGAGTAGTGAGTTTTTCTTTCTTTGAAAAAGATGCTCCCAACGTAATATCAAACAAGGTGGCGAGAGTTGTCTAGCTCTGAGTTTGATTAGCTTTTGTTAGAACTTTTGTTATACACTTGTTACTGCCGACAATCCTGTTCTCGCTAAATCAAGTCGTTGTAAATCCCAGATGTAACTGCCTTCATTTCAGGCTGCATATTCTCCCACGTACAGAATATTATTGACGTTAAGTCAGACACCGTACATCGACCCTCTGTAAATTCAACCTAACATTGTTATGTATCTTTTAAGTTTGTCCTTTAATTCATTTCATTTATCACAAAAAGAGAAAACAAAAATCATCCGAAATCAGTGGACGTATGCGGCATTCAATACATTGCACTCATCATAACACCACACCTAAAACATACACACCCCATACACAAAATACAAAATGCACCCAAATCCTCACCAAACACACAACACATACAGACCGTGATACAAAATCCCAACACATCCCAGAGCTCCAATCTTTGGTTCCTTTTTGTAAGATATTCACAGTCAGAACCCGTCTTCCTACCACAACGAAATATCAAGAGTTCATTTGCAAGTGCTTCCTACCTGTGAACACGTTACTGCGAAACTGCTTCCAACCTGTGGAACACGTTACTGCGAAACTGCTTCCTACCTGTGGAACACATTACTGCGGAACTGCTTCCTACCTGTGGAACACATTACTGCGGAACTGCTTCCTACCTGTGGAACACATTACCGCGGAACTGCTTCCTACCTGTGGAACACATTACTGTGGAACTGCTTCCTACTTGTGGAACACATTACTGCGGAACTGCTACCTACCTGTGGAACACATTACTGCGGAACTGCTTCCTACCTGTGGAACACATTACCGCAGAACTGCTTCCTACCTGTGGAACACATTACTGCGGAACTGCTTCCTACTTGTGGAAAACATTACTGCGGAACTGCTTCCTACCTGTGGAACACATTACTGCGAAACTGCTTCCTACCTGTGGAACACGTTACCGCGGAACTGCTTCCTACCCGTGGAACACATTACTGCGGAACTGCTACCTACCTGTGTAACATTACTGCGGAACTGACTCCATGCTAATTACATCTTGGTCGACTTCAAATCAAATAGCAACTAATTCCTGTCATAACCCACCCAATAAATAATCAAATGGATTCCATATCACTGATCAATGTTAGTACTCCCATAGTAATTCGGTTGGATATGATACAAAAATCCAAAATCAGAGGGGCACAAAAGCCTACCGATACCTTAAACAGTTTTACATCTCTCCTCGTGCACTCTTTAATTGTAATTAAAATTTTGTTACTGCGACGTCACATCATGCGAAAATTCCATTTTTTAAGCATCCATGTTGACGGTGAATTCTCTTCAACTTTCTTTAATTGGCCTTTTCATTGTTTTTTCCTAAATGTTTGAGATGTTGTCTTATGTACAGGGTGGTGTAAGTAAATCCATAGCCAGAGCTACGCCAAAATCGCCGCTGACATGAGCTGTCACAAGTCGAGGCACTGCTGAACGATCACGAAAGACATTGGTTACTCCTCTTACCTCAAGTCTCATCGCATGGTCATCAAGAATGCCTCAAAGGAGTCGAGATCAAAGTGTAGTATCTGTTCCGATGGATACTGCACCCTATAGACTGGTATTGTCTTGGCCTTCGGGGCTTGATTTACGCCGGTCTATGGGATTGTCCTGTGCAGTTCTAGGAGGTCCACCCTCCCAGGCTTTGCCTCCCCTCTTTGGGGAGGAGTAAGTTAATTGCTTACTGCTTGAGGCGCCCCTACCGGGGAATGCCGACGGGGCTGCCCAGGCAATTTTTGATGGTCAGAGTGCTCACCTCTCGGGCGCTGGCTTTTCAACCCCCACTTTCCGACCCGAGCTTGGGTCACATCTTACTTGTGGGAGTAGGATAAAAACTGGCCTTGTGCCTAACTCCTGGAGAGGAGTAAATTACTACATCAAGTCGGCAAGAGTGCTCACCTCTCGGGCGCTGGCTTTTCAACCCCCACTTTCCGACCCGAGCTTGAGTCACATCTTACTTGTGGGAGTAGGATAAAAACTGGCCTTGTGCCTAACTCCTGGAGAGGAGTAAATAAAACATCAAGTCGGAAGCTGTGCTAAATGAGCTCAAGCACGGGTTCACCGGGATGCTGAGTTTGTTCGCTAGTTCAAAGGATTTCGACCAAGATCAGTCTAGCTACAGACAGAAGGACAAATAGATCTGCAAAGACATCGAAGACGTTCTCGTCGTGGAACATACGAAGTTTCCCTCTTTCGTCATAGTTTTGGCGCCATCTTCAGTGAGGGGGCGTCATACACCTATTCTTGTTTCAAACAGACACGAGAGTCACCGCCTAGGTCCTGAAGAGCGTGGTGAAGTCTGGATGGAGGAGATCGCCGCCGGACGCCCCTACATCTTTCAGCAGGACAACCCGTCTGCACACACGGCCAAGACGACTGAGACGTGGCTGCTCAACAATGTTCCTCACCACTGGTCGCCGGACTTGTGGCCGATCTCTTCAACCGACTGATACCGCCTTGACTATACCTTCTGCGACTTTACCGAGGCCAAGACAGACAAGCACGCTCACAACACGGTCGACTCTCTGAAGGCTTTTGTCGTGGATGTGTTCACCGCTATAAACAAGAGCATGGTCACCAAAGCGTGTGACTCATTTTGCGCCTGCCTTGAGATGATCGTCTCCGGCGGCAGCGGTTACATTGAAAAATAATGTAGTGCGTCATTCTATCTTTTGTTAAATAAACTGTCGGGTTTCTGCATGTACATTATTTTATTTTATTACCTATTTCGTTTTCTTTTTGTCAAGTGTCGGATTTTGCTGCAACACACTGCATTTTTCGCCTTTCAGGACTATTGTCTTTATCAACATTTATATTTACACCAGACCGCTAATAACCTCCATAGTGTTATTGAATCTTTTGGCTGGCAATCATTTTTGTCTCATTAGCTTTTTTTCTCGTGTGGCTTTTCGCCTTGATAAGCGGATGCCACAATAGATAAAAGAATACAACTCGTAGTTACACAAATCCAAATCAGAGACGCGCACAAGGTCGCACAGGCTCACAAAGACGCACCGAGGCCGTACATGGTGTCACATCGAACTTCGTGCACTTTTTTCTCTCCGGCGCCTACGCAGCATCGATTTCTGTACATCCCGCATCGTTCGTGTTTCTTTAATTCAGCATGCTGACGCTGAAGTGCACAACAACGGCGAAGTTTTCACTGACGCAGAATCAATTCGCATCTGAAGGATTTTTTTAGCATTTGCTCTTCAAAAATTCAAAATGGATTCCTGTGACGTCACAGCACACCAATTTCCCAATTTTGTTTAAGCATCCTTTTTGACGACGAATTCCCTTCAACCTTTTTATTTGGACTTTTTTGTAAACAATTGATTTTTTTTTTTCTTCTAAATTTTTCAAGTGTGGTCTTATCATTATGTACATTGTATCTCTTCGGACTATTGTCTTCATCAACGTTTATATTCACATCAAACCACTAATGATCTCTTTGGGTCAGTATTTGTTATATATAATGATTGAGCTCCAATGATTTGTCCCCCGTTCTGTAAAACATTCACAGCAAGAACCCGCCTGGCTACAAGCACAGCAGAGAAAGTTCCTTTTCTCTCTCCGTACTAAAGACCAAGCTGAACTTCCATGAACAAAGTTTCTTTCCTAGAGCGTTCCGTCTGTGGAACAAAATTCTACGAAGCTAATTCCCAGCTGACTACAACATAGTCGTTTTAAAGTCTAATGTAAACAAATACTTGAGCCGTCTTCTCGGATAAAAAAATACTCTTAAAATATATTCTGCCCATTCGACAATTGTTTCCAATCCTCGCGTGGTGGCACTCAACGTCCAACCGACGATGTATTTAACCCTTATCCTCGAATTCTCCCGAGCCTTGATAAGCGGTGACCCATTAGTATAAAAATTAAATATATATTTTCTTTATTTTCAAAATTGGTTTATAATTATGTTTTCACAAGGATTACAAAGTCAAAGGATTTCACAAAGTCAGAATACATTGTGATGTCATAATATACTCTCTCTTTGCCCCCTCTTCTCTTTGTTCTCTCTCCTTCTTCATCGCTTCACTATCTCATTGTTATGTCATAATATACACTCTCTTGCTGCTCATCTCTCAATTTTCCCTCTCTCTATCTCTCAGTGTGATGTCATAATAGACCCCCTCTTCCTCCCCTTTCCCCCTTTCTTATCTCCCGCTCTCATCTCTCCCTCTCTCTCTCTCTAATTGTGATGTCATAATAGACCCCCTCTTCCTCCCCTTTCCCCCTTTCTTATCTCCCGCTCTCATCTCTCCCTCTCTCTCTCTCTCTCTCTAATTGTGATGTCATAATAGACCCTTTCTCTCTTTCTCTCTACCAATCTCTCAATTTTCCCTTTCTCTCTCTCTCTCTGTCCTAATAGACCCTTTCTTTCTTTCTTCCAATCTCTTAATTCCCCCCCTCTCTCCCTCTCTGTCATAATAGACACTCTTTCTCTGCCCCATTGTCTCCCCACCCTTATTCTCTTCTTCCTGTCTTTCTCTTTTACTTATTTACATCATGATATTCCTCTCACTATTTCTTCTCTCATCATTAAATTCCTAAATCAAAATCCACCCGGATCTCTCTCTACTTACCCGAAAAATCAGACGTGTTTTTTTCAATTTCTCATAAAAATGTATTTCGAGAAAATTGGGTAAATAGAAACGTCTAAAGCAATTTCATGTTAGTACATACGTTATCACATTCCACAGTTTTTGAAAAGATAAGATTACTCAATCTAAAATGCACTTTATTGACCTCGTAATTTGTAAAATTGCATTTTTTATAGCATAGCAAATAAATAATTAAAAGTGTAGTATCTATTATGTCCAAAGAAGCTACAAAAATATCGTGGGGACTGCGTCGCGCCTAACGTTTATAGAATGGATTTTTTTTAACATAATCATACAAAGTTTGAGAATAGATCCGCTATAACCAAATATATTCTGAAACTGTACTGACCTGAACAATGGTGATGCAATAATATCGCGATGTCCGCGTTCGTACCGGATGTCCATAGAATGGAAATATTTCACAAACTCGTACAGGGTTTTGGAAATAGACCGCCCTTAATTGACCGCTCTCCTAACACGATACATTCTGAATCTACATTAACTAAGTACTTAGATACGTATGCTTAAGTTTAAACAAAAATGATACAATAATATCCTGGGGTCTGCGTTCGCGCCGGAGATCCATAGAATCGCATGTCACAAACTAGCAACGTATTTTGTAAATAGATTCCCCTAATAAGATATTTTCTGAAACTACATTAATTAGAGTACTTAGATAAGTATGATTCAGCCTGATCAAAAGTGATAAAATAATATCATGGGGTCCGCGTTCGTACCGGATGTCTATAAATTAGGCATATGTCACAAAATCTATGGAATTTCCATGGATCCAGCTAGTCTATATAACAATACACCAAGGCATTTCCTGTTCATATATACGTTATCACCTTTCACACACATTTAATTAAATAGTAGATCGTTCGAATGGTGATTAATCTGACGTCGCTGTGGTAAAGCAAAATCCGACTTCACCCATTTTAAAATTAATTGTTCCAAAATCAAATTATGTCGTCTTGACGACAAACTTTTAAACAAATTACTTTCATAAACTGGCATTCGTTTTATAAATTTGTAAGAACATTTAGCTTACAATTATTTTTGCAGTAAGAAACATATTCGTTTTATTTATTTGAAGAATATTTAGCTAGAAATGCCAAGTATTTTTACGGGAGAAATAAGAGTATTTTTGTAGTAATAGTACTGACCCTGACAGACATTTATTATTTCAAAAATATATATTTTATTATTATTATTATTATTATTATTATTATTATTATTATTATTATTATTATTATTATTATTATTTGTACTCACTAGGAGTTCTCACACAGGTCATCAGTAATTGCTCACCGACAACCTGTGGAATTTCCTGGAGTCTGAGTGACAACAAGTCTCCTCAAATTTCCAGTATTCTCCACCTCTTTTCGATAGCCACCGCAAATAACCTCGCAGTATCACAACAGCCGTTTACCATTGATTTCTAACCGGTTATGACCATTGGTCTTCTCTGGGATGTGGGTGGCAATAAGCCTCCCCAAGGTCCCAGCACTATCTGCACTTCTAGTAGAGGTCTGATTTGTGCTGTCCCTCCTCGGTCTTCTCATTCTCCTTGACCTTATGCAAATATTTTGTGGTGTCAGCCTAGGCTGGTACCATTTTTTTCTTTTTTTTTTAAATTTTCAAATTTATTATTATCATTATTATTATTATTATTATTATTATTATTATTATTATTATTATTATTATTATAATCAATTATTATCACCTTTCAGATACATAAAAAAAAACACATCGTCTGATCAGTAAAGTGGTGATTAGTGATCAATTCGACTTCACCTATTTTAAAATGAATTGTTCCAAAATTGTATTATTATTAATAGTAAATTATACAGATTGATGTAGAAGGCACTGTGGAATTTCCGCCAGATCCCGCTAGTATAAGTAATCATATACACCCACCATAATAAGCTGGCATTTAACGTGAATCTAACGTCTGATAGAATATAGATGCGTTGTCCAAACTTGTGAAATATTCCTAATCAAACACCCGCAGCCAACTGGAGACGCCCACGCACTTTTCCTCAGCTGACACTCACATTCTGGTTCTGTCGTCTCTTTTACCAGAAAAGAAAACTATTCATTCGCTTCCCACTGCAGCAAGATTAGACATGGTCAGTTAAAAGTGTGTGTGGGGGATGAGGGGGCAACCTGAAAGGTTGCAAAAATAGCCGAAACCAGATCTTTCGGCATTCCTGGTAAGGGAGCATCAGGCGACAACCACCCCCTCTTACTAAAAAAAAGAAGGTAATGACTAGAATCGAGCTGAAACATACCTCACACCAGCAAAGAGAGATCTGATACTCCAAGACAAACCCTAGATTGCCAGAATGATGCCAATAAAACGTATTAATCCATACTGTACATTTCGGAAACCATACGCGAAGGTCTGTAAAGTTTTCCTAATGTTTATGCATGACGTTACTTCTTATGATTATGTGTCATGGGGCCAAATATCTTCGTTGAAGATAGCGTTACAATAAGCTGAAAAGAAATACTTATCTTTCTTCAGTTTGTGAATGTAAACTCGAAAAGACAAAAAGGATTTTACATTGCTTACTTTTTATTGCTGTTATATGTCAACATTGGCTCACAATCCTTCCTTTATTTACCGTGTGAGCCCCGCCGGACCCCGCCAGCGCACAGGACTTCCTCGTGGCATGGTGACAAAATTTGACGTATTTTTAACAATTGATAATTAACCTATTTAAAAAATCAAATAAACGAACATTCATACCTATCTATATATCAGTTTATATTTATCAATTGATTTTGTTTCCATTATTCTTATTATTCCTATTATAAAGTATTGACCCTGCAATTCTTTGCAAAAGTCTATAAAGTTCCTCAAATTAATGAGCGTGACGTTGCTTCTTATAATTATTTGTCAGCTATCTTCGTTGACCATGCCACATTACATAAGACTCAAAATAAACACTTTATGTAGTTGGTGAATTCTCCTGGCATTTTCCGAAATATTTTTTTTCGCAGGTTAGTTCAGAAATGAAGACTTGAAAATACAAAAATGATTTTTCATTGGTTACTTTTTATTGCTCTTATATGTCGACATTACCTGACTCTAACACCTGTTTATTCATGAGTCCCATCAATGGAAGCGAGCACAGAGAACGTCCTTACGACTCGGTTACAATTTTTGGTCATGCTTTTTTACATTGCTGATAGGTTCCATGCACAAAGTTTCTTTCGATAAACTCCCAATCTGTGAAACACATCACTATGGACTGCTTACATATTCGTCTTCAAATCAATATCGGCAAACACTTATCATTGACCGTTCCCATAAGTTATCGAATGTTGTTTATTCCATTCATTATTTTTAATCCTCTCAAAATATTCTTCATCATCAACCTGACAATTCATCCATCTCATTAACCAGTATCCTCGAATAGCTTTAGTCTTCGTAAAGAAGAGTAGAAAGTGACTAACTTGGGTTTTCTTTCGGCAGCCTCGTAACGGTAGTTTGGTAGTTTTGTTTTACGGCATATCAACCCTTTTTGGGTTATTTAATGCCGAATCTGGTCATTATAGTAAAAGTTTTTATGCTTCAAGTTATTTATATCTTCAAATGTTTAATCATCGTTTTTGGTTTGGTAGTTTTGTTTTACGGCATATCAACCCTTTTTGGGTTATTTAATGCCGAATCTGGTCATTATAGTAAAAGATTTATGCTTCAAGTTCTAAAAATAAAATTAAAAAGGGGAGGGAGAAAGGGAGAGGGGCTGTTGTTTTTGTTTTTGGTTTTGTAGAACATAATTAAGTTTTACAAAAAAAAAAAAAAGAAGAAAATCAAAAAACGTCAATGTAGGTGAATTTCGTCTCAGGGGCCTCGTAACTCTCGCTTCTCTTATTTTGTCCTCTAGTCCTCACATTCCATGAGCGAGGTTTCTGGCGAAGGGGGAACAATTGCTGTTTTCTGCGTAGGAACACTTATCGTTGGCTTGTTTTTGACTTTGAAGTAGTACTTTTTAGCTCCTTACATCAAGTGGCTTCATGCCTTGTCTGTTGCGACTTTTATAAAAAAAATAGTGACTTATTCTTCCATTCTTTCTTTCATTATTGTTTACTTATTTTAAACCGCATTTTTGTTTCGATTTCTTTTTCTTTTTCTTTTTTTTTCTTCATTCCTTTTCTCCACTTTAATAAAATTTTCTATTTTTCAATATTTCAACCTATGTTCTTGCTTTCTTTTTTTTTTCAATTCTAAACGTTTCAGCAAAACTTTTCTTTAATATATCAGTTAGGCTTGGTTGTTTGGCTTGGTTGTTTTGCTTTACAGCATATCAACCATTTTCAGGTTATTTAATGCCGAATCCGGCCATTTTGGTAAAAGATTATATGCTCCAAGTCCTTTATATTTTCAAATATTTATTTTTGGTGTTTAGTTTAGTTGTTTATTTTTACGGCCTATCAACCCTTTTCAGGTTATGTAATGCCGAATCAGGTAAGTATGGTCAAAAGTTGTCTGCTTTAATTTCTTTATATCTTCAAATATTTATTCATGCTGCTTGGTTTGGTTGTTCTGTATCGGAAAATTGTTGTTTTTTTTGTTATCAGCTTTGCAGAACATGATTGAGTTTTGCTAAGAAAAAAGAAGAAAAAAACGGTAGCATTAATGTTTGCTGCATTTTAAGTAAGGAATCCGGGATCTTCAGACAGCCTGATCTGTTAGAACAAAAATATCAGTTAGGAGTCGTAAAACATTTATTTATTATAATATGTGAGATTACTTCTTACATAATGTAAAAGCTAAAAAATGCAATACTGAAAACTATATATATATATATATATATATATATATATATATATATATATATATAGTCATCCACTGACAGGCTGTTTCGCTGCATCACAGGTCTTCAGTGCGGCAACACTAGAACCCATCCCCAGCCATTCATCGAACCTTCAACTATCTAGTTGATAGTTGCCAGCTCTCATCACTGAACCACGGGACAGGCGCTGGTAAATGATATCTTCTACAATGTCTTTATCTAAACATTGACCGTCACTTTTACAGTGCACTATTAGTTTATTTACAAAAATAGTTAACCGATCATTATGAATTTTGAAACAGAGCTACTAGGCGTAAGGGGTCGAATTGTGGGCTATATTTAATTTAATTCTATGCAAAAAAAAGTACAAAGGGGTGGACGCCCTTTCGTGAAAGTTAAGATGTGTGTGAAATCTTAACAATGCGTATTAGGTAAATCTTTAACAATATACATTAGACATATTCCCCGAATTTCAGTTTATATAAAGTATTTTAAAGGAGTTTAAGGAGTCATAATATAGATAAAATCTTCTATTTTAAAATTTAAATATATGATATTTGTATTGAACTTTATCCATAGTAATTAGACACCGATTAAGACAGATCCCCTGAATTTCAATTTTTTCTTGAGACTCCTTAAGCTTAAGCCTCATATTTTCAACAATGTTCCAAATCAAAATGATGTCATGGATTTTGATCAAAGTTCAAATAAGGATTCTAGACATAAGGGTTAGTATTATTATATCTTGATTTTAATTTTCGTATGGTGCATAATTATGTAATGATCCCCAGTGACGATGAATGGATTACAATTTTTCTGCTAAAATTGGTTAGTACCGGCGGTGATGGGAACTTTTTAGACATTTTTAAAGAGCAGTTTTCCTTTTATATTCTCTTTCTAAAGCTGATGAGTGTTCCTATTGTTGCTTTGGAGTAGTTGGAATTGATTCTTGAAATCATGAAATTTGTGCAAAATTGTTCTTTTCAGAAATAAATTTTACCCGCGATGAGGAGGGTATTCTTCTTTGTATATGTATATAAAAAGGTAAAAAGGTAAAGGTCGCATAGCCTGGACGCGCACGAGTGTCGTTGCCGACATCGCACACTGCCCATGGCCGTAGCGGCGGTGATTTGTTAAGAATGACCGTGTCTAGGGCACAGCATATGGAAGGCGGAGCCCATCCCTCTCCTTCCGCTGCCTTGAACCTTCCCTGAGTTTTAGTCAGGTACCCATTTACTGCTGGGTGGATAGAGGGAGTTTTCAGACCCGAAAATTCACATGCCGTGAGTGGGATCGAACCACTCGTCCACAGGCCCTCCATATGTATATATAGAGAGACAAAAGTCAGAACAAACGTACTTTAAAAAAACACATACCTTTGACCCAGAGAAGCAAAAACTATGAAAACACATACACACAGAAACATCACACTGTAAAAATAAAACATTTTTTTCAAATGGAAAATATATCTGAAGAGAGCCGCACGAGGCTCGAAACGATTTATAAAATCATAAAATTATAAAATGATAAAGTAATGAAATTACAATGGTTGAAAAAAGTTTTTTTTACCAATGTTGGTAGCCTCACTTCTTATATATATATATAAATATATATATATATATATATATATATATATATATATATATATATATATATATAGAGAGAGAGAGAGAGAGAGAGAGAGAGAGAGAGAGAGACAGAACAAAAAAAAGTGTTAAATATGCGACGATTGTCCAAATTTATTTCAAATTTCAATTGTTCAATGCAAGGTGTATTCAGTAATAAACTAGTGTTTATTATTCTTTCCTTAAGCCAAGGCTTTTCAAAGATCGAAATCTTATCATCAGAGGAGAAATACAGATGGATAAGTTGGCTTTCGAAAAAACCAAAGTTCAAATATTTGAAAAATATGAAAATTATTATTAAAAGAATTTTTGTTAAAAAACGCAGTGAATGAAAAGAAAAGTTCCGTGAAAAAGATATGCAAATTGTCTGGGTGGTAAATTTCCGTTGAAAAGAAGTCCGATGAATTGTAGAATGTGAATATAAACTCTTTGCGTGGGAGCAGTGTGGAGAAAGTGCTCAAAATATAGGTAAGTCCAGACGCACTTAAATATATATATATATATATATATATATATATATATATATATATATATATACATATATATATATATATATAGTACATGTATTGTATTAGTTTCTGTAGATGTAAATCCGTTGAAACTCAAGTGTTTATAAAAAGTGCTCAATAACAAGTAGAGCTGTTCATAAGTATAAATTTGTATAAATACAAAGTTATACTTATAATATATATATATATATATATATATATATATATATATATATATATATATATATATATATATATATATATATATATATATATGATGCAAAGTCTCGAATACGTTGGTAAAACACTCTCGACTAGCCTTCTATCTGTGCCCGCCTTAATCAAGTGACAGTTTCCGTTGGCCGAGTGGATACGGCGACTGCTTGCAGATTCTAGGCTGACTCTGTGAAGCGGGTTCGTGCCTCCCGACCGTCTGAAATTTCTATACGTTAAAGAATAAGAAATAAAATACATTAATATATATATATATATATATATATATATATATATATATATATATATATGTGTGTGTGTGTACGTGTGTTTGAAAAAATTGACATAGAAATATAAATATAAACTGATATATAAATAGGTAGGCATGTTTGTTTATTATATATTTTGAATTTTGAATAGGTTAATTATCAAACGTAATTGAAGAGATATACTACAAATATAGTAAACGGGAAATGAAAGAAAACATACAAAAAGAAAGGAATGATACTATGAATAAAAAGGAAATAAATAAAAGGGAAGATTGAACAAATATAAAGGAAGGAGGAAACAAACAAAGAAAAAATGAATAAAATAGAGAAAAGAAAAGGGGAAGTAATGAAGACAGAAAAATAGAAAGAAGAAAGAAGAATAGTTATAACGTAATGAACGAAAGAATGACTGCAAATAAGGCGAAAGAAGAAGACAAAGAAAGAAGGAAAGGAATAACCGATTTAGAGACAAATAAGGAAAGAATATAAGAAACGACGGAAGAAAAAAGATGACAAGTTAGGGAAAAAGAAAGAAAGAAAGAAAATGGGAGGAAGAAAGAAAGAAAGAAAGAAAGAAAGAAAAAAAATGAGAGGAATGAAGAAGGAAAAGTGAAGTTACTAAATAAAGGAATAAAAAAAATCGAAAAAGGTAAGAAAAGACATAAAAGAAGAAAGCAATTAGATATGGAAGAAATCAGAAAGAAATCTGGAAGGGAAAAGAAGGAAAGAAAAATAAAGGAAAAGAAGAATGAGAAAGGATAAGGAAAGAAAGCAAGAAAGAAAGAAAGGCTGAAAGAGATGCAAAGTAGGACATAAAGAAAAGAGGGATGAAAGAAAAAAAGGAGAAAAAGTGAAGGATAGGAGAAAAGGAAAAATAAACGAGAAATGAAAGACAGATAGTGGATAAAAAAATTGAATGAGTGGAAATAAGAAGAGAAAGAAAGAAAATAAGAAAGAAAAAAGAAAGTAGGAAAAGATAAGGAAAGTAGTAAAAAAGAAAAGAAAAAATAATAGAAAAAGATTAAACGAAGAAACGAAGATAAAAAGGAAATTTTAAAAAATGAAGGAAAGAAAAGAAAAAGAATTAGAAAAAAGAAGAAGAAAGAAGAAATGAAAGAAAAACGGATATATTAAGAAAGGAAGAAAGGAAAGTAGGGAATGAAAAAAGGGGGAAAGAAAGAAAGAAGAAAGAAAGTAGGAAAAAGAAAGGAAAAAATAAGTAAAAAGAAAGAAAGAAAGTAGGAAAAAGAAAGGAAAAAAAAGAAAAAAAAGAAAGAAAGTAGAGAAAAAGGAAGGAAAAAAAAGAAGGATGGAAAAGGGGTAAGAAAGAAAAAATCCTTTAAATCTGGAATAAAATGTTTAGCATTTTTATTGTTTCTATTTTTTGTTTTTGATAAAAGCAAATAAAACAAGAGAAAAAAAGAAAATGCAACAAGTTCAGCAAGGTGGTCCGCCGATGCCTGGGATATTCTGTTGCTAGTGAGTGTGGGAGGAGTAGGAGAGGTTGTTTGTGAGGAGGTGGGAGGCACTACTGTGAAAAAAAGGCGCGGCCTGACAAGTGCGTGTTTCTTCCTCTATGATTAGTAGTTCTCCAGTTGAACGGCGGCTACCCCTTCCCCCTCCTCTCGCAGACGCCATTTCTATGTTGCCATTCCCCTTCCAACTATCCCCTCCCCGGAATCCCCTCTTCCAACAACCCCATCCTCCTCTGTAACGAACCACGGACAGGGGCAGGTGCAGCGGTAAGCAACAAGTGCCTTGGTCAGCTGGGTTGCTTTTTTTTATTCAGCTGTAGGGGTGGGGGTATTTGATTCTTATCCGCATCCGTTCCACTCTGCCGCCTCCTCCGATCTACTCTTCCTCTTACCCCTCCGCCCTGCCACGCCCTGGGATCATTCGGTCATTCTCCATACTGTCCGGTACCAACCACCCCATCAATCATTGCTTCCCACTTAACATGGGTATCATTCTCACTCTCGGCTTTCCCGAATGTGGGTACACGCGTCTTATTTAAATACACCAATTTATATGACGAAGGAATTACGAAGGAGTATCGAACTATATATCTAAACTGTATTATATATATATATATATATATATATATATATATATATATATATATATATATATATATATATATATATATATATATATATGAGAAAGAGATATAAATATATATAAAGAGAGATATAGATGTACATATATATTGATATATATGGATATGTGTATATGTTGTGGTAAGTTAAATCGCCTGCTACCATTAGCGATAATACAAAGTTCTTCGTTAACGAATAAAGCACTATCTGTTGCTGATAATGATTATAAAAACATTAAGATTTCCCTTCTTTGTGGTTGGTGCTGAGAGCGTAGCGGTTAGAATCTCCGACACACGAAAAAACGGTCAAGTATCGATCTGAGCTTGAATCCTGTCTACCCATACTGAAGATCTGTACTACAGCTAAACAGACAGTTATTAATAGCTATATAACTACATACGCACATAGTGTTTAGTAAAGTGTCACCACTTATCAAGGTCCAAAGGCCACTCGAGGATAAAGGTTTATGAGTTTATCAGGTGGACTGTGAGATAAAACCGTGATGATTGGTAACGATGGTTGAAATTAAGCAGAATCTTGTTGTTTAAGAGGACGGATCAACAAGAATTTGTTTACATTGGACTTGAAAACGACTTTATTGTAGTCAGTTGGGAAGCAGCCCCGCTGTATTGTGTTTCACAGACAAGTATTTATAGGAAATAAAGTATTTTTAGGCCAGCTTCGTTTAGTCTTAGGTACAAAGACGAACAAATGGAAATTATTTAGAGTGATAGTAGCTAGACTAGTTTATTTTACGAATTTTTACAGCCCATGAAAATAACTGTAGAGCAGAGAATGACTAGCAACATCTATTCGATGAGAAAGACGGTATCCCCAACTAGATTTCGAAGTCGGTTTTGTATTGTCTTGGCAGGAAAAGGTGTTCTGAGCGGCACTCTCCATATGTGGCAACTGTATTCCATCTTAGGTCGTATTTGACTTTTATACATCTAGAGGGTTGCGTCAGGCGTTAAATATCTTCTGGAGCGGTAGAATGATCCAACAATTTTTTCAGCGACCTTAGCAACAGATTTGATTTCAGTTTTCCATTTCAAGTCTGGAGTAAAAGTCAGTCTCAGAAGCTTCGTCAAAGAAAGAGACATTCATTTCAAGTGGGACAAAGTGATGGTTCGAGCGTTGGTGGTGTAAAAGAGAGAAACTTGGTTTTAGTCGCATTAAAAGTGACCAGCCATCTTTATTCTCATCGCACCACGTACTCTAGGTCGGAAGATAGAGAATCAGGAAGATCTTGCTTACTTTAGTTTCATTTTACTTCAGTTGAAGTTCTCAGAAATGTGTATTATTTTGATTATTCTAACTACTGTTCTCATCTTGGATGATATTCTTGCAATATTTCGACCGATTTGTTCTCAGACCTTCTTCAGGTGCGTCTTGTCGGACTATCCCCATGGATTAAACAAAAGAGTTCAGTTCAAAATTCCGTACAGATTACGCAAGTTCGACAATAACATCCAAGATGAGAAGAGTGGTCGTAATAATAAAAAAATATACAGATAATTACACACATACACACACACACACACACACACACACACACACACACACACACACATATATGTTTATATATATACAGGGTGTCTCAAAAAAATGTACTCACTCGTAGAATGACGAGAAAACTTTGCTTCATCGCTCCACACAATTTTGTGTGCAAACTCGACATCTTCTGCTCATTTTGCCATTCTAAGCGTGAGTACATTTTTTTGAGACACCCTGTATATATATATATATATATATATATATACGTAGTTTTCGTTATTGTTTTGTTTGATCTCTTCCCAGGGTAGCCATGCTGATAACCAGAAACACGTGTCCATGGATTTCTTTTATGTACGTAAATTAATATATATATATATATATATATATATATATATATATGTATATATATATATATATATATATATATATATATATATATATATATATATATATATATATATATATATATATATATATATATATATTTGTTTCATTTTACGTAAGCCGAAGTTCTCAGAAGTCAAGGGCACCTTTCTGGGGCCAACACTTGATCTTTATTTGAGATACATAGATATTCGAATATTCTACTAAAATGTCCCTTTACCTCTCAAACGTTGTGTTAGTGAAGAAGTGAAGAACATTAATTTTCCTAATCTCCAATTGACCAGTTAACTATGTTGTAATATATGTTTCTTATGGTCTCTTTGTCTTACCGGATTCCAGGATAATAATTCATCTAGTTGTGGCTACATCACTAGGGGAAGGTGCACCATCCCTCTTATAAGATAGTGTATAGGCGTGTCGATGGGATCTTATTTAAGCTGCGAATACTATTTTATTTTGAATATCTCGTCAAGATTTACTTGTAGGGTGAAGTATCCTCATGTCAGGTTGTCCTGAAAAAACCCTGGTACAGAGAGACCTATGATACTCAAGGATAGTATCTAGTAGATAATTCAAACTCTCCAATATATGTGTATATATGTATGTGTATGTATGTGTTTGTATAGATTACTGCGTTATCTGCATAAATGTCGACGAATGGTGTTAGAATGTGTTTCGGGTGGTCATTTGTGAATATCAGGAAGAGGGTAGGGGTCAGTATATATCCCTGAGGCACACCGGCATTGATACTTTGTGCTTCAGACGTCTGACCATAAACAATTACTTTTATAAACCTATCAGATAAAAAGGAGTTGATCGCTGTGAGGACATTTCCAGATATTCCATAGCTAGCAAGCTTGTGAAGTAGACCTTTATTCTGGTTCAATAATTTATACGGAACAAAACTTAGATTTAGTATACGGAACGTTTATCTTTTTGTCTTTTAAGGGAAGTGGGGTCTGATCAACTCTGCTGAAAAGCCATGAAATTAAATACTGTCTTGTTTTTAAATTCCACGAAACAGTTTTTCATGGTAAACAACTGATGATCGCTTAAATAATGTTAGAAGCAAACTAATATAATAACTGTAAAAATTAAATTGACTTACATGAGTGATTTTCCACTGAACGACTTGGGACTTAAGGTTGTTTATTTTTTGTTTTTTTTCCTTATATAGTTTTAATGGTTGAGAAACTTCCGAGACTATATATATATATATATATATATATATATATATATATATATAAGAAATGAGAGAAAAAGAGGGAAAATACATTCTTAACATTCACTCATAACTTCTAAATTTGTTTGCAGAGCGATGGCTGTCGTAAGTTAATAGCAACAGCTTCGAAGATTTTTAGATTATTTTTCGAACGAGCTTTGTGCAAAATAAAGAATACTTCATCTGCAATAAATAGTCACCTATGGCCGACTCGCGGGCTTGTGAACGCCCGGATGTCGGCCACTGTCTATGCTTACGTATCGAACGAGGGAATATGTTGGGAAATACTTACCTCTATACGCTGGATAGTACGCCCCACGCAGTCAGCCTTGCACTGACAAATAAAACGATAAACGATCATGTTATATCGAAAGAGGGGAAGTCGCTTTTAGTCGTGATAACCGTTCGAACTATAGTTGCAAAGAAACAACGTGAAACGGCTGAAAAGATTTTATGTGATATTTTTGTGTGATAACACCTGATTTTTAATACAAATCCATGGGAGCTTCACATGTACACGAAATTTTTGTGTGATAACACCTGATTTTTAATACAAATCCATGGGAGCTTCATATGAACACGAGATTTTTGTGTGATAACACCTGACTTTTAATACAAATCCCTGAGAGCTTCACATGTACACGAAATTTTTGTGTGATAACACCTGACTTTTAATACAAATCCCTGGGAGCGTCACATGAACACGAAGTTTTTGTGTGATAACACCTGACTTTTAATACAAATCCCTGGGAGCTTCACATGAACACGAAATGTTTGTGGAGGCAAAAAATGTTCCACCTTTGAAGACAGCGCTTGTTTAATGGTGTGTCAAGAATAACCATTAGACGAGAGGTTTTCTGTTACACTTTGAAGCTCTGAATTTAGAGCCAACCAACAAAGCCCAGTGTACAAAAGTTACAATCAGATTTGTTTTTATTAGTTTAGGGGAGAACGAATCCCAGCTAATATATTGACCTGTGAAAGTAGGTTTTCTGTATATGCTTCTAGCAATAACTCATCTAATCTTTCGATAAGAACGTCTAATAACGGTAATGAGTTATCCACCACACTCTCCATAGTATACATTACATTTAAATTTCCGTAAAAAACTATAATAATTGATGTTACATTAAAGTACGTAAGAAACAACGATGTAAATAAGAGTCATTTTTTTTTCTTAATGCGTACAGAGATATTAAAACATATTAGATAATGGTTTTATCAACATACACTGAAGATAGAGGCGAGCTAAATTACAGAGATGCGTGACTTTTCATTACAACTTACGGCTTATTAGTTGAATAAAAATAGATATTTTCTCAAACATGATTAATTCCCAGACTCAAGGAATATTAAACGTCTATTTTGGTTGATTAAATAAATATTAAAAAGCTTTTAGGTAATAAAAGGTTGACTTCTGATCTTTAGTATAATAATGACTAACAGTAATGAACTTACAGCCTCTCAGTTTCGTACGGAATGTGCATATGGCAACATATCATCCACATAACAGTATTTCTGTTATGTGGATATGTTGCCATATGCATATTTCGGTTTCGGCAACCAATCAAACAACAGCTGTTTTTGAAATTCAACAAAAATATTGGACACACCTAGGCTCAAATGACTTCCCATTGCTACCCCATCAATTTAACGATACATGTTCCCGTCAAAGATGAATTTAAGAGATTTGGTAGCTAACCCATTAGCTCAAGAATTATGTGTTCAAAAACACAAGGGCTTTGATTGTTGAGTTGTTGTTTTTTCCGCGATAATGACAGCTGTTAATAACGATATCATATGTTAAGTTCACTTTCCTAAGTGTCTGCCCTTACATATAGTATATGCATTAAGTCGCCTCTTTATGGGACGTATTTATTTATCGATTACTGTTCTATTTAAATAAATAAATACGTCCCATAATAAGGAGAAAATTCTTTTATCACTTAGGAAAGTGAACCTAACATTTTTTATAGCAATCGCTATAAATAATAAATATACAAAACACCAACATATTTTTAACTAATACCCATTATATTTAATCTATCAGCTTACTAGCTTAGTAATACATGGTTATCAATTTACTCATATGTATTCTATTAACGTATTAGGATGGATTAAACTGGAAAGTACAATTAAGACCAATGGGATCAAAATTTCAGTTTAATACATCAGTTAAACGAATTTGAATTGGTGATATTTTAATTGTTTTTTGTGTAAACAAGCGGAAATAATTTCCTATTTCCTATTAAGAATGTACAATTAAGACCAATGGAATCAACCCTCAGTTTTGTTGGTACTAAATCCTATAAAATCTAAGCTTCAGATGATAATCAAACAAATTCTGATAGAGTGAACGATAGGAGTTAATTAACTACTATATTATTTCAGTGTAAATTGTATAGTTGGTAGAGCTATATATTAATTAGATGGGATTGGGATATTCAAAATTTCGGAAATAGGGAAGAGTCATTTTAATTCATCAGTTAAACTAATTTGAGTGTAAACAATTGTAAATAATTTCTGATTTTCTATTAAGAATGTCAAAACTATTTATCAAAATGCTAATACTTAGTTAAACATGAGTTACATTTTTTAAAACCAAGTTTACCTTTTAATGACCGACCATGTAATAGGGTATGGGGTCTGCCTCTGCGTCAGGGTCCATATATGTTTAGATAAAGCGGTAGCATTCGCTAGATTGTCATCGTTAAAAGAAATAAACATGTGTTGCAATTATATACTTAATTTCCAAAGAATTCGAGCCAATATTGTTAAAGGCGTTTATATTAGTATTATTCTTATACTAATTAGTGCTATTAACATTACTATTGTAGGGTGTATAACCATAATTATTAATATTGTTAATAAATATTATGACTACTACTGCTAGTGCTGTTGGTAACTACATTGTAATTGAAACTATTATTACTACTACTATTTTTCTATGTTTGATGATACATGTATAACTTAAATTACGTTTATACAATCATGGTGGCAGTTCGTTCTATTCCTGCAATTGTAGCCTGCCCCCAAATTGCTGGTGAGTTTTAATCTTTTTATAATTGGATGCAATTTTATTTTGGTCCACATTATTGGACGTAGAATAAGATAATCTTGTATTGTTATTAATGTAATTATATTTGTGTGTGACCCTAACGTTATCTTATATTATTTTAAATTTTTGTTGGGAATATCGATTTGGACGCCAAGGGAGAATGGTGGATTAAACCAAGTAATGTCCTTCTCCTATTGCCTGTAATCTTTGTTATTATTCTAAAGTGTACTATTATTCTAAAATGTACTTAGTTTACTATTCAGTTCAAACTTTTAATTATAGGTTTGTATGTTTCTGTTTATGTGAATGTTCCGGGTGTTACATCCATTGTCTAAATAAGACGACTTATTTAGATTATACCTTCCTAGTTTTACTACCTTACTTTTTCATCACCGTATTATTGGTTAAGAGGTTATACAACTAATTTTATCATTGTATCTTGAATTCTAAAGTACATTACTTTAGTAATCCGCATTTTGGTTGAAAATACTACCATTATAAGTTAGTCCGGATGTCATATTTGAAACGTTAATGGCGTTTATTATTGGTTTGAAGTGCTTAGATTCTTTGTGCAGAGTTAGTGTTATGCTTGTGATATGGTGAATGAGTATTGTTAATTATTTCTAATGTGATATCTAAAAAGTTTATTCTGTTCCTGGTAAAGTCTATGAGAATGAAAAGGGTCAGCCTGATATCAAATTATATAGACTGATAAATATATATCAGAGATTAATCTTTCGACTCGATAACTCAATGTATCTAGATTACTAACAAATGCTCAAATAATAATTATTTCGAGAAAAATAATAATATGATCCCTCCCTTTGGTCATATTTCCAAATATGATCTAAAGGAAGGATGCCTCATGAGATCTCAACTTATAACAGATGTTGATCGATAACATGCCGATATGCCGGTGTCGCAAATTATGTACAAGTTTGTATAAATAAGAATAATACTATATATAAAAGATCTAGTTGATATCGAGGACTCTCTATAAGCCCGGTTGAAATTCTTTGGACTTTTATCCTTTGGATGTTTACTTTACCTGGATTACTATATATATATATGTGTGTGTGTATTATATTAGTTTATGTAGATGTTAGTCAATTAAAACTCCAGTGTTTATAAAATGTGCTTAATAACAAGTAGAGATGTTCTTTAGTATACATTTTTATTTATAAAAACATTATTGATTACATATGTGTATATATGTTTCGGTTGTACTCTTCATATATATATTAGTATACTAAATACACACAGGTATATATTAAAAAAACGCGTTATACACGCGAGTCAGGCTAAACAATGATTAAAAACAATGAAAGAATGAAAGAATAATGAAATAGAAAGATAGAAACGAATTTGAAATTTCCAAGGATAAAAACGTAATTTAATTCTAAGCTTGACCGTTGAATTATTAACAAATCCCATCCTAGGAAACATATATTTAAGAAGAAAGATTTCCAATATTTTAATTCCTCGTTTTTGGTCTGAAGAGGTTGACTCTCTATGAAGAGTACAACCCAAACATGTATGCACATATGTAACCAATAATGATTGTATAAACAAACATTTATACTATATATATATATATAAAAAATATTTGTTGTTGTTTATTATCTATGTACGTATACGTTTCGTCCCTTTTCAATCAGGACTCATCAGCATAGAGATATGACTATTCACTACCGGTCGTACGATTCGAAACCCTGGATAACAAGTATTTTTCAACTTGCATCCAACGTCTTTAACCGCGCGCCCACCATTTGAATAGGCGATAAACAATGATAATTTAACACATTTAAAGCGGCACGATATCCAGGCATTCTACTTCTATTAAAGAAGGAATGATGCATCATAAAGCAAGTAACGTCATGCTGTGTTTGTACTACCATTAAGAGTGCTCTACTTATTTTACGAGGAGCGACAAATATAAAATATTTGTTGTTGTTTATTATCTATGTACGTATACGTTTCGTCCCTTTTCAATCAGGACTCATCAGCATAGAGATATGACTATTCACTACCGGTCGTACGATTCGAAACCCTGGATAACAAGTATTTTTCAACTTGCATCCAACGTCTTTAACCGCGCGCCCACCATTTGAATAGCCGATAAACAATGATAATTTAACACATTTAAATTAAAGCGGCACGATATCCAGGCATTCGTATATATATATATATATATACGGTAGGTTTATTTTTAGAATAAATGATATTATTGCATCATAACGATGTTCTTAGATGGGCGTTGGCATATTTAAATTATTCATACGATGAAGAAGCAATATTTCTTATAAATATAAGACATTATGTTTATTATTTCTTATATTTCTTATAAATATAATTACTTAAACCTACCACTCGACATTTAACAAGGCGGACACACAGACGTTGAAAGATATGCGCGAAGACAGACACATGTACGCATACACGCGTATTTTTGTTTAAACAAGTGCTCTATATAAGTAAATTATAAACATAACACTTTGAATAGCTACGTAAATTCAATCCTGTTTCTATCTCAGATTTCTATTATATATAAATATATATGTAAATATATATATATATATATATATATATATATATATATATATATATATATATATATATATATATATATATATATATAAAGTGGTGTACTAAAAGCGAACTTTTAGGAAAATTTAACTTGAATAAATTGCCTTTTTGCGGAATATACCTTGCTCTGGGCAATTGAATTGAATTTTGATTTGGCTTTTGCTTCTCTAATTCCTTTCCATTCTTCATCATATATATATATATATATATATATATATATATATATATATATATATATATATATATATATGGCTTTTCAAACCCCACTTACTCGACCCAAGCTGTGGTCACATCTTACTTGTGGGAGTAAGATAAAACTGGCCTTGTGCCTAACTCCTGCAGAGGAGTAAATAAATATATATATATATATATATATATATACATGATTTAATATTTCATGTATACACATATAATATCATAAGATTTTCAATTTTTACTTCAACAGTGATCAATACGTGATTAGAGGGTGGTACTATAGTATGCAAATATACATGCAATTAGCTACACAGATGCGTTCACATTTCCCCGCAGAAATTGTCAGGCTAAGTAGACGAATTTTTGTCATTGATTGGTTTTATATATCCAGGTGTTGTTTAGTCTAAGGAGTGAAATAACGACTAATCTGATTGGTTAATTAGCTAGATATATAGTAAGACAATCAATAGCAAAACGTCGGTGCACTTTGGCTGACGATTCCGCGGACGTTCTTGTGTAACTTAATTGCCATAAATATACTTTCATACTTTACTATATATATATATATATTTTTTTTTAATGACTCAAAGCTTCTTTAGACTATATATTGGGTATTTAGATCTGTATGGCTAGGTTTCCTTCCTCTTATCTAATTACTTTTCTGGTACCAAAGGTACTTAAGCTTTATTTTTTATTTATCTTTTAATGCAACTTTAATTCCTATATAATTTTATTGCTAGCTACCATATTGCAGAATGGTTCTTGGATGTAGTGTTTAGATAGTATTATTATTTTTATTTTTATATATATTTTTTTTTATTATTATTGTTTTAATTAATGTTATTTGATATGCAAATTACTATATCATACGGTAGTCTTGAGGGTAATATATTATTATTATTTTATCATTATTATTATTTATTCATATATATATTAGTGATATTTTAAGCTGAATTATTTCGACACTTGATTATTGGGGAAATGGTCGTATAATCAGTACCATTGGAGAGCCATGATATTATAACTGTCCTGTTTTTCAATCTCCGAAACAGTTACATGGTAAAATGCTGATGATCCCCGTGTTAATATTAGACGCTTAAGGTCTCCTGTTTTTGTTTCAATCTTAGATAATTAACCCCCCCTTTTTTTTCTTTTTTTTTTTACTTATATCTTTTCATTTATTAATTTTCCAACGAATGTTAAGTCTGCAATATCTTGGATTTAGTTAGTTTGTCTGGGGATTAAAACTGCATTTTACATTTTTTTTTTTTTTTTTAATGACTCAAAGATTCTTTAGACTATATATATATATATATATATATATATATATATAGAGAGAGAGAGAGAGAGAGAGAGAGAGAGAAAGAGAGATAGAGATAGATAGATAGATAGATAGATAGATAGATAGATAGATAGATAGATAGATAGATAGATAGATTAAATTATATTGACCTACAGACGACGTCGTTTCGAGCGTTTTACTATCCCGGTGTAGGAAAGTGATAATTTCGGATGGTCATAAAGCGCGCTTTAACTTTATCCTTACGGCATAGGAAATTACCGCATAATACGGAGAATTTAAATTATATTCCGATTAGCACGTAACCACCAAGTCAGACTAGAAAACTGAACAAACTTTCTTTGTAGCTAAGTGAATGTCGATTTTAAATATTTCGTAACAGTGCTCAACTTTAATTTTCTCAAAAAGTCTTAATAATAATAATATATATATATATATATATAGGATCAAATATAAACCAAGAGTAACACTTTTAGTAGAGTGAACCTATAGTGAAGAGGTTTAGCTCAATATACGAGATAGAGCAATTGTAGAGATAGAAGAAAAAAGAGTGATAAACATGCGGCGATTTCAATTCCATTTAAGTGCGTTTGGATTTACTTTTATTTGAACACTTTCTCCAAACGCAAAAGTTTTTTTCGCTTTCTACAATTCATTGGACATCTTTTCAACGGAAATTTACCACCCGGACAAACCACATATCTTTTTTACGGAACTTCTCTTTTATTGCATTTTTAAAATAATATTTTTCATATATTTGAACTTTGTTTTTTTTCGAAAGCCAACTTATCTATCTGTATTTCTCCTCTGATGATAAGATCTCGATCTTTGAAAAGCCTTGGCTTAAGGAAAGAATAATAAACACTAGTTTATTACTGAATACACCTTGCATTGAACAATTGAAATTTGAAATAAATTTTGACAATCGTCGCATATTTATCACTCTTTTTTCTTCTCTCTCTCTCTCGCTCTCTCTCTCTCTCTCTCTCTCTCTATATATATATATATATAAATGAATAATATACAAATTAAAAAAAAAACATATTATATCCTATCGAGATAAGGCGAAGCTCAATATCGTAGATAGAGCATTTATATACGGATAATGAAGCGATGAAATAGATAAATTTGCACAAGTTTATTAACTCATCAAGTTTCATAATAAGGAATTCTCATACAAAATTAGTTTAAACCATGGCTTTTCAAAGATAACGCTCTTAATGCTGGTCTGACCAATAACAACTGAATATTAATTCATTATTAGAGGGGAATATCTTGAAAATGCCAAAAATAGAAAGAAACATTTGAAACACATTATAGGAAAAAACATTATAGGGAAAAACATTTTAGGAAAAAAATGTAACAATCTAAGTCCTGAAACAGATCAAACGCGATTCGAACTAAGGGCAAAAATCTTTCTCCAATTTAAATAATTCGAACTGAGTAAAAAGTCCAAACAAAGAAGCCGAACAATATTCTATGTTATTTCGAAACCTTGAGTGCTCCAAGAAATGGTATTTTAGTGTCACAGATAATCCCGGACATTTAGGCCCGAATGATACTTTAAAATTACTTAGAGAGCAATAATATTTTGTTTAGACTGTGGGCTATATTTAGTTGAGTTTGACCTAAATGGCGCCAGAATTCCTTCGTGAAATTCAATATACCTCTGATTTTTGTGAAATTTTAACAATAGATATTGGACATTATGAAATAAATGATCTCTCAATTTTAGGTTTTTGGGGTATTTTAAAGCGTTTTTAGCGGGTATAATTTAGGCACAACGTTCTATTTAACAATTCAAATATATCAAATTTACATTAAATTTGCTCCATAGTCATAAGAGCATAATGAAGAAAGATTTCTTGGATTTCAATTTCTTCTGAAGACCCCTTATGCTTAAGCTGTAATTTTGAGATATTTTCTAGAATCAAAAGGATGTAATGGATCTTGATGAAAATTAGAATAAGGATTATAGACATAAGATTTAGTATGATTATATCTTTATGGTTATCTATGTAAAGGTACATAAAAGTAGTACAAAATGTGGAGAATTCTTCAAGTATACACACACACACACACACATATATATATATATAGTATTTGTTAGTGTTTATTATCTACGTACGTATACGTTTCGTACTTTTTAATAATCAGGACTCATCAGCATAGAGATACGACTATTCACTACCGGTCATGCGATTCGAAACCCCGGATTACAAGTATTTTGCAACTCAAATCCGACGCCTTAATCACACGGCCAATTTTAAATAGCGAATAAACGCTGATAATTTTAACACTTTATCGGTGGCTTAACGTCTAGAGCGTTCTACTTCTTTAATGGAAGGAATATATATATATATATATATATATATATATATATATATATATATATATATATATATATATATATATATATATATCAGAATGAACAGTGGTATTTTAAATTGCAATGACCAAGTTTTTGTTCATATTTTTACTTTGCTAGATTTAAAATAAAATTCAATGTAACTCTTGACAATTGTTTCGCACAGAAACGAACAACCGGGAATAAACATCTAATTACCAGGATTTTTCATCAAAAAGTTCGCCATATCATTTCCAGAGAAAATCCTCAAGCAAAAAAACGCAAAACCTATCCCACAGAAAAACCGTTCCCCAAAGGAACCATAAGATCCATTCTTAGACGCCCAGCCATTTTGTATCTCTAATACAGAGCAACGAAAAATACGATCAACATAAAAACAATGCAAGCCCAAAAATCCAAAATCTAATTAAATGTATTAAAAATATATATTTTTTGATTTATTACAAATATATATTTTTTAAATTTATTAAAAATATTTTTTTTTAAAATTTATTAAACATATATATTTTTTAAATTTATTAAATATATATATTTTTTTAATTTATTACAAATATATTTTTATTAAATTTATTAAAAATATATATATTTTTAATTTATTAAAAATATATATATTTTTAATTTATTAAAAATATATATTTTTTAATTTATTAAAAATATATATATTTTTAATTTATTAAAAATATATATATTTTTAATTTATTAAAAATATATATTTTTTAATTTATTAAAAATATATATATTTTTAATTTATTAAAAATATATTTTTTAAATTTATTAAAAATATATATTTTTTAAATTTATTAAAAATATATTTTTTTAAATTTATTAAAAATATATATTTTTTTGATTTATTAAAAAATATATTTTTCAACATTTATTAAAAAGCTGTTGCAAAAATAGTATTAAGTTAATGCTTACACCTATTTCAAATTGAAAGATACGAAAAATAAACTAAACCAATGCTTAAAGAAGTCAATTACACTACGACATAGGTTATATAAAACCCAACCTGCAATTCTCTGTTCCACTATTTAATATTCAATGAAAAGTATTGATTTACATTACTTATTAAGAATAAATAAACAATAACAATTAAATATAAAAGATAAAAAAGAATACGTAAAAGACAAAATTAAAATTAAAAACTTATATATCGTGTTAGAAACCAAAACAAACCACGAGTGAGTAGTGAAACTGGCTCGTAAAACCTATACTACTCTTTTGGCTAAGATCAAAGTGTAGTATCTGTTCCGATGGATACTGCACCCCATAGACTGGTATTGTCTTGGCCTTCGGGGCTTGATTTACGCCGGTCTATGGGTCTGTCCTGTGCAGTTCTAGGAGGTTCACCCTCTCAGGCTTCGCCTCCCCTCTTTGGGGAGGAGTAAGTTTATTGCTTACTGCCTGAGGCGCCCCTACCGGGGAATGCCGACGGGGCTGCCCAGGCAATTTTTAACCCCCACTTTCCAGACCCGACCTTGGGTCACGTCTTACTTGTGGGAGTAAGATAAAAACTGGCCTTATGCCTAACTCCTGGAGAGGAGTAAATCAATACTCAATAACCGTATCGCAGATGTCTCTTGACGGTTATCACGCTTGCAATTTGGTTTGTCATTCCATCTGCTGAAGATCCTATGACGATGTAGCAGTGGTGACGTGTACTGAGACGGTAATTATCTGTCAATCACCATACATGTTGAAGCTACTTCTTTCATCTGAACTAATTTTTCCAGCTTTGCAGGTTAGCAGCTGGTCTTCAAAGTCATGTAATGGAAAACAGTAATGGTATTGACAACGGCGCTCTTGTATAAGCAGTAACCGATCTGAGGGAGATAACTCTATTTTTGTCAGCCGCCGCTATTCCGAATTCGCTTATACTTTGGCAAGGGAGATAACTTTGTTTATCGCAGCATGAAACAAAATAACTTTTATGCCACAAAGTTTATAAACTTTATAACAATGAAAAACATGTAACGGTTTTGAAATGCGTTAAAAACCGTAACTCTAACCCTAACCCTAACCCTAACCCTAACCCTAACCCCTAACCCCTAACCCTAACCCTATCATGTTACGGTTTTGAAAAAAAGAAAAGTTATTTTCTTTCATGCTGCGATAAACAAAGTTATAAGCGAATTCGGAATAGCGGCGGATAAGAAAAAAAGTTATCTTCCTCAGATCGGTTACTGCTTATACAAGAGCGCATATATATATATATATATATATATATATATATATATATATATATATATATATATATACGTGGAATATGGCGCAGATTCATAAAAGTAAACGATAACTTATTATCCTAAAAAAACTTATATAAAAATGCTTTAATAGTGTGGATTTTATTTTTATTTTCTGATGTTTTGGACACGAGTTTGGCCTTTTTTATTTTCTTATTGAAAACGTATGTTGCTTGTCTAAATCATGATGAAAATTTCTGTAAAGAACTGAATCCATTTTAGAATCGATAAAGACATAGTCACTGGAGTCTAATTTTATATTGTTTATTTATACATACTCTGGAGTTAAAAACTAATATCTATTGAGCTTAAACCTTGAAAATCTTACTATAAATAATGTATATATACATATATATACTTACATACACTCACATACACTCATATTCACTCCTATATTTTTTGTGCACGCACAAAAATAATTCATATAATTATAAAAATTTGTATACAATAAATTAATTATAAATTAATTAATCAAAAAAATCTATACATACAAAAATTGATGACTCGTCCGGATAAGGGCGAATTATAAAAAAATGCGGCCATCTGAATATGCTTAAAAAATAAACAAACCCCTCAGGGTAGCGAATAATAATAATAATAACACGCACCGGTAAGACACCGGTCGGTATCGCCAAAAACAAAAACAATAACATAAGATCAGCGTGTATATATATATATATATATATATATATATATATATATATATATATATATATATATATATATAATCCAGGTAAAACATCCACAGGATAGTAATCCAAAGAATTTCAACCGGGTTTATAAAAAGTGCTCAATATCAAATAAGCTTTTATATATGATTATTTTTATTTACACATACATGTATAAAATCTGCGACACTGGCATGTCGATGTTATCGATCAACAGCTATTATAAGCTGGGATCTTATCAGGCAGAGTTAGAATCCGATCTTAACCTTAGATCATAATTGGAAAGAATGAAATGGAGAAAAAAGAAAATAAATTTAAAATTTAAATTTGGAAAGTCACGTGGTTGGGACCGTTAAGAATCAAAATCAAAAAATAATAATGTCAAAACAAAAATATTAATATAAAATATAAAATATAAATATAATTTTTTGAGCTTAATATTTATTTATTAATACAGAAACTCAATACAACATATGGACCGATGGTTTCGAGCACTAAAGACAAAACCTGCGGCTCTCATCAGCATAGAAAGTAATTATATATATATATATATATATATATATATATATATATATATATATATGATTTTTATTCATACAGACATGTACAGAATCTGCGACACTCACATGTCTGTATTAATTAAAATAATCATATATATAAAAGCTGTATTTGATATTGAGACCTTTATATGCGCCTGGTTGAACATCTGTGGATTCATATCCTGTGGATGTTTACCTTACCTGAATTATATATTGTTATGGTGCCGTACCTACCTACGGAGAACTAATGGACTCGTCCACCTTATAAATACGGGGAGCACGTGACACTTGCTCTCTTCTTCCCAGGCAAACCGGCAATGGCGGTTGAGAGCAACATCTCCTTGTATCTCTTTCTTTCTATTATATAATATATACCTTTGTTCATTTAAACCATGTGTTCCTGTGTCATTCATTCGGTCTTACCCAGGTCCACAGCATATATACTCTAAGAATACGTGTCCTCCGACAGATACCATTATTTGCTAAAACAGAACAGTATTGCACCACTTTTATATTACTTTACGAACATTAAAGCCAATATATAATTATACTAAAACTTATGTCTAGAATCCTTATTCTAATTTTGACTAAAATCAATTATATGATGTAGGTTCCAGAAAACTGTTGCCTAAACTTAAGGGGTCTTAAAAAGAAATCTCTCTTCAGGAAATCTCTCTTCAATTGTGTCTAATGACTATGAATCAGATTAACTAGTAATCTGATATATTAGAATTATATCGAGCAATCTTTTAGTAATAGTGAAACAAATATATATATATATATATATATATATATATTATTCATAAGAGAAAAGCCAGATACATATACTCATACACACATACCTTTAAATTAGGTCAGGTCATACAGAAAACCATAAATTAGTTTGCTAACACGGTCAATCATCAACTTGTAAATAACAGTAGCTCAATATTAAGTAAAATAGATCTTAATATATATATATATATATATATATATATATATATATATATATATATATATAAATATATGTGTATTTTGACGATTTAAATTATTGTTTACACCAAGTACAAAATAAAGAGCATAAACAAAGGTACTTAAAATAAATACTGCTTTTACATAAACACTTCCTTGAAACAGCTGTAAACAAGTATAATATCTTTGTCAATGCTCTTAAATTGAAACATCAATATATATATATATATATATATATATATATATATATATATATATATATATATATATATGTATATATATATATATAAAGTTAATCCAACAAAAGATATAAGAGGCAACTAATATCTTTTAATTAGTGAACATCCGGATAAGAACTGAAGCTCAATATACTGGATAGAGCATTAATAGCATAATATAAAATGAAATAATAAAATAAGGTGCGAATCAAATTTTATTAGAATTCAAAATTCAGGCAAAGTATCTTAAAGTCCTTAAATCATGAATTATCTTTTAAAACTCATGATTTATAGACTTTAAGATACTTTGCCTGAATTTTGAATTCTAATAAAATTTGATTCGCATCTTATTTTATTATTTCATTTTATATTATGCTATATATATATATATATATATATATATATATATATATATATATATATATATATATATATATAAAGATAAAGATAAATGAAGGAAGAGAGATAAAGATGTGCAAATGACAAATCTATTTCATCTTCGATTGTCCAATGTAAGGTTTACTCGATAAAAACATTTATGTTTCTTTCCTTAAGCCAGGCTTTTCAATGTTTAAAATCTTATCATCAGAGGTATTACATAGATGGCTAAGTTGGCAGGGGAATAGCCAAAATTTAAAAAACAATAGAAACAATATAAAGTAATGGAAAGTAAAGGTGTTTGCATAAAAAGGTTATCAAGATATAGTCTGTCCAGTTGGGTAAATGTCCGTTGACAAAGTGTCCAGTGACGACAGATTTAAAGATGGAAAAAGAGATTTCGTGGAAACTGTGTTTGAGATGGTCAAATATTGTATATGCAATAAAATGATGTTGAGTTCAACCGTAGAAAAAAACACTTTTTAGGATGTAATTTGCAGAATTGAAGCCATTTTAAAATACTTCTGTGGACCGCGATTGATAATAGATTTTAAGGAATTGAGTTAAAAATATTGTATATATATCAAGTAGGCTGAATTACTGGTGAGAGGTATTGGTTACTCCGATCGAACTTAGGGTCTGAGAGAGAATTTTCTGCTTGAAGACGAGGCCAGTAAAAGTGGGAGAGGGGTGTGAGGTTAGTGATGTGGGATCAGAAGGTTTAGCAGAGGACACTGTGGCTGATGCTAGAAATGGGAGAAGGGCTTGTTTAGTTACAGCTCGTCGCTTGTAAGCAACACTATAATTTAATTACTGCTAGTTCATTTGGCAGGCTTGGAATGGCAACAGTTAGGAGTTGGGGTGGGTTTCAATAAGCTAATATAGTAGCGTTCCTGGTCAATAAGTAAACAGTTCGGTGGGGGGGGTCCCCGTATTTAAATTGATTTTTTAGACAAAATTATATATAATTCAGAAAGTTTAAAAGGTGTTAAATTGGGAATTAGGGCTCAGACTGTTGGAAATTTGGAATTTGCGTGTTTAAGATGTAATTATCCGGACATTTATAGTATTTCAGAGTTTAATGTTTAAAAATGTATAGATCTCCGAGTTAGTTAAATATTATAGGCGTGACTAATCAAGATACTTTAATATATTACTGATGTTAGGATTGGGAGCGGCGTTAATATGTTTGCATCAAGAGAGTTGAAGTATAATGATTATGGGG
>OY744548.1:25435492-25440492 GCA_963556195.1 Sepiola atlantica
AAGAAGAAGAAGAAGAAGACGAGGACGAGGACGAGGAAGGGGGTGAGAAGAAGAAAAAGAGGGGGTTAAGGAATACACCCAACTTACATCGATTTTTTTGTTAGTAGTAGTAAAACATTACTTTTCATAATTGGAATAAGGTTATCACGGTAACCGGTAATAAAAGAGTCGTGACTACTCTACAAGCGATCGGGTTTCGAATCAAAGCTTGAAACATTCAACATCTATAGTCATAGTAAAGAACCCATGATACGGGACGAACAGCTGTATGTGGATTACTATACACACGACAACGCACAAATATATATATATATATATATATATATATATATATATATATATATGATTATTGGATTTACACAGACATGTACAAAATCTGCGACACTGGCATGTCAATGTTATCGATCAACAGCTGTAATAAACTGAGATCTCATCAGGTAGAGTTAAAATCCGATCTTAACCTTAGATCATATTTGGAAAGAATGAAATGGTGAGAAAAGAAAAGAAATTTAAAATTTAAATTTGGAAAAGTCACGTGGAAGGGACCGTTATAAATAAAAATAATATATATATATATATATATATATATATATATATATGGGGTTGGGTGCTTACTAATACTCGGGAATTAATGTGGACCCCTTTGTATTCTGTCTCCTAGCTCTGAAACACATATGATATTTTAATAAATAAAAAGAAAATTGAAATAAAACTCTGTCTTCTATGTTTATGGATATACGGTAGGAACGTACCCCCTATAGAGTGTCGGACATCGGTTTCTGGGGTCTCGGTTTCGAATATCGTAAGATCTAGCACATGACGAAACACGTGTCCGTTGATAATTATTTTTTGATATCGCACATGACACCCGTTATTAGGCATATAATCATTGTAACAAAATTCAGAATATATATATATATATATATATATATATATATATATATATATATATATATGATTAAACAGAAGTGAAAGTTCCTGTTGTTCCTTTTCTGACCCAATTTTTAGAGTTTGCGTCCCAACGATCTAATGTTGTGCTCCTGTATGATAACAACTTGACATATTTGTAAATGTTTTCGACTCGCATGTGTCGTTGTCAGGCACGTGATGAGGTTAAAAACTTAAAACTGCTGAATTTATTACAGAAGTCGATTAATAACATTTTAATATAGCTTTCTCCCGCTTGTATCGAGCTTGGCTGATTGTGAGCTTACGTGCTCGAATGAATAAGGCTTATGTAATGGGGAGGATAAGGTTGAAATTTAAGACAGCGAGGATGGCAGTGTGTTTTGTTAACATATTTCTAGAGGTCTTTTGGGGAATGCCGTAGACGATTAGATGTTAGTAGATGGAGCTATGAGGGGAGTTGAGGTGGCATGTTAGGCGGCGACAGATACTTGTCCTAGTCATGCCAACATATGTATTATTCTTGATACACATTCCATCATGTGGCATTTAAACACATATATGACATTAGTAATTTTTAGTTTACTGTTATTGGACGCCGGGTTATTTCGTAGAATAAAGGCATAAAAAATGAATACTACGTATATATATATATATATATATATATATATATATATATATATATATATATATATATATATATATAGAGAGAGAGAGAGAGAGAGAGAGAGATAGAGAGATAGATAGATAGATAGATAGATAGATAGATAAAGATGTGATAACATTGAAATGCTGGTTGATTGGCGTAGACTGAAATTACGTTTATGTAATTTTATGTATATATATATATATATATATATATATATATATATATATATATATAGTAAGTGGATGAAACGCGGAAGCCTCGGTGTAGCTTAATTGCCATGAATATATTTTCATAACTTATTACTTAGCTCTACTCACGTATTGAGCACTGTTGAAGTAAATACTGAAAATTGATACATAAAAGATTATATCACCTTATAAAATGTTATGTAGATAAATGCAATAATATATATATATATATATATATATATCAATTGACAGCTCAAAGTTGTATCATAATGTTTTTAATGTCCGTTTCGAACCAAATAAACGCTTACTTGTATTTCTAGAAGAATTCAAAGCATACTTGAACCAAATAAAGCAGCAAAACGTCATCATCATGGGGTTTATCTAGGGAAGCTTCGTAAACACCGGGTACGAAGCTTTCGTTCGAAGAGCTGATTCGAGTTTTCGAGTGTGGTTATCTTTTAGTAAGAGATTTTTTATCTCTTTTCTAATTTCATCACCATTTCCTCATGTGAGTTTTTCGCCTTTTTTGTACTTCAACTTGCCAAATTTTTATCAAGAACTCCATTCTTTCCTGTGTATTTATTGTAACATGTTCTTTGACAATTCAACAATATATAATGCTACTCTCTGATGATTGACAAGGTTGGACTAAAAAAATTTACGCATCCGATTTTTGCAATGAAACGCGCGTAAGGGATTAATGTTACATTTTTTTTAAAAATTACTTTTGAAAAGAAGAATAAACCCTCATCGAAATACGGAAAGAGATTGTAAAAACTAATGAACATGATCGTTTTGATTGATTCCTCATGGTCAGTGAATGCCAAATTATATATATATATATATATATATATATATATATATATATATATATATATATATATATATATATATATATAGGTTCTCTCTAAATATGATCTGAGGTTAAGATCGGATTCTAACTCTGCCTGATAAGATCTCAGTTTATAGTAACTGTTGATCGATAACATCGACATGCCAGTGTCGCAGATTTTGTACATGTCTGTGTAAATAAAATTATCATATATATATATATATATATATATATATATATATATATAGAGAGAGAGAGAGAGAGAGAGAGAGAGCGAGAGAGAGAGACAGAGAGACAGAGAGAGTAAAAGAATACGTTAAAAGATATTGATAATATTTTTAACCAGTAGAGCCTCCGGATAAAAACAAAGCTCACGATAGTGTATACAGCAATAATATTAATTGAATGACATAACAAAATGAGAAGTTAATCAGATTTTATTAAAGTTCAATAACAAAGTGTGATACTGCGTCCTTAACTCATGAGTTTTCAAAGAAAATCTTCTCCTATGAGGACCATTACCGCAATGACATTACTGCAGATGATAAAAATCTTGTTTTAAAATATATAAAAAAATATATAAAAAATACATATAAATACATATAAATCATAAAATATATCAACCAAAAACGCACTTTTTTGTTAAACTTATACAGTTCATCCAAGTCATAAAGTTTAAAACAATTTAAAGAAAGATGTCAAAGGAGTCGATTGTTTTTAACTTTAATAAAATCTGATTAATTTATCATTTTATTATGTCATTCAGTTAATATATATATGTATATATATATATATATATATATATATATATATATATATATATATATATATATATATTAATGTTGCATTCCCCTTACCATGAGGAATCAATCAAAACTATAATTCTCATCAGTTTTTATATATATATATATATATATATATATATATATATATATATATATATATATATATATATATATATATATATATATATATATATAGGCAGCATCTTCTCTTGCAGGCAAGTATTGTTGAATATAAGAGACACCTCATGACTAGATATCCTTTGGTAGATCCTTTCAATAGTCCGAATAAGGATCTTAGTTTCGGAGGAGAATTGTCTGATGAATTTGAAAGGATCTACCAAAGGATATCTAGACATGGGTTGTCTCTTATATTTAACAATATTGATATGCATATATATATATATATATATATATATATATATATATATATATACATATATATATATATATATATATATATATAAATTATGAAACTAAAAGTATACTTTTAGAGGATAGAACCTATAGTTAAATGGTTTAATCCCAATATACGAGATAGAGCAATTATGAAAATAAATGAGGGAAGATAGATACAGATGTACGAATGACAAATCTATTTCAACTTCGATTGTTTAATGCAAAGTGTACTCGATAAAAACATATTTATTTTCCTTTGTCTTTCTTCGTTTTTATCGAGTACATTTTGCATTAAACAATCGAAGTTAAAATAGATTTGTCATTCGTATATCTTTATCTCTCTTCCCTCATTTATCTTAATATATATATATATATATATATATATATATATATATATATATAAATTCTTTGTAGAATGGTAGGAAAAATCCCAGCAGAGTGCTCGATTAATTAAGAATCAAAGTTAAAAATTAAGAGCATAATATTTATTTATTCTGGTACAGAAAAATTAGTACAACATTCGTACCGTCGGTTTCAAGCACGGAAGGTCTTACCCATCCGGCTCTCTTCAGCTTCTGTTGTCATCTGTTTTGGAAATGTGAGGTCACATGACACTCTTGTTGGGACGCGTTATTTGCTCAGTGTGTTGTGTGTGTTTGTTTAAATTTGAATTTAGTGTAATAAGACCGTTGAGATTTAAAACACGGGAGAAGAAAGAGAATTCAAGATTAAAGGGAATAAATAGGGAATAAGAAAGGGCGGTTAAAAAATAAAAAAATATATATGAAAAAATATATATATATATATAAATAAATATAAAAAAACATATATATATATAAAAACATTTCAATACTAAGAATAAAAGAATAAAAAAAGAAAAAAAAAGAAAAAGAGTATAAAAAGGTATAAAAAGAAGAAAAAAAGGGGGTTAAAAAATATATATATAGAGAGAATAAAATGTAGAGAATAAAAAAGAGCGAGAGAGAAAGAAAGAATAAAAATAGAAAGAATAAAAATATAAATAAAAATAAAAATAAAAATAAAAATAAAAATAAAAATAAAAATAAAAATAAATTAAAAATAAATTATTTTTATTTTTATTTTTATTTTTATTTATATTTTTATTCTTTCTATTTTTATTCTTTCTTTCTCTCTCGCTCTTTTTTATTCTCTACATTTTATTCTCTCTATATATATTTTTTTTAACCCCCTTTTTTTCTTCTTTTTATACCTTTTTATACTCT
>OY744548.1:25445492-25592992 GCA_963556195.1 Sepiola atlantica
AATATATATATATATATATATATATATATATATAAAATATTTGTTATTGTTTATGTACGTATACGTTCCGTCCTTTTTAATAATCGGGACCCATCAGCAGAGATATGACTATTCACTACCGGTTATGCGATTCGAAACCCCGGACTACAAGTATTTTGCAACTCTAATCCGACGCCTTAACCACACGGCCAATTTTAAATAGCGAATAAACGGTGATAATTTTAACAATATATTTATTTATCTATCTATCTATATATATACAATAATATTTTTAATAAATAAATATTAATTATTTAAATACCTCGAGACATCGATGTTTCATGCTAACGCAATCTTCAGTCTAGGAACTAATTCCCGACAGTCGGTAGGCGCGAACCCCGAACACAAATCGCCACTGATTCGTAGTCGGTGATCTTAACCAAAGGGCCATCGTCAATTAGTTAGTAAATATATAGTAACTTTAACTGTAAATAGCGACACGTGGCCGCCATTGTGTGTGTGTGGGTGTGTGTGTGTGTGTGTGTGTGTGTGTGTGTGTGTGCACGCGTGTGTGTGTACTCCAACTTTAAACTTAAAGTTATCACTATATGTGCTATTCTATCTTAACAAAACTGCATTTCAGCTATCGGTATATAAAGTCTTATTTGCTGCTCAATTATTCTTTCAACAATCTTCAGGCTATGATGCATCAAATCTACGCCTCTATAGTTACCCCTAATACCAAGCTCCCTGTTTACCTTTGGAACAGATACTCGTTTTTCGGAACACCCCCTGTTTTATGATCTTATTTGCCAAGTCTCTGATCGTCTCGATCCTAGTTGCAGCTTCAGCTTTTAACATTTCTGCGGAACATTAATAATTAATTATTTTTGGATATTTCGGCCTACTATTCTAATCTTGTTTTTTATTTGCACAATATTTCAACTGATATAACCCCCCAATGAGGATAACGAAGAATCATATATTCATTACCACTTCCACGCGGTCATAGCTGACGCAACGAAAACATCTACCGCCGGGATTAAATAAAAGTTTGAGTTCGAAAAAACATTTAGGTTTTGAGTTCGACAGAAAAAATACCCAAGTTTTATAAGATGAACGTTTCATCGGCTTAAATTATGTGAGATTTTAGGTGCCTATTTGGTGGTCTATCTATCAATCAATCTATCTATCTATCTATCTATCTATCTATCTATCTATCTATCTATCTATCTATCTATCTATCTATCTATCTATCTATCTCTCTCTCTCTCTCTATATATATATATATATATATATATATTTTAAATTCCCGAAACAGTTTTTCATGGTAAACAACTGATGATCCCTTAAAATAGTGTTAGAAATAAACTAATATAATAACTGTAAAAAATAAATTGACTTACATGAGTGATTTTCCACTGAAAGACTTGGGACTATAAGTTTTCTTTTCTTTTTTTTTTTTTTTTAAATATAGTTTTAATGGTTGAGAAACTTCCGAGACTATATATATATATATATATATATATATATATATATATATATATATATATATATATATATATGTATATATATAGTCTTGGAAGTTTCTAAACCATTAAAACTATATTTAAAAAAAAAAAAACTAAAGTCCCAAGTCGTTCAGTGGAAAATCACTCATGTAAGTAAATTTAACTTTTTCAGTTATTATATTAGTTTGCTTCTAACATTATTTAAGGGATCATCAGTTGTTTACATGACAAACTGTTGTTATCGTTTCCTTTAATTTCTGTAAGATGTGATGCTAAAGGCGCTGATGAAAAGACGTTTTGGAGTAGCTTTTGTTGTTTTGTTTTTTTAAATTAAAGAATGAAATAAAGTATTTCCAGAATGTTTTGGAAACGACCGTACGCCATAATAGACTTGTTGTTCTAATTCACTAAATCTCCTTATATATATTTATATATATATATATATATATATATATATATATATTATTTTTTTTACCTCATTGTCAGAAGGTTAAACACACCATCGGATATGGTTTAGAGAAGCAAACACACTAGGAGAAAAATGCCTGAGCAGCCCCGTCAACATTCCCCGGTAGGAGTGGGTCAGGCTGTTAACAAGTATTCCTTTTTAGAAAGAAGGTAATGTTTGGGTTGAACAAAACCATACGTCAGCTAGACAGCAACAAAGCCCTTGTCGGACCGATTTGTATTATAATTCTAAGATACAACAACTCCTAAACTAATTAACCGATCATGATGAATTTTGAAACACAGCCGATGGGCACAAGGGTGCGTAGTGTGTGGTATATGTAGTTACAGTCATTCTTATAAAAAGGGACCAAAGTTGGGTAGGAAAGTCTTCCAAAAAATGCAGATATTTCGGATTTTTATGAAATTTAAAAAATAGATATTAAACATCTATTAATAAAGATTCCTCTAATTTCGATTTCTTTGGAGTATTTCAAGGGGGTTTTAGGAACATAATATTAGCACAACCTTCCATTTGAAAATTCAAATATTTCAGATTTGCATTATATTTGATTCATATAAGCCTTATATTTGCATTATATTTGAGTCATATAAGCCTTAAATTTTAGACATTTACTTAGAATAAAAATAATGTAACAGATTTTGATCAAAATTAAACAAGGATTCTGGAGATAAGGATAAGTATCATTATATGTTGATTTTAATCTAAATAAAACGACATAAAATTGGTACACACTGTTCTGATCGGGATATTTATTTTACCCGTCTTCGGATGGTATTCTTATAGTATATTTATATAATAACTAATTCTTATAGTATATTTATATAATAAACAATTATTATAGTATATTTATATAATAACTAATTCTTATAGTATATTTATATAATAAACCATTATTATAGTATATTTATATAACTAATTCTTATAGTACATTTATATAATGACTAATTCTTATAGTATATTTGTATAATAACTAATTCTTATAGTATATTTATATAATAAACAATTATTATAGTATATTTATATAATAACTAATTCTTATAGTATATTTATATAATAACTAATTCTTATAGTATATTTATATAATAAACAATTATTATAGTATATTTATATAATGACTAATTCTTATAGTATATTTATATAATAAACAATTCTTATAGTATATTTATATAATAAACAATTATTATAGTATATTTATATAATGACTAATTCTTATAGTATATTTATATAATAAACAATTCTTATAGTATATTTATATAATAAACAATTATTATAGTATATTTATATAATGACTAATTCTTATAGTACATTTATATAATAAACAATTCTTATAGTATATTTATATAATGACTAATTCTTATAGTATATTTATATAATAACTAATTCTTATAGTATATTTATATAATAACTAATTCTTATAGTATATTTATATAATAAACAATTCTTATAGTATATTTATATAATAACTAATTCTTATAGTATATTTATATAATAACTAATTCTTATAGTATATTTATATAATGACTAATTCTTATAGTATATTTATATAATGACTAATTCTTATAGTATATTTATATAATAACTAATTCTTAGAGTATATTTATATAATAAACAATTCTTATAGTATATTTATACAATAACTAATTCTTATAGTATATTTATACAATAACTAATTCTTATAGTATATTTATACAATAACTAATTCTTATAGTATATTTATATAATAAACAATTCATATAGTACATTTATATAATAACTAATTCTCATAGTATATTTATATAACAAATAATTCTTATATTAAATTTATATAACAAATAATTAAAAGTATCATGGCACGATGGCTAAGTGGTTTAACGACGCGGACTAAGGACCGGGTTGTACCGGGTTCGAATCCAGTTCATTCGACAGAACAACTTTCATCAAAACCCACACATGACTGACTGCAGATAAGGTAAATAAAATACTATGACACTTTACGGAGATCTACAGTAAATCCGATCATCAGAAATGTACTTTTATTCCACATAATTTATACATTTGAATGAAAGTTGAAACGAACGAGAATTGCATGTAACCGTTCTGGGATCAAAGTGTAGTATCTGTTCGGATGGGTGCTGCACCCCGTTGACTGGTATTGTCTTGATTTTAGGACTTGATTTACGCCGGTCTATTGGTCTGTCCTGGGCAGTTTTAAGGAGGTCCACCCTCCCAGGCTCCGCCTCCCCTCTTTGGGGAGGAGTAAGTTTATTGCTTACTGCCTCAGGCGGCCCTACCGGGGAATGCTGACGGGGCTGCCCAGGCAATGTTTAATGGCCAGAGTGCTCACCTTCTCGGGCGCTGGCTTTTCAAAACCCATTTTCCCGACCTTGTGTCACATCTTACCTTGTGGGAGGAAGATAAATAACTCGAACGTCTATTTGTCAAAATTGTTGTACGTGGCTTAACCTCTTCCTTTGCTAACAATATTTGGTAAATATGTGCTTAAGTTTGAAATGTACGAATAAAAAGTTATACTTTTGTTTTTGTTTAACATCTTATTCTACTTAATCACTTACATAGTGGTTTTATCTTTATCTAAAGTAACATTCCCCCCCACCACCACCACCCCTGAACACTTGCAATAGTTACGCTACGCCCAGCAGTTTTTTTTTTTATCTACTCACTAACTTTTGCCTGACAGGATGGATATGTCTATAGATACCAATACATACGCATTGGTCTTTATTATAGATTAGATGATTGATTAAAATAAGAGATATGATTAATAAATTTAGAATCATTTATTTTTGTCTGATTTCCCCTGAATATTTTCCGTTCAACGCATTTCTTGTATTAATAACTTGAACATTTGAAACGCATCTGTTGAAGCCGAGAATGGCGGATTTTGTAAAGTCAGTCCTTCTCCTTATAATCATTGATTCATCCAATCAAAATGCTCGCTTTCATTTTAGCCGACCAATCGAAAACGCGCATTCATCTCTTCTCCGATCATTTGCAAAGTTTTAAATTACTTTTAACAACTGCAACACATTTAATGTCAAGAAGTTTTATCGATCTGATTGAACTTTATTCACATTTTATCGATCGAATCATTTTATTAGAATCAATTATGTCGTTTCGTAAAAAAAACAATAAAAGTTGTAATAAAAACTCGAAGCCGAACATAACTTAAGGGTAAGTTTTATTTAACTATCTGTTGCTTACCGCCACAAATAGTATTCAATATTCACTCTTAATATATACACGAATGTAGAACATTCCATCATTAATCAAAGGGGTGAGACGGGTATTAATTACCTTTGATACTACAAAAGTAAAGCACATCAAAGTTAGAATCGATGATTTTACAGTATTTAAATGTTTTACATAACTCTCCTTGGTCTTTTTACTAGTATGAAAGTGTAGTATCTGTTCTGTATATAAAATCAAAATGACACTATACGTTTGTATTATTTGGACTACTTTTCTCATCTTGAGTGGTATTTTCACAACGTTTCGGCAGATGTAACCTCCGACCTTCTTCAGGTGTATCTTGTCGAATTCGGGAAACTTTATGTCGAACTCGGGAATCTGTATGGAATTTGGAACGGAACTCTTTAATAAATCCACGGGAGTAGCTTGCTCTAATTCGGTGAGCCATGGCCAGGTAGAAGTCTTAAGTAATTCGCAGTTGTTTTCTTAGTATCGGCCGCACTGAGGATTGAACCTTCAACCTCTAGAAGCGCACTCAATGTCACTTATTACTTTATCCGTTACGCCACGGGTCTTTGCAAAAGAGAGAGAGAGAGGGGGTGTAAAGAGAGAGAGATAGCCGATTATGTTTTTATTTTTAAATAAAACTTATTTCGCGTATTGTTTTTGTCAAACTTTACTCACGTATTTGTTCTTTAAGTAAGATTTGATTCGCATATCTCACACACATATATATATATATATATATATATATTGAAAATTTTCCCTCGATTAGTTGTTTCCGTTTTTACAGTAAGGTTGACCTGGCGAGTGACAACAATAGGAAATCAATTGTTTTTGATAAAAAAAATACTCACTACTCGCCCAGGTAACGCCGGGAAGCCCTACTAGTTGTTAATAATAAGAAAAACAGTCTTCCGTTTTTATTCAAAAGAGCTTTTTTTTTTAAATGAGTTTATATTTTATTAAATTACGAGTTTATACCCGTACAGTACCTGGGTAAGTCAATTTCCATATTTACCTAGCTTCCACCACCCTATAGCTAATACGAAGGCAGATATTTGTGAAATTTTGTCGAAAATATACGCCGCTGAGTATTTTAATGAGAGAGTAAGTAACTATGATGAATGTATTTACGTATTGTTTTCTTGGAAAAAACATCAAGGCGAATTTCAACTTGACTGCGATGAATATATTTCAGTCATGGAGAATTATACGAAAAAAGAAGAGAAAAAATATGCTTATACTTCTGACAAGGGTGTTTATCACCGAAAGTACTCAAGTTTTTTAAAGTAAATAAATAATTTATTAAAAAAAAAAATAATTTGCGTTGTCCAGGTTTTCAAAATATTTGTTTTTAAATATTCTCCTTATTATTGCCATTAAAAATTATGTTTTTAAGCACGTATACTTTGTTTTGTACTTATGCCGAATACCCTTTATATCTACTTTTTCTGTGTAAAAAAAATAGTCATATAGATTAACAAAATAGTTATGCGATGTTTTTATGTTATTTTAAGTTTTATTAAAATTATGAAACACGTATACAATAAAAAAAAAATATTTAGAATTATGTGAGATTCGAACTCTGATATTGACATCATAAAAACTATTGCCTTAGTAATGTGTACTCTCCCTATTCCTTTTTTGTCAACCAATCACATGTTTCTATTTGCGTATGAACAGATAAACTAAAAAAAGCAACATTAATTTAATGGCATATAGAGTTTAATTGAATACATCGCTTTTTTCTCTTCAACACACTTTTAATGCTAGAATTTTAATAAAAATAAATCGACCGTAGTCGAATGTGACCTGAAGTCACCATATTCATAGGCACGCATTTGCGTAGATTAGTCCGTTTACCCTTGATCCTCACGTTATAAATGTTTAGCAATAGGCATTGAGTACCATGTTTTAGTCTTTGGTATGATTTGAGCGAGGATTAAACCCCGGTCCCTCGGTGCAATATAGAACGCTAATTTAATGATCGAATTTAATGGTAGATACCCCATGGTAGAAATTACATATAACGAGAGAGAGGATAGGAGAGAGAGAGAGTTATACAACTCCTACCCACAATAGGAATATGTGACACATGGTCGGAAAGTGGGGTTTGAAAAGCCAGCGCCCGAGAAGGTGAGCCCTCTGGCCTACAAAAAATGCCTGGGCAGCCCCGTCGGCATTCCCCGGTAGGGGCGCCTCAGGCAGTAAGCAATAAACTTACTCCTCGCCAAGGAGGGGAGGCAAAGCCTGCGAGGGTGGATCTCCTAGAACTGCATAGGACAGACCCATAGACGGGCGTAAATCAAGCCCCGAAGGCCAAGACAATACCAGTCTATGGGGGGCATTATCCATCGGAACAGATACTACAGTTTGATCTTAGCCAAAAGGCCGAGAAAGACGGGAGGAGAGAGAGAGAGAGAGAGAGCGAGAGTCAGTAACCACATAGATATGTTTGTTCTCTGTTTTAATGGATAACGTGACCCTTTTGTGACGTCATAAAGGATCTTTTCCCGTTGTCTCTTTAATTGATGACTTCACAAACTGATTACGTCATCCATTCACGACGTCGTAAAGGATCATCCCGATGTCTTCCATTTTGTGACGTCATTCAGTGTGCACGGAGACAAAAAACAAAACAAATAAGATCTACAGAATTGTTTTTTTTATGTACTAACGACTTACCTCTAATACAAGGCCATAAAGCCCCTCGAGGATAAGGGCTAATGAGTTTGTCAGGTTGATGGTGAGTCAACACCGTGAGGATTGCTAACGTTGGTTGAAACAAGACAGAATTTGATTATCTAAGAGGACGGCAAAACAAAAATTTGTTAACATTGGACTTGAATAAAAACAAAACATTTTGTAGTCAGTTGAGAAGAAGCCCCGTGGTTTGCATTCCACAAACGAGCAGTTCTTGGAAAGAAACATTGCTCATGGAATTTCCGTTAAGTTCAGAAAAGGAAAAGTATTTACAACGGTTGTAGCTAGACGAGGTTTTGTTCTTCTTTCGTGTGAATCAGATGATTCTGGTGTTGGAATTAGTTTCACCGATGTTTTTTTAGTTAGAAATCTTTCTGGAAAGATATCGGGTACTTAGGACCACGAGAAGGTTGCTAACATACCTAAGTGAAAGTGGTACCGCCTGGATTCGAACTCGGAACACCCAGGTCTTCAGTCCGCGTCGTTATCCTCTTAACCACCGTCACCTCCCTAGTTTTTGTTGTATTGTAGTAACATAGATATAGATAGATCAGCACCCAGAAGTTACGACTTCTGCTGCTTTCAAACAAAAACTTTCTTGTGACGTCATAAGAGAGAAGGATAGAGTTATCCTTCTCTCTGTTCCACACTCTTTCTTTTATCTTCTCCTTTCTCCTAATTATTTACGTCGTCCGTCTCCTCCATCTACTTATGTTATTAATCTTTTTTTTTTTACTTTATTCGCACTGGACCTCACAATCTAAAGTATGCATGTACATTGAAATTTGTGCACGGTGACAAACAAGATAACAGAAGCGTAAGAGTTTTTTTTAATATATATAGATTCAGAAAATAAATCGTAAGTATATGGCGGTTAAGGTCCGGTGAGTGTAAAACCCTTCTACTCCAATAGCTTCTTTCCTCGTAAAAAAAGCATAGGGATGTAAAATTGCGGTGATCGGACAGAGGCTGGAGCTTAGTAAACACCACGGGACCTTTTAGATTTGAGCGGACCAGGGAATGTCAGCAAACCTGGAAATTAGATGGTCAGCGGAAAAGGGCGAGTAACCCCCATGTATTGCTATACGGTGTGGGTCATCACCTCATCCTGTTGAAACCACACACGTCGAGTTGGAATAAGTTTGCGTCAGGATTCCGACATGAAGAACACTTGCAGTGAGTCGAGAGTAATAGAATGTTTTATGGAAGTCGTTCCAGACAAGGCATGAAGCCACTTGATGTAAGGAGCTAACAAGGACGAAAGATGATTATCGCAAAGACGGGAAGATGCCTATTAGCCGTAGTCTTGAAAAGACCAAGGCTATAGGGAGGAAGAAAACAATCAGCAGAAAAAGTGTTCCACAAGCTTGTCTATATTGTGGTTTTAAAAAAAAGTAAGGACCAATTACACTACCGAACCCAACCGCTAACCAAACCATGACTTTTGTGCAAGCCTCTCGGATTTTCATGTGGCGAATAACGATAATTTTCTAAATTAACCATAGGATTGAGATGAAAATGAGGTTCATCATTCATTAACAAAATGAGTTGGTCCCTATTTACTTGCCCCCCCCCCCTCCCTGCACGAGGGCAGCGGGTTATTTTATGTAGGGGATCCCGCTCCTCTAATATGAAAATACCGGAGACTGGTGAAAAAGCCTAAGGCTTAAAACCGATACATCGATCTTCAAACATTTTCTTAATCAGCGAATCCTGGATTAGTTTTTTTTTTCAGGCTCCAGTTGTTCGCGAAACCATTGATACCATGTGATCTAAACTTTTGTAAAATTCAGTCATAAATAAATATATATGGGTTGGGATAAAAATCAAAAGTGCTCAATCTATAAGAAATTTTAATATCACTGACCGAGGACAGAAGAGATAAAGTATAGTATCAGAACAGATATTAAACTTTAAAACATTTATTTGACACAAATAATAAAATTTTACATTTGCAACAAATTAGGCACAAGGCCATCAAAAGTGTGGGGATAATGTGTGCCGTTGGTCATCCTCGGTCAAAAATGATGACAAAATGTCTATCTTACTCTTAACTAGAATCATATCAGTCACTACAATACCACATTTACTCCAGAGGCAATCCTACTTAAGATATCCCCAAATTGGTTTGAAATTTTTAATTTTTCATACTACATTTGCTCTTAGCCAAAATGCTCTGACGTGCGATTTACGGCGCTATGCATAGCCCTCAAGTTTTAACTGCTGCCCACTGATTAATTTGTTGGGTAGACATATAGGTCTATGAAAAATACGCTATACCGAGCGATTATCGATGCCAAGTTCAGTAGCTGGCCCCCGATCTGACTGATTCAGACAGCAAACATTTTCTGGGATGGGTCCTGTACGTGTAGCCTCTACTGGCTTGCTATTCATGGGTGTACTTCGTGAATGGAGTTTATGAACCTGAAGCAAGATTAGGATACAAGTGGCAACAGACTTTGGCGAATGTTGAAGGGGGTGACGAAACTCATAGTTAACTGGTATGGCAGACTTGTTATTCTGCACGAAAAGACCGTAGGCGACCACGCGGTACTCTATCGCCGATAAAGCTATAGTTTCAAGTAAAAAGGATGAAAAAAAAACACGCTCAGAAACTACAGACGAAAGAAAGTGCTCGATTATTCTATAAAGGCGTAATATATATATTCATGGATTTTACAGAATTTTAAGTCATAGGTACCAATGGTTTCGCGAACAACCGGAACCTGGTATAAAAAACTAAGGCTTAAAATCGATTCATCACTTTTCAAAAATTGTCTTGATCAGCAAATCCTGGATCATGCTTTTAAACCATATATATATATATATATATATATATATATATATATATATATATATATATATATATATATATATATATATATATATATATATATATATATATATATATATATATATTAATAGAAGTATAAATCACATGATACCAATGGTTTTGCGAACAAACGAGGCCTGGTTTAAAAGCATGATCCAAGATTTGCTGATCAAGACTATATATATATATATATATATATATATATATATATATATATATATATACTATCGTGATGGTTATTCTAGACTTAATCCCAGAACTGCGTTCGATCCCATGTGACCGCTTGCAACCGCCACTCCTGCACTGATGAGGGTAAAAAAAAAACGAAACGATATCGTCTATAGGTACAAAAACCACATTAATATTTAAAAATATTTACAGTTAATGCCCCTTTAAGATGTACAGCCTTCATAGTAGAGCACTGTCTGAAATTACAAAGTTTGTTTTCATCAACGATTATGCAAAGTTCCGCTCGAGCGTTGAACACTCTCGGCAACAATAACGCCTGTCCCCGCCTTTCGGGTAGGTGTACACGTTCATTTCAGCCATTGTCTGTGGCGATTTCTCGGGGCCGCGTGGGCATAGACGTTATGATTCTAGACTGAATCTACGAACTGCGTTCAATCCTATGTGACCGCTTGCAACCGCCACTCATGCACTGATGAGAATAAGGACAAAAAAAACCCTTTAATATTTATATATATATATATATATATATATAAATATAATTATTTCCACAATCGGACAACGCCGCAGCCCACAATCTATGAAAGGTTGTGGGCTGCGGCGTTGTCTGATTGTGGAAATAATTAAATATATCATCTCACATTCAAAAAAAAAATATATATATATATAGGTTTTATTTATAGAAACATAGCCTGGCTACACATTCGGAGCATGTGTCACTTGTAGCTATAATATGCTCGACTTCTTCAAACCAAAAAGTTCGTTTCAACCAGTCATGACAACCGGTTTTACGCTGTGAGCGATTCCTCAAATGTCTTAAACACGTTTTATTTAATTATTATAATGCTCTGCGTGGGAAGGCATAAACAACTGTATATAAGTGTAAATACACAATTTTGAGCCGGTTTTATATATATATATATATATATATATATATATATATATATATATATATATATATATATATATAGTCTCGGAAGTTTCTCAACCATTAAAACTATATAAAAAAAATATATAAAAAAAACAAAAAAGAAAAAACTTATAGTCTCAAGTCTTCCAGTGGAAAATCACTCATGTAAGTCAATTTATTTTTTACAGTTATTATATTAGTTAGTTTCTAACACTATTTTAAGGGATCATCAGTTGTTTACCATGAAAAACTGTTTCGGGAATTTATATATATATATATATGATTGAATATAGAGTCAGGCACTAGTGTCTGTAGGTAAAAATAATTAATATTAATAAAAATATTGTATATATATATATATATATATATATATATATTAATTAAATCAAAGTGAAGATAATCACATATAGTTAGATATTTATTTTCATACTTTCTTAATATAAGAACCAATTAACAATAGAGAAGCCAGTAGAGTTCCTTTAAATCCCGGATTTTTCAAAGAAAATATTCATCTCGTCCGAAAGAAAATAATAATCAACTTCAAATATTTTTTTGAAAATTATGATAATATAACTAGGTATTTTCATAATTTAAAAAAAAAACATTGTTTAAGTCTATTATTATTTACAAATTCAACTTATTTTCTTCTGACGAGAAAGAATATTATCTTTGAAAAATGCGGGATTTAAAAGAGCTCAAATGGATTTATTTTGTTTTTTGTTTAAAATTAAGAAAGTATGAAAATAAATATGATACTATATATATATATATATATATATATATATATATATATATATATATTATTGCTATATACAGACCATATTTATGTTTAAACATGATGAAATTAAAAGATTAAAGAATGTAAGGGCAAACTGCCCTTACATTCTTTAATCTTTTAATTTCATCATGTTTAAAAATCAAGATTGTCTACATATAACAATAAAAAAGTTGTGTACCGCAAAGAAAATATATATATATATATATATATATATATATTCATTGTTCATTCAATTAAAAAAGCCCAACATTAACCATGCTCGTTATGAGGGGTGAGAAGGCGTTTTGAAATGCTGTTGAATGATTTTATGTTTTTAATCACATGGAAACGTCCTCTTAAATAAATTCACCAATTTTATTTTGCATTTATCAATCATCCGCCTGAAGACGACCAATGATGGTCGAAAACGTTCGTGTTAAATATGGAGATTTCTTACACTCCATTAGTAAAAGCACAAGATCTATCGTCCGACGAATAGAAAGATTGGATCAAAAAAGGAACAAACAGAAGTTGGCACTCCTGTTCAACCAGATATGTATTAAAGAAGGAATGTTGCCTAACTATACAATATATATATATATATATATATATATATATGTGTGTGTGTGTGTGTGTGTGTGTGTGTGTGTGTGCGTGTGTGTGTGTGTGTGTTTGTAAGTACTTTCACTTTAATTCAACTATAACAATGCTCTAGTATCAATATTGCGGATGAATTTATCGTATTACGAACTTTTTGAAAAATATTCATGAACATACTCTTTTATAATATACATAAATACTATGTATGTATGTGAGTATGTATGTATGTATGCATGTATGTATGTATGTATGTGTCTATGGTCGTGTCTAATAATCTTACATGTTATATATGATAACTGTTTGGCATTCTTAATTAGTTTTAAACTTGTTCAAAAACGATATTGATATGACACTTTGCTTGGGTAGTTTAACTCGATTTATAATGAAATAAAATAAAATAGAATGAAATTTATTGGCAAAAAAATTGTAACGGGCAACAATCTATGTAAATGGAAAGTCAGAAGATGTGTGCATCTATATACAGTCGGAATGTTTTGTCCAGGGCGATTTTGATCTTGGATATGATAGACATCATTAGAATTTCTGGTAGGCTGTTTCATTAAGTAGAATCAGAGAGAAAATGTTATTCTTTCTTCTAATGAAACGAAAACGATCATGGTATATTCTTCTAGTGGGTTCCGTGGAGACTACATATCAACCAAACCATTTCATTATCACATCACTGCAGTATAAATCTCTATGCATGAGTGGATGAAGTGTGTGAGGTGCGCTCAAGAAAAGTTCCTACCAGTAAAATACATAGCCCTGTTGTGCTCGCATACCCTTAATGAAAATAAAAGTGTAAAAATTTGGGAATTTCCTTTCTTTTGTACATTTAGTGTATATGAATTTTCATCTTAACCCTATTAAGGGCATATGATTTCAGTATACTGGCATTTATCATGGAATGTCACTACTTTTGTAAAGTATATGCCTCAATACAATGGTCATTTTAAGGTTTTTTGGAATTTTCTGGAAAACTGAGGTATATGGTAAACTGAAATTAAAATGTCATCAACTAGACACTAGTACATCTCTATCTGCCAAAAATCAGCTGAATCCATCAAATAGTTGATGAGATACAGGGTGGCACATACGTACGCACGTACGCACACACGGATAACATGATTTTACTTTCTGGATCTCTGGGTTGCCTTGACTAATGATGCTGAAATTCTACACACTTATAGAACCTATCAAATAAAAATTTTGTGCAAAGTTTTAACTAATTTGGTTTATTGATTTTTGAGTTATGATTGATCAAATAAATGAGATTTCCAGCATAGGCCATTCTTGTTTCTATTAAGGGATAGAGCGCTCTCGCGCCTCCCTTGATTCTACTAGATGACCTACGCTAGAACCGCGTCCGCTCGCATCCTTGCGCTGCTCAAGTTCGGGGTAATTATTTAATCCTTAAATGATTTATTGTTAATATTGGAAAAAAAGTGAAAAACGTTTAATAATGGTAATATAAAGTAGTATAAATGATTTTTGGAAAAAAATAATTATTGAACAAAAATAAATGATGTTGCAAATGTGCAACAAATGATATAACATTTTACATGTATTACAAAACACTACAATATATGCATCTAAATAATCATAATACACTAGAGCATCATAAAATAAATTTTTACTTACTATCATAATAACCAGTTTAGGCTCTTTAATTAGGCAGATGACACACCGATGACACTCCCCCGTGACATCGAATATACTGATTACCTATTTAGCGCGTGTGTTGATGCAACATCATACTAATACCTACTCACACTTGCTAACAGGCTCGTTGCAGATATGAAACAAGTTGTAGTTTGACACATTTTCGTTGAATATTATATAAAATAGACATTTTGTTGGAATTTGTAATATTTGAAACAAAAAGCATTTAAGGGTTTTAATGGTTCACGGCCATGATGCATCCAGCGCTTCCCTGTAACTGTTTGGTCGTCTGTAGCCTGTTCCACGCTGCAGCGACTCAACCGAAAAAGACGACTTCCGGCGATTTTATATGATCCAAATGGTACGTCCCATGAATCTGAATGGTACGTCGCATGAATCATGATTTTCTGTACACATTTGTTTAAACCGTGCGTATAGATTTATTACTATTTTAATATAATTACTAGAATAATTACTCATATTAAATAAATGCTAGTATAATTATTAGTATCATTATTAATGAAGTCACTGATATTATTATAATTTATAACATACAAAATTTCCAGCGTAATTTCTAAAAAATACTAGCACACTTGTTTGTGTAATTAGAAGTATAACATACTTACTAGTATAAAATAATTAGTATTATAAATTAATTACGAGTATAAAATGATTATTGGTATAAATTAATTACTAGTATAAATATATTACTAGCATAAAATAAATACTAGTATAAATTAATTACGATTATAAATAAATTACGAGCATAAATTAATTACTAGCATATAATTATTACTTGTATAAATTAATTTCTAGTATAAATTAATTACTAGCAGAAAATAATTACTAGCAGAAAATAATTACTAGCAGAAATTAATTACTAGTATAACATAATTACTAGTATAAATAAATTACTAGTATAAAATAATTACTAGTATCAATAAATTACTAGTATTTATTAATTACTAACATAAGATGATTACTAGTATAAATTAATTACTGGTATAAATTATTTACTAGTATTAATTAATTACTACTATAATTTAATTACTAGTATTTATTAATTGCTAGCGTAAAATAATTATTAGTATAAATTAATTACTTGAATAATAAATAGTATTAAAATTTAATAGTTTCGAAACTAATGTAATTACTCCTATTACATAATTATTGGTAGACTTACTAATATCAAACAATTCTAGTCTCGTTACTTGTATAAAATAGTATAAAATAATAACGAATATAATAATTTTAATAATTACTAACGTACTCGAAATGTTCGTATATCAATCATTTCCTTAAAAGACAGTTCTATTTTTTTAACGTTTGAAAAGTATTTACCGAAAATAAAACTAATCTTGGGATGAATGTCAATGTAATGAATTACACAAGAGTCTGCCTACTATTGATGGGTGGTCCTTAGGATATAGAACAACAAGAAGAGAAGGGGTTGTAGTAGCCAGACTTCGTATAAGACATACATATATTACTCACAAACATTTATTGGAAGGAGAAGAGTCTCCAATGTGCGCATCATGTCAAGAATCTTATACAGTCAAACATAAATTAGCTGCAAGAAAAACGAAAGAAATACTACAACTCGAAAAACCTAAAAGACCTGTTTAAAGACACAAATCCGACCAAAATCTTAGACTTCATCCAAGAACTGTGATTGTTTAAAAAAAATAATTTCAAATTTTTTAATTTGATAATTTATTTTCAAAATAATATAAAATAATTAGCATACCTTAATATTCCAATTGACAACTTTATTTGACATTAAATAACACATAGATGGTTGCTATGCTGTAAAAAAAAAAACCCAAAATAAAACTGAAGAATTTCTTCATGTGCATCTGGTCGAACTCAAGAATCTGTACAAAATTTCGAATGGAACCCTTTATTTAATTTGTCCCCAAAGACCCATAACGTAACGGATAAAAGTGCTAAGTATCGTTTCATCAGTAGGATGTTTGATCCTGAATGAGCTTTACACTCCCCGGACCATAACCTCCCAGATTTCTATTTGTGGTATTAACTCTAAGATCTAGGTCTGACGATAAAACAAAGACTGTTGGACATTCATTTGTAATACTTGGTGGACAAGTCAAGCAGAGACTGAAGTTTATTTGTATCAAATATGGTTGGATTGCAGAAAGGATTGTGAATTTTATTAACGAAATTATTAAAACTGTCACATCAAAATAATAAAATTAAAATTCGTATTTTTGTTTTTGTTTTTTTTTTCTACCGAAAGAGTCCATCGTATTTTTTTAATCTTCAGCGCGGCACATTATTTTAGTTTTAAACTGCGCGGTTTTTATTGCTACAATTGATTGCATATGAAGCATGTGTTCGATTTAATTAATGTTAAATTTGTTGAATTTTAGTTGATAACAGTTTTTTTTTCATAGGCAAGAAAACATCAACCATCAAAGCAAGTACAAAATTAAAACATGTCGCTGAAAAGAGTGTTTTCAATAATTTAATATAGTTAACCAATTTGGTCGAATCGAGTGGGGAAAATGAGATATTTGTACTTCTATAAAAATGACTGGGTTGTTATGAACGCAATGAATATGAATAGTTACGTAAAACAAAAATGACAAAAAAATTAAGCTTCTCCAGTGTTCTCGCTAATATTTATAGTCATATAAAACAACGTCTCAATCGGTAACGTTAAAAAAATGAAGAAATTAGAAAGAAAAAACGTCTCGAACTGGAAAGTTTTTAAAAAATAAAATAAGAAAAGAAAAATTATAAATCGATATAGAAATGAGAAAAAAAAGGAAGATAACGTCTCATTATAGAAATAGAGTGAGGAATTTTAAATGATTTTGTCCGGCAGTTTTTTACCTGCCAAATCTCATGTGACGGGGCGGATATATATGTATTAATATATTTATATTCAAAAAGAATACACATTGCTATTTATTATAAAGTAGAGGATATTTGAATCTGGGAAATAATAATCCGAGGCTATTATTAAAAACTTTAAGGTGCTTCTGTATTACAGGGCCGAATAAAAATTTGGCACCAATAAAAATTTAAAAGATTGTTGATATAAATTAAGCAATACTCCATGCATCGGCGGATGATGGCTTTGTAGAGATATAGGATACTGTCAGGTGTTAGGAGTTTTCTACCACGGTAGAAAGAGAGAGAAGGAGAGAGAGAGAGCCCACTTTCTATGCAGCATCCTTCGTAATATCTTCTATGTATTTGTTCCAATTCATGTTACATGTGAATGTTAGGCCGAGGAGTTTGAACGTTGGACTCTCAATGAGGGTGTTATTTGCCATGACAATCGGTAAATTGTTCTGGGTAAAAAGGTGTCTTTCTGGGCCTTTCCGGAAAAATTGACTTCTGCGAGTCTTGATTTTCTCCATTTCCCGAGCAACGCCGGAACATAGGTCTTCCTAATAAATATAGATTCATGAGTTTCATAAGTATGACGTAAGTCGCCGTGGACACACATCTCTATTTATATAAAGTTTAGTATGTGTATATATTTATATATTTGTATTTATATAAAGTTTAGTATCTGTATATATTTATATATTTGTATGTACAGTATTCACTCCCAAACTAATTAACCGATCATCATGAATTTGGGAACACATCTACTAGGTGGAAGGGTAAGTAATGTGAGCTATATTTAGTTTAATTAAGATTTATGAAAACGGAACAAGGAAGCCATTTGTGAAAATTCCGATTCTTCCGATTCTTATGGAATTTTAATTAATAAATATTCCCCAAATTCCAGTTTGTTTGGAGTATATTAAAGGGTTTTATGGGACATCACATGGACTAAATCCCGGATTTGAAGATTCATATATTGAGATTTTTATTCTTAACGGTCCCAACCACGTGATATTCCGAATTTTAAAATTTAAAATTTCTTTTCTTGTTTCTCCATTTCATTCTTTGCAAATATGATCTAAGGTTAAGATCGGATTCTAATTGTGCCTGATGAGATCTCAGTTTATAATAGTTGTTGATCGATAACATCGACATGTCAGTGTCGCAGATTTTGTACATGTATGTGTAAATAAAAATAATCATATATATATATATATATATATATATATATATATATATATATAAGTAAATACACATTGCTCTTTATAATAGAGTAGAAGATAACATTAGTAGGAAAATGGGGCTATTGGTATTATTATCCCCAGTCAAACCTGTGATATTATATATTTAGAGAAATGAATGCCATGAAGTCTGTCTAGAAGTAAGCCATAAAATGAAGTGAAATCACTTATGATGACAACGTCTTCATAAAACAAACTCCTATAAACCAAAGTCCTATAATCATAAGTGTATATATTAACCTATAATAGGCTTGTCAGCCATGTTTTTTTTTTGCTAATGGGTCACTGCGTATCAAGGCGTGGAAACAATGAATGAAATGGGCAGAAAATTACTTAAGATGACTCGATTATTATCCAAGAGGACGTCTCTACATGTATTTGTTTACATTAGAGTTGAAGACGACCGTGTTGTAGTCGGCTGGGAAGCAGCCTCGCGATATAGTATTCCACAGATAGGATTTTTCAAGAAGAGAAACATTATTTGTAGGAGTTCCGTTTGTTTTTTTTCTACATATAGACAGAGAGAGATGGAGGGAAGGAAGAGATAGAGAGAGGGGGACAGTTTTTTTTATTGTTTTAGCTGTATATGTGATACAGGGTTTTGTGTTATTTGGGGTAATATTCATTTAGAATTAAGTGCAGATGAAAACAATACGCATACGTCCTATTGAGGGGGCTAGATAACATGCAGATCCACTCCTCAGTTAGGGGTAGAACACGTGCGAACCTAAATTATTACTAAATATCGCTGGCTAAAGCATTTTAAGAAGGGACATATTTGTAGTGTAAAGTATATGATGGACTCTCGCGTCGATTTCGACCTATCAGTGCCCCACCAGGGGCGGCCCACGCGTGAATTTGTAATTGCAAGGGTTGCGCAATCGCCAACAACCGCTCTCCTGAGTCGGATTTGCTTGATTCCAATGGCAAGTAGTAGTACAAGACGACTGGAAACAATGCCGAGATAAGCAGAGAGCACATACAGCACCTGGTATTCCCAAATGGTCACCCATTTAATACTGGCCATGCTCGACGTCGCTTAACTTCGGTGATCTAACGGGAACCGGTGTGTCAACGTGATTGTGCCGTATAGTGCAAAGTAAATAGTTAATTACTAACTACATTTATTACTAGCGTGATCTGTGTCCCGACGTTGCCCGCGGAAATTAAGAAAACCAGGAATCGCAACTCACAGGAGTAAACTAACCAGAAAAACTCATTTCATCCAAAATGCTACGCATTTATCCACGATAAATACATTAGATTAGTAAAATGAAAGAAATAATCGAATTATAAAATGTTAATTAATAAGAGTTCGTTTTGCAAAGAAGTATGCAAATTATTTCAGCTTTGGACGTCAATCGCATGGACATGAATGAGTATATTAGAAAGCTTTTTTACTTATATCGTGAATAGGTAGTTGACCTTTTAATCTCACTGTCAGTGCGACATTGACTCAACTTTATAAATATACAGATTGGAATGCATAGTTGACTACGAATTATTGACTGTTTTCAATGAATGCAAATTGACAAAGAACGAATCCTACCATATTTACTACGAATAAACTTCGGTTTATGTCTCATTTGTTTTAGCCATGAACGTGAAAAAGTCTTTCTTATATCCCCGTTAAACGATATGCAGGGGCAAGTTGATGATCATCTCATCAGTAGGAGGTTTGATCCTGAATGAACTTTACACTCACCGGACCTTAACCCCACCAGTTTTCTATCTGTGGTATTAACTCAAAGATCTAGGTCTGACGATAAAACAAAGACTGTTGGACATTCATTTGTAATACTTGGTGGACAAGTCAAGCAGAGACTGAAGTTGGGGATGGCCAGTGGCTTAGTTGGTATCGACGCGGATTGAGAACCTGGGTGTGCCAGGTTCAAATTCAAGTCATTCCACTGAAAACGCTTCCATCAAACCCACATGACACTTGTGTCTAATCTCCTGGAGGGGGTATAAATAGAAATCACATTAACACTTGTCCATGGGTGGCCTCGGCCTTGATAAAGTGGTGGTTTCTTAAAAAAAAGTTTATTATTACCAAATATGGTTGGATTGCAGAAAGGATTGTGAATTTTATTACCGATTCCATTGGTGGTGGTATTAAGTTTGTGCCACCCTCTAGTAAAAATATCTGATTTTGTAACCATTCTTTGTTTCGGAATAGTTTCTGGAAAGCAGATTGAATACTTTTTGTATTTTGTCCAATCTTATTTCCTTCAGAGAAAGAAGAATTTATTTTGGTTTGCTCAAAATGGTTCTTCGGGTCATCCCTGGGAAAGTTTAGACAATATTTAATCAAAATTAATATATTTCACCAAAGAATGGGGATCTATTCTTTTATATATAGACACTCTGCCGCTGACGTTCTAAGGCGCTCAGTGCAAGTCTAAATCTCTGCTAGTGAATCCTTTCTAAAAAAAATTTAATATGAAGATCTTGCGGCACCATCAAGCAGCAAAATTCCACCCATTCATTGTAAAGGTCCGGAAAACTTTATAGTCTAATAGCTTCTTTCTTCGGACCGCTTGACTTTGGAATTCCCTCCCTGCTCCATGTTTCCCCGACTGTACAAATATGCAAACACATTTAATGTGATGTGAACAAACATCTTGCTGCCCAAATTCCCACTTAGAATTCCTCCTATAAATCTGGCCCAAATCACAGTAGCCCCTTACGTCTCAGTGACAATGAGAAAAGTATACAACAATACATAAACGGAATTGCTGTACGCAAGTTTTGATCTCACAATTGTTTTTTATAATTAGTAATTTGTTTTGGCTCAATTACTGGGAGCAGATTTAGTGCATTGTTACATTCTTCGTCTCAAACACGTTATACGACAGAGGAGTGGTACATTTTTATTAAATATAAAGCCCATAAATTTATACCGATCTGTCATTGGTAATTTATTTCCATTCAATTTTAAGCACGAATCATTATGAATTTTTAAAAGATGGCACAAATGCATACACCTCGTCTTAATTTGGCAAAATTTATAACCAACTTATTGAAAGCATTTGCTAATTTTATGCAGGAAACAGTTGCAATCTCTGTTCTACATATATTTGTATTAGCAATATACGAGGAAATTATCCATGAACAGAGAGAGATCAATTCAAAAAGGTTACGCTTTTTACAGCGTTATCGATATTGATATTAAAATGGTTACTGATAAGATGAAGTAGAACCACATTCCCCAGCTCCTTTATGACGGAGTGTGTAGTTGCCACACTTACTTTATATAATGATTTTCTAATAAGTTTTGGATAAAGAATAACAGTGTGTCTTTTAATCAAAAGTCTTGAATATTTCCTCATAATTTCATACTTCCATGTGGTATCATATCAAAGAAAATTGCGATCTTTTTTTTTTTAATTAACACCTTTAGTATTAAGAGTAAAAAAGGTTGGTAATGTTGATTTTTGTCCTAAAACCTGATTACAATTATTTTCAAGAATTCATAAAGGGGCATTATTGAGACTAACCGATGCTTTGTATGTGTCATGTAATTAGGTTCGCCTCGTCTCGGGCGTCTTAATTGCATGGCTGACGAACATCTTATATGCATCCCTTGTTTCAAATGCGAACTGAATTGTTTCAGTCTACTTTCGAAGCGATACATAACATATTCTTCAGTTCGCTTTTCTGTTATGACTACAAAGTTTTCAAAAATCGACATTTGAAAGTTTTCGTGCAGTCAGAAAATAAATGTTCGTGAAACCTGTGAAACCTATGGAACATTTATTATTTTTTTGATTTTAATACAAAAAAGACAAAAAAAACATTAAAACGGTATAATTAAACATACGAATTCTGTTATTTTTAACAATGTTTTCATAAATGAGAAAATGCTGCCTAAATACACGCAATTTAATTCATATGTATAGAGTTTGAATTTAGCTACTAGACACTATCCTCGAGTGTCTTCGGTCTCTCTGTACAAGGATTTGTCGAGACAATCTGACATGAGGATAATTAATCGTACACGTAAACCCTGACCAAATGTTCAAAATAACATAGTATTCGCAGCCCAAATAAGATCCTCTCGACACGGCTATACATTAGTTCATACGAGGAATGGTGCATCTTCTCCAAGTAATGTTACCTCAAGTAAAATAACTTAGCTGGATACTCCACCAGACCAGATGAATTGTGGTCCTGAAATCCGGTACGACCAATAGACAAGAAGACGGATAAACTATAAGATAATGAACTGGTCAATTCGCAAGATGGAAATTAATGTTCTTAACTTTTGTACTAACTCAACATTTGACATGTAAATGAGAAATTTAATACAATATCTATGTATTTTATATAGATATCAAGTGTAAGCCCCGGGAAGGGGCCCCTTGATTGCTGAGAACTTCAACTGAAGTAAAATGAAACAATGTATATATATATATATATATATATATATATATATATATATATATATATATATATATATATATATATATATATATAGTAGATCCCGCTTAGTTACGCTGTAATGGTCCGTTTGAGATACTTGGGCTCAGTGTCGTCGTTAGAGTTGCCAGAACGTTGCTCCATCCAACCTCAGTCTTGGAGGCTCCTGCTGAAGAATACTATCGTGTGCGTGGGTATAGCCATAAGATAGCGAAGGTTTAAGGTCACAGTTATCCTTCTCATAGATGAATTGTATTCCCAGAATAATAAACTGGGCCAAAGTTTAAGCACCACCAGCAAACAAGGAGCTGGAATTAGTTGTTAGAGGCTATTTGTTGCGATTACAGTAATGCATATTAGTATTTATATGACTGTGCTTATTTTAAGAACTGTCTTTACCACCACAGAGCGATTAACATTTTATTCACAATAAAACCGATTTTGTATCACATCTTGTTTTCGTGAAGGTTACCAGTTCAATATAAATAAATATCAATGGTAAATTTTGTTTTGCATTAAATTTATCGTAGAATTTACATAGATTGAAACAGATAGATATGCATCATTCAGTCTCAGTAGACTATGATGTTGCGCTCTCCAATGCGCAACGCTCGGATACTTAAGTATGAACGGCAAGCTGTTATCTATTCAGCATACCACACCCTTCCAACCACGCTGTAATGGTTTATCGGAAAGGCATACACCGATATACATAGCCTCGGTGCCGTCACAGGAGTTGCCAGAATGTTGCTCCTGATTTTTCCTCTATGCTGCGTATGGCCGCAATAAAGCGGAGATTTCAGATAAGTTTCCGTTTTCTTATATGATATAATATCCCAGACTGATTAGCCTAATCCATCTAAAGCAGGGGTTTTCAGTCGTCAGGTAACCAGCCTTCACCCATTCTCTTATCAGTCGTAGAAATTTCGCCGAGTTTAAATCTAGGAACTGTAATGGGAGCCTGTTCCCATTGCCCCTCCTTCGACTATGACAGCTATAAAAAAATCTGCCGAACACATATTACAATTATGTAATAGGTAACACACTGAATACAAATATTTAAAATCCGTACAGGGATTTAGATATTTCGAATAATTGTTAAGTGCTCGACTGAGCTTCAACTCCTGTTAACCCCTATGTATGACATTCACAGCTAGAACTTGTTTTATTAACACAACGTTAAAAAAATGTCTTCCTCCGTCAGGCAGAATTTCGTGAACAGAGCTTCTTTGTAAGGGATTACACATTCTCGCGTGACTGCTTCCCTGTAGATTAAAACATGGTTGTCTTCGAATCCAATGTCAACAGATTCTTGTCATAAACCGCCCTCATAAGTAACCAAACTTAGTTTATTTGATTCATCATCTTCAATCCTTTCATAAGTTACTTCATCTCTCAATTGATACGCACCCCCTCTAATTTATCATTATCCTCGAGTTGCTTTTGGTATTCATAAAGGGTGAAACATCATTTTTTTAAAAAGTAAGTGTGAATTAAAAAGCTTGTGATTGAAAGACGTTCTTGTTTACTAAACTTTGTTATGATACAAATGTTTTTAGATACATATTGGTTTTTATTTATCTTCCTCCCACAAGGTAAGATGTGACACAAGGTCGGGAAAGTGGTAATTGAACAACCAGCGCCCGAGGATTTGAGCGCTCTGGCCATTAAAAATTGCCTGGGCAGCCCCGTCGGCATTCCCCAGTAGGGGCGCCTCAGGCGATTAGCAATAAACTAACCCCTTCTCAAAGGGTGAGAAGGCAAAGCCTGAGAGGGGTGCACCTCCTAGAACTGCACAGGACAGACGACGAATAGACCGGCGTAAATCAAGACCGAAGGCCAAGACAATACCGGTCTATGGGGTGTAGTATCCATCGGAACATATACCAACCCCTGGTTACATATTGGTTTTAATCAACATTAGCGTGTAGCTGCTGTGCATCGATTAATAATGGAGATTTGGTAACTGTCTGTCTGATGTCAAAATTATACTATTATTTCTATATCTGAAACCCAAACTATACTATAATAATTCTCTTTTTAATGTACGATTCAGTTTACTATACTATTCCAGACTAATGTACTATATTTTAATGCTGAATTCAGGGAGGTAGTGTAATGTAGTTAATGTGTTGTTGTTATGGCACTTTTCTCTTTTCTCCCAGGCGTTATCTCCATCATTTTTGGAAAGTGGTTAGTGAAGGTTCCATGGTCATGATACCATCCTCCACGGTATTACCTTTTCCTTTTGGGGTGCTAGTGTAGTATCTGTTATCGTGATATTATCCTCCCAAGCATTACCGTCTACTTTTTATTGTGGAAGAGAGTTAGTTTAATATATGTTCTGTTATTATAAGAACATTCTTTCAGGAATTATCTCTTTTTTGGGGAGGAGGAATATAGTATATATTCGTTTGTCATGATACCATCCTCCCAGGCATTACCTCCTAATTTGTTGAGGGGAAGTGTCGTATGTGTTCGTTAGTCATAAATACTAGCAGAAATATTCCACCGGAGAGAGAATATTATTGCTAGTATAAGTCATGAATAAATTGACTATGTGAAGCATTTGAGAGAGAAACTCGCAAATCCTCGCGATGAACGTGGGCTTCGATGGCAAAATATCATTTACACGATTGCATTTCAATTCTTCGTGAATGAATAAAGAAACTTTTCTTTAAGGTCCGACTTTTGATTTACACAATTCGAATAATCGTGATCCAAATAAATTATCTCCTTTAAAAAGAATCCGATCAACGAACGTAACTCTTTATTCATAGTGCTTCCCGCCATGCCGAGCTCGGCAGACAAAAAGGATATTTACGTGGGTCCTTATTTACTTGCATCCCCAGAAGCGCAGAGTTAGACACAAGGCCAGGTTTAAATGTGCGGTAAAAATCTAACTCACCCCAAAAATGGCATTCTGGATTTGGACAACATTTTTTTTTAATGCCTGGATTTCTCCTTACTTACGAAGGACAGAAAAGATGAAGTGTGATATCGGAACAGATACTACACTTTGCTCCTAGCTAAAAAGCAAAGGAAAACCTTTTAGTCCCTATTTACTTTCTTCCCCACGAGGGCAGAGTTAGAAACGATGTCGGTTTTTAATGTGAGGAAAATCCACTTTCTCCAAAAAGAGGAACTCTGGGTTGCGACAAAAATTAAAATTGCTACAGTCTAGAAGGATTTCTCCTTCACTTACAGAGGATAGAAAAGATGATGTGTAGTATAAGAACAGATACTACACTTTGATCCTAGACAAAAGGCTAAGAAATGCCTTTCAGTTTCTATTAATTTTCTTCTTCCACGAGGGCAGAGTTAGACACAAGGTTCATCTTAATGTAGGAGAAATCTAGTTTCCCCAAAAAGGTGAACTCTGGATTGAGACAAAAAAATAAAAAAGTACCCCAGTCTAGAAAGCTTTCTTCTTCATTGAGCGAGAACAGAAAAAAAACTGAACTGCAGTTTCAGAGCAGATATTGCACTTTGCTCCTACACACTAGTTCACCGATATGGGCAAAAATACAAGCGCGTCATAATTTGGCTATAATCACGTCGATGAACCGGTCCCCGTAAGATCACCGAAGTTGAGCGACGTTGACCCTGGCAAGTACTAAATGGGTGGCCATTTGAAAAGGCCATGTGTTTTATGTAAAAAGAAATCTCTTTAAATTAATCTACGAATCAATTGTATACAAAACAGACGGTTTCGGCATAGAGTGACTCAACGAGGGTCGACATGCCATAAAATCAACACCATTCACGCCATAACATCTAAGTGGTTTTAGGAACAAGTACGGATTTTTTAAAGACTATCCATGCAATCTGCGTATAAGGCGACAAAATTATATTTCCAACTTAAACATGACAAACCAAGGAAAATGCTATTTCAAACGTTAACGTGTACAGACTAACAAAAATATTCCGGTCCTCATCTCTGTTAAGTCGGAGTGTGTAGTTCCGATTTTTGAGGAAGTTTGGCATGAAGAATAACAGTAGGCCTCATAAGATGTTACAAATCGAGCTATTAAGGACGTTGAAACAATAGTCTTTTCCGAGTTTGTGCACGGATATTACCGTGGCTTCCAAAGATCTGGGACTTTTCAGCCTAATTATATCAAGAAGGTATTCAGAAGATATGTGAAGTACTAATTACAAAAAATCATAAGGAATATAGTCATGACCAACGGATGCATTGTATGTATTATCTAATTACGTTCGCCCCTAGTTCGAGGCCTTAGTTGCGTTGCTGACGGGTCTCTTATATGTATCGCCTTGTTTCAGAAGCGAACAGAATCCTTTCAATCTGAAACGCTAACCTGATAACCCGACAAAATACTGTTGCAAATCTAAGTATGGCATTTTATTTATCTTCCTTCCACAAGGTAAGATGTGACACAAGGTCGGGAAAGTGGGATTTGAAAAGCCAGCGCCCGAGAAGGTGAGCACTCTGCCCTACAAAAAATACCTGGGCAGCCCCGTCGGCATTCCCCGGTAGGGGCGCCTCAGGCAGTAAGCTATAAACTTACTCCCCCCTAAAGAGGGGAGGCAAAGCCTGGGAGGGTGGACCTCCTAGAACTGCACAGGCCAGACCCATAGACCGGCGTAAATCAAGCCCCGAAGGCCAAGACAATACCAGTGTATGGGGTGTAGTATCCATCGGAACAGATACTATATGGCATGCCAAAAAGACAAACGGTGTTTCAAACTTAAGCGTGACAGACCGACCGATAATCAGGAAATCTTGTAGAGAGGGTTGGACGCATGTAAACTAAGAGGCGTCCATTCAATGTGCACGTGCAGCGTAGAAAATGCTATTTGAAACTTAAGTACGAACAAAGAAAATGTTATTACAAACTAAAGTGTGCCCACACCGACGGACAGAACCTCTTATAGAAATGCTAAGGCGCATCTTATGTATATATATATATATATATATATATATATATATATATATATATATATATATATATATATATACTAGCAGAATATCTGTCTCGATCAGAGTACATTTAATTCCCTGAACAAACCAGTTTGCACAACTTTATGTCCCCTTACGGAAAGTAAATTAAAATATGATTATACAAAACGTTATATCTAAAATATATATTCCAATTTTTTTCAATATCCATTTCATGATTTGGATTCTAAAAAATGTCTAAAATACAAGCAAATTTGAAGAAATTGAAATTCGGGGAATCTTGCTTAGTTTGTGTTTAATGACTATGTATCAAATTTAATGCAAATCTGAAATATTTGAATTTTCAAATAGGGAGATTGTGTCTATGTTATGCAACCTAACCCCCTCTAACATACTCCAAAGTAACTGAAATTTCAAAAAATATGTTAATTGATGTTTTATACATAATGTTAACATTTCACAAAAATCGCAGGTATTTAAATTTTCACTAAGGGATTCCACACTCTTTTGCATAGAACAACATAAACTAAATACAGACCACATTACGACCTCTTACGCCTAGCAGTTTTGTTTTAAAATTACTAATAATCAGTTAAATAGTTTATGAGTGAATACTGTAAATAGAAATATAATAGTATATACACATACTTAACTTAATATAAATAGAGATTAAAAACGATTTTCCTCCGAAAATTTCAGAATTTCATACAAGCCATATAAACAGTTTTACTACAAGCTACATAAACATTTCTTACTACAAGCTACATAAACATTTTTACCACAAGCTACATGCACATTTCTTACTACAAGCTACATAAACATTTTTACCACAAGCTACATACACATTTCTTACTACAAGCTACATAAACATTTTTACCGCAAGCTACATAAACATTTCTTACAAACACATTTTAGCTACAAGCTACATCGACAGTTTAACCACAAGCTACAGAAACCTTTTTACCACACACTACATGAATATTTCTTACTACAAGCTACATAAACATTTTTACCACACACTACATAAACATTACTTACTACAAGCTACTTAAACATTTTTACCAGAAGCTTCATAAACAGTTCTTATACAAGCTACATAAACATTTTTACCACCAGCTATATAAACATTTTACCACACACTACATAAACATTTCTTACAAGCTACATACACATTTTTACCACACACTACATAAATATTTTTACCGCAAGCTACATAAACATTTTTACCACAAGCTTCAAAAAAATTTCGTACTACAAGCTACATAAACATTTTTACCACAAGCTTCATAAACATTTCTTACTACAAGCTACATAAACATTTTTACCACACGCTTCATAAACATTTTAACTACAAGCTACAGTAACATTTCTTACTACAAGCTACAGCAACATTTTATCACACGCGACATAAACATTTCTTGTACAAGCTACATACACATTTTTACCACACGCTACATAAACATTTCTTACTATAAGCTACATAAACATTTTACTACAAGCTACAAAAGCATGTTTTACTACAAGCTGCATAAACATTTGTAATACAGGATACATAAACATTATTACTACAAACTGTATAACAATTTTTTAACCACAAGCTACATCAAATTTATACTACAAGCTACCTAAATATGTTTTACTACAAGCTGCATGAACATTTTACTAGAAGAATTATAAATATATGTTACTACAAAATATGTAAAAATCTGACTACAAGCTGCATAAACATTTCTTACTACACACTACATAAGCATGTTTACTACACGCTAGATAAAAAAGATGTTGCTTCAAATAATAGTCTGTGTAGTTAAAAAACAAAAAACTATTTCTTTTCGATTTCATCGATTTGTATATTTAATCCTGATCAATATTTTATCTTTTATTCATAATAAAAGAAGGCAAATGAGTTCTTACTCTCACAGTCAGAAGTCCTAATACTTCCACTCAAAATTACCAGGTATTGATTTTGTAACATACATTTTTTCGACATTCACCGTTGAAATAAAGGGAAAAAAGTATTGATTTGCCTTTTCACTTCCCTTCGCTCTTTTTGTGTTGGCTTTCAATGGTCGACTTTCGATTTGATAGAGATAGATAAACAGAGATAGAAAGAGAGAGGAAAAGACATAGTAAAAACAAACTTGTTTATATATATATATATATATATATATATATATATATATATATATATATATATATATATATATATAATAGAATTAACGATAAGTGAAGTATCGTTAAAGTTCAGATGCAAGGAGTTACACTAATCCTTAATCTCTGAATTTTCAAAGATAACACTCTTCTCGTCAGAGGATACAATTCGGTAATGAGATATTAATAATAAATAAATATTAAGGATGAATGTAACTCCATGCATTTGAATTTTCGATGTAATAAAATTTGTATCAATTTTAGGTAATTTTATGCAATTTTGTGCAATTTTTTTATCTTCATCTTTCCTTTTTTAAATATATATATATATATATATATATATATATATATATAAATATTTTTTTCCATTTTTCATATATTAAGGTTGAATGTGTTCTCTTTAAAATAAACAATACGACAAATACCTGTAAACGATTATTATAATTATGTTGTCTGGTGGGCTAAAGAAAGCTAAAAAGGTGATAAAAATTTGGTTGTAATATCATTTATATGTACTTTAATTTTGAATAACGAATTAAAAAAAAGTTTCAAGAACTTTTGACATCAATAAAGACATTGAATTTAAGGTGTTGATTTCAAATCTCGTGTTTGGCTTTTAAATTAGCACACATACATACACACATACATACATACATACATAAAACTTTGCTATGTATATATATGCATACCTTTTTTAAATAACTGAATTCGTCTGTTTAATTATACCTTTTTATGTTTTCAATTTTTCTGATGGTCCGTCTCGTATTAAAATTTAAAAAAGTTAATAAAATGATCCTTAGGTTTCACAAGGTTGTACTAAGTTTTCGATTCTTCGTCGAATCATCTTCAAGTGTCAAAAGCAAATGAACAAAAAAGCTAGAGAAAGAAGAGAATTTTAAAAAAGACGGCGAAGAAACGCACAGAGAACGTTTTTCGCAGAAAATGCTACTTAAATATACACATTATATATATATATATATATATATATATATATATATTAACATGGCTACCCGGCGTTGTCTGAAGCCATACAAAACAAAATAAAAGAGGGTTAAAAAGTATGTGTGAAATATTTCTATTGACACTTCTATCTCTCTACTTCTCTCGATCCGTCTCTCTATCTCTCTATTCCCCCTTCTTCGTTTTCCACATCCCTTTCCCTTACCCCTTTTTCAGCTCCGCCCAGCCATTCCTCTCCTTAGTTTTAGTGTATTGAAAATAATTATAATGTAAGTCATTCACCTTTCCTTTATATTATATAAAGGAAAGGTGAATGACTTACATTTGAAATCGCTAAAAAACCGACCCCCTTTGATGAAACATGGCATAGTTGACCCCTAAATAATTAATAACCTTTTTGCAATTTAGATATTATTCTTCCAGGTGAACGCCGATCAAGAATATACCCACTTTGTGGGTCTTTTTTTATTTTGTAGTTTTTATTTAAGCTGGACACACGCACACACAACTTTTCTTTATATAATATATAGAATAGCGTAATAATTTCGTACTTTCCTGTGGGTAAATCAGTTTTTGCGCCGTACTTAAAGACAAAGGTTTTGAGTTCGAATCGCATAATTATTTTTACTCACATTTTTATTAAAATGAACTGGCATTTAAAATTAAAATATTAAGCGAGTTGTTTATTCTTACTGGTATTATTTATGTAATCTACGTAATTTAGGATCCCGAGCGACGCCGGATGGCCCTGCTAGTCTTAAATAAGATGAGTGAATTTAATATGCGGGTTTTGCAATAAAAATACAAAAACGTGCCTTAACGACAGATAGGCCAACTGGACGACAACCAAACGGTTCAATTGAATCAGAAGATAATTAGAATTTGCAAGCGTGACGATGCAGACAGTGTCCGATAAAACACACACACAATATATATATATATATATATATATATATATATATATATATATATATATATATATATTCGAGAGAGAGAGAGAGAGAGTAATGGAGAGAGAGGGGGGAATATATCACAATCTAAGTTAAATTCATATAGATAATATGATTCCCGAATGTATCGAATTTCAATTATAAAAAAACAAGCTCCATATATCAAGCATTAAATAGAGCTTATATATATATATATATATATATATATATATATATATATATATATATATATACATACATACAGACATACATACACACATACATAGTAAGTTATTAAAATACATTTATGGCAATTAAGCTACACAGAAGTTTCTGCGTTTCATCCCCGTAAGGAATCGTCAGGCTAAAGTACATAGAATTCGTGTTTATATATACAGGGTGAACCAAAAGTAGGTGGACAGTAAAAAACATTTTTTTGTCGAAACGTAAGAGGCTGACTTCAAAGCTGTGTAAATCAAGAACGCAACATGTTTATTTGGGTATGCATTAATATAAAATGATATGACATTAAATATTAATATATATACATATATATATATATATATATATATATATATATATATATATATATATATATATATATATATTTATATGTATATATATTTATATATATATATATATAAATATTTATATATATGTATATATATATATGTATATATATATATTTATATGTATATATTAACGTTTAATGTCGTATCATTTTATATTAATGTATACCCAAATAAAGTCATAAGGTTTACAATTGTTTAAAAGTATAGTAAAGTGTCAGAACCCCTAAAACAAGGTGTAAACATAGATTAACAAGCAGAACCATCAACATTCATCCTTCACACACAAACTTAAATTTAGCAAATGTTATGAAAATTTTCGTAACAATCAAAAAAAACCAGGATGCTAATAAAAACAAATATAATAAAAAAGGGAAAATACGCAAATAACAGTAACTAATGGCTTCTCTACCGATGATTTAAAATAATGTTTTAAAACTATGTTTATATATATATATATATATATATATATATATATATATTGTTGTTGTTGGCTCCATCGATCTTGGGAGATCATGGGGGATGCGCGTCGTGGTCTTGGTCAGAATTGTACCCAGAGATGCAAGAGGATGTGTAGTCTTTTTTTTTCTCATCTTTCTGTTTTTTTAACAGTGAGCATGTAATAGGGCGGCTCTTGTCTTTTGCGCCCTGTGTGATCGCTTCTCCCTCCATCGGGTGTTTCTCTTCTCCTCAGCTGCACTGATAATGTTCCGGATGACGGTTCGCCAACCTTGGCGGTTTAAGGCAGTGGTCTCGAGTTGAGAGGGGTTGAGTCCGCCAGCTTTAAGATCCCGCTTATATATATATATATATATATATATATATATATATATATATAAACTATAGAAATGTAACCTGTTGAATCACCCATCGAGTTTGGATAAGAATCAGGAATATTGCCAAGTCAGTTAAATCAGATTTTACAGTTAATTGTTATACCTTTCACTGTTAAGAAACTAAGACACACGCACACAAGCATATATATATATATATATATATATATATATATATATATATATATATATAGAGAGAGAGAGAGAGAGAGAGAGAGAGAGAGAGAGAGAGAGGGGGGGGGGAAGAGAAAGAGAGACACTGCATAAAATAAGAGCGGAGGAATCAAACTATATATTTTTTTAGAGAGGCCGTGGTTGATACACAGAAAATTGGTAAAATCTGAGTTCTTATTTACAGGCCTCACCACGAGGGTAGAGTAAGACAGAAGGTCGGTTTGTTACGTTGGGATATCCAGCTCTTCAAAAAGTGCCACTCTGGATTGGGACAAACATAAAAATGGTTTCAGTCGAGAAGGATTATTTCTTCACTGACCGAGGACAGAGTAGACGAAGAGTAGTGTTAGAACAGATACTACACTTGACTTCTAGCTAAAAGAGAGTAGTCATTTCCTGAGTTATTTGAAAATTACGGCGAATTAGAACCATTATAATGGAATTTTTAACAAATATAACTCAATCCCAAAACCAAGGAATATTGTAACATGTATTTTTGAGAGGATTATAAGATGTACGAAAAAAGATTCAGGGAAACAAACGTTCATTAACGGAGGTTTAGTATTATAATGGATAGGTATATGCCAATCCTTACATCTTGGGTAACAAGAAAATAGTCGATGTAGAATAATTTGGTGCCAAGAAATATCTTTTCAGCTATGATTTACTCTGGAGCCTTTGGGTCGTTATTTGATCCGCCATTGTACTTTTGTGTGAAACATATATACTTGACGGTTCTTTTTCTCTATCCGCTAATATCAGTATAGCACATTCTGCGTGGAAGCCGATAGAATATGAGCCCGGAAATGCGGGGACGCCAGTATCAATTAATCTTGACATTGCCAAACAGAGATTTACTGCTTATTAGACGTCGGCTCGTCTTGCAGTTTGGGCCGGAATGCAATCTTCAGCCACAATGAAAGTTAAGCATATACAATTAATAGCGAAATAAAAGAAATTGTTTGATTCGACAATCGTTTTTTTTCAGACTGACCGTTCAAACGAGATACCGAGTTTCAATTCAAAGATTCAATAAGTGTTTAGCAACTATTGGGTTCGTCTTTCAAGAACAGCCGAGTAATGGTTCAAGATTATAAGCGTTCAAGCTATCTGTTATTTAAGATGCTTTCTCGCGTCTTCGTTTAAGAATCTGCGAGTCGATTGTCTGTCACGTTTCTGTATGGACTAGCATTGTCATTGCAAAACGCGGAGATTGAATGGACGCGTTCTATTTTAACTGCGCGCAAGCATCTTTATAAAAAGATATGCCGACGGGGATGTTCAGCCATTTTTTGACGGCCAGAGTTCACACACCTCTTGTGCGCTGACTTTTCAATCCCTACAGCCTAACCTTGTTTCACATCTTCCCGCGATGGGATGAAAGGTAAATACCCACAATACGATTCAATGCTGAAATTTGGATCAATATTCTTGATATAATCGGTCATTATAATATTGGAGTGAAATGTCCAACTTTTGTATATACACAGAGATTTTCAGCATATATGACACCCGGACAACGTCGGAAAACAAGCTATTAGATGGATACATAAAGTGAAGTGTAATAAAATATATATGAAGTGAAAACGTTGCCTTTGTCGTTCTTTATTTAAATGAGTGTCCCGTAGCGCCACCTAGTAGATAAGTATATAACTACATCGTCGATAAGCGAAGGACATTTATAGTCTCCATCGAAGGACTATTAATTTTGTTTGTTTACTTGCTTTGTTTTACGGCATATCAACTCTTTTCGTGTTATTAAATGCAGAGTACGGTCATTTTCGTAAAAGTTTTTATGCTTAAAGTTCTATAATATCTTCAAATATTTATTTATGGTTTATTTGTTTTTGTAGAAGAAAATTCTTTTTTTGTTTGGCTTTGCAGAACCTGATGGAGTTTTACAAAGGACAGAAAAACAAACAATAACGTCAATGTTTGTTGCATTTTTAGTCAGGAGGCCAGTATCTTCAGACAGTCTAATCTGTTAGCACCAGTTGAACAAAAGATCTCATTTCCATAATATAAATTTTCATAGAAATCTCGATCAAGAACCCCGAATCTGTAAAATTATTGAAACTTCGAAAAAATATTGATTTAATTTTGATTTTGAATGATCAATTAAATGATTAATAGTCGTAAAATTTGATTTGACAGCAGTTATTTAAAATGAAAATCACGTTTTTTAAATAGACATTAAAATCAATCAATTTGGTTTGATTTTGTATGCAAAGCCATTTGTATTCTTGCCATCGAATTGATTAAAAAAATGATCGTTTTTGTCAATCATGCAAATTATAAAGTTTTCTTCTGAAATGATTCGGTGTTTTGAAGGTGAAGAATTTTAGAGATTGGGTAATTAAAAGTTGGTTATTGTGAACAACCAGGGCAATTCCCGGGGGTGTTCAGTCTAAGTGAATATATTTTATTGGTTCTTTTTGTCGAAAGATATCGATTACAATTCATATTAATCGGAATGAAAATATTTATATAAGTAAAATCATTGTTTATACTTGTAGTTGATCGAGACGATAATTTATATTATGGAAATAAGATCTTTTGTTCAACTGGTGCTACCAGATTAGGCTGTCAGAAGATACTGGCTTCCTGACCAAAAATGCAACAAACATTGACGTTATTGTTTTTTCCCCTTTCCGTTGCAAAACTCCATCAGGTTTTGCAAAGCTAAACACAAAAAGAAGAATTTTCTTCTACAAAACAACCAAACCATGAATAAATATTTGAAGATATATAGAACTTGAAGCATAAACACTTTTACGAAAATGACCGTACTCTGTATTAAATAACACGAAAAGGGTTGATATGCCGTGAAACAAAACAAGCAAACAAACAAAATCAATAGTCCTTCGATGGAGACTATATATGTCCTTCGCTTATCGACGATGTAGTTATATACTTATCTACTAGGTGGCGCTGCGGGACGCTCATTTAAAGAAATACTTGAAACATTAATTTAAAATAATGAACATTTATTCACAACTTTATTACGAACACGAAACAAAATCTTTCTCATTGATTTATATAGATAAATATCATTTAAGTAAATTCGATGCAAATTTATTCATTTTTTAAGAACAGAAATTTCTTAGTTTGCTCAGACTATAAATTTCAAAATTAAATTAAAATTTAAAAAAAAATTGGAAGTAAATGACTAACAAAAATATTGTATATGCAGCGAGCCAGATTAATCAAAACCATTAATAATAAGAAGGATGAACAAGAACGGAACATTCTTAAGATGCTTCCGTTCAATCTGTCCGACTTGAGATAGGAATGGTACTTCAAGCTTATGTGTGACAGAATGACGAACATTTAATTTAGCATTTATACGTGATAAGCCGACGAAAATGTTATTTCAAACTTATGCCTGACAAACAGACGAAAATTTTATTTTAAACTTATGCGTTACAGACCAACGAAATTGTTATTTCAAACTTATGCGTTACAGACTGACGAAATTGTTATTTCAAACTTATGCGTTACAGACTGACGAAAATGTTATTTCAAACTTATGCGTTACAGACTGACGAAAATGTTATTTCAAACTTATGACTGACAAACAGACGAACATTTTATTTTAAACTTATGCGTTACAGACCAACGAAAATGTTATTTCAAACTTATGCGTTACAGACTGACGAAAATGCTATTTCAAACTTATGCGTTACAGACTGACGAAAATGTTATTTCAAACTTATGCGTTACAGACTGACGAAAATGTTATTTCAAACTTATGCGTTACAGACTGACGAAATTGTTATTTCAAACTTATGCGTTACAGACTGACGAAAATGTTATTTCAAACTTATGCGTTACAGACTGACGAAATTGTTATTTCAAACTTATGCGTTACAGACTGACGAAAATGTTATTTCAAACTTATGCGTTACAGACCAACGAAATTGTTATTTCAAACTTATGCGTTACAGACTGACGAAAATGTTATTTCAAACTTATGCGTTACAGACTGACGAAAATGTTATTTCAAACTTATGCGTTACAGACTGACGAAATTGTTATTTCAAACTTATGCGTTACAGACCAACGAAATTGTTATTTCAAACTTATGCGTTACAGACTGACGAAATTGTTATTTCAAACTTATGCGTTACAGACTGACGAAAATGTTATTTCAAACTTATGCGTTACAGACTGACGAAAATGTTATTTCAAACTTATGCGTTACAGACCGACGAAAATGTTATTTCAAACTTATGCGTTACAGACTGACGAAAATGTTATTTCAAACTTATGCCTGACAAACAGACGAAAATTTAATTTTAAACTTATGCGTTACAGACCGACGAAAATGTTATTTCAAACTTATGCGTTACAGACACGCAAAAATGTTATTTCAAACTTATGCGTTACAGACCGACGAACATTTTATTTCAAACTTATGCGTTACAATCACGCGTAAATGTTATTTCAAACTTATGCGTTACAGACCGACGAAAATGTTATTTTAAACTTATACATGACAAACAGACGAACATTTTATGTTATACTTTTACGTGACGAACCGACGAATATGTTATTTTAAACTTAAGCATAAAAAGCTGCCCGCCGGACACTTATACTTCTCAGCCTTTGGGCTGGGAATCAATGTGCAGTATCTTATCTGTCCTCGCTTATTGAAGGAGGAATCCTTCGAGATTGAGACAATTTAAATATTTCCTTAATCCAATGCCCCTTTCTGAGGAGCTTGATTTTCCTCATATTTAAAAACCGACTTTGTGTCTAACTATGTGTGTATGGGGGGTGCAAGTAAATATGAACTGATCGACGTCCAGAGCCTTTGACAGAGATTATTGGTCGCGTATATAATAAGATGCGCCGATTCTGTCTGTGCGTTTTCGCGATGAAAATGGCATTTCAAACACTAACAGCCATGGTGAGCCACGGCGTGTCTCGTAGTTGTACGATGGTCTTGGCTAAAAGATAATTATTTTGATCATTATTGTACGACGCCAATAGGCTAAAACAGGAAGCGAGATATTAAGCGATAAAACCACGAAAAACGCTGCAAATGTTTCTTGTTTCCTTTTTTTGTTCTTTTGTTCTTTATCTTACTTTCGGAATTCTGGAAATGTTTTTTTCTTCTAGAATATCGATTGGCCAGATTTCAAATTAATTCGCATTTTTGCTGCCAGCTTCAAGAATGGCGTTCTATTTCACGACAAATTGATTTTGCATATTTTTTGTTTTTGTTTTTATTTTATGCGAATTGAAAAACAAATATTTTAATTATTCTTATATCGTAAAGCAATGACACTGAATGAGCAGGATCTTTCTTTCTCAGCTTTGGATTCACCGATTCGTACGGGTTAGACTAGGTAAATGGTGTGCCTATATGTCTAATTAAAGTTCCCTGTTGTTATCCGATCGTCAGAAGTGTAGCGTCGTGTGGGTTTCGGTATCAAACAAGATGAGACCGGAAGTGATGACAGTTATCTAACCATGTTAATTTATTTATAGAAGACAAATATATATTACTAATACTACAGACCTCGCCTATAGCCCCTCCCTTTCCCCCATACGGCATAATCACGTTGATACACCGGTTCTCGTTAGATCTACCGACGTTAAGCGACGTTGAGACTGGCCAGTACGAGATGGGTGACCATTTGGAAATACGAGGCGATGTATATGTTGGGAGGAGGGGGAGGCGACACGTTGCAAAACATAACGTAGTCAAAAACATCAACCCTGACCGGGATCTACATGGCTCTCGCCCTACGCTAAGCTTGCGTGAATATATTGGATTGGGACTGCCGCACGAGCAGGGGGTCAACATTTTAATCAAATTCCTTAATTAATGAACTATGCACAACATTTAAAATTGAACGATAAGCTAAGGATTGAGTTCATACTTGCTTCCCTGGTTTTTGCCAGTCGATCGATTCTCTCCTGGTGTGTTTCTCAGGATTTTAATTTTTACGCTTTTCCGATTTTTATCGTGGACAAGTACATGTTGTTACGAACAGAATTGTAACCTTTCAAGAAAACCTTCATGTCGTGGGAATGGAGTTCTCCTTCTCCTAGCCTAGTTGCTTTAACACATAGCTGGGGAGGGGTGATACAATAGCTGTAACAGAACTTGAAAACAGCACGACGATCCCACAGATAGGAATCGTAAAATGTGACCTACCTGACAATAGAAGAGTCATATATATATATATATATATATATATATATATATATATATATATATATATATATAAGTTATGAGGTTAAAAAAGACTAGATATACATTCGGATAGTACACATTATAAGTTATTTCGACCATAACTAGGTCTCCTCGGATGCGTTTCCAACCACAATTCAAACCTAAATGGAAGAATTTTAACACCTTTATATATCTGACAATAATTTTAAAACAAAGTAAAAATAAAGAATAAAATAAAAAATAGAAAATAAAAAATAAAAATAAAAAGAATTTCAACGATATTCTATTTACTGATTGGTCTCTATAATATAGAAGAGATGGGAAGGGGTGATTATGTTAATTAATAAATAAGGTTGGAGGCATTAACGGAGTATAAAAATATGTAAAATCAAAGTACAAAAATAAATTAGTCTATCCTCAATTTAAAAGGTGGATATAACTGATCATGATTAAAACCTAAATGTGTCCGTTTAAAAGAATAAGAAATTTTTAATTTATGTTACAATGCGAAAGTTTGGATTAAATTTAGATTGCGAATGTTATACATATATATATATATATATATATATATATATATATATATATATATATATATATTCCGTCATTCTGTTAAGTAAATAGGCATTTTAAACAAATATGGCGCCATGTTTATTGTTAAGCTGATAGTGTATGGAAGAACGGGATAATTAGAAATAGTTTATCGAATCGTAGAAGGCAAAGTTATTGTATTTTAAAAGGAATGCGATTCCATAACACTTGGGTGAAGTATATTCTATTAAGTTAAATGTATGTGAAAAGCAATGGTGTCCACATTGTTTGCATTTAAGGGAAGATCGAATTTGCTTAGAAAACCAGAATCAGAAAGTGTTCAATAAATCTAAATCTGTAAAGCTTTAATTCAGGTAAGTGAGAATATAAAAGACATTATTTGGCTTAGCCAATCGAAACATGTCTGAGAGAAAGTGTAAGCAGTTTAGTGATTAGAGTAATGTAAAATAGTAAAATAGAAATAATACTGTTATAAAAATGTGTCCTATCAAAAAAGTCCTCCCGGTTGGTGTACGTGGGTGGCAGTAGATCCGAGTGTGATTGAAAATACCGATTGCCTATATGTAAGACTATCTCAACAAAAAATATTGAGCAAAACTAAATATAAAAAGTAAGGAAACAAAATTTATTAGGCTAATAAATGAATTAATACGAAGGTTATTTTAATTTATCACTCCTATATTACAACCAAAACGGGTTACTATTATTTCAATCAATAATACAACATACCAATTTTAAATACTCTATATATTATAGAGACGAACCATCGTAAGGGCAGTTATTAGATAGTCTTATTTGTATATCATTTTTGAAGCATTTCATAATTAATTAATGTTTGATGTTATTTATTTCTAATGTTATTGTACTATCTTATCTACATATGTGCAATAGTTTCGTCAATATTAATAGTAATTAATTAAAATAATTTAATAAAATGGATTACTCAAGAAAAACTATTAGAAATTCTTACTGGCTCGGCATTAGCGAGAACGAAAAGAAGGAAGTAGAGCGTGGCTAGCTTGCTACTGATTGATTCTCTCTCTCTCTCTCTCTCTGGCTGACTAATGTGTCTACGCCCCTCTCTTCCTCTTCTCCTGCCTCTCCCCGAGATCAAACGAAGAATTTTAGTTTCCATAATAGCGTTTCTTTGGTCTGGGAACCAAAACGCTCCACTGGATTTCTGGAATTACATAAAAATAAGTTAATTCTATTTTATTGTTGTTAAGAAGGAAATTACAACATCTCGTATTAGTTTACCCTGCGGCATATAGGATATCATTAAAAAATCCAATAATACTTTGTAAAAGCATGCCCGAAAGAGTTCTCTTCATTTCTAATCTAAACAGAATTATCTTCCGTGCTCTGTTAAAGTTAGTTAAAGAATATATCGATTTATCTTAAAAAAAAAAAAACCATATAAAAGAAACTATTTAGGAATCATGTTGAATTGCAATCTAATGTGTATTTAAAAACATAAGTACAATATTATTTTCTCCAAAATAAAGAATGATATGGAATATTTACGATTATTGTTTAGGCTTATGAAAACGATAAACTTAATAAGCGTAAGGAATGACGTGTTTTGAAAAAGTGACTCGACGCCATGTTTGTGTCGTTCAGCGATCGCAGTATAAATAACCGAAGTACTCGCAAACGCCGGGTTTCTTAAACCTTTCTCTCCTGCACGTCACTTGAAATGAAAAAAATAAATGTACATTTAAATCGCAATAAGATAATTTTAAAAAACCCAATTTAATTATTCAGGTTTATGAAGATGATCGATATCGGCTAAGAAATAACTGGAAAACTAAAAACAATTGTTTAATTAAGGGTGAGACGTAATGGGTGAAAATTTCAGATTCATGCGAGTAGTATTTTTTTGTGTTGATTTATACATAAATAACACTAAACAATCAAACATTTTGAAAATTTTGCAAAATTCAGACGGCGCAGGCCAAAAATAGCCGTTAGGGCTCCACGGGACTCAAATCCATCATTTTACGGTGAAAAAGTGGTTTCATGCGACATTGCAGGTCCTAAAACATCCTCAAAAGCTATGAATGGATATAGATGGTTAAATCTGATATAGTACTTTAATTTAGGCCCATTTTCAGGCTGTGAAAGGGTTTTTATGAATGTAAAATAGCCAAAAACTAGTGGCCTGCAGCTTCTGAATTTTGCAAAATTTTCAAAATGTTTGATTGTTTAGTGTTATTTATGTATAAATGAACACCAAAAAATACTACTCGCATGAATCTTAAATGTTAACCCATTACGTCCCACCCTTAGTTTAATGTGAGATTTCAATATTCAAACATCGTATGAATATTGGAACGAAAGGCGAACGCTTATCAACATCATCGAATGAATATATTTTGTCTTTGTGACTGGCTTAAACCGTATATAGATCTAAGACCGTTGGATTGTTATGAATAAATAAATAATAAGAAAAAAATTCATTTTTAATTAAACAAATGATTTTCAAATACGTACGATAGTTGGCAAAACACTACCTAGACTTATTCTTCTATGTTTATTTATTGATTTTTCTTACTGGTAATGACAAGCTTCAGACGTATGTTGTTCGGTTGTCTTGGAAATGGAAAACTAAAAATGTCGAAATATTTGTTACTAATGTTATTTTTACGTTCTTTTAATTGTAATAATGACGTTTTAAATTGGTTCAAGAACTTCTTACATCGATAAAAGTCATCGTATCGAAGGTGCTGATTTTAAACCTGTGGTTATTTGGGCTCTTAGAATAATCGCTAACTGTGATGCGAGGAGTACATACACACACAGACAATTTTGCCGTATGTATGTATGTAGGTATGTATGTATGTATGTATATATATATATAGAATATATATACAGGGTGCTTCATAAGTCACTTAGCTATTTATTTTTGAAATTCTAAAGTTAAAAAATACGGTAATACAAAACAGAAAGTTTATTCAACAAATTCATTTATGGGAGTTTAAAATTACAGCAAATTTTCAAAATTTCCACCTTCGTTCTGCATGCATAGCTCCATTCTTTTTTGCAAGGAATTTACGACTCTTTGTAGCATATTTGATTGATTATGAAATAAATATATATAGAAACAAATATATAAACGAACAAAATTAAAATAACAAATAGCAGTAATTAGAGAGTAAGATATCAATTATCAAAAGTTCATAGTATGTTTGTGCTTCATATGGTAATCATTTTAAATAGCTAAGTTAAGTGACTTATGAATCACCCTGTATATCCCCCCGACATATCCCTAAATAAGAGGTCTTCTCGTCTTTTGCCATCTTTTCGACGAATCGTTCTTGAAAAAGCCCTCGTAACAATTGGGTAAAACGTTGAGACGCATCTTTGTGTTTTAGATCGTTCCTCTTTCCATCTTCCACACGCACACGCACACACACATACGCCCATACACATACACCCCCCCACACATATATATATATATATATATATATATATATATATATATATATATATATTAGTAAAAAATACCCGTCAAAGGACAGGTAAAATTAATTCCCCGAAATAACTACTGTTATGTTCCCTTACGAAGAATAACAAAAAATATGATGTTACTAAACTTTATGTCTATTCCAATTTTTATAAATATCCTTACATAATTTTGATTCTAGAAAATGTCTAAAATTTAAGTATTCAGTTAAAGTGGTCTTAAGAATAGATTGACATTCAGGGAATTTGGCTTAATTGAGGTCTATGGATCAAACTTCGTGCAGATCTGAAATATTTAAATTTTCAAATGGTAGCTTTTTTGCCCATAAAATATTTTAAATTACTCTAAAGAAACTGAAATGTGGAGAATATTTATTAACAAACGTCTGATACCTATTGTTAAATTAAACACAATTAATAGTTCAGAATTTTCACGAAGAGCTTAGATACAATTTTTTCTCCCTGTTGCATAAAAATGAAACTAAGTATATCCCACATTACATACTATTGCGCCTAGCAGCTGTGTTTTAAAATTGAGTAATGATCATTTAATTAGTTTGGGAGTGAATCCTAAACATATAAACATAAGCACGTACCTTACATTATATATATTCTTGGGTTAATGCATGTTCATTTCAATAGTTGAACACTATGTAGACAGCGTCCTGATAATAGGGGTAACATCTCGTTGGCTTACCGAGTTGTTGATAGAGACCGTGTGGAATTTGAGTTTGAAATATGACTCGGGTTCCGGGGTTCGAGTCCGGCGACCGGTATGAATATTTCATCTATACACTGACGATTCCCGTAAGAATGACACGTATACATATGTAGATAAAAACAAATATTCATAATTATTTTATATATATATATATATATATATATATATATATATATAAACAATATTACGCTATATTCCAGTGACCCGTTTTTATCATTCATTTTTTTTACAAATAAAAGTACGGTGCATTTTGACGCACCGTTTCGCACATAAATAAACAACCAAATATTTAGATGTCATTTCAGGATCTTTCATCCATGCTACTATTCAACAAACCAAAGTTCGCCTCCAAGAAACCGAAAGAGTCACAAAACAAGCCACTTACATTGAATAGAGTTCCGACGAATAAAGTATCGATATCTATGTCCTATTCATCTTTTGTTGCTGTTGTTAAATGTTAACGATCATCGAGCTTTTATGTTGAATAATTTGGACTATATAACTGAAACTATACGCAAGAACATATTTTTACACACACACACACACACACACATATATATATGGGTGTGTGTATGTGTAATATTTTCTTTTAGGTTCAATTTCCATTATTATTTATTTTTAAATAATTCTAAATGAAAATCTTACATGGATGACATTTTTTATGAGAAGAAAATTCCAAAATAATACCGATTAATGTTTGACATTATCACTTCTTCTCGGGTGGTTGTTGTCAACCAGCAGGGTACTTCCCTCTGTTTCATCGCGACACGATTGATTTTTATGTTCTGGGTATCCATGGAGGCGAGGGATCGAAATTGTCTATTGGATGATTCTAATTATCGGAATATTGATCCTGGAATTCCAAAATACATCTTTTCAGTTAGTCTTGGAATCGATTAATAATAGCAGTGTAAAAGGTCATGAAAACCACGAAATAAGTTCGTTTAGCTTGTTTTTGTGTTTGTCGGCAGATCAACTCTTTTTAGATTGCTCACTGTCGAAAGTCAAGGTTTATGCATTAACGAAGATCTATCACATTCAAATTCATCTCTTTTTTCTCATGCGCCCATACTATATTTTGCCATTTTAATATTAAATCCTGATCAATATCGTAGTTCTTATTAGTCATGAATACAAGAAAGTGGACCATATTTTACCCTCACTCTCAGAAGTTCTAATACTTCTAACCATAACACCGGGAAAAATTTAACAACAGATAATTTGGTCGATATTCACCGGCTGACGCATATTCGACTGTAAAGAGAGAAAGAGAGAGGGGTAAGAGAAAGAGAAAAAAAGAGAGGGGAAAGGAAGGTAAATAGAGAGAGAAAGAAGGAAGAAATCTGCCTATTTTAGTTAATACAGTTCATAGGGGTCGCAATGTGCTAATTGCAGCGGTGGGTCAATTTGTTAGCGCGCCGTACGTTTAGACAGGAGTTATGAGTTCGAATCTAACCCGGGGCATATGTATTTTTATTCTGCTTTTCTCTGAAGATTAACGAAAACATTTCATATTACAATATCGAGCAGATTGTTTAGTTTTACTTTTAATTCTTTTCTGTAATTTTCGTAATGCAGTGAAGTTAGAATCCCGGACAACGTCGAGTATCCCTACTTATATAATATATTGTCATATTAGTCGTTTATATCTGTGTATATTTCGATTTTATGTCACGTTAAATAACTAAAGACGTACGAAGAAAATACAGGAATTAGTTTGAGTTTCATGAATACATTCTTGTATGGAAGATATAAAAAATCGAGAATTTGCAATGCTAATTTTTTTTAATGAACATATGACAATCTGAATAGAAACCCCTGAACGGACATGAAGTATTCAATTTTTACTTTTTTTTCAGTAGGGATATTGTTGGTACTAATGAGTTACCGTTTATCAAGGCTCAAAAGCAACTCGAGGATAAAGGTTAATGAATTTATCAGATGTATAGTGAGACAATATCTTGAGAATTGAAGACGATGGTTGAAATTGGGAAAATATTTATTATTTAAGAGGACGGCTCGACAATAATTTGTTTACATTGGACTTGAAAACGACCATATTTTAGTCAGCTGGAAAGCAGCCACGTGGTATTGTGTTCCACAGACGGGTAGTTCTTGGAAAGAAACTTTGTTCATGGATGTTCAGTTTAGTTCCGGCTAGACAGTGGTTGTAGCTAGACGAGTTTTTACTGCAAATGTTTTACAGGGAAAACAGAGATTGGAGCTTATTCGAACACCTTCTATGGAAATAACGATGGAGTAGAGAAAGACTAGCATTGTTTCCATCTGTGAAAAAGAGGCTGTATAGAAGAGTAGAGGACATCCCCCACTAGATGTTGCACTTTATTTTTTCAATCAGATGGATAAAATAAATGCCAATAAAAACATTTCTCGTTTGATATCGGCCAGTGATATGATGCGCGTTACACAACTTTGGTAAATTTGATTTGGCTGGTGGAAGTAACTGAAGGCAACCGATTCTCATATATTTAAGATGGATGGAAAAAGGACTCAATTCTGATAGATTTGAGGTTGGTATAAGAAGAGGGCACTCTGATAGATTTAAGCTGGTTGACAAAAAGAGACATGTAACAATCTCTGACGGATTTAAGCTAGCTAGAATTAGGAATCCAGTTTTATTTGCCCAACCCCTTACGAGGGCAGAGTTAGACACAAAGTCGGTTTTAAATGTCGCAGTAATCAAGCCCCCCAGACAGGGGCACTCTGGATTGTGATAGAATTTTTAAAAAATACTTCAGTAGAGAAAGATTTCTCCTTTACTGACCGAAAACAGAATATATGAAGTGTAGTATCAGAACAGATACTACACTGTACTACTAGCCAAAAGACAGAAAAATCATATTTAATTCCATCCCCACGAGTACCGGTCGGTTTTTAATGTGGTGCAAAATCCAGCCTCCCAAAATCAGGCACTTTTAATTGGAACAAAACTTAAAATTACCCCAGTCTAGAAAGATTGCTCTTTCGATACCTCAAAACAGAGAAAAATAAATGTAGTATCAGGATAGATACTATACTGTGTTTCTAGTCAAATGGCCACAGGAGTTACACAACTAATAATGATAGATTCAAGCTTTGTAGCAGAAGGAGACATGTAACCATCTCTGATGGATTTATGTTAGCTGAAAAAAAGTCATGTAACCATCTATTGTAAATTTAAACTTGCAGAATAGGTCAGTTTTTTATGAAGGGAAAATATAGATCCCAAAAAAGAGATATTCTAGATTGCGACAAAAATTGCTTTTGTCTCAGAAGGATTTCTCCTTACCGATGACAGAAAATATGAAGTACAGTATCAGAACAGCTACCACACTCTGCTCCACGTCAAAAGGGTGAATTCAGATAGATTTAAACTGGAACGCTAAAGAAGACATGTAACCAATTTAGAAAGGCGAAAGTACCGTATCAGAACAGTTACTACACTCTGCTCCACGTAAAAAGGATGAATTCAGATAGACTTAAACTGGAAGGCTAATTGTAACCAATTTAGAAAGGCGTAAGCCGGCCGAAACCGATTTCTAATTAAATTTATTTCTGCTTAAGTTAATCACCGATGCCTTCTATAAATATTGGCTTAGAAAAAAACGGTCGATAATGAAAACATTCAAACCAGATGACGTAAACGATGACGAAAATCCATGACGGAAATCTGACTCGTCTCATCAGAATCAGTTTTAGATGCGTCGAGATTAACTTGATATAGTCATTTTTTATTGCTATAGTTGTACTTAAAAACCGGAAAAACATCACTTAATAAGCTCTATCCGTCAGACATTTTATCACATTCATGTTTGTAAATAAATTGTATTTCGTCTATCGCGTTTAGTTTAAAACAGTATTTAAATAAAAAAACAAACTCGCAATTGAAATCGGTGTTTGAAAAAAACAAAACAAATGGAATAGGTGCCGCTTATTTCATATTCGTCCAAGAGTGACTGTCTGTCAGTCGATCTGTCACGGCTAGAGGTATTTCGTATTTATTTTCGGGAACTCGATTGAATTTTTTAAATTCTAATTAAAATGTTTTGAACTTTTTGAATGGTACCTTATTAATATATATATATATATATATATATATATATATATATATATATATATATATATTTATAAATAAATATAAAATTATTAATACCTATATATTAGATTTTTGAATGTGAGACAATATATATATAATTATCTCTACAATCAGACAACGCCGCAACCCACAACTCATGAAAGAAACAACCCAGAAGTCCTAGATTCGAGTTTCGCACTCCTTTGGGCTCATCAGATATGTTCTACTGATGAGTCAAAAGGAGGGCAAAACTCGAGTTTAGGACTTCCGGTTTGTTACTTCCATGGGTTGTGGGCTGCGGCGTTGTCTGATAATGGAGATAATGTTATATATATATATATATATATATATATATATATATATATATATATATATATATATGTATGTATTGTGTGTGTGAATAGATTATCAAACGCAAAGACTTAATCAGTATACACATGAGCAAGCATTAATCCTACCTAAAAGATATAACGGCGAAAAGACAAATACAAGGACAGATACGAGAAACGAAGAAACAAATTGGAATTTGATAGATTAAAATATAATTTCGTCTTAGTAAAGATCGTACGCCAAAAACATTGCTGATGTTAAATTCCTAGAACTGATATAAATAATATGTCATTTAAAAAAAAATCTATATATAACCGAGCACTCTGCTGGGGTTCTATCCCACTGCCTTGTTTGGGGTGAACTATGTTAAAAAAATAAAAATTCCTATTCTATTGTTCTGATTTCTATAGAGTGGCCTATCCCCGTTTCTTTATTGTGTCAATATAATGGCTGACCTTATTTCCACACGTGGTTCCTTGTATTTCTATTTTAGGTTTTAGTTTTTATGTTTGTAGGTTTTAGTTTAGTTTAGTTTTTTATTACTTATTTGTTTGTTTATTTATTTATTTATGTATTGTTAGCCTAAGGTAAATTTTATTCTGGGGAGGCAGCTGTTTGCTATCTCACTTCTACAGTTTAATTGATTTGGGGGGTCTTTAAAGTTTTGGATTTCAAATTTCTTTTATAGGCCACTCTATAGAAATCAGAACAATAGAATAGGAAATAGGAAGTAAAACTAACCGGACCTTTGTTCGTGAGAAGCCCAACGATTGCCTAAAAGAACAACAAAGAATCTGACTGGTTTCCTGGCTAGTGTTGTATATAAAAACACCCGGCAAAACTAACTCCATGCATTTTAGTCTGAAGATTCTCCTGGGGATGAAACACGAAAGCCTCTGTGTAGCTTAATTTACATAACTATATTTTCATAACTTACTACCTAGCTCTACTTGCGTATCGAGCACTGTTGAAATAAATATTGAAAATTGATACATAAAAATTATATCCTCTTATAAAATTTTATGTGGATAAATGAAATAGTAATATATATATATATATATATATATATATATATATATATATATATATATATAAGCTGAGTTGGATTAACCCAGCAAAGTGATCGATTATTAAGAGAAATGAAAAATATAAGAGCGTAATATTTACATATATATATATATATATATATATATATATATATATATATATATATATATATAGGATTACAGAATATCAGAAACAACATGGATACCGTCGGTTTCAAATCCAAACAAAGGGCACGTATTCTTTTTCTCGTTTACCAGACAGAAGCTTGGATTTGAAACCCACGGTAACCCTGTTGTTCTGATCTTAATATATATATATATATATATATATATATATATATATATATATATATATATATATATATAAAACAAAAGATCAGAACAACATGCGTATATATATATATATATATATATATATATATATATATATATATATATATATATATATATATATATATATATATATGAAGAAGAATGGAAAGGAATTAGAGAAGCAAAAGTCAAATGCATTCGGGCAGAATTTTGCCCTGTGTTTCTTCCCCCTACAACTTTTATTTTATTTTTTCAAATTTTAAATCTTGGCCTTTGCCAACTTATCTATCCCAGCGACTTCCTCTGATGATAAGATTTTGATCTTTGAAAAGCCTGGCTTAAGGAAAATTTAACTTGAATAAATTGCCTTTTTTGCGGAATATACCTTGCTCTGAGCAATTGAATTGAATTATGATTTGACTTTTGCTTCTCTAATTCCTTTCCATTCTTCTTCATTCTACCTGCTCTATCCTGGATATTGAGCTATATACTCTTCACAATAGGTTTCACTTTTCCTAAAAGTTCGCTTTTAGTACACCACTTGATATATATATATATATATATATATATATATATATATATATATATATATATATATATATATAGTTAACATTGGAATTTATTTCTAACAGCATATTACGTATCGCGCTAAAAAAAATGACACTTGTGTTTGCGTAGTTAATATCATTGAATACACGGTTGATTTAGTCCATGCGACTGGGGATAAACAAAGAATACCAAAAAGTGAAAAATGAGACTCGTACAGAATTCGAACCTCTACTTTCGAAACACGGACTACATAAGGCGGGTGCGGTCATTGACCGCCTGACTAACGACTACATGAGGTACAATTCGAATAAGCCATTTATTTTAATCCAGCCTAATACACATTTAGTTTATTAATTCACGAGAAAATTCAAATGACGCCAATATTTTGGTTGGATTATTTGTTAAAAAATAAAAAAAAATAAAAAGATGTCGATTCTATTTTCTTGTTGTTCAACGTGAAATTAATGTCTAAATAAAGAGCGTGTATTAAAGTGGTGGAAGCCATCGCAAAGGACATGTCAATCGCAGTCTCTCCGCAGAGGCTTAGCTGTAATCCTGCTGGCTACATCGAGTTGATTTAAAACAGTTGTTAAGCCCCGAATAGTAAAAAAAGGGGGAAAATAATTACAAAGTATCATCAGCCGTGTCAGCCGACCGGACCTCGCGCTGTGGGCGTCCCTTAATGAGGTCCGTGTCTTCCGTGCACAAGTCGTGGTGATATGCGTCTCAAAACCAAATATTACAAAGCAAATGGTACGTTTTGAATTGTCTTTTTTATTTTATTTTAATTATCTAGCATCACTGTGGAGATAAATAAATATACAGATATATATATATATATATATATATATATATATATATATATATATATATATATACATATATATATATATATTTAAACAAATTCAAAATGGCGTATTAGTGGGTTCCCCCACGTGTGAGTTTGCTCTGTTCTTTGTTTTTGTTTTGTTTAGTTTCACTCAAAAATGAATCACTGTATAGTGTAGGTTTTTTCAAGACACTTTAATCCTAGAACTTTTTACTCTTTGTGAATTTGTTCTGATGATTTTGTAATGTTGCAGAAACGATATGGACATGCAATTGTTGTTTGGCTCAAGACAAATGAAACGGACCGTAAAAAATATATCTCAAAGATATGTTATTTTTTTTTTTGAAATGTGATAAAATAAAAAATAATAAAATAAAAACATGGAATATTATATGAACCTGACTTAAATATATATATATATATATTTATATATATATATATATATATATATATATATATATATATATATATATATATATAGAAGGAGAGAGAGAGAGAGAGAGAGTTTTTTAATTAATTAATTTATTTATAAACCAATTTATTGCATACAATTTTTCATAATTAATTTACAAATTATTTTTTTGCGTGCACAACGGACGCGCGTTTCTGCCTATAAGCTGTCATCGGCATGCCTCATCGATGTTAACCTTCGATGTTAATATTCGTAGACTAGTGTTCTAACAACTAGACTAGGATGACGCCTATAGTGTTACGTAGATTATATATATATATATATATATATATATATATATATATATATATATATATATATATATTATAATATAGAATGAAGTGATAAAATAAGGTGTCAATCAAATTTTATTAGAATTCAAAGTTCAAGCAAAGTATCTTAAAGTCCTTAGCTCATGAGTTTTCAAAGATAATTCTTCTCTTCAAAGGACCATTACCGCAGTTATACTACTACAGGTAATAAAAGTAAACTTAGAAAATATATAAAAATATATACAAAAATACATAAAAATATATAACATCAAATATATCAACCCAAAAACACACTTTTTTGTTAAATCTATATAATCCATCCAAGTCATACAATTTGAAAAACATTACCAGGAAAGACATCCAGAGGGTTGACTGAAGATTAATCCAAAAAAGAAGAATTATCTTTGAAAACTTATGAGGACTTTAAAATACTTTGCTTGAACTTTGAATTCTAATAAAATTTGATTGACACCTTATTTTATTACTTCATTTTATATTATAATATTAATGCTCTATCCAAGATATTGAGCTTCAGTTTTTATCCGGATGTTTCAACTAATTATAAGATATTAGTTGACGCTTATATCTTTTGTTGGATTGCTTCATATATATACAGGGTGGGCCAAAATAAGGGTCCTATCTTTAAATTTGAATAACTTGAATTTGAATAACTTCCACAAAATAAAAGTTAAACTCACCAAACTTTATGTGTGTGTAGACTGACCCTTCCGAGATTTTTTGAAATAAACAAAACAAATTTTAGCCGAAAAACACTTCTTAAAACTTACAAAAACTAAAGTATTGTTTTTTACACTGTTTTGAGTTTTTTAAGCAAAAATAATGTTTTCTAAATGAGGGTACGTTCTTTAGGGTTAATACGGCTCATGCTTGCTTCGGAAGGGGTCCTTTACTTATTCTAAAAAAAAAAATTTTTTTAAATCAACAAATAAAAAAGTTATGAATTTTTAAAAATAGGACACTTATTTTTGCCCACCCTGTATATGTATATATATATATATATATATATATGTATATATATATATATATATGTATATATATATATGTAATTATATATATATATATATATACCGAGAGAGTCAATGTACTTACATATAATGTTTTCGCATCTGATTCTCTCAAGGCTACACTACTTATCTAATATATGAAGTAAAGTCAGATTCTTCTTTTCGAGTTTTGTCATCGATAGCTTTCTTATTGCAAAATCAATATCTCCTTTTGGTTCGTCAGTACTTTCTAGTAGATCTTTGCAAAATTTCATTAAAAAGTATAAAATGTAATTCGCTTTACTTTCTTTCCAGAAAATACTTTGACCGCGTCTGAATAATTTTCACACGGACGCCATCTTTAAATTAAGTAACTTTGTATTCGTCAATATAGAGTTACTTCTCTTAGTTTGAACAAAAAATAATATTTTGGAATATTTTGCAAAACCACTATCAGGCACCTTAACTTAAGTACAACTAGTTTATAATATAATTGAACTTTTTGATTTACCCATCAGATCGGATGGGGGTGATGAAGTGGAGAGAGGGGGAGAGAGAGATTATTAAAACGCCCGTCAGTCTTCTATCATCACTTGCAATCTTTGCGTTTTCTTTTCTATCACTGAATAAGTTAGCCAATTCAATTCAATTCATTCAATTTGGCAAAAAAAAAAGCATGCTTCAGTTGCAATGTAGGGAAAGGATGGTAGAAATTTACACAGAAAGGGATACAGTTGCCAACACCTGTATAGGTTCGCCTTGAATAGCTGCGTCGTCTGCGGAGTTCGAATCGTGCGACCGGTGGTACGGTTACGTCATCCATACTGGCGTGTGTTAGGTAATACGAAATATATATATATTTTGGAATATTGAAAAAAGATTTTGTATTAGAATATGGAAAATAATCGAAAAATGTTTTTTCAAATGTAAGACAATCAAGTCAAGTACATATCAGTAGACTAATATTTCGTTTTTTTTTTTCAATGATATAAAGTTTTTTCAAGTGAATATGGAGTAGGTTTTGCTACATTTTGTACCAAATGCGAATATGATCAGTAGGGAAGAGAAAAGAAGAAAAGGGGTTATAGAAATGAGGTATCAAAGATGGGAAGGAAAGATGGTTGGATAGAACGTGTGGGGATAGTATTTCGGCGTCAAACGACTAGTTGATGATTGTTACATACTTAGCTTCAATACACGTTTCTAAGATCTTATATATTCTTTTTACATTTGCTTTCATCTTCGAGAACTTTAATGTTATACATGTGTATAGTGTTTTCCCATTTTACATAATATCTGAAAGAATCTTGAAAACAATGCCATTATATATGTTTGACAATTTCGTAGATCGTAAGCGGCATTTTCTCTACTCTTTACCACAAACAAAACGATTACGTCACATTGGAACGGAATTACTTTCATACAATTCGAATAACACATGCTTTCATTTTTTAGACTAACAGGAAATTTATTGTCTATCTTGTCAATGCTATGATGTTAAAGAATTTAAATATACACATATATATATATATATATATATATATATATATATATATATATATATATATATATATATATATATATATATATATATATATATAATGATAATCCAGGTAAAACATCCACAGGGTAGTAATCCAAAGAATTTCAACCGGGTTTATAAAAAGTGCTCAATATCAAATAGAGCATTTATATATGATTATTTTTATTTACACAGACATGTACAAAATCTGCGACACTGGCATGTCGATGTTATTGCTCAACAGTTACTATAAACTGAGATCTCATCAGTCAGAGTTAGAATCCGATCTTAACCTTAGATCATATTTTCCAAAATATGATCTAAGGTTAAGATCGGATTCTAACTCGGTTTCACATTCAGAGGATCTTAACCCTCAGAATTTTATCTGTGGGTTATCTAAAACACAATTTCTATCTAAACATGTCCCAGACTATTTCTGAAGTGAAATAGGCCATTAGAACTAAGGTCATGTCATAAGGGGACTGCATCAGATTTATTTGGGGTAGGAGGGGAGTTAGACCTGCACAAGTGGGATCTCATTCTGTTGATAGTTGATGAGGTCGGTAAAAGCTAAATAACCCAGAATCTTTTTTTCAGATTTAGAAAAAACAACTTTTATACACTCCAAATAAGGTACATTGCCACTGAGGCGTATGGGGCAACTGTGATTGCGGACTAGATTTACATGGAGCATCCTAAGATGGGGGTTGTGCAGCTTCTGCATGATTGTACAATCAGAGAAATGGAGAACAGGGAGGGAATTCCAAAGGCAGAGACTATTAGATAAGAAAATGTTCCGGCATCTGGGGGCATTTATAGTCAATGGGTGTAATTCTGCTGTTGGTCGGGTTTGTCGGGAGTATTTACGTTGATGGGGATAACAGTGCAGTAAGTTCATCGAAACACATTCCGTGGAAGTACTTGTAAAATTGCAAAGGGATGCAAAATTTACACCCTGCCCAAGATGAAAAACTAGTTGTAAGTGCACCAGCCAAGATGTGGCAACAATACTCTATGCATGGGCGAATGGTGGCTTTATAGAGATATAGGATACTGGCAGGTGTGAGAAGTTTTCAAGCTCGTTAGATGGACCCCACTTTTCAGGAGACTTGACAGTATCGTCTATGCGTATATTCCAATTCATGTTTATTGACTAAAGCCTTCAGTAACTGATTGGTTCCTTACTTTCATGCTCGTTGGGGATACGCTCTTGGTAATCATTAGCCCATTCTTTGTTAGAATAGTTTATGGTCCAGATTGGGCCTAAGGGCTGCATACTCCCAGGCATTATCTCTCCTTTTAGAGGGGGTTGGTTAATTGTGATCACTTGGGGTGTCTCTACTGGGAAATGGCAACGGGCCTGTTTATGTTCAGACCCTTCTTTCGGAGTCCATGTCCTTCTCGGTTAGTCTCTCCCCCCTATTCCCCTTCAACCTCATCCTTTCCCTCAAACCTTTTCTCGTGCACAAAAATCTTCTTGACCCCTACACCGTCCCAGGTACATTATGAGTCGCCTGCTTTTGTCAAATCTCAAATCTTATATAAATAAAGATTTTGCCCGTTTGTCTGTCCATCTGTCCGTCACAATTTTTCCGTCAGTCACAATTTTTAAAAAACTTAATAAATGCATTGCTGAATTTGTCTTATTTCGAAATATCAAAGATATGAACTACTTTTAGAAATGGATAATATTGCATTAATAGTCAATAATAAATTCCAAATAAAAAAGCGGGTGCTATAATCGGAAATAAAACCCAAAACCTTGAGATGTTCAGTCCGACGTTCTACCAACTGAACCATTTAAGCTTTCTTATGAACAGAGCTTAAACATTACATGAACAAAATATGTATAGCTTTGGCGTGACGTCATACATTTATGATTTACGTCATGTTACAAAACATGCATTAAAACATAAGCGATAATATAAAAAACATTTCATTAATGGGTAAACATTATCAATAGCGTTTGAAATTTGTGAATAGTCCCAAACAATATATTTTGCTTTAAGTGCGTATTGTCGTTAAAAACAATTTAATATTTAATATAAATTAGAATTAGGTATGGTCGTGACGAGCGCTGGTCGTTTCAACTTAAGGTGTTTTAGTTATTATTCCGATTTAATTATGAAATAACTTTAAACAATTACTGTTATAATGAACGAAACTATTCTAGTACACTAAATTTTGAGACTGGCTGTCCGGCCAGCATTTTCATAGCAGCCTGAGGTACTCCCTTGACAATCATTCCGACAAGCTAGTGATTGATGTGAAACACCAGCCCTTTCTTTGGTGCAATGATTTATGCTCAAGATCCGTCCTAAGAAGTAGGCAGGTTAGTTTATTGCCGATCGCCTGAGGTTCCCCTACCACAGAATACCGATGAATCCGTTGTCGGCTATTCTTTTTGTACCCGACCAAAGTTAGTTCTCCCTACTTTCTGGCCTTGTGCCACATTTTTCTGATGTGAGAAGAAAGTAAATAAGTACTAGATATCTAGCAGGTGTCCTGCTAGGGCTTGATCGATACAAGCAGTGACAGGTTTCGATATATGTCCTGATAAATCCATGAATCAAAATCCAACATGGAGTAAAAATCAATCAGGCTTACATCCTGTTAATACAGCCATCAATCCGTTGTCAGTTAGTCTTACGTAACTCCATGCCGATACAGTTATCCCAGTTTTTGGAGAATTCTATAAAAACTAGCGGTAACCTGTGGAAATTCCAGTGCGCTTTCTACATCAATCTGTATAATTTACTGTTAATTATAATAAGGTGTGGGTTGGTCGTTCAATTTCAAAGTATTGCAGGGTTAGTTAATAAAATTGAAATATAAGCCATGTGCAATACAAGATTAATTTATTATTATTATTTTTTTTACATTAATCCTATTAATTTCAGAATAAAATTCCATCATCAGGGGTGACCAGTATTGAGTCATTTTTTTTTCATCAAAAAACAAGAATAAACAAACTTATTTCTTTGTTACTTGATAAACGTCTTTGGTGTGATGTCTCCGCTGTTGTTGTTGTTAGCGGTTAAGATTCAAATTCCGGTGTAGAACGAAGCGTTGGCTCGCTAGTCTTGATAAGGTGTGGGTTGGTCGTTCAATTTCAAAGTATTGCAGGGTTAGTTAATAAAATATAAATATAAGCCATGTGCAATACAAGATTAATTTATTATTATTATTTTTTTACATTAATCCTATTAATTTCGGAATAAAATTCCATCATCAGGGGTGACCAGTATTGAGTCATTTTTTTTCATCAAAAAACAAGAATAAACAAGGAAATAAAAAATAAGTTTGTCAAGCAAATAGTATTAAGAAGAATAAAACTTTATATTCTTACATAAAAATAGTTGTCATTGTCAGGTAAATAATTTGTAAAAAAAAATAAAACTAATATGTTTTTTCTTTATCTATTTATTTAAAATTGAAGCAATTTAATTCTTTTAAAAACTCTGTCTTCTTACCGTCAAAGTAATTGTCAGTTAAATATTCTTCAAATCAATAAAACGAATGTGACATATTTTTAATGCATTTATTTAAAATTATATAATTTTAGTCGACGGGATGACATAATTTGATTTTTGAACAAGTCATTTTAAAATGGGTAAAGTCGGAATTGTCTACCTTAGAACGATCAGATTAATCACAAGCGCAATTGTTGCTGAATCGGACGATCTTATTTTTTAAATGAAATATGATAACGTACGTAGGAACATAAAATGTTGTTGTTTATTATTATATAAAAATAGTCAGTAACGGAATATATATATATATATATATATATATATATATATATATATATATATATATATATATATATGTATATATATATATATATATATATATATATGTATATATATATATGTGTGTGTGTGTGTGTGTGTGTGTGATAAGTTTGTTATCGTTAAAACACACACACACACTCACACATACACATATATCTATACATATTTATTAATATATATATGTAAGGCATATTCGAATATTGATTGTTACTGACAGATTTATGAAAAGAATTGCTACTTCTACTTTCATCCCTGCTGAACGTAAATTGTAGATAATTCAATAAAATTTCCCTTCTTCCCTTTCTTAGAGAAACTGGTTAGTTGATACATACATTCTAAACTCTTCTATTTGACTCATGCAAAATTGGAATCATAAGTAAATCACGCAAAATTATTCAAGTTTTTAAAATTCGTTCAAGGCCATAGCCGTGGGAAGCATCTTATTAAGAGTCAATAAGTCACTTTGACATGAGTGCCAACAGAAAAAAGCGGATGTAAACACGTGATTCAAAAGAAGTTAGGTGACATTGATAATCAAGACTCGCGCTGACAATCAGGACCCGACTTGAAGCATGTCGAATAAAACTATTAAAATGAGCTCTTACGGAATTCGAAAACCAGTGGAACATGTTCGATTGGTTGAAAAGGACAACTGCATTTATGTTTTAAATATACGAGTCCCAACCGTTTATTTTCTAGCGTAGATATTTTTTCTTTGTTCATGTAAATGACCGAGAACGGACGACGGTATTCCGAAGATTGTCATTTCATAAAAAATAAATTAAAACGAGCTTCCAATTGTCCCAAAAAAGGCGGAGAAAATTGTAAAAAGGCAGTAGGTTTTTTCAGTTTTCTGTAATCCATTTTCTTCATTTTTTATTTTTCTCAAAAACCAACGTTTGGTTACAAATCTACGTGAATATTACAGTATACCACACACGCACACACGCACACACGCGCACGTACACACACACGCACACACACACACACACACACACACACATATATATATATATATATATAATATTGCATTGCCGGCTTCCCCATCCTCTGATGAGAAGAAATGTTTTCTTTGAAAATCCATGGATTAAGGATATGAGGCTCCTTGCTCTGAACTTTTGATGTTTCTAATAAATATTGTATCTTTACAATGTTTTATTCTCATCTTTTACCTCTAATATATATATATATATATATATATGAACATATATATTTATATATATATGAGCAAGTATATATAATTATTTATTGATTTATTTCCGCGATCAGATAAATAACGCAGCCACCACAAAGCAGAGCAGCCTTAGACCGGCAGCCATAGACTCAAGTTTCTCCTTCCATTGGGCTCGTCAGTTGGACACATCGAAGACCAGGATTCGAAATCCAGGTAACCTATATGTGAAGCGACAACTCTTCGAACTTGAAGAGCCCACAGGAGAGCGAAACTCGAGTCTAGAGCTTCCTGCCTATGGCTGCCGTGGTTTGTGGTGGCTGCGTTTTTTCTCTGGTTGTAGAAATAGATATAATTCACTAACATCCTTATTATACACACACACACACACACACACACACATATATATATATATATATATATATATAAATATATATATATATATAAATATATATATATATATATATAAATATTTATATATATATATATATATATAAATATATATATATATATATATATATATATACGCGTATGTGGACAAGGTGTGTGCGTGTATGACCATACATGATATAAATTTTTACTTTATATGTGCATATATTTGCATGTTTGTATGCTAGCTTACTAATATATACATATCTATCTCGATGACTCTCTCTCTCTCTCTCTCTCTCTCTCTCTTCCAATATATATATATATTGAAATATTTCATCAGAGCTGCCTTCCAAACACATTGGCAGCTGCCTTGCATATCAACCCTGATCCTCGGATCTCGTCTTCCCCGGTGTGATTCCCAAGCAGATCTTTCATGGATACAGTTATGTTGGTAAACATCGTCAGTGCATGCCCAAGTTGAAGCTTAAGGACTGTCTCTAAGACACCCTGAGGAATAATGCTATTGCCTTGGAAGAGTCACCAATTATCAGTTTATTAAACCAGGATACGTTATCAGAAAGAATGAGTTTAGGTCCCTCAGCATTAAAATACAGAGTAGGGAATATCTCACCCTTGAATCATGTAAAATAATCTGTTCTTCCATTGTTTGTCTCATAAGCACAGGGATCGCAGACATGCTGCTTTTAGTTCGCATTCGTTTGCTTTCGGAAATAGGGCGTATACACCCTGTGTGGACCAAAGAGTCGCGTTGTGCGTACAATTTCACTCGTTAAGCATGTACCAAGGCGTGCTCTTACGTGCATGTTAATAGCGCACCCTCGTACATCTCTATATATAGTCTCCATCTGGCGAACTTTTTTGTTTACATCATGTCCAGGGGTTCTGAAAAAAAAAGAATTAGTTTTTTATGGTAAACTGCATGGATTCTTTGGTTTACTATACAGTTTTTTTTCTCAAACAATTGTAAACCCGATGATTTGGCTTGAATATAGATTGTTGTAAAATATCTTAAGATATATATAATGCAATAATCGGATTTTGTTAGGATCCTTGAAGTTTAAACATCTTATAGTCCTAAAATCAATGTTAGGAAAGTACCAATGTCACTAGGAATGCGGGTTAGAATGCTTCTGCATTGTTAACAGTGGGACTTTTTCTGTCGATGCCGTTTTTTTGTGGATAGCTTATATAAGTTGTAATTGGTGGGCTTGTATTTGTTTATTAATGTTAGATATAAATGTCATTTTCTGTTGTTTTTTTGCTTTCATGTATAATTGACTACTGAAAGCTTTTAAATATATATAAATATATATATATATATATATATATATATATGTATATAAACAATAAAACCATATACAAAAACGATAGAATAAAATGAACTCAACCACACACCCTCTCTTTTCTTTCATTTGCCCTTAACGATAACATTAACTCAAGTCTTCTTATTTTACAAAACTAATCCTGAAGACGACTAAGAAAGTCGAAAGCGCTCGAAAAAATGGCCGAATTAAGAAAAAACGGAGAAATACTCTACGGATTGTCACCCAAACCAGAAGGAGAGCTCGACGGTTTGAGAACCTCATGAAGAAGATTTAAAAACGAGAAAGTTCCGTGACGTTCAATAACGCTTGCTTGGATATATATATATATATATATATATATATATATATATATATATATATATATATATATAAATTTATATATATATATATATATATATATATATATATATATATATATATATATATATATATATATATATATACATATATATATATATATATATATATATATATATATATATATATATATATATATATATATATATATATATACAGGGTGAGCTAAAAGTTGACATTATGGGTTTTCTAAACAATCTGAAAAAAAAGAAAACAGATTAAATGAAAATTATAACACAATTGTACAATTTTAATTATACAACACATTAATAACACAAATAACATAGTTATAACAAAGTTATAAATAATTGCATTAATATAACTGATACAGAAACCTATTCCAAATGCTGTCCACCTACTTTTGGCTCACCCTATATATATATATATATATATATATATATATATATATATATATTATAATATTTTAAATATTTGTATCTACATACTCGTTTATTTGGTATTTATAAGACTCATCAGTGTAGCAATATATATACATCTTATCCGCCGACCGCACCACTCGAAACTTTGAACTTACGTCTTAATCGCCACTGACTTTAAAAACACTACGCCTTAATCGATGTGCCCAACTTTTCAACTGTACGAATGAAAAGGATAAATACCAAACTTCCCCCAAGAGTGTTTAGTCTCAGGTGAAGGGAGAGAACTTTGTATTACAGCATTGAGAAGAACTATTAATTATTCTCAAGAGAGTCAATAAGTCAAGGTTTCGGTATATGCGACCTCTTAAGAGCATATGACTTATTTAACAGATCAGTTGAATAAGATAGTGGCTCTGAGGCGGTCGCATTAGCACTTTGCTGGTCCGTCTATCGGTTGTCACGTTTAAGCTTGAATTTTTCTTGCTAAACGTATTTTATCTTTACAATCAGCCACGCATCGCTACGAAAGGTTTTGTCTGTCTCTAGGTCAGCCATTTTGTCTGTCCGCCAACAGGTCGGTCAGTTGGTCTGTCCACCTACAGGTCGTTCAGTTGGTCTGTCACACTTGAATAGACGCTTCTTAAGAATCTCCGTTTTCGTTTCTTTTCAATTGATTTCCGGTTTTAGATTGATCGTCTTCTTCGTTTCGGTTCGATTTTTTTTAATTCTCCCTTTTTTGCGGCTTTAACTTTGTCTCTCGAGCCATCAATCATTTCACATGACGATTCTTAAATTCCACTCTGGCGTCTTTTATAAAATGAAGATTTCGGTAATAAGAAATCAGATTAACGTTTCTTGCAGAGAAATAATCATTCATTGTCCATTTCGATGGAATCTGGTTGATTTCTTCTTTTACTGCACACACCGTTCGTATATTATTATCAGTATCAACTTGTACCTATGGTCCCTCAGTGTGATTACATGAATACATACGCACACGTTTTGTACACATGTACACGTTTATATAAACGTATACACCGGTTTACAAGCAAATCATGTTGTAACTATTAAACCGGTTCGTAAAACAAACTAGCAAACAAATGATGTACAAGTTTATATAAAAATTAAAATTAAATTAACGCGAAAATCATGTTGTAACTATTAAATTATTTATATAGACGTATACACCAGTTTACAAGAAAATCATGTTGTAACTATTAAATTAACGCGAAAATCATGTTGTAACTATTAAATTAATGCGAAAATCATGTTGTAACTATTAAATTAACGCGAAAATCATGTTGTAACTATTAAATTAACGCGAAAATCATGTTGTAACTATTAAACAAGTTCGTAAAACAAACTAGCAAACAAATGATGTACAAGTTTATATAAAAAACTGCTCGCCATTATATATATGGATAATACATAGTGAACTCCAAAAATGAAACCGTTTGAATCGTTAAAAAATTCTTTCTGAAATCGAACTGGAAAAGCACGGAGATTACTGTACTCTTGGAGAATGTAGTTGCCATTCAAATTCCAGAAAAAAAAACATCGGTTTTTATCAGTAATAACTAAATGGTATACGGCTGTTGCGATTGTGCAAAATGATTGGCAACGGTTATCGAAAGAAACGGAGAGTAGAGAAAATCTGGGGAGACTTGTTATCACTCAGACTCCAAGGAACACCACATGTTATTTCCAGTCAACAATTAATGGTATAACTATGTACTAGTAAAAAAGAAACCGTGATCCGCTGTGTTACCCATTGAGCTGGGGTTAGATAGTTTGAATGAGGAAAACCTATAGCTTTCTCTTTTTCTTCATTAATTTTTTTTTGTATTGGACTTTTTAAAATTTATTTTTGGGGGAATGTGAGAGTTCAGGGTGGCCGCACCTCCGAAATAGTAAAGTTTACAAAAATACTGTGGTCATCTCATCTTACTCAGCGTGTTGTCGGAAATATATCTCCCAAAATTCATAATTATCGACTTATTAGTTCAGAAGTAAATTCATCCCCTAAATGTTAAACTTTACCAAAAAATAGTGTCCCCATATTACTATCCGTGTTGCCTAGAATATATATTCCGAAATATATGATAATCCATTCATTAGTTTAGGAGATTATTCTGTACACACACACACACACACACACACACACACATATATATATATATATATATATATATATATATATATATATATATATATAGAGAGAGAGAGAGAGAGAGAGAGAGAGAGAGAGAGAGAGAGAGAGAATAAGAGAGTGAGGATTACATTTTCTCTCGAGGAAAAATATACATATTGCTTCCTATAGGGGCAGCTATACATATATATATATATATATATATATATATATATATATATATATATATATATATATATATATATATATATATACATATATATATATATATATATAATAATGGTAATAATCCAGGTGAAAAATATCCACAGGGTGGTAATCCAGAGAATTTTAACCGGGTTTATAAAAAGTGCTCAATATCAAAATAGAGCTTTATATATGATAATTTTATTTACACAGACATGTACAAAATCTGCGACACTGGCATGTCGATGTTATCGATCAACAGTTACTATAAACTGAGATCTCATCAGGCAGAGTTAGAATCCGATTATAACCTCAGATCATATTTGGAGAGAATGAAGTGGAGGGATAGAGAAAGAGAAGAAGAAGGAAAGAAATTTAACATTTCAAAAATTAAAGCCGTTAAAAAATTAAAATAATTAAAAATTATATATATATATATATATATATATATATATATATATATATACTAGCAAAACCTACCCGCCCTCAGGGCAGCAGTTAATTGTGATGGGAGGCCGTTAATTAAAAAATATATATATACTCAGAGAATTAAAAAAATTTAACAATAAACTTTGGTAAATGTGTGGATTAATACACTCAGCTAAATTGCACCCCCTAAATATGAGATTCTCTATTTTACGGTCATTGTTAATTATTAGGGAAGTTAACTAACATATTTTTTAAAACTAATCCTAAGTTTGACTTGCAAGGTCGTTAAACCACACGCAATCGCTCCACAACAATATTCGTCTCCAATAGCAAAAAATGGTTACAGCCATGAAACTCTAGAATGGCTCGATAATGCTGAATCATTTTACGTTAAATTTATTTGCGAAACTTATCCCCCAGTCTAAATTCTAAAATACTTTTTGTTGTTTCTCTTTCCGACAGTTTTTTAGGGTATTTATACGTAATCTCCTAAAAAAGTCGAATTTCATTTTAGCGGGAGATTGGTGTAAATCTACAATTGGATCCAAACTTTTAATATGGTTATTTATACCATAAAAATATAGTATTTAATTAGTTAGATAACTTTAATGTGTTTTATTCAATTTTCACGAGAAGTATAAACACAACTAAATTCAATTGCTTAACATTAAAATAAAACAGGGGCGTATAGTTAAAAAAATGTATAAGATTAAAATACAATTAAATATGGAATGATTTGCAAATTAACACTCTCCGATACCCCCCCCCCGAAAAAATGACATTCTGCTTCTTTCAAGCGATTGCGTGTTAACACAGTGGAAGATGGAGTTCAAGAAAAACAAATAATTTAGAATTTAGTAGGGGATCAGTTGTATATATATATATATATATATATATATATATATATATATATATATATATATATATATATCAAACGTACTATGTTTCCAATTTCCAGGCCATTCTATCTTTTTAGAGAACTTACCAAACGTTTTTACTACTAACCCTATATCCGAGTATTGATTTACTCCTCTCCAGGAGTTAGGCACAAGGCCAGTTTTTATCTTACTCCCACAAGTAAGATGTGACCCAAGGTCGGGTCGGGAAAGTGGGGTTTAAAAATTGCCTGGACAGCCCCGTCGGCATTTCCCGGTAGGGGCGCCTCAGACAGTAAGCAATAAACTTACTCCTCCCCAAAGAGGGGAGGCGAAGCCTGGGAGGGTGGACCTCCTAGAACTGCACAGGACAGACCCATAGACCGGCGTAAATCAAGCCCCGAAGGCCAAGACAATACCAGTCTATGGGGTGCAGTATCCATCGGAACAGATACTACACTTTGATCTTATCCGAGTAGCAAGATCATAAAACGACATGTAATCGCCTAAAAAAGTAGCTACTCCCCAAAAAGTAAACGCAGCGGATTTAACTCATATAGAAAAAAAAAGAATGTAGTTAATGCCATAAAACTAGCCCTAAAAATGGGGATCATGTTACATTAAATTTATATACAAAAAATTCCCCACTTTAAATTCTAAAATAATACTTTTTTCAGGGTGTTCACACGTGATCGCCTAAAACAGGTAGGATTCGTTTCGGTGGATAGAGGGGGGTAATTTCGCGAAGTATGTTAATCTACAATCTTACCAAAATACGAATCAATATTTGTTCGATCACAGTGCTACTAAACTATTGTCTTAATTTGTCCTAGAATAGTGATAGGTCTTTGTAAACATTAAACAACAATAAGTCTGTTAAAATTCAAAATAAAGGCATTAACTTAACTAATAAAAAAGTTATTTATTTAGCTTTCAGGGAAAATGTAAAAACTGAAAAAGGATGGCGATAGAAAGGGATCACAGAGAAAGCGAGCAGGACAACTACACTCTCTCTCCCCTCCTCTTTCTATTCTCGCTTATGCCTTGTTCGACCATCGGTAAGGTCGTGACGAGCGGTGGTCGTTTCAACTTAAGGTGTTTTAGTTATTATTCCGATTTAATTATGAAATAACTTTAAGCAATTACTGTTATAATGAACGAAACTATTGCATATAGATAACAAACATAAGTAAATACAATTCCAAATTAATAATACCAAATGTTACTTAATTATGAATGGTTTAAAAATAGTTATGCTAATTAGGCAGACAAAAGGGTCTTTCTTAATCGTTTATCTGCACTATATATAATGAATATCAAGTTTTTATGTTGTATTCTTGATTAAAATAACAGTAACCTGTTTTGATGATTAGATAGAAGTGAGCAATGAAAAAAAACTTTCGCATTCATACATATATATAGCTTCTGTACAGCTTCCGTTTATTTGCTTTTTTATTCGTTTTTTCGATTCGTCGCACGACCAATTTGGTATTGTCGTCCAAAAAATAAATAAACAGAAGCTGTCGTTACTGTTTAACCAAACATGCATAAGAGAAGGAATGCTGCCTAATTACACAGATTTCAATATATATATATATATATATATATATATATATATATATATATATATATATATATAGAGAGAGAGAGAGAGAGAGAGAGAGAGAGAGAAATATATATATATATATATGTATATATATATATATGTGTGTGTGTACGGATAATTAATATATTGTTTTATTATTATATAGCCATCAAAATTGTATTGGCGATATTGGATTAAATTCTGGTAAATAACTTATATCGAATTATATTGATTTGTCAATCGATTATATATATATATATATATATATATATACACACATATGTATATATATATATATATATATATATATATATATATATATATATATATATATATATATATATATTGAAGTTCTACATACAATCATATTTAGATTTTATCAAAAAAATAAATTCAGTCGCTCGTGAATGATGTATTTAACGATAGAACGCAACGTTTGCTATGAACGAAATGAGATCAAAAGAAAATATTGAATAGTTGAATGTTGATTATTGGAGTCCGTCGACGGCGGTAAAACACGCGTTTTGTTTTGTTCGATCTAATTGGCTATTAGCATCGATCTGTGAACGCTGGTGGTTGGTCGATGTTGAGTTCTGTCCTCGGATCAACGATGAAAATATCATTGAGTGAACTTTATTCACGGATCGATTAATGAACTCGATATTCGATTATCAGATTTGCGATTGTTTTTCCTTGTTTTATTTTTACGTTAGACAATTAAATCTTGCAACTGGTTATTACGGTTTTTCGACCGTAGTGGCATAGAAGCTGGTTCCAATGGGTCCTGCTTTTAAAGTCTGCCATCGACGAGTGGAGATTTTAATTGGGAAACATAATTACGATTTTGGCGCCCTTTAAGAAACGTCCTCGCGTCTTTATATACGGATTCGTCCGTGAGTCGATGTAAAACAAGGAATATTTGATATTCTAATTCTACCAGGATAGGTAATGTGTGATTAAGAAATGAAAGCGAATCTCATAGATACATATGTTCTAGTACGCATACGTCGCCATCAGCAGACAACACAACGTGACTGGTTAAATATATGGACTATATATGGACTCTCTCCCGTCGATTTCGACGTATGAGTGCCCCACCAGGGGCGGCCCGCGTGTGAATTTATAATTGCAAGGGTTGCGCAATCTCTAACAACCGGTCTCCTGAGTCGGCATTGCTTGATTCCAATGGCAAGTAGTAGTACAAGACGCCTGGAAACAATGCCGAGATAAGCAGAGAGCACATACAGCACCTGGTATTCCCAAATGGTCACCCATTTAGTACTGCCCAGGCTCAACGCCGCTTAACTTCGGTGATCTAACGTGGTTAAATAAAGATGCGCTTATTCATAGTATAACATATATTTTGCGTTAGTGAAAGGGTTATTAAGTAATAATTTTAAATGTTAATCATATTTAAACGTTTCAAAAGAGTGCGGGTGTCAAAACTCGTAACTCTATTTGTCATACTTTATATGTAACAATTAAAAACATTTAATGAATTATTAAACAACCCATTAAATAAAGATGCGCTTATTCATAGTTTGTGTTAATAAACGATCGTATTAAAAACAGTAAACAAACAATTAACAAATATCTTAAAACAATTAACAAATATCTTAAAACAATTAACAACTATCTTAAAACAATTAAACGCACATAATCGTAACACAAGAAAGTCGTGTAAAACATACGATATTCACATAAGGGCTTCCTGGTGAGAGCAACTCTAAAACCCTACAGGCCTGCTTCCCTTGGTGAACAGACAGTAAAAGCGCGAGGGGGATCCTCAGACATCGAGATAGCCAGGACATGGTGACATGTTCTCACGTTTGAACCTTTTCAAAAATGTAATAGCTTTGAAGGGAGGTAACTTTATAGTCCCTACATCGGTTTGCCAAACCTTAGAAATAAAACTGTGTTCGTTATACGCGCAAATTGAATGTACGTAGCTTAGTTTAGATGCACCCAAGTGCATCTATTAATAGGCTCTATCTGTATGTTGGTATGTCACGCTTAAGTTTGAAATAGCATTTTCTTCGCGAACATTGTTTCTCTATATAAGTCTTCAATTTATAGCATTTTCCTTTATTATCACCTGGAGTAAGGATTGAACTACTGCAACAACATTAGATGCAACCTGGGTTTTGTATACATCGACAGCCACATCCAGTCAACGGAAAGTGTTATCAAAATCTACAAATGCAAGACCTGGATGTCTATGGTGAATTACGTATATATGTATATACGTAATTCACCATAGACATCCAGGTCTTGCATTTGTAGATTTTAATAACACTTTCTGCTGACTGGATGTGGCTGTCGATGTGCCCTTCCTCTCTGACTATCTTAAGAGAGACTTTTTAGAGCTACGGTGGAATTTGTCTTTTTCTACGGCTCGAGAGCTTGTGCACTAACCAAACAACAGGAAGTATCACTTGGCATAAAATCAAATATCGATGTTCCGAGTTGCATTGAAACATCTAACAAAGAAGCTCCAATATGAAAGAAGTCTTCGACTTGCTGGTTATCCCTGGAGAATAAAGTCAGAATCTTCTAAATCCATTACGCGACAAAAGATCGGTCAGATGGGCTCATGACACTTGCATGTACCAAATTCTGCAAGACTGGGTGACATTTGGAGAATCTGCCGACAGAAATGTACGGAAATGTTTGGACGGAACGAGTAAGGAGAATCCGAGGGAAATTCTCGAAGTTTAAATAGCGATATTCGTCGGTCTGTCAGTCTTGAGATGTGAAATAGCAATATTCGTTTGTCTGTCATGCTTAAATTTTAAATAGTATTTTCGTTTGCGAAACACGAATAATCAATAAATGGATTTCATCTTAGAAGCGTCCACGCATTTCTACGAGATGGCCAATCACTGAGTACGTCTGTCGCGCTTTAAATTTAAATAGCATTGTTAGTCGGTCTGTCACCCTGTAATTTGAAATACAGCGTAGAAATAGGCTAAATCTGTTGCTTTCTAATCCAAATGTTTCCGATGTTGTTTTTCTCACTATTTTTTATTTTTCTTATCTTTCTGTTTTTTTTTTTGCTGGAGATGAGGCATCCTACCGGATGCCAGGCATTCAGCGTCTATTTCAGACACTCCAGCCTAAAAATCTTTTAAATATTCTAATCGTCCCTTTTAGTGCAATTGTTTGTATTTCTCTTGCACACGGTTCACCGGGTATACTCGCCAGATAGCTTTTGAAATTATTTTTCATTAGTCCTGTTGCTCCTATAATTACTGGTATGATGGAGATTTTCCTAAGCTTCACATTTCTTTTCATATCGTACATAAGACCTTTGTATTTCGTAATCTTTTCTCTTTTCTGCTTTGTTCAACTCTGCATCATTAGGGACACTGATTTCAACTAGGGTTGCTACTTTTTCCCTTTTGTCCCATATTACAATGTCAGGTTTAACAGCTCCGTTTTCTAGATATGTAGCTGTAGGGATTGCATAGTCATAGTGGATGGTGTATAAATTATTTCCAACTCTTCTTTCTAGTATATGCTCCCAGGACTTGCTGCTACACTGGATATTCAACTTTTTACAAATAGTCCAGTGAACATATTTACACACTCCGTTGTGTCGCATTGTATAATAGCCATCCCCGAGGAGAACCTTACAACTGGATGTCAGGTGGCTCACACTCTCTACTTCTGTGTGGCAGAACCTGCACTTGTTATTGTTGCTGAGACCACTCATCTTTTTAAAGGCATTGGTTTCTCATATAATGTATGCAAATAATACTAAACAAGTAGAGAATAAAAGAGTTACTTCTACTGCTTCATTTTTACTTACATTCTTCCAGTCGACGATTTTTCGACCATAGAATGTTTGTTGATCTCTCATAATAAGTTGCAGTCCGACCCACCAGTCATACCAGTTGCAATCCGACCCACCAGTCATACCAGTTGCAATCCGACCCACCAGTCATACCAGTTGTAATCCGACCCACCAGTCATACCAGTTGCAATCCGACCCACCAGTCATACCAGTTGCAATCCGACCCACCAGTCATACCAGTTGTAATCCGACCCACCAGTCATACCAGTTGCAATCCGACCCACCAGTCATACCAGTTGCAATCCGACCCACCAGTCATACCAGTTGCAATCCGACCCACCAGTCATACCAGTTGCAATCCGACCCACCAGTCATACCAGTTGCAGTCCGACCCACCAGTCATACCAGTTGCAGTCCGACCCACCAGTCATACCAGTTGCAGTCCGACCCACCAGTCATACCAGTTGCAATCCGACATGTGGCTTTTGTTGTTGTCGGTATGTGGTAAAATTCTGTTCAGTCCTCAAAGGTCCACTTTCCCTCTTAGAGAAAGGGTTAGTTTATTTTAAATCGCCTCAGGCGCTCATAACGGATAATGCTGACAGGGCTTCCCGAGCATTTTTTTTTGTAGACCCCTGTGCGCTTATCGGAGTCCGGTAACTTTTCAAAAACTTACCTGACATTGTGTCTAACCTCAAATCGCGAGTGGCTTTTATTGCTGTCTGGCTGAGGTATGGTTTCGTTAAGTCTTAGGATGTCCACAATCCCAGGATTTACCTTCTCTTTAAGAAAGAGGTACTTAATTTCTAATCGTCTCAGGCTCCTCCACTGGAGAATTCCGACGAGGGTTATCGGGCATTTTTGTAGGCTGGAGTACATTTCACCTAAAGCGCTGGCTTTTAAAAACCTCTCTTGACCGTGTGTCGATCTTCTTGTAGAGGAAGTCAATAAACACGCATAATTAAGTTTCAAATATAATTTATAGATATAAAGAGGCTCTCACTATCCATCAGTTTTTCACACGTCATTTTGAACTCGCATTTACATCGCGCTAAACGCGTAGAGTGAATGGACGCATCTTAAGAATACTTGTTCTCGTTTATGTTGAGAAAATGTTCTATTTTTGATTTTATCATGTTTAGTTTTAATTTTTGTTCTTTCTAATCAGTTTTGTCTGAAATTGACTTCAAATGAATAACAAATTAGATAATCTATTTTTGAAATCATTCTGTTAACCGATTTATGATATTTAGATTATTTTCATTTTTTCTACTTCTGTTTCTTTTTCTATATTTCTTTCTTTTTTTCTTTTTTTCTTTTTTTCTTTCTACGTCTCTTTTTATTTTCTGTCTGTGCCTTCTTTCTTTCTTTTATTTAAAGCTTGGTGCATATTTGTTACGTGATGGCCTGCCGATATAGGGTTGTTCAGGCAAATAGGTTTTATTTACTCCTCCCCAGGAGTTAAGCACAAGGCCAGTTTTATCTTACTCCCACAGGTAAGATGTGACCCAAGATCGGGTCGAGAAAGTGGAGTTTGAAAAGCCAGCGCTCGAGAGGTGAGCACTCTGGTCATTTAAAAATTGCCTGGGCAGCCCCGTCGGCATTCCCCGGTATGGGCGCCTCAGACAGTAAGCAATAAACTTACTCCTCCCCAAAGTGGGGAGGCAAAGCCTGGGAGGGTGGACCTCCTAGAACTGCACAGGACAGGCGTGCAGTATCCATCGGAACAGATACTACACTTTGATCTTAGCCAAAAGGCCCGACACTTTTTATCACCCACCACGTCAATAACATCACTGATGAGGTTATCTTGCACACCATCGGAGTTTATGATAATTAAATATATTCTTTACTGCTCTCTGCCTCTCTTTCTGTCTATTTTTTATTTATTTCTAAACTATTTTTTTCTTTTCCTTTCATCACCATTTCCCTTCCTTCCTCTTTTTCTTTCTTTCTTTCTTTCTTTCTTTCTTACATTCTTTCTTTCTTTCTTTCTTATTTACTCATTTTTCTATCAAGGCCTATCTCTCTTAAAATGTTCGTTCTATCCTGTTCGCTTTCGGCTTATGTCTCTCTTTTTCTTTTTTCTTTCCTACTTTCGTCTTTTCCTTCTTTTATCCGCTTGCTGTATCTTTCTCTTTCTTTTTGTGTTCTTCTTTTTTCTTTCTTTCTTTCTTACTTACTTTCTTCCTCTCTTTCTTTTTTCGTTTCTTTGCTAATTTTTATGCCACTCTATACCTTTCCTCTCCTTTTCTTTCTCTTTATTTCTATTACCGTTTAGTCTCTCTTTATCTCTTTTTCTCTGTCTTTATTTGATTCTATTTGTATCACTTTTCTCTCTTTATTCCTTCTCTTTCTTCTTTTTTTCTGCGGCTTTATTTTCTGTCCCCTTCAACCCCCTTTCCGTCTCGTCTTTGTCTTTTTCCTTTTAACATATTTTTTATTTTTCATTATCCTATTTGTCGATCATCTTTTTACTCTTTTCTATTACTGCTCCCCCTCTCTCTATCTATCTCTCTTTCTCTCTCTCTATCTCTCTTTTTCTTTATCTCTCTCTTTTCAATCCATCTCTCTCTCTCTCTGTTTTTCCCTTCTTCTCTCTTGCTTTCTCATGTTATCTCTATCACTCTCGTTTTCTCTCTCTCTCTCTCTTGCTCCATCTCTTACTCTCGCTTCGTCTGTCTCTCTTTCTCTCTTTCTCTTTTTTTCTCTTTCTCTCTCTCTCTATCTCTCTTTCTCTCTCTCTCTCTTCATACAACTTTCTTATCCTCTTCCCAAGTACAACGTGAACCCTCCACCTAAAGGGCACCAAATGAAACAATAATAAAAATTCAGAAAACCTTCAGTCCTGACTTTTGCTGTGATTGTCCTTTTTTAGTTCAGGAATAGTTTTGGGGTTGTTTTGATATGCATTAACTTTCAGATAACACCACAGATAAAAATCTGGTCGATAAGGTCCGGTGGATGTGAAGCCCATTCAGGATCCCGCCTTATGCTTATAAGATGATAACCAAAGTATTCTGTCAGAAAACAAGTCATGTTCAGTGCGTGGAGTTGCCCTATCCTGTTGAAACCACTGCTTATTCCTCACAATATCACTTCATTTGACTAGGGCCGCTCCCACACATCTTAACAATCACTAGATTGCTCTAAATATTGATCATGACTGATATTGAACGGCGATAAAGCAAAGACTCTTGAACATTCATGACTGAAACTTGGTGGACAAGTCATGCATAAAGTTAGTTTGTACCAAGTTAGTGGGACCGTAGCTCATACCAGCAAATTAGTGTTTGGTCCTTCCAAGGCACTCCATACTGTGTCAGATTGAGTGCCGAGAACGGATCCTGAGTGCGTATTAAAAAAAAAACAGAAAGAAATGCACACTATTTCCGAATGTATCCATTGTCTCTTCAGACAAAAAGAGATCAATAATCCAATAAACTATAAAGTCGGTAAATGTGCGTCTTTGGTTCGTGTTCGAATTCCGATAGAGTTAAAGAAAGACCATTTTATTTTATTGGATTTGTTTTAAAAAAACTTTTGCGATATTTAAATACTTTTTTCATTTATTTAACAAATGATATCTCTTAGAATGGTGTGGTTTCAGTCCCAATCTGACAGAGTGCTCTATTATTAGGTAATAAAAGCGTAATGTTTAGTTGTTCGTTGTTTTGTTTTTTAATATACGTGTTCTTCCATCCGGTAACTTACTTGTTAGGGACACTTCGAAAATACTCGAAAAGGATCCTGGAAAAATAATAATTAATAAAATAAAATAAAATGAAGAAAAAACAATTCTCCTAGAAGAGCATCTATTTCCCTTTAGATCAAATATGGCTAAAGAAAGCCGGTTAGCGGTTTATGAGTATAAGTAAAACGCAAGAAAACACTGTATTTTTTTGGGGGTCAGCTTTCCTGGCTTAAAACCTACGAATACAATGTCAATCTACACTTCTGTAAGATTATATATATATATATATATATATATATATATATATATATATATATATATATATATATAATAAAATGAAAACAACGAAATCATTTATATATTAATTAACGTTTCGTCTTCATTTGAAGTCTTTCTCAAGATGACTGATTTAAGAAAAAACATACAAGTCATATATTTGAAAATACGTGAAACTTCAAGGTCGGTTTTTAATGTGGAGAAAATCCAAACTTGTCTCGGTCACCAAATACCACATTCACTCTATGGGACAAGCTTACTTAGAATTCTCCCTAATTGGTATTACAAAAAAAAAGTATGTGTACAAAAGTCATCGGTTAAGGGTGGTGTTGCTAAAAAATAGCTAAACATTATATAAAAGAGGTTTAACAAAATAAAATGATAAATGTGTTGGTTAGTAAGTCCCTTCCCAAATTTATCTAAGAATGTTTTCCGGTTTATTTCAAGAGCAAAAAACAAGCAAGTCCGTTCCTAAGTGGAAGAAGGGAATAAACAAGAAAAATGGATGGGGTTTGTGGGAAAGGGTAGTGTCTTCCGAGATATGTATAATGTTTGCAATGGGGTAGGGAAAAATAAATATAAAGAGTGTGGATCTCAGAGGATCTCTAATTCCGAAAATAAAAAGACGGGGTCAGAGCTTATTTGTATCACTAACTAAAAGACTTTTTTAGCTGGGATTTCTAACTGGGATGGAGTCTGAAGACCAATGAGGGAAGTTTGTGTCTATTAGTAGACATTTGACATTTGCTAATGTTTGATTAACATGTTTAGGTTTTTTGGATGGGGTAATTTTTATGTTTCCGATTTTTTAGATGAGGATTGATACTTTGTATTATTTGTATTATTTGGATAAACATTTTCATCTTGCACGTTATTCTCGCAACGTTTCGGTCGATGTAACCTCCAACCTTTTTCATGTACCTCTTGTCGAACTTGATAATATTTATGTCGAACTCGAGAATCATTACGGTATTTCGAACATAACTATTTATTTAATCTACGAGGGTATCTTGCTCTCGATCCGTCAGCCATGACCGGGTAGAAGTCTTAAGTAATTCGTAATTGTATTCATTGGTATCGCCCGTGATAAGGATCGAACCTTCAACCTCCAGAAGACTGTAATTTAAAACTTATTATTCTATAGCACTTTCATCTGTTGCACTACGCGTCTTTTCGCAAGACGCATCCGAAGAAGCTCGGAGGTTACATCGACCGAAATATGAGAATAACATCCAAGATGAGAAGAAAGTAATTTTTGTTTGATTCTAAATTTGTGATTGTTGAATCTAGCTTTAAAAGCTAAATTTGTTTCACCTATGTATCCGTTATTTGGACAATTTGTACAAAAGATGTAATATATAACGTTAGGGCAATCATAACGAAGAGGTAGCGGTTATAGTTGGATGTAAGTATTTCGGACTGTGACTATGGAATTTACCAGTACATGTTGACAAACTAAACATATTTGTTTATTGCAATTACAGTTGCCTGGTTGTGCGGTGCTGTGTAAGTGTATTTTATATAACGCCACACGACAAGGCAACTTTGTTTTAATCTTGAAAAGGGATTGTCTATTTATTTTATTTTATGTTCTCATAATGTTTTTTTCACTGAGATGCTTATACAGGGTGTTTGGAAAAGCGATGACATTAGGTTCTATATGTGCAAAGAAAACTTTTTGTGCAGGGACTCCACTACCAGTCCGTATTTACTCGCCTCTCCACGAGGAAAGAGTCAGACACAATGTACGCTCTTAATGTGGGGAAAATCCAGCTCCCTAAAAGGGAGAACTCTGGATTGGGACAAAATTAAATATTATCTTAGTCTAGACAGAATCCTCTTTCATTGACTGGGGACAGAAAAGATTAAGTGAAGTACCAGAACAGACACTACACCATTGCTCCTAGCCAAAAGGCCACTCCATTACTAGTCTATCATTTGTGGGCAATTTCTTCCTCTGCGTGATGTTTGGTTTGTGCTGATCATAGTTATCTACCTGTATATCGTTTGTTCTATTCTGTTGCCTGAAATAAATAACATCAACATTTGCAGGAGGAAAAATGGGCCTCCCGTTATGGCTATCAAAGTATTTTCTAGGGAACAAGACGATCAAATCATTCTTTTGAGTCCATGACTTTTATATTTATTTGATGTCATTTCATACATGGTTGTGTCATTGTATGTGGCAACACCAGACCCAGGCTTATTTTACATGTGATCCTGTCATAGGGATAGTGTTTATCTATCCTATGTATATAGAAATAAGAGTTCACTATTATGCACATTGTACGTGTTACAGAATGTTGATCAGTATTCGTTACAGTTGCCTATAACAGGGAAATCAAGCATTACCGGACCTACATATACATATAGAACATATTTCTAAAGTTATACCATCGATTTCCCAAATACTCTGTGAAATAACAAATCAATCAATAAATAAATGTCCGAACGATCATCGATTGCTTTGTTGGCCTTTGAACTAATTGTTTTTTCTTGTCTTTGTCTTTTCAGAAAACCGGGACCCCGTGATGCGTTGTTGGAGTCCCTGTAGCCTGCTTGTCGTCATCGTCCTTTACTGTCTCTCTTCGCATCGGTCTGACGCCTTCGACTTGGCACAGGCATGCGTCGAGTCGCAGAGATTGAGCCTTCTCCCCATATGTGAGACAATATTAGCAGTTCAGCAAGATGGCGCCCAGCAAAGTAAGCAATGACTTCCGGTTCATTCTTCAATGCACAATCAGCAACTTAAAACCTCTTGTCTTTCAGCGCTTCTATAATATATTTGGTGAATCCGAAAATGTGATTTTTGCAGCTTATATTCTGGTTTAACATTCACCAGATATTTTTTCATTGAACGTAACCCAAACACAACAGAGAACTTTATTTTCTCTATGTCTCTTTCTGTCTTTCTGTCTGTTTATCTCTCTGTCTGTCTGTCTGTTTCTTCCTCCCCCTATCTCTCTCTTTCTCTCTTTCTCTCTTTCTCTCTCTCTCTCTCTCTCTCTCTCTCTCTCTCTCTGTACCAAAAACCAAGGGGAACTTCCGTGAAAAAGTGTCTTTCCTAGAGCGTTCCATCTGTGGAACAAAATACTGCGAAGCTTTTTCCAAGTCGACTACAACATGGTCGTCTTCAAGTCTAATGTAAACAAATACTTGTTGAGCCGTCCTCATTGATAAACAATCCTTCTCAATAAATATTCTGCTCAATTTACCAGTTGTTTCCAATTCTCACGTGGCAGCACTCATCGCCCACCCAATATATTTTACCCTTGTCCTCGTGTGGTCCCCCGGCCTTAATAAGCGGTGACTATTTAATAATAAAAAATAACATTATATAAATAATGCTTACTACCGGCTGTTGTTTGCGCATCTTATTGAAAATAACTTTAGTCATATACAAGTTCAATATGCACAGTTGAAAACCTCACCATTTATCTTATTCATATCAATAACTATATCGGCCACGTATCATCTATCTATTAATACGATAGCGTGTGTGTTCGTGTGTCACACTTACATCAAAAACACTACGCATGCGTGCCACACCTAGATTTGGAAAAAACATTCAAGTCACCTAATTATCGTAATATTTCAAGTATTTCCCTTTGGCGCAACGGTTAGCGACGTAGGTTTATGATGTCCGTTTTTGACGTCGGCCCGACTGGTTTATAGTTCGATTCCAACTAACTTCTAAGATTTTTTTCTACATTGAATGGGGGGAGGGATGTAAGAAGAGGACGACCGGGAAGACACATATTAATACGATAGCGTGTGTGTTATTTTGTGTGTCACGCTTACATCAACAGCAACGACTTTCGAATCTTTGTATGCTACTCATGAATTGGAGCCAAATTTAATTTAATCTAAAGCATTTACAAAGTAAGGTTTAGTCGTCGAAATCAAAATGAATCGATCGATCAAATCGAGAACAAAGTCTGACGAAACCGCTTTTATTTATAAGACAATGCTATGTAATTCTTTACAGGTTAGGAACAAGATAATTAGTATTGAGACCATCATTTCGTGTAATTTACACGGGTCCCGCTAGTATTAAATTAGTATTGACAGAGAGTGTGCACTAGTTCATACTAACATATTAAACATAACTAATAACATTTCGGAGTTTTTTTAGATTAAGATTGATAATTTGTACCATTTGGATAATTTGGACTATTATTCTCATCTTGGTGGGAGCATATACAACCTGAAGAAAATGGATTAAATAGGCGAACAGACGTGCAAAGAAAGTGAATGAATACACATAAAATAAAGACTAAATAAGACTACAAAACTAATAATAGACATGTAGTCATCTGAGTGCTCTCTATCTCTGCCATCGTTTTCCGTTATATGACTTTTTTAATATTGTATTAAACTAATAAAAATATGACCCGTTGAGTCACCTATTGCTTTCAGGTTAGATTGTTTGAATTAGTGAGTTTGAAAAACTAGTTAAATTAAAAATGTAAATAGACAAAATACAAGATTAGTAACTTTCAGCCTAAAGTACCTCCCTTTCTTTCCCTTCATCTCTGTCTCTTTCTTTCCCCCTCTTTCTCTCCTCTCTTCCTCTCTCCAGATTCCCGAGTTAGACATACAACTTACCGAGTTCGATAATACGCAACTGAAGAAGGTCAGAGGTTACATCGGTCAAAACGTTGTGAGAATAACATCCAAGATGAGAATAGTAGTCCGAATCATCCAAATAATGCAAATTATCAATACTCGTCTCAAACATTTCAAAATACAAATTATTCTATTTTCACCAGTAAAAACCAATGGAATCGAAACCAATAAACAGCTTTGATTTCGGAACGATAACAAATCGATATTTCATAGAAATTTAAAAAAAACTAAATATTTTCCATGATATGTTCATGAGAAACGTTTGTTTCAGATTCCAACTTTAATTTAATGACGCCATTTTGGATTGCCAAGTACATCGCCATATTTAATTTCGGTCATCGTAGCTATAATAGTTAATTTTCAAAACTAGTAATTATTAATTGGATTCATTTCGCTTATTGATCTCGTCAGATACTTCAATTATCAATTAATAGTTATTAATTATCTCTTCATATCCTTTTCTTGTCGTGTGCATTATTTGTTTTCCATTCAATCCTTTTAGAAAATAATTGACTTTAAAAAAACGAGTTTTCAAAGACAAACGTCGTGGCTGTAATTCTGAGTTGTTTTGTCAATTCATTGAACTGACCACACCTATTTCCCCAAGAAAGACAACACGCTTTGCTCGTGTACGCTATGCGTCAAAAATGATGGATAAAAATTATGCGTCACCAGTGTTCGCACTTGCTATTTATCTAGATATATTCCGAAAATATTTATATTAAATCATATAATTACTTCAGTAATTACGTTTTTTATATATACATTATTATTATTATTATTATTATTATTATTATTATTATTATTATTATTATTATTATTATTATTATTATTATTATTATTATTATTTTTATTACTATAATTATTATTATTATTATTACTATTATTACTATTATTATTATTATTATTATTATTATTATAATTATTATTATTATTATTATTATTATTATTATTATTATTATTATTATTATTATTATTATTTCTGATTACCTTAAGTAAAAGCACACATCGTTGACTTTTTATTATCTAGTTGGGGATTTCTTTCCGAATTTATTTCAGGCGGTGGGGTAAGTCTGAGTTGCATTTTATATTCCTTCCTAGTGTAGGCGTGGTTAGTTTAGTTGATTGCGAAAACAGCTAAGAATTATGGGTAATACGTCTTTTAGTCTGTATTAACGTCAATTATTTTCAAAAACTATTGAATGAAAAAAAAAAAATAGACGATATACGAAAAGTATATGAATAGAGTCGCTATTTCATAATTGGTGGCTCAAGAGGTTAGTACGCTGTACTTGTAGGCATAGGTTATAAGTTCAAATCTCATCTGGGGCACAAGTATTTTTACTCTGATATAGTCTCAAAATTTACTTAAACCATTAGCGGTCATGATCTTTTTAGGACTCGAAAGATAACTAACCATATTTAAGCAGCATCTGTATTTTTTTCAGATATGTTTATAGTAAGTCATAAAGATTTGAGTGTCTTTCAAATATCACACCTATTGTCTGGTTTATATTGGCAAAACAGATGTATCAGTTTTCAGTATACTGTAAACATCTAGAGTAGAGCCACTATTCAATTATTTTTTTGCTAAGTAGTTCTTATAAGCAACCCATATTGTTATATATAGTATAAATGAATGATACCCCCACCGAGCAACGCTGGAACACGGGCCTTGCTAGTATAGTATAAATGAATGCGCTAACTGTCCTATAAAGTCAAGTAAATCTTTGAAAGTAATTTTGCTCAAATATAATATTGTATTCACAAAATATTTTTGGTAATAAATTAAAGAAACGTATTTTTGAGCAATTTCACTCCTATTTTTACTTCTTTGCATGAAATCAATTTCATATTTTAATATTAACCAGATTATTTAGTTTTAGTTTTAGCTCTGCTGTAATCGAAGTAATTTACGGGAATTAAAACCCCGGCCGACGCCGTGTAGCCGTGCTAGTTTCATTTTTTAAAAAATGATTGCATTTGAATCTGCGCGTTTAGCGATGAGAATTATATTTCAAACTGATAGTGTGACAAACGGGCAAAGATGCTATTGCAACCTTCAGCGTGAGAGAGCGATAGAAAACGCTATTTCAAAATTACGCGTGACAGACATACAACTTTTGTATTACTTTATACATTAGATTATTGCTGTCAGCACAAATACATATCGTACTACTACTACTAATAATAAACACGAATAATCACTATTAGTATTGGTGAGAATTGTATTTAATTTAGCATGAAGATATATTGCGATGCCGAGTTTGTTATTGAGGTACAGAAATGGAAATATAACTACTACTACTACTGCTACTACTACTACTACTACTAATAATAATAATAATACTTACAATAATAATAATAATAATAATAATAATAATAATAATAATAATATCAACGAGAAATCAATGGTAGGCGGCTGTTGCGATACCGCAAGTCATTTGCGGTGATTATCGAAAAGAGGTGAAGAGTTATGGAGATCTGAGGAGACTTGCTGTCACTCAGACTTCAATTCAAGGAACACCACCGGTTGTTGTCGGTGAGCAATCGCTAACGATGACTTGTGTGATAACTCCTAGTGAGCACATAATAATAACAACCTCTTTCCATGAAACCAAATTAAACGTAATACAGCCCACACAACGACCCTTTACGCATAGTAGCTGTATTCGACAATTTTATAATGCTCGGTTAATTAGTTTAGGAGTTTATCCGGTAAGGGTATATAAACATATAAACATGCCTAACTTAATATAGATGCAGATAATACGAGTGGCTTTGCCTTTTATCGAGATACTCAGATGCGTAAATTTTGGTCTGCACGTCTCGTAATTAAACCCCTAATTCAAACTGAAGCGTCATTAACCCTAACCCTAACCCCTCCCCCATAAAGATGCGAGAACTCATTTGAACTCGTGAAGAAGATTATTAAAAAAAATGCGGTTGATGAAGAAGGTGATTGTAAGTCGACAACAAACAAACAAACGCACAGAGTTTGGAGAGGTCAGGCCATTCACTGGTTTGGTTGTTTCTTTTCCATTCATCAACAGTATCCTCTCTGGTCGGCTATCAATGATTGTTTTCATTCTTCGCCTGTCCTCCGTTGATTAACTCAAAAAGGTACTTAGACATTTGTTTAATCCTATTAGTCAATTACTGGTCGTTTTATTATTGACTTCCGTTTGCCCTTTCGTCGGTAATCCTGATTACAGATGACATTTTAAACGTGCGCGATTCATTGAACGGCTTAAAAGGTTTTCTTTCTTTTTTTGCGGAAAAAGAACGATCTAATGTATTTTTTATTATTATTAAAGGAAGATCATAGAAAGGAATATTATCGATTGCCTTCGTTTTGAAAACAACAAACAAGTGGGATTCATTCTGTGTGCGACATGCGGAAGCCGGTTGGGATTTTACTAAAGCATAACAATTACTTTTTTTCTGCAAGGACCAGTGCCGTAACGGATAAAGTACTAAACAAGATTCAGTTCTAACTCCAGTCTTCTGAAGGTTGAAGGTTCAATCCTCAGTGCGGGCGATACTAGAAATTGCAAATTACTGAAGACTTCTACCCGGCCATTGCTTACGGAACGAGAGCATGCTACCCCCCGTGAATTAAATAAACGATTCCGTCTGAAATTCGGTGCAGATTCCCGAGTTTGACAAACAGATTCCAGAGTTCGACAAGATATACGTGAAGACGGTTGGAGTTTACATCGGTCGAAACGTTGTGAGAATAACACTTCAGATGAGAAAAAGAGTTCGAATAATTCAAATTATACGTAACAATAACATTTCTTTATTTTATTACATTCGATATCCCAAGGGGTCTTTATGCCAAACTCGATCCAATACTAACCAATTATTTGGTGCCTATACGTTTTCATCTTATCTTTATATTATACTAGTTACTATAATATATATATATATATATATATATATATATATATATATATATATATATATATATATATAAAGTGGTGTACTAAAAGCGAACTTTTAGGAAAAGTAAAACCTATTGTGAAGAGTATACAGCTCAATATCCAGGATAGAGCAGGTAGAATGAAGAAGAATGAAAAGGAATTAGAGAAGCAAAAGCCAAATCATAATTCAATTCAATTGCTCAGAGCAAGGTATATTCCGCAAAAAAGGCAATTTATTCAAGTTAAATTTTCCTTAAGCCAGGCTTTTCAAAGATCAAAATCTTATCATCAGAGGAAGTCGCTGGGATAGATAAGTTGGCAAAGGCCAAGATTTAAAATTTGAAAAAATAAAATAAAAGTTGTAGGGGAAGAAACACAGGGCAAAACTCTGCCCGAATGCAAGCAAATGTCCGATTGCTAAAAAGTCCGGTGTCGAAATTGAGCAATTGAATTGAATTATGATTTGGCTTTTGCTTCTTTAATTCCTTTCCATTCTTCTTCATTATATATATATATATATATATATATATATATATATATATATATATATATATATAAATATAAGATTAGGTTCCAGTAATTATGTATTTATTCAATGTTAAAGTGATGAATGTTTTAAGGGTCAGTTTCATCACCACTCAGACAAAAATACAGAGTAATACATCTTGGATTTTCAGTGAGTGTGACTCATCAGAATATAGATAAATATGCATATCATCAGTATTTATGCATATATACACGTACCTAATATTATATATCGAGAGGAGTAAAGTCAATTTTCCACTATTCGATTGACCGGAATAGCTTCATAAACGAAATCTACGCAATACAAAACAAAACTAGTTTATAAGTACACATATAGTTTTATAGTATGAACAAAAAATTGCACTTTATTTCCAATTCTTTTTTTTCTATACTTTATCCGACCAACAGTTTATGTTGTTATTACTAATGTCATAGACATAGTCGGAGGACATTACCTTCTCTAAGTTCGAAGTCCTCTTCATTCACCCTTATCACCGTGTGCTATTTTTATAACACAATTCACTTCGCTTAACACCGCTTCGAACAAGTCACAATTTTTTCTGTTTTCCTCATTTTTCTCTGTCTTTGACGAATATATATTAGTAGATCGATTCCAATAACTCTCTTACTCTCTGTGTGATTCTATTTATATTACCTTATATCTGATGTCCATTTCTATCTAATAATTCTATATACAAGAGAGAGAGAGAGAGAATATATATATATATATATATATATATATATATATATATATATATATATATATATATATATATATATATATATATATATCAGCATAGAGATATGACTATTCACTACCGGTCATGCGATTCGAAACCCCGGACTACAAGTATTTTTCAACTCAAATCCGACGTCTGTAACCACGCGGCCAATTGTAAATAGCAAATAAACGGTGATAATTTTAACACTTTATCTGCGGGCTTAACGTCTAGAGCATTCTACTTCTTTTAAGGGAAAGAACGATGCATTTTTAAAGCAAGTGACGTCATGCTGTGTTAATACTATACACTTACAGTGCTCTACTATTTCGAAGAGCGACAAATAATAAATATTTGTGATTGTTTATTATCTATGTACGTATACGTTTCGTCCTTTTTAAATCGGGACTCATCAGCATAGAGATATGACTATTCACTACCGGTCATGCGATTCGAAACCCCGGATATATATATATATATATATATATATATATATATATATATATATATATATAATTGTGATTGTGTTAAGAGAAATAAGACAACAAGGAAGTAGTAAACAAGACTATGCATCTACAGAAAGTACAGAAAGTATGTGTTGCTTGAGACTGATTGTGGAGGTATTATCGTGACTCTCTCTGTTACATCTATTGTCACTATCCATAGTATTGGGAAGAGTCCATATAGTGGCGCAATAGGGTCGATCACCATAACAGATCGCAAACAAGTAACTATGCCCGGACAAAATGAGACACGAATCCCGCTGGTAATCTCCCTCCTTGACAAGGTCCAAAAAAGAATCGCCAACTTAATAAGTCCCTCACTGTCAACCAAGCTCCAGTCTCTGTCCCGTCGCCGCAATGTAGCATCCTTGTGCTTGTTTTACAAATACTTCAATGAATTATGCTCCGATGAATTGGCTACTCTGGTGTCCCCTCGACGTAAATTCACTAGACTAACTCGACAATCAACTAAATCTCATTCATTCACTGTGGAGGTCCACAGATGTCGGAGAGCCTTCTACTCAAATAGCTTCTTTCCTCGTGCTGCTGGCCTCTGGAACTCCCTCCCTGCCCCCTGTTTCCCCGACAGTACAGACATGCAGACATTTAAAACTAATGTAAACAGACATCTCGCTGCGCAGATCCCAATTTAGGTTGACATCACCCGAACCTTCTCCCCATTTCTTTTTTCTCAGTAGCCCCTTACGTCTACAGTGGCAGCCTGCTTGTTTGGGGTTAACTATGTTAAAACAAAAAAAAATTTTAAAATTATTATTGTTATATGTTATTCACTAGAAGAGAGATATCGGTGGCGAAATGTATGTCGACGTTTTTCGGGGGTAGCTAGGTTTTCCCAACATTAAAACACGATCTTGTGACTTACTCTTTGCTCATTCGAGGGCATCTAAATAGGAACTTTTTAGTGACTTTTGAGTGACTTTGAGTGACTTCGGTATTACAGTAGGAATGCGCAGTAGATGCTCTTATTATAGATTGGCAATGAGGCAACACGTGTCGTTTTATGAATCAGTCGTAGATCGTGAGAGATCGACTAGAGCCAAATGTTGCTGATTCATATCTAAGTAAAAATGGCCGGCGCTTATTTTTATTGGCTGGACACAACTAAGAGGAGAATCTCTATGATCGATAAACAAGATATGATAAATGATGGCAGTAGAGTCACAGGCAAGAGAACAAATACAGACACTCAAAGATACAAAGAAGATTTTATCGTACAACACACACACACACACACACACATATATATATATATATATATATATATATATATATATATATATGTGTGTGTGTGTGTGTGTGTGTTAATAGATATGTCAAATGCAGAGACTTAGGTAGTATACAACTAAGCAAGTATTGACCCCACCTTAAAGATATAAGGGCGAAGAGAATATATAAGGACAGATTTAGAGACTAAGAGACAAATGGGAATTTAATAAATAAAAAAAATCATTTCGTCTTAGAAACGATCGTACGCCAAACACGTTGTTGATGCTAAATGTAAACCGTAGTTATTCAGAGAAACGTTCCATATTTCTTTCAAAAAAACTTTTATTTACAAACATTTATTTCTACCAATTTCAACAACATATCCAAAATATACCGATGTTCATGAGGATGCTTTATCAGTGTATAAAAAATTCTACAATCCGGCTGAAAAAATTAAAACGCAATTTAACTTAACAGCCATTTAACTTACACATATTTGCTTTTCATTCAAAAGAGAAACATTATTTAAATCTTCTTTTTTTCATATAAAGTTTCATGTTCTATTATGTTACAGATCGACGGAAATAATATTTAAAACGTAAGCGTGATAGATTGTCGAAAATGATATTTCAAACGTAAGCGTGATAGATTGACGAAAATTATATTTCAAACGTAAGCGTGATAGATTGACGAAAATGATATTTCAAACGTAAGCGTGATAGATTGACAAAAATGATATTTCAAACGTAAGCGTGATAGATTGACGAAAATGATATTTCAAACGTAAGCGTGATAGATTGACGAAAATTATATTCCAAACGTAAGCGTGATAGATTGGCTAAAATAGTATTTCAAACGTAAGCGTGATAGATTGACGAAAATGATATTTCAAACGTAAGCGTGATAGATTGGCTAAAATAGTATTTGAAACGTAAGCGTGATAGATTGGCGAAAATAGTATTTCGAACGTAAGCGTGATAGATTGACGAAAATGATATTTCAAACGTAAGCGTGATAGATTAGCGAAAATAGTATTTCAAACGTAAGCGTGATAGATTGACGAAAATAATATTTAAAACGTAAGCGTGATAGATTGACGAAAATAGTATTTAAAACGTAAGCGTGATAGATTGGCGAAAATGATATTTCAAACGTAAGCGTGATAGATTGGCGAAAATAGTATTTAAAACGGAAGCGTGAAAGATTGACGAAAATGATATTTAAAACGTAAGCGTGATAGATTGACGAAAATAATACTTCAAACGTAAGCGTGATAGATTGACGAAAATGATATTTCAAACTTAAGCGTGATAGATTGACGAAAATGATATTTCAAACATAAGCGTGATAGATTGACGAAAATGATATTTCAAACTTAAGCGTGATAGATTGGCGAAAATTATATTTAAAACGTAAGCGTGATAGATTGACGAAAATGATATTTCAAACTTAAGCGTGATAGATTGGCGAAAATTATATTTAAAACGTAAGCGTGATAGATTGACAGAAAATGAAATTCTAAACTTAAGCGTGATAGATTGGCGAAAATTATATTTTAAACGTAAGCGTGATAGATTGACGAAAATGATATTTCAAACTTAAGCCTGACAGACCAACAATAATTCTATTTCAAACTTAAGCATCACACATCGACGGAAATAATATTTCAAACGTGAGCGTGATTGATTGGCGAAAATGATGTTTAAAACGGAAGCCGTACAGACCGACGAAAATAATATTTCAAACTTAAGCCTGACAGACCGACAATAATTTTATTCCAAACTTAAGCTTCAAACATCGACGGAAATAATATTTCAAATGTTAGCGTGATAGATTGACGAAAATGATATTTTTTTAAATTAAGCCTGACAGACCGACAATAATTTTTTTCAAACTATAACGTAGCAGATTAAAGAAATTGCCGCCGACATTTTTGATAAATATTCAAAGCCATTATAAACGGTGAGTGAGTGTATAGTTTAAAAAATATGATTACTCGAAATACACTTAAAAGTGACAGACCAAACTACGGAAAGAAAATCCTGTAGAGCTGCATGGATGCGTTTCAAATAATGGCCATTTATTTAATCTACGCATTTAAAATGTATCATGTTTTCCTCATCAAATGACCAATCAATCCGACAACCTCGGAACTGACCTGAACCACCGGATCCTTCTTTGTCGACGTGCAGTATGCTTCAGCTCGGTCATTAGAGTTGTACCCTCCCATGTATTACCTCCTCTTGCGGGAGTGGGGTTTGATTAATTGCTGCTCACCCGAGGCGCTGTTTCTTTCTTAATCGTTCTGCATTACCCCCACCCTCTCTCTCATTCTTGTATTTTTCTTTTTCCATCCCATTCCCCATCTTACCCCTTTCTTTTTACATTATTTTCAAAGTTCACCCTTTCTTTTCTCTACAATTCTAGCGAATTCCCTTTTGAACCAGTTTTTCATACCGGTCGGTGTCTACTTTGGCAATCGTTCGGACTATCGAGGCACTGTTCAGAATCACTATACCCTCTTTTTGTCGGAGTGAGGCATGGCCCGGCCTGGTCATTGAAAGTTCATCTTCTCACGCATTACCTCCTCTTTTTCAGATTGAAGATTATTGTTGACCTCATATATATATATATATATATATATATATATATATATATATATATATATATAATCTAACATTAATTGACACATCCATTAATTGCTTCGACTTCCAATGTCTATTTCCTCTGAACCATTTAAAGTCACATGCAAAATATCGCGCATGTCTTTAAGGCATGGATTTTTGCATAATTTCATTACTCTATCAGTAATTTTCAAGTATAATTCAGGTCTGAATTTCCAAAATTATGTGACCATAAAGTACAATTTTTGGAGCACTCATTGATTTGAAATAACATTCAACATTGTTCGACTTCTTTGTTTGAACTGTTTAAACATTTCAAACAAAGAAGTCGAACAATGTTGAATGTTATTGCAAAACATTGAGTGCTCCAAAAAATGTTTTATATCGTTTACATTTGATACAACATTTTGCTCACAGTCCGAATCGTGTTTGATCTGCTGCAGGACTTATATTAAGACATCTTTCCATATAATGTTTTTTTTTTCACTATAATGTTTTCCTAAATCTTGTTTGCCTTTTGCATTTTCAAGATATTCACCTCTAATAATTAATTGATATACAATTGTTATTGGTCAGACCTTCTGACGATGAGAGCGTTATCTTTGAAAAGCCATGGTTTAAAGGTCTTTCTGTATGTGTATTCCCTGTTTGAACACTTGATGAATCAAGATATTCACCTCCAATAATTAATTGATATTCAATTGTTATTGGTCAGACTTTCAGACGATAAGAGCGTTATCTTTGAAAAGCCATGGTTTAAAGGTCTTTCTGTATGTGTATTCCCTGTTTGAACACTTGATGAATCAAGATATTCACCTCTAATAATTAATTGATATTCAATTGTAATTGGTCAGACCTTCTGACGATAAGGGCGTTATCTTTGAAAATCCATGGTTTAAAGGTCTTTCTGTATGTTTATTCCATGTTTAAACACTTGATGAATCAAGATATTCACCTCTAATAATTAATTGATATTCAATTGTTATTGGTCAGACCTTCTGACGATGAGAGCGTTATCTTTGAAAAGCCATGGTTTAAAGGTCTTTCTGTATGTGCATCCCCTGTTTAGACACTTGATGAATAAAAATATTCACCTCTAATAATTAATTGATATTCAATTGTTATTGGTCAGACCTTCAGACGATAAGAGCGTTATCTTTGAAAAGCCATGGTTTAATGGTCAATTTTTATTTATATTCGTTTTTTTACCACTTGATAAATTAATAAACTTGTAAACTATGTAAATTTTACATATTTGATCACTTTATTATCAGTATATACATGCTCTATATACTAAATTGAGCTTCACCATATCTCCATAGGATCTAATATATATATATATATATATATATATATATATATATATATATGAATTTCTGTGTATATGATTAGTTAATAAAATATTTCTTCCTTCCTATTTGCTTATGTGATGTGCCGGAACACAATCACATAATTTAGAGATACACGCGAGCCACTTGACTGTCACGTTCGAAGATAATAATGATTTATAAACATCTCGGTTCGAAATGACTCCAGGATGAAATGACGTGTGTCGGGAAAGGGCAAATCACGCCCGGATAAATAAAAGATGAAATCACGAAGACACGTTTTGGTCGACACTGAATAAAGTACAACGTTAAAAGAAAGAGTACATGACAAAGAAGGGGTACGTAGAATATGTTTAGCGCTTTTCGCTTGTATCGTTCCGTTAGTCTCATGCATATTAATAACAGGATTTACATATAACGCACTTTTTCCACACACAGAAACGCACACATCCAACATATAAAGTTATCTAGCCGGATGTTCAAAGTCAGACCCAAATAGTATTTAAGCTTACAAATCAAACTTTGCGTCTGACTAGTCAATTTTTACTTGTTACTGTTGTACAGTGTTATTGGTAACATTACAACGTACTTAGATAGAATTTATCTAAAAAATTACTTAGTCCAGCCCGGACGACTGTTAATATGAAACGTTTTTAAATAATCAGCTTAAAGTAAAAATCATTTAGCAGAGTAACTCATATTTTTACTTGAAGACTATTATATGAGTTGTCTACCTAAAATTTACGTACGAATAGAAATACAAAAACTAAAATTCAATTGAATTACATTCAAATTTATTTCAGTTTGTTTGATTGCAGCAGTTATATGCTGACTGATGAGTCGCACCCTCTGTCGCCCAAATTAAAAGAACATTACCTTAACAATAGCAGCTATATAACAATTTGGTTTAGTGTATAATTTAAATACCAAATGCTACATTTAACTTTCAAAATCCTATTTTAAAACAATAAGATGTTGGTAATGAAAACGGCATGATTAATAAAAGGAAGCGACACAAAAAAGAAAAAAATCTCCTGAGTAACGCCGAGTACGTCCAACTTCTAAAAACTTACATGTATATATATATATATATAGTCTAAAGAAGGTTTGAGTCCCTTTAAACAAAGAACGAAAAGCCAGTTTAAATTCTCAGGGATCCTAACTAAATCAAAAATATCGCAGACTTAGCACTTGCGTAAGCCGACTTACCGCTGGGAAATTTACAAATACAAACAAAGACATATAAGAGTGAAACAAAAACAGGGGACTTTAACTTGAATTGTGAAATATTAAACGAGTGTCATTACCATGTAACTGTTTCATATATATATATATATATATATATATATATATATATATATATATATATATATATATATATGTAAGAAAGATGTTTGAAGCCTAAGAATGCATTTTTTTTAAATAAATAGTAATTTATTTAAAGTAGTCCCAAATTTTCGACGTAATACGTCCTCGTCAGGGGTACTAGACATTTTTTTTTATAGCGACATGTTTATCGCTAGTGGAAGGTGGAATCCGTAAGATGTTGATTCGGTAATAGTTCAAATGTCGCTATGAAAAAACTTGAACTATTACCGAATCAACATCTTACGGATTCTACCTTCTACTAGCGATAAACATGAAAAAAAAATGTCTTGTACCCCTGACGAGGACGTATTACGTCGAAAATTTGGGACTATTTTAAATAAATTACTATTTATTTAAAAAAAAAATGCATTCTTAGGCTTCAAACATCTTTCTTACACTTCAATATTGAATGCTTTCTAATGGGAGACCAACATATCTTCTTATATATATATATATATATATATATATAAACTTAAGGAATCTATTTTAAATATTGAACATTCACTATCGTATTAGGATTTTCTAGTTCATCCTATGATCCTATCCTTTTAAAAAGTTTTTTGAAAACATAATTATAATTTTTTATGAGTTTTGAATATATATATATATATATATATATATATATATATATATATATATATATATATATATATATAGTAAGCTATGAAAATATTAGTATTTCATGTATCTACATGAGATTTTATAAGCAGATATAATTTTTTATGTATCAATTTTAAGTATTTACTTCAACATATATATATATATATATATATATATATATATATATATATATATATATATATATATATATATATATATTCAGATAACTATTTGATAAATGTGTTTTTGTTATTATCATTAAGTTATTCCTCATACGATAATAAGGATATGCTCAATATTGGGATAGAGCATTAGTATAGTTAAGTGAAAATGAAAATAAACAAATGTAATAAAGTTTAATAATTTCAGATAATTGAAACCAAAGATTTTATTGTAAAATAATTAGTTTTTGTCCTTATTATCAAAGGGCTTTTTTTTAAAACCTAGGTTTAAAGGGCTTTTCTATATTTTATACTATAGTTGGTTGAAATTATTAAACTTGTAAATTATGTAACTATACATTTGTTTATTTTCACCTTCATTTAACTATATATATATATATATATATATATATATACCTGGCGAATATACCCGGTTAACCAAGTGCAAGATAGATACAAACAATTGCACTTAAAGGGCTCTGACTCTGAAATAGCGGGTGAATGTCTGGCATCCGGTAGGATGACCGATACCCAGCATAAACAAAAAAAAGAAATTTTTTAAAAAAGATATATATATATATATATTTATATATATTTTTTATATATAAATGAATGACTTTTATTTCTTGATCTAATAAGTTTATTACACGTTATTCTATTATCCACGTGTTAATTGACGTGTATACTGAAAAAAACTATTCGAGCTTATTTTCATACAAAGTGGTCACTACTTACCAAGGCCAAGCACTACTTGAGGATAAGGGTTAATTGCATTGCCAATTGAATTCTGAACAAAACACTGTGAGATGATTGAACATGATAGATGAAAACGGCAAAAAGCTCATTTGCAAATGTTCCATGCAGACAGATATACCCCCGTTGCTATACAAACAATTAAATAGATGGAAGCCACGTCCCGAAAGGAGCGTATCTACGTTGACTGCGTAGGCGAAAATCGGAATAGAGTGTTACAATAATGGATGCGTTTTTTTTTTCAAAAGTATTTCATAAATAAGTCAGAATTGAGATCAAATAGAGATCGACTGGCTAGCGGATTCGTGAGATCAACCTCCGTCGATTTCCGTGCTCTTTTCGCGCCCTTAACATCCTACTCGTTCATCGCGACCGAGCAATAATAAATATACCATTTGATTTTTATCATTTAGTTACAACAGTTATGATATACAACGGTATATTATTAGCGCAGAAGCACACATTTAGAACATGTTTGGTAAGATATTACAAGAAGAAATGCTAAACGTACACTTATTATAATTGTTACAGTTCAGATTTTCTAGAATAAAAAGGTTTTTTTTATTTCTTGTAGACTTCATAAGTTATAAATGTTTAGATGGTTTATGTTTATACTAGGCGCTTTATATGACATAGATACAGATTCATCTCTCGAATAAAATAGGGTTGTTATATTAACGAGTCACCTCTCATCAAGTTCGGACAGTCACTCGAGAACAATGGTTAATGGTTCGTGTCAAGTCGATGGTCATACAAACACATTGAGGATTGCAGACAATGGTTGGATCTGGGCTGAAATTGATTGCTGAATGCAGTTTTGTGGCCTTTTGGCCAAGATCAAAGTGTAGTATCTGTTCCGATGGATACTGCACGAGACTCGTCCTGTGCAGTTCTAGGAGGTCCACCCTCCCAGGCTTTGCCTCCCCTCTTTGGGGAGGAGTAAGTTTATTGCTTACTGCCTGAGGCGCCCCTACCGGGGAATGCCGACGGCAATTTTTAAATGGCCAGAGTGCTCACCTCTCGAGCGCTGGCTTATCTAATCCCCCTTTCGCGACCTTGTGTCACATCTGACCTTGTGGGAGGTAGATAAATAAATTGATTGCTTAATGGGACAGTTCAACAAGAATCCGTTAACATTGAACTTGAAAACGATCATGCTATGGACAATTTGGAAGCAACCACGTGGTATTGTGTTCAACTTACGGACAGTTCTTGGAAATTAACTCTGCTCATGGAAGTTTCGTTTAGTTTAGGTACACAGAGGAAGAAAGGAAAATTGTTTACAGTGGTTGTAGGTAGACGAGCTCTTGCTGTGAATGTTTACCTGGATTGAACCAGAGATTTGAGCACAGTCGAGCACCTACCATAAAAATAACCATATCGTAGAAAAACAATAGCAACGCTCTCTTTGGTGAGAAAGAGGCTCACAGGAAGATACGATATCACTCCGACTAGATTCCGAAGTCGAATTGGTACTCTGCCAAGGCAAAAAAGGGTGTCATTAGTGGCACCTTCCCAGATGTGGCAACATAACTCCATCTTAGGCTGTAATGTTTTTAACCCTCATTTTTCTAACTCTGTTTAAATGCAGGTAGTTGACTACTACTGTGTAATACAGCAGTCAAATGTGATTCTTCTGGCTAGAACATTGAAATCTGTTGGGGGAGTCCATCCATGTGTACACATGTATATTTATCAGAGTAGAAATGAGATGCGGAAATAGATATCCAATTTGAAATGAGCGACACATATTTTATTCGGTTCATTTTTAAACGAATGTTATTTATTGTTATGTCATAATCAATTATTATGACAAAAAAGAATATAAAAAAGTAGTACCTTTTTTCATGAAGACCAGACTAACAACGAAAGTATAAATGTAAAAATGAATACCTAGTAATTACGAACAAATATTGTCTGCATGAAATATTGTAAATGATGATGGAAATCCATTTGTTTTTAGTGCGTATCTTGTTGATCTGATAATACATATCGAACATTATGAATGATCGATATTCAACCTTGCTGTCACTGCTTATAATTGAATCTTGGTTTAATCAAATTCTGCAGATGAAATTCCAAAAACTAGATCATGTAGAAAGTAAAACAAATATAATAAGGATGATATACACCAAAGTTATTAACCCCGTAAAGAAAGCATACCCGGGTTTCGTTTTCTATATACAGAAAGAGACGAGATGAGAGCACAGTCAATGTTCGATTTCGAATGATAGTAGGGTTTCTGTTTCAACTGAACACTATGATTCAGCAAAATGAAGTCTAAAAAAACACAGCATGGAACCAAGAAGACACTATTATTTAAAAGAGCCAGCTAATTCTTTTAGCTAAATATTTTCTACTCGCAGACCTCCTTCCCCCCTTGCATGCATTTATGCACCCCATTAAATAGAATTGCGCATGTTTACATATCCACGAAACATAGAGAGATAAAACAACAAAATCATCGTGAATGGTCTGAAAGGATGCAAAAACCGAGGAGAGAAACTACCATCCATACCTCCACTGAAATCCCAACGATGCTGACTGCCAGTCAAATTCGACAGAAATCTAACGGTCGTTATGAGCGATGAGCGATAGTAAACGACTGTTGCGAAAAGGCAAGTACTTTGCAACGATGATCGAGAGAAGAGGAGAGTACTGGAATTTAGGGAAACTTGTAGTCACTCAGATTCAAGGGAACTCAACCTGCTTTGGTCAGGTAACAATAACTTGCAATGACTTGTATGAGAACTCGTAACTATGATTGCTGAAAAATTGGTATAAATAGGATGCCGGGTATTATATATATATATATATATATATATATATATATATATATATATATATATATATGGGAAGAGAAGGATGAAGGTAATCCGACGTGATGGAAAAATGAAAAAGGAAAACCAAAAAATGGATGTTTTTTATTTATGTGTACATCAACGTTTCGTCTTTATTTATAAGACTTCATCAGAATGATAAAATAGAGAAAAAATGTCATGCAGGTACAGATACATGTAGGGTAGACATATTGGGAGGAAAAATAAAATGAAATAATGGCCCCTACTGGGTGGACGTCCGTACTTGTTGGAGAAATAGAAATGAATGTTGAAGAAAATGAGTGGGGAAAAATGGAAGGATAGGGTGAGCAAGGACTACTGTGGCTGGTGGTAAGAGAAAGAGGTGGGGGATGAGCAGGGGTAAAGTGGATTGCAGAGAGGGAGTGGAGGAAGAGGAGGGAGGGAGGTGTTTGACCAGATGTCTGCGGTCAAGATTGAAGGGGAAAAGTAAGTTGGAATGTTTGTGTATGGGGGTGTATGCAGGGAAAGGAGGATGGGTAGAGAGGGAGGGGGGGCTGTGATTTTGGTAGATGATATATATATATATATATATATATATATTATATATATATGTGTGTGTGTGTGTGTGTGTACATGTGATGATGCTGGCTGGCAAGCTACCCCTTCCCTGTGAAAGTAGATGTAAGGCATTTGTCTGTCTGTTACAGGTTGAAAAGCTGCCGCTACACTTTGGCTAGTGCTATAGAAAGGAGGAGAAAGTTATCGAGAATATCCACAGAAACAGTTGAGAAAGAAAGCCATTGGATCTAGCTGAATAGACATGACGATGAAGAGTTAACCGTTACATCATCTTACCAGCAGATCTAACAGTAGATCCTCACATCAGTGAAGAGTGCGAACGAAATGTATAAAGAGTTAGGTCCCAAAATGGAGCGCTTTCTCTTCTCATGACCTCGACTATACTATTAGTTACCCAGTATGTGGCTCCCTGCTGTGCAGCACTACAGACGTCACAGCCCGCTGTATACATGGCAATGTAGCGTTTCATTCATTACATGAACTCTGGAGCCGACGAACCAAGATCCCGTTGAAGACTAGACTCCTCTCTATAACGCGTACTGCGTGTCCATCATGCTCTACAATAGCAACAGCTGGGCAATAACAAAAGCCATGCTTGAAAAGCTGGATGCGTGCCACCGCAGAGACCTCCGTTCCATCACAGGTCACTGTTGGCCGAAAATACTTATCAGCAACAAGGCACTATACGAGCTGTGCAACGAAAAAACCCTCCCCACAAAGGTCGCTGAACAAAGATCGTCTATGTTAGGCCATGTCCTACGAATGGGCCCTGACACTCCCGCACAGAGGGCACTAGACTTTGCCGTTACTGGCTCGCAAGCCTACCAACTGCGACTAGGACGGCACTGCACAAATCTGCTGACCTCAAGCAGGCGGGACTAGGACCACTACATACAGCGAAACAACTCCATTGCCTACGACAACTTGCGCATGACAAGGCCAGATGGCCTGGGACTAGCATGGAGGACTGATTGCAGCTACGGGATGTCATTTGACTACCGTAGCCGCAGAACACAGCTTTTAATAATAAAATCAAAAATATGTGAGAGTATCTGCTAGTTGTACTCTAACCAACTGTGCATTGTATCTTGTAAAATGAGAATACTAATTATGATGCTTATATACGGCATAATCACGTCAACACACCGGTTCTCGTTAGATCACAAAAGTTAAGCGACGTTGAGCCTGGTCAGTACTAAATGGGTGACCATTTGGGAATACCAGGTGTTGTATGTGCTCTCCGCTTATCTCGGTATTGTTTCTAGCTGTACTGGACTTCTCCTAACCACTGGAATCAAGTTGTGCTGATTCAGGAGATGTTTAATTGTGGATTACGCAACCTTTGCTTCACAATTTCACGCGCAGCCACCCTTACAGGACGTATCCATTTTATCTGAAGACTAAACGGAAGCCATGATATTAAATTACAGTATTCGTAGAAACTAGAATATCGGGGGCTTTTAGTAAGCATTTCTTGTGCCAGTGGGTGTCATACAATGGCATATGAAAAGAGAAAGATAATGGAATATTTCCTATTTTAGCATACAGACACCTTTGTGATTTTGACTCATTCTTACTATTCCTTAGGCATAAATACCTAACCACTCGCAAGGGGTTACTTCCTTACTCGTCTAAACAACGTGGCCACTCTTTCGATGATGTTATTTAAGCAACGCCCTATGACCCCAGCAGATGTCCATAACTGACAACGTTCCCCCAAACCAGAACGTTTGGCCTTTAAAGGCTCGATTCTTCTAAATTCCAGAAATTTCGATGATGTGATTTCCTCAAGATACGTGCACTCACACAAACAAATATGTGTACTGGTACAGGTTGTGATTCATGTTGAAACCGACTTTTCGTCGGCATCTTCCGGTAGATTACGTAAACAGCCGGGAACCAATCATATTTCAGCAGACAACAATTTGCATTTACGAATTGCGTAAATCGTACAATGAATTAATTTAAGACAATTGATTAAAACGATGATAAATTTCAGCGTTTAAGGACAGGCGGTTCAGTCTCCTGACGGACAAAATAAATGTAAAAAAAATGTTTTCACCGTAACTTAACCCTAAACTAATCTTAAACTAACCCTAAACTAATCTTAAACTGACCCTAAATCAACCCTTAACTAACCCTAACTTAGTTGGTCTAGTTCAAAAGCTGCACATATACAATTAAAACTAATTGATCGAAACAAAAAATAAATAATAATTAAACAAACCATAACTTTCTCGTGAAAAAGAAACTTTCTTTAAAAAATAAATATTATAACAGTTGTTTCATTATATTTTTACATATGGTTACTGTTTGATGGCCTCGCCTCGTTTTGATTTTGACGCTGGGTCATTTTCATTCAGCCTCGTTTTGATTTTGGCATGGGTCACAAACTGTAGCAGTACTTAAATATGTGTATGTTTCCTGTTTTATTAAAAACAGCGTAAAACCTTCTTAAATTAAAACACTTTTTTATACATTTTTACAAAACCATGAATTAATTTCTGAAATACTATTCACATTATTGATTTCAAATCAAATGAAATCAAAATTATTGCCTGAAATAAGGAAGTGCAACAAGCCATGTACAAAAGATATTTACATTCACATAGTCAGAATATTTGTCCCAAAACCATTGTAAACGTTGCTATTTTTTTATTAGCAAGTCATCACAAGGGGCTGACTTGAGGTTAAGGGTTAAACAGATCGTCAGTTAAACGATGATCGTCTACACGAGAAGACCGGAAACTAGGAATGGAGTGAGCAGGAGATTGTTAAAGAGGAACCGTAGTTATTGTTATTACCTCATCTTGCAGACTGTTCCATGGACACGGACGGATGCTGCTGCTTGTCTATTATTGAGACGAGAACGACGGTGGTACATATTTTTCAAGAGACACAGCGACTTGGCGCTGGGTCAAAACACTCTTCGAAAGGTAGATTTTAAATTCCCGTTGATTATGTTGTACGCCAGAATCAAGTGCCCCGCACACCATCACCTGCTCAAGTGAGACAGATTTAGTTTTAGGAGCCGCTCTGTGTCGGAAAGCGTGGAGAGTTCCGTCACCATCCTGTTTGCCAACCGTTGAATATCCTCCAGGTGTACGATATCTTTTTGAAGATAAGATTTTATTGCTTTTACGGCATACTAAAAAATGGGCCGTACCAGAGTTGTATATAATAAACGGAAAGTGTCTCTTGTTACATGGGGATACTTCTTTGGGCGTCTTTATAGGGCAACAGGATACTGATATGTGTTAGAAGTATTATAGCCAGTTAGAGGGAGCCCATCGTTTTGCGGCAGACTTGGCAGCATCTTTTATGTACTTATAACAATTCATATAACCTGCGAGGAGTTTGAATGTTGGGCTCTCTGGAATAGTTAGATAAACCATGGCACTTCCTGGTTGGTAAGGCGTCTTGTTATTAAAGTAAACAAGATTTTTCTTGGTAGCATTAAATGTGACCATCCATATTGACACCATTCCACTACAGACAGGAAGTCATTTTAGAAACCCACCGAAGTATGATCCTTATCGCCTTCCTAATTGCTTATTTCAGTTTCGTCATAATCATGGATCTCCATGCATAGATTTGTGTTTCAGCTGGTACTAGTAAAAGAATTCTGGTGGGGGTAAGTAACGTCTGAGCTCTGAGGTGGCCAATCACAATCACTATTGAAACTGCCTCCAAATTTGTCGTTCAGACAATCTTGGGAAAAGTTTGAAGTGTGTGAGATTGCTTCATCTTGCTGTAACCAGAACTTTACAATAAGCAACAATTATAGGGTCTACAGCTCATTTTTGTGCCCAGTGCTTCGGGGTCAGCTGAATTAGCTTTCTTCGCTTCTATCAATCCGCGGAGTTGTACACTATTCGATGTGTCTTTAATTACTTGCACGGTTGTTACTGGTTACAGTGAGGGTCTCCGCTGTCTTATAGTTCTTAAAGTAATCCGCCTAGTTCTGCATGCTCCTCCTCAAGTTGTTGACAGATATCGTATACTTACATTTCCGGTTAGAGCATATCTCAAGAAAAAGAAAGAAAGTTAATAATTATTCAATTTGTGTTTATTTTGGAGCCCTTTGAAAATGGAAAAGCGTATGACTAATTTAAGGCACTTGATGCCTTTCTCGCTCCATAAAAGAAAACAAATGCATCGCAAACACCAAAAAGGGTATGTGCCTCGTACGGTGAATAAGCTTCAGTTGAGAGAACTGTACGGTAGTTGTTCACAATATGTGAACTGATCTACGAATGAGCCTTGAACTTTTTTGAACGATCCTGTCTTATTGTAACGTTTGATGCAGTGTATTCTTTTCTAGATGTGAACTGATGTACGAATGAGCCTTGAACGTTTTTGAACGATCCTGTCTTATTGTAACGTTTGATGCAGTGTATTCTTTGCTGGATCTTCCATTGAGATCTAGTCGTTTTCATAGGTGTTCTTGGCGCCATGTTTTTAAAAATTATGGTAATTGCATGAAACGTGTGCGCGGCCTTTTTTGTCGGTTTTATCTCCCTGTTTTATTTTTATATTATTCTTATGAATATATATATATATATATATATATATATATATATATATATATATATATATATATATATATATATATATATACATCCCCTCTCAAGGATGCGCTAAATAACAATTTCCCCAGGATAAGACACACCATAACTTTTGACAGTTCTTTGTATTATTCAATTATCGAAATTCTTGATTGATATCCAAATCGAAAACTCGAAAAAATTTGTTAATGTAACGAGAAAACATGGAATTTTTTTTCTGAATGATTTCTTATTCCGGATTAACATTCATGGAGTAAAAAAGAATAAATAAACGGAACCAGATTGTCATTTTTTGGCTTTTTATACCTTAAAGAAATCGAACGAGAGAGAGACAGAAATAGAGATAGAGAGAGAGAGACAGAGAGAGAGAGAGAGAGAGAGAGAGAGGGAGAGAGAGAGAGAGATAGAATAATCACCCTACAAATATGACATTCCTTTCCAGCTTTGTATTTCGGATGACTCGTTCAGTCCGAGGACGCCAGACTCTGGCGCCCGGACGCCGCATCAAAATGGGAAATGAATTCCATATTTATTTCATGAGAAGAACAAATCATAACGAGTTGCGTAAATTACAAATTGATTTTCTACGGATGCTGATTGGCTGATAGAAATTCCTGCAATTTATGTAACGCTCGGTAATAATTCTGTCCAATTCGCCGCTCGTACGATTAGATAGACCTAAGCATCATATATTAATATAGACACAGTGTTCGTATTTTACATTATGCATATATATATATATATATATATATATATATATATATATATATATATATATATATATATATATATATGCAATTGATAAAGAACAAGAAAAGAATTACAACACACACAAACACACACCCATATATATATATATATATATATATATATATATATATGCAATTGATAAAGAACAAGAAAAAAATACAACACACACAAACACACACACATGTATATATATATATATATATATATATATATATATATATATATATATATATATATATATTAGTAGTAGTATGTTTTTAAAGGCTGTGGGCAATGCAAATTCCGAAAATAGTAAGTCACATTTCGTATTCGATTTATTATTTTTGTTCCTTCCAGCTTACATCTTAACCGGAATAGTTGCATTGCCCACAGCCTTTTAAAAACACACTACTACTATTCCCAGCAATGCTTCAAGCGTGCGCGTGTGTGTGTGTGTGTGTACACACACAGATACATATATTTGTTTAGTATCATTTTTATTTATACAAACAATTTGGCTACAAATTCGCAGACATGTTTCTGTTTCGGCTCAAACTTGACATTGGTCAAGCTTCTTCAGACTAAGATATTAGTGTAAAGGTGGTTCTATTGAAGACACATCAGTATAGATACAAACAATCGACCTCCCTACCAACAGGTGCGAACTTGCAACCCTGGGCCTTTAACTCAACGCTGTTAACCCCTTTGACTAGTAGGTCAGCTGCGCGATTGAGACGTGTAAATACGGTATTAATACAAATTCGTACCGGTAATTACATCTAAACCGTTCAACCAAGGGAAGGTATCTACAGCATTTACTATGTTTTAATCAAAGTAAGCTCCCTTTATAAAGTGGACACAATTTATTAATAATTAAATATTTAGATATTATTTGTCTATAGAAAGCTTATATCGTCGTTTGAAGACTCATCAGTATAGATTTACTTAACTGGCCTACCTACCAACGGGTTCGAACTCACAACCATGGGTTTTGTAACCTAACATCGTTTATCCCTTTGATAAAAGATAAGAGAATGAAAGGGTAAGCTGACCGATTTCGAACCTCGCTCAATAGAGCTAGACCAAGGTTAAGATTAAGAGAGAAAAAAAGGCTATGGGTATTATAGCGAGGGAAAGGGTGAAAAAAGATTTTAATCAAATAGAAACTACATTAAGTCCGCTAATCTTTATTTATGCAGTCCTCATTGGAAATTAAGAAATTAAAATAAGGAAAAAAACTATAAAAAGGCTAACAGCACAAAGACGAAAAAATAAGACACAACTCCTGATGACGATCAAGAAATCGAAAGCGCTTCAGAAATGACCGACGCAAAAACACTCGAAGCCATAAAGTTTAAACTAACACTTGAAAACAGAAAACTGGCTCGTCGCGTGGAGAAGCTAACCAGGAAAATAATGAAACAAGGCCTACACACACACACACACACACACACACACACACACACACACACACACACATATATATATATATTTGTATATATATATATTTGTATATATATATATATGTGTATATATATGTATATATATACATATATATAGGTATATATATATTTGTATATATATATTTGTGTATATATATACATATATATACATATATATATATATATATGTGTATATATATGTATATATATGTGTATATATATATATTTATATATATATGTATGTATATATGTATATATATATATGTATATATATATGTATATATACATATATGTATATATATATATGTATATATATATATATATATATATATATATATATATATATATATATATATGAAGAGAGAGAGATAGAGAGAAAGAGAAACTTAAAGAATACGGTGCGGCGAGACGAGCAAATGCTTGATGCTGAGATCGAACCCCGACTTTTTTGGACGCGGGAATTCTGCAAGTCATGAGGAATGGAACTCGTTATGTTAATATAAACAATATCCGTTACAGAGAGTGCTCTATTCATTTACGAAGAGTTTCTTCCTAACCCTTAAGGGTAGGTGGCGATTTTACTTACCAGATTGATCAAACTACAAGGGTTGTTGTCACGTGTAGTAAACCAAAGACGGATTGTTTCGCCGTATAACAGCTAGCTCTTTAATGTCGCTACAGATAAGTGCTTTAAGCTGAGATCGAAACATAACCGTTTTTTTTTCGACAGTTATGGCTATATCGGACAGTCTGGTCGAAAAACTTAAAAAGAATCACATGGTATACCTTCTAAGAACACAGAAAACATATATGAATTCAAATATTTAACAATAGAAAACATCTTTCTTCAATAAATTATTGAGTTTTTAACTAGAAATAAAAAAACATATTTGTTTAATCAACAAGATGTCAATATACAAAAAAGTAACACTTAACGAAAACTTTTAATCTGAAACTTTTACATAATATATAACATTCACTAGCATAATATATAACCCTAACTAGCATAATATATAACATTAACTAGCATAATATATAACATTCACTAGCATAATATATAACCCTAACTAGCATAATATATAACATTAACTAGCATAATATATAACATTCACTAGCATAATATATAACCCTAACTAGCATAATATATAACATTAACTAGCATAATATATAACATTCACTAGCATAATATATAACCCTAACTAGCATAATATATAACACTAACTAGCATAATATATAACACAAACTGACATAATATATAACACTAACTAGCATAATATATAACCCTTACTAGCATGATATATAACACTAACTAGCATGATATATAACCCTTACTAGCATGATATATAACACTAAATAGCATTATATATAACACTAAATAGCATGATATATAACACTTACTAGCATGATATATAACACTAAATAGCATTATATATAACACTAACTAGCATAATATATAACACTTACTAGCATGATATATAACACTAAATAGCATTATATATAACACTAACTAGCATAATATATAACACTAACTGGCATGATATATAACACTAACTAGCATTATATATAACACTAAATAGCATGATATATAACACTAACTAGCATGATATATAACACTAACTAGCATGATATATAACACTAACTAGCATAATATATAACACAAACTAACATAATATATAACACTTACTAGCATGATATATAACACTAACTAGCATGATATATAACACTAACTAGCATGATATATAACCCTAACAAGCATGATATATAACCCTAACAAGCATGATATATAACCCTAACTAGCATAATATATAACACTAACTAGCATGATATATAACACTAACTAGCATGATATATAACACTAACTAGCATGATATATAACACTAACTAGCATGATATATAACACTAACAAGCATGATATATAACCCTAACTAGCATAATATATAACAATAAATAGCATAATATATAACACTTACTAGCATGATATATAACCCTAACTAGCATGATATATAACACTAACTAGCATGATATATAACACTAACTAGCATGATATATAACACTAACTAGCATGATATATAACACTAACTAGCATGATATATAACCCTAACTAGCATGATATATAACAATAAATAGCATAATATATAACACTTACTAGCATGATATATAACCCTAACTAGCATGATATATAACACTAACTAGCATGATATATAACACTAACTAGCATGATATATAACACTAACTAGCATGATATATAACACTAACTAGCATGATATATAACACTAACAAGCATGATATATAACAATAAATAGCATAATATATAACACTTACTAGCATGATATATAACCCTAACTAGCATGATATATAACACTAACTAGCATGATATATAACACTAACTAGCATGATATATAACACTAACTAGCATGATATATAACACTAACTAGCATGATATATAACACTAACAAGCATGATATATAACCCTAACTAGCATAATATATAACAATAAATAGCATAATATATAACACTTACTAGCATGATATATAACCCTAAATAGCATGATATATAACACTTACTAGCATGATATATAACACTAACTAGCATGATATATAACACTAACTAGCATGATATATAACCCTAACAAGCATGATATATAACAATAAATAGCATAATATATAACACTTACTAGCATGATATATAACCCTAACTAGCATGATATATAACACTAACTAGCATGATATATAACACTAACTAGCATGATATATAACACTAACTAGCATAATATATAACACTTACTAGCATGATATATAACCCTAACTAGCATGATATATAACACTAACTAGCATGATATATAACACTAACTAGCATGATATATAACACTAACTAGCATGATATATAACACTAACAAGCATGATATATAACCCTAACTAGCATAATATATAACAATAAATAGCATGATATATAACACTTACTAGCATGATATATAACACTAACTAGCATGATATATAACACTAAATAGCATATTTGGCTTAAGAAATAGAAAACAGTATAAACTACTGTTTTATTTTTTAATTACAAATGACGAAAAGATAGTTCTAAAAAAATCTAGTTTTGACTTTTGACAGGATTTTATTTATCTCCTCTCTAAGAAGTTAGACACAAGATCAAGTGTGGTTTTCAAAAGGCAGCGCACTATTACTTGCGCGCTTAGTCCTACAAAAATTCCTGAGCAGCCCAGTCAGCATTCCCCGGTCGTGGCGCCTCAGGCGATTAGCAATGAATTACCAAGTTCTCAAAGGGAAGGTAAAGCCTGGGAGTGTGAAACTCCTGAGATCGAACAGGACCATACCTGAGCCCAACAGCAACAAAGTCGCTGTCGGCTGATTATCGATGACTGATATGAATAAAACTGACATCATAGATAAGTATACTGACAAGATTATAATCCAAATGTAATTCATCATATTATATTGAAGTTCAGCTGAAATAAATTTGATGGGTGAGAATCCTCTTTCAGAATGACATTTTCTCGAAGCAATGAGGGGGAAGTGTTAGAAGATAAAAAAATATCTGCTGACTGACTGGAAATGTTGCATCCAGTAAAATACCCCAAATGTTATATATCTCGGCCTGTTTTAGGTATGTCTTGTTCAGGGGCCTTTTTTCTTTTTTAGGGGGGTTATACAAACAGAGATCCCATTTATAGTACACTATGTGAAATGTATGTTATTTTCTGATATCTTGTTTCAAATAATTATTGTTTTAATTGTAAGTTTTATTTTTTTAAATAAGAATGTTTAAAACATTTGTTGTAATTTTTTTCAAATATAGACTGACATTTTTTTCTCTACTTTCTTTCAGGTGCTGACGATGGATTGAGAAGCAAGCGTTTCATCCGATTCGGCCGAGCTTTGTCCGGTGATGCCTTCTTACGATTTGGCAAAAATGTTCCCGACCTTCCTTTCGAAGACAAACGGTTTCTTCGCTTTGGACGGGCAGCTCCACAGCTTGATGACTTGCTCAAACAAGCCCTGCAGAGAGTGGAGAGCCTCCAAAAGGTTGATGAAACCAACGTACGACGGAAGCGATCGACGGATGCCGCCCCTCACAGCAGCAATGCCGAGAGCGCCGAACCAAAAAACGAAAGCGCCGCCAAAATCACAAAGAGATATGCCGTCGAGGATACCGAAGACACAGATGTGAAGAGATTCATGCGCTTTGGGAAGAGATTCATGCGCTTCGGTCGCAACCCGGCTGATCTTGCTCAAAACAAACTCAACGAGAAGCGATTCATGAGGTTCGGACGTGACCCCGAGAAGAGGTTCATGAGATTCGGAAAATCCGACGATAAGAGGTTCATGAGATTCGGTCGTAACCCGGCTGATGCTGAAGACGAACTTGAAGAGGAGAAACGTTTTATGAGATTCGGACGCGGCGGCGAAGAGGATGATGAAGATATTGAGGATGCTGAGAAGCGATTCATGAGGTTCGGACGTGACCCTGAAAAGAGATTCATGAGATTCGGAAAGAACAACGGCGGTGTCGAAGACAAGAGATTCATGCGTTTTGGGCGCAACCCCGAAGAGCAGGAAGCTGACAAAAGATTCATGAGGTTCGGGCGCGGGGGAGCTGAGGACGGCGAGGGGATGAACACAGAGGACAAACGCTTCATGAGATTTGGGCGATCAGCAGAAAAATGCAAAGGTTGTTTGGAAGGTTAAATTAAGGGCTTCATAAATCCAAAATGTAACGTCCCTAGTTTTGGTTTTTATGCCGAACAAGAGACAACAGAAACACAGAACCATAACCCTCTCTTATGATTAAAAGCTTTCAATTCAATACCACAAAGAATGTAACTCGGTATTTGGACTGGCACATGAAAAATACACAAATACACGCATACACCTTCTCCTTCTTTCTCTTCTTCTCTATCTGTTTCTCACTCTCTCTCTCTTCCCCCCTCTCTCTCTCTCTCTTCAAATACAAAGGACAGTTATTGTTGCATCATAATATGTCCTCTTTATTCCGGTGGTCAAGGTACATCTAACTCTTCAATAGGACTGGACACGATTCAGAGATCTGGTGTGTGTCTGCGTCGTTCCGTTATTTGAATGCGCAGCTAATGTGGATGCTTTCTATGAAGAATTTCAAAAACGATCGGATTTGGAAACAAAGCTTTCCAAATACAAAACAACAAAACCCTTGAAATGCCACCGTGGAAACTGATGTTGATGATCTGTTTTCATTAATAATGAATGTAAATTTTGTAGGTAATAAAAAATTTTAATATATATCCTTAATATGTGTTTTCCTCCGATTTCATTTTTGAACTTTTATTGTGAGTTCTTTATTAAACTGATTTCATTTTTGTTTATATTATTAAAATGATTAAAATGACATATGACAATTTAAAAAAAAAATCTGTTCAGCATATTTATTTACATAGATAAAAATTGATTTTTTTAAAACAAAATAAGAAACAAAAACATTACACTAATCCATTCGGTGAATAATTTAACAATAATATTAATAATTCAATTTATAATTAATAAATCCCGTATTCGTCACTTGGTCATTGTTTAGTTCAATATCGAGAACTCCTGATTCTTTATATATAATTGTATCAGAGTCCATAGTTTTCTTCGAATGTCCGGCTAGCTTGGCAGGCCGAGAGCAGACTCAAAGCGTTTCCACGAATAATAGCGATAGAGAGGCGCTCGTAAAGCCAAGACAATTCGCAATTGTATCCGGTGTTGCGCGTCATTAATAGACCAAGGCTGCCGAGGAAGTCGCGTGTGGCAGGGCCAATCACTCCACTCGTCTCCACAGCGATCGGTTGAAATACAAATCTATCGAGAAGATTGGCATATTTTGACCGCTTGCGGCTGTCTGCTGACGTTGCTACATGTCCAGGGTTTGTTGCCGATTCTATCACTGACGAGAGCGCAAAAGTGTCGACACAAAATTATTCGAACTACTATCTTCATCTTAGATGTTATTTTCGCGACGTTTCCGACCTTCTTCAGGTGCATATATTCAAATTTGGAAACGTCCCAGTCGAACTTGGGAATCTAGGAATTTTTATGTAAAAATTCGGAAATCTGGACGGAATTTGAAATTTAATAGTTTTATTTAATCCCCGACGCTGGAGTTTTCCGATGTTGTCAGCCATGCCAATGAAACTGTGTTGATATATGTTAGCTTAAGTATCATTACCTATAGTGAAACCAGCTTCTGTAGTAAAATTAAGAAAGGACCGCAGCGAGTGAACAAGACATTTCAAAGAAGCATAGCATATGTTGGACGATTATTGCCTCCTAATTAAACCCAGTATATGAGTAAATACAATATGCGAATACACTCGGGCAATTTCATGTAGTACTTACGTTATCATCCCCATTTTTGTTAAATATGGAATCGCCCAATCGCCGAAGATGCAATGAAAGAATAAGTAATTTCCTAAATTTCATCTGATATCGTTGTTACGTCGAATATGGAACTAAAACTAGAATATATTTTCTTGACCGTCGGGTATCTGTCTTTTCAAAAAATAGCACAATAATATTGCGGGGTCTGCGTTTATCGACTGCAATTATGTCACAAACTTCAACAAAGGTTTTGGAGATAGAATCCCATAACTAGACATACTCTGAAACTGTGTTAACCAGAATAGTTAGATAAGTATGTTGTACTTTAAACACATGTGGTGCAATAATATTGCAAGGTCTGCGTTCGTACTGTACGTCAATAGAATAAAAACATGTCATAAACTCCTACAAAGGTTTCAGGGATAAAACCCCATAATCAGACATATTCGGAAACTACATTAACTAAAGTAGTTAAAGGCAATTTCATGTTCGTACGTACGTTCTCACCCTTCACCACTTTTTAAAAAGTGGAATCGCCCGATTGCCGAAGATGCAATGCAAAAAAGTATTTTTTTAAAAATTTAATCTGATGTCGCTGTTGAACGTGGAACTAAACTAAATTTCCTTGACCTTCGGGCTAGGATCAAATTGTAGTATCTGTTCTATCCAAAGATGGTAAAATAGCATTCTGGGGTTTCTGTTCGCGCTGGATGCCCGTAGGATGGAAATATGTCACAAACTCCTACAAGAGTTTTGGAGACAGATACCCCTCCTCTCCATAATCAGATATATTCTGAAACTACATCAACCAAAGTAGTTAGGTGAATATGTTTTAATGTGTACAATGAGATCGTGAGGGGCTGGGTTTGCGTCGGACGTCCATAGAATGGAAATGTGTCATAGACTCATGTGTTAGCATTGCAGCAATATACAACAAATGAAGGATGCAGCTGTGGAATTTCCACAGTTCCCGCTAGTAATTAGTAGATTAGAAAACCAGTAAACAAAAAATTGTGAAAATAACAACTGAGGTGAGAATGGTAATCCGAATAATCTAAATAATACAAATTATCAATCCTCATCTAAAAAAAATTCAGAAACGAAATATTTAATTTATGTTGGTTTCTACAATGATAATCGCTTTCTATATCTCGCTTTTTATTTACCGCCATTTTTGCTTTCTTTCATATTTATCTGCCGCCATTTTAGCTTTCTTTCGCATTGGAGCTTTTCAGTTTAACAGAATAATTAATGTAAACATATTAAAACCCTTACGCCTGTTTTAAAAAAAAATAAATAAAAATAAAAATAAAAAAAAAATAATAATAATAATAAAATGGAGACAAGACAGAGTCGCTCAGGTACTACACTGGAATATATGCAAACTTTACGAATTGGACCACAATGAAAAGTGGTATAAGCATAAGCCAGAAGTGGTACAAGAGAACGACAATGTCAAACTTCTTTGGAACATGTGCATACAAACTGACAAGGTTTTTGAGCATTCTAAACCCGACTTAATCTTTCTGAACAAAAACAAGAAAACTTGTTTAATAATTGATATAGCCTGCTCCTTCGATACCAGAGGGCAGGAGAAAGAACACGAAAAAATAAATAAATATCAAGATCTAAAATAGGAATTAGTTAGACTATGGAAGTGTAAAGAAGTAAAGGTGATCCCCGTTGTGATTGGAGCGCTTGGAACCATAACGAAAATCCACCATAAATTGGTTAAACAAATTTACGAGACAATTTTTTTTCCAATTCTGCAAAAGGCTTGCCTATTAGGTACGGCGAAAGTGTTAAGGTACAGCTTGAATATCTAAGGTCAAGGAAATTGACTTGATGTTCAAAAAATACAAAAAAGCAAAACCCCAACTAAAAACATCCAAAAGTTGAGACTACTATGAATAATAATAATAATAATAATAATAATAATAATAATAATAATAATAATAATAATAATAATAATAATAATAATAATAATAACATGTTCATAATTAAGCGTGATAGTCAGACAGACCCAGCAAATGCGTGGATGCATCTAAAATGCACATTTCAAATAAGGCGTGACAGACCAACGGAAATACTGTGTCAAAATTAAACATGTTAGACCGGGTGACAGACGACGACGTCCATTATGCCAACAAATAAAATTTGTAACATAGAGTTCAGCAGTACACAATATTATACTTTTACTCTCCTGCAACAGTAAAAAATAATATTAACAATGAAGCAAAAGTAAACATACGATCCACAGAAAATAATTGTAAGTGTAGGTATAATCAAATTATCATATTTAAGAGTGAAGAATATAGAAAAGAAATTACATTGTTTACATATATATACGAACAAAAATGAAAAAAATATTAGCTTTAATATCAATTTGGATGTATTAAAAGTATTCCCTCCTTGCAAGATCAATAGTAAAAACTGTAACTTAGAGGAAACATAACAAATACAAAACTTAAAACACCTAATGAAGTTATTGAACAAAAATCAAGAAATTATAGCAAAATGCAGACACATAAAAATATTTGCTGTGCTATTAAGCTCATATTAAGGAATAGACAAATCGTAGAATAATAAATAGTTGCCAAAGATAAATGATAAAAACTGTAACTTATACTTAGATTAAAACATATCAAATCCAACACTTAAAAAAACAAATTCAGAAATTATAGCAAAATGCATATAATTCCTGCTTTGCTATGAAGCCCAGATTAAGGAATAGAAAAATCATAGAATAATAAATAGTTGTCTAAATTATTTAAAATGAATATTGTATATAAAACAAAACATAATTTTCCATTCTAAACAAATAATTAACAATTAATATAAAAGGAAATATAAATAAAAGATAATTGTTTGTTTGTTACTAAAGAATTAAAAACCAGAAGTAAATAATATTAAAACAGATTACTGGATATATAAATTTACAAAAATAAAATAAACAAATACATATGGGTAGATAACTTTAATGTCTCCGGTCTCATGTTCTTTGATACTAAATGACAAAATTTTGATGGTCAATGAAAACAGTGAAACTGAAAAAAATTGTTAAAACTACTTGTATTTAATGTATACTAGGTGACTCTTTCGGGCATTGCCCAGGATAAACACTAAATTAATATTAAGCAAAGGATTTAGATGTAAAAGAGGAAACATTGGATGATGAATGCTTATATTGAAAACGGAACTTTTAGGTATTTAGTCTGATCCGCTACTATAAGCTATATATACGAAGCTAAATCTTATTAAATATAATTAAATTGTTTCTGCTTCTATTAGTTATTTTTACTGATTATTGAAATATGTCACCATTGTACAATAATTCCCAGTTGGATACAATCTCATTTGACAAAATGTGAATAGAAAAACAATTTTGCTGTTAACAACATGAGGCAAGTTTCTACAAAGGAAACTGAAACATCAGAATGAATAACTGAGTTAGTATGCCGCATACTGTCAGTGAGAGTATATGCAAAGTTTATAGCCTCTTATACATATATATATATATATATATATATATATATATATATATATATATATATATATATATATATATATATAAATAAATATAAATGAAAGAAGAAACATAAAGATGTATAAATGACAAATCTATTTCAAATTCGATTGTTCAATGCAAGGTATACTCGGTAAAAACATGTTTATTTTTCTTTCCTTAAGCCAAGGCTTTTCAAAGATTAAAATCTTATCATCAGAGGAATTACATAGATGGATTAGTTGACAGTTAAAAAAAAAATTACAAATTTGAAAAAATATAAAGTAATGGAGAGTAAGAGTATGCGTGCAAAAATATGAATAACTGAATTTGTATGCCGCATACTGTCAGTCGGAATGTATGCAAAGTTAACAGTCTCTTATACACAAACACACACACACACACACACATATATATATATATATATATATATATATATATATATATATATATATATATATATAGTATACAAACATATTTTTTAATTATTTATGAGTAACCGTTTCCAGAGCAACCTAATGTAAAATATTGAATATTCTGATTTTCTAGGTTAGTAAAAAATAAATTTCAATAGAGCTATAAATAATATAAAAATACTTTTGTTCAAGTATGCTGTGAATCTTCTCCAGAAATACGTGTAAGATTTTTTGCACCAAAACCTCCATAAATTAACAGTATTATATTACTCAAATCAATATATACATATACACACACACACACATACATATATATATATATATATATATATATATATATATATATATATATATATATATAACTTCTTTGTAATATAGCAGGAAAAATCCAGCAGAGTGCTCGATTAATTAAGAATTCAAGTTAAAAATTAAAAATTAAGAGCGTAATATTTATTTATTTTGGTACAGAAAAATTAGTTCAACATTCGTACCGTCGGTTTCAAGCACAGAAGGACTTAGCCATCCATCTCTCTTCAGCTTCTGTTGTCATCTGTCATCAGAAGCTGAAGAGAGCTGGATCGCTAAATCCTTCTGTGATTGAAACCGACGGTATGAATGTTGTACTAATTTTTCTGTACCAATATATATATATATATATATATATATATATATATATATATATATATATATATATATATATAATTTTATTTATTCATGCCAATGACCCTGCAAAAACAATCCAAAATTATAACTTTCATTGGTTCTTTTATTTTATTATTTCCATATTCCGGTGGATAGTTATCATCTTACATACAAAAAAACAATTTTTCCAGATTAAATCCTAACACTTGTTTCTTGAAGATTGGAACAAAATTACATATCAAAAGTCCAACCGTCAATCATCAGAGAATATACGAATAGGTAGTAAAATTGTAGCAACAACTTACATAATCACACAACAGAAGAAATAAACGAAGAAAAAATGGTAGGAGGTTTTAAAATGAGTGTTCAAATAAAAGTTTGGTATTTGTAGTACATAAAAAAGTCATGTGATAGAAAAGGTAGCAAACACAAATATACCCCACCCCGGAAAGAAAACATTTAGAATGGTTTACCATCTGCCAAGATAATATATATGCTCTGAATCTTCTAATAGAACTTCATTGAGATTGTAATTGGAAATTTTCGGATACAGTAAGGAGTATGAAATTAAAAACATACATTCCTTATAATACCCTATAATATATATATATATATATATATATATATATATATATATATATATATATTAGACATGTGTCGTTGAAGACCACGAAGTTCTCCCTCTTTATGATCTTTCTGCTCAGTTTCTCGACTCTGCGAACGATTCGTCGGGTTTCTGGTATCAATTGATAGGTCATGGCGCCTAATGTTGTGTCTTGGGCCATTTCTCGAGCGCTTTCGGTCTCGCGACCGTCTTCAGGAGTTTGTGTGTTGTTGTTGTTTGTAAAGAGCCGTATTTATCGTTTTATTTTTGGTATATCTAATTTTTTGCATATGTAAATATACATACATATTTATATATATATATATTTATTCTTTTATTTACTTATTAATTTATTTATTTATTTGTTTTATTTATTTTATTTTTCATCTATTATTATTATTATTATTATTATTATTATTGTTGTGTATTTATTGTAAAAGACTGATAAGGCGTTAGTACCGATTGTGAATGCTATTTTATTAATTGTGGGTTGTAATTTTTTATCTATAGGGCTTCATATACATATATATATTTGTATACACGTTTATTTATTTATATATATATTAAATATTTATATATATTACATAGTTATATATATATATATAATGTATTTCATAAAAAAATTAGATGTTATTATTTATAAAATAAGAGATGGCTTTTCTAGACGTATCTTAAATACGATATGCGTATCAATATATTCATATTAGGAGGTGCCATAAATAAGATATTCATATTAAGAAGTGTTATAAATAAGATATGCGTATCATGTAGCATCATAAATAAGATATTTATATCGAGAGGCATAATAAATTAGATATGTTTATCATCAGGCATTATAAATAAGATATTCATATTAAGAGGCATCATAAATAGGATAGTCATATAAGGTGTCATAAATAAATAATGCTTATCATGAGGCATCATAAATAATATATTTACATCGAGGGGTGTCATAAATAAGATATGCTTATCATGAGGCATTATAAATAAGATATTCATATTAAGAGGCATCATAAATAAGATAGTCATATCAGGAGGTGTCATAAATAAGTAATGCTTATCATGAGGCATCATAAATAAGATATTTATATCGAGGAGTGTCAACAATAAGATATGCTTATCATGAGGCATCATAAATAAGATATTCATATTAAGAGGCATCATAAATAAGATATTTATATCGAGGAGTGTCATAAATAAGATATGCTTATCATGAGGCATTATAAATAAGATATTCATATTAAGAGGCATCATAAATAAGATATTCATATCAGGAGGTGTCATAAATAAGTAATGCTTATCATGAGGCATCATAAATAAGATATTTATATCGAGGAGTGTCATAAATAAGACATTCCTATCAGGAGGTGTCATAAATAAGATATTCATATTAAGATATGTCATAAAATAGATATGCGTATTATTATGCATCATACATAATATATTTATATCAAGAGGCATAATAAATAAAATATGCTTATCATGAGAAATTATAGATAATATATTTATATCGAGAAGCATAATGAATAAGATATGCTTATCATTAGACATTATAAATAAGATATTCATATGAAGAGGTGTCATAAATAAAATATGCGTATCATGAAGCATCATAAATAAGATATTCATATCGAGGTGTGTCATAAATCAGAGACGCGTATGAGGAAGCATCATAAATAAGAGAAGCGTATAGTGAGGCATCTTATATAAGAATTGTATATCAAAAGGTGTATCAATGAGACAATTTCATGAAGTAACGTCATAAATAAGATTAGCTTATCATATAAATGCGAATCAGAAGCCATAATAAGTAAGAGATGTGCATCACAATACATCATAAATGTGCTAAATGTAAAAAAAACATATAAAATGAGAGATACGTATCAAGATCCATCACAAAAATAGAGGTATCTTAATTAAGAGATGTGTATCGAAAGACATCATAAATGGCATATGTCTATCAACAGGCGTAATAAGTAAAAGATGTGTATCAAGGTGAATCATGAATTAGAATTGCCTGTTAAAATGCGTCATAAAAGATATGCTTATCAAGAAGAGTCATAAATAAGAGACGCGTATAAGAAAGGCATCATAGATAAGACATTCGAATTAAGACGCGTCATCAGTAAGAGTTGCTCATAAAAAGTCATCATAAAAAAATATGCGTATCAAGAGGCAGCTTTAGTAAGAGATGCGCACCAAAAAACATCATAAATAAGATATATGTATCAGTAGGAAACATAAATAACAGATGTCTGTGGACCAGGGACCAGATTGATAGAGGCATCCAAAGTAAGGAGTTGTGCAGCTAGATGCTTGTTTACATTACATTTAAATGTATGCATGTTGGAACAGACAAGGAAACAGGGAGCAGGAAGGGAATTCCAAAGGCAAGCGGTTCGAAGAAATCAGCTATTAGAGCTAAAAGCTTCCCGGCATCTGGTGAGCTCTACGATGAAGGGGTGTAATTTTGTTTATGCTTGTCAGCTTGGTCGGGGTATTTACGTTGATGGGGCAAAGGTACAGCAAATACGTCAGCTCACATTCCGTTGAAGAATCTGCAAAGCAAGAACAGAGATGCAACATTGCGGCGCTGGGATAGGGGCTGGGGCTTAGTATACAGTGTGGGACCTTTTAGCTTAGAGACTCTTTTTTATCCTATCCAAAAGGGAGAGACTAGTGGTTGGTGCACCAGCCCTGATGTGACAACAATACTGCATGCATGAGAAAATGCCGGCTTTGTACATGTAGAGGATACTCACAGCCCCTTTATAGCAAAATTAGCAATACATGCCGTCAAAAGATAGAAACTACATTGAAGAGGGCAATTAAGGATAACGACCGTAGCTTTTAACATGGAAGGGGGACACAAAAGAAAAATGATAATAAGTTATTATTTATCTACCTCTCACAGCGGTAAGATGTGACACAAGGTCGGAAAGTGGGATTTGAAAAGCCAGCGCCCGAGAATTTGAGCACTCTGGCCTAAAAAAAATGCCTGGGTAGCCCCGTCGGCATTCCCCGGTAGGGGCGCTTCAGGCGATTAGCAATAAACTAACCCCTTCTCAAAGGGTGAGAAGGCAAAGCCGGAGAAGATGAACCTCCTAGAACTGCACAGGACAAACCCATAGATCGGCGTAAATCAAGCCTCGAAGGCCAAGACGATACCGGTCTATGTGGGGCAGTATCCATCGGAACAGATACTACACTTTGATCCCGGCCAAAAGGCTGAGAATAACTTATTTACAGTGAAAAACAATAGAAATGTAAAACAATTATCCTGTTAAAAATAAAATTCTCACAGATAATGTTTGTAGCAACAGAATATTCGATGATACAGAATTTAAAAGTCGTAACAGACATTTTCTAGATGCATCAAGAGTGGACTTCAATGATACACTGTCATCACTGCCTATTTCGGGTTACGCATCATATCGGCTTAGCAGCACCCTCGATCTGACGTCGGACGCGTCAGGTGTCCGCATCGAAAGCGTTTAGCGACGCACGTCAACATCGGAATTTTTTTCAAATTACGGTCGGTTCTTATGGACACATGTCTGTCGGCACCAGCCAATAAAAGCAGTTATTACCCCTCCCCACTCATATATCATGTCTTCCCGCACTTCCCGCTGTTTCAACATTGCCTCCACTTGGATTTGCATTCGGGTAAGTTTGTATTTTCAATAGAACTTCCAAATCAATCTAATTGGTACTTTGGAGACAGGCCAATCGAAGAACATATCTTATGCAATTTACTTTATTTAATGTTAAAAGTTAGGAATTTGACGCAAAACAAAATATCGGATGATACGAAATTTAGAAATAAAGAAATGTAACGCGAAACAGAATTAAAATTCCGACACACAAATGTAGATTAGAAAGAAAAAGAAATAACAATACATTGTTCGAATAGTTGAGATAGGGATGTTATTATTAATTCTTTGAAAAACAAACAGCAATACATTTCGGAACGTAACTAAAATTCGAATAATTATTTATTAAAAAATAAAACAAAAAATAGCAAACAAAAACAAATAACAGACACGCAGATACGAAGATAGATGGATGAAACAGACTGAGCTAAACAGCCAGCGAGAAATTTGTCGCATGCGTCGCACCCACCCAATCAAACTTTCAAAGGGTTAAGCTCGATAGATATAAATTTATAATTCCAGAGCATGTGTAATAAACAATAAAATGCAGATTACAGCGATGATACTTTTATTTATTAGTAAAACTATTCATTCTTTACTGATGTTCCATCATCTATTCAGAAAATAAGGTTTGCAAGCATATCCTAAATTTTCCAGAATGATAATTGGCTACATATATGTTTGTATATATGCGTAGATATATATATATATACCTATAAAATTAAATATATACATGTGTGTATATACATATGTGTATATATATATATATACATATATATATATATATATATATATATATATATATATATATATATATATATATATATCACTGCATATATACATATATAAAATTAAATAAATATTGATGACAATCTACACTAATCAGTTCATGTTTAAACACATTGGCGGTTTCTCAAGGGAAATGTTGGGAAGACGCCGAGGCGTTGAACTGCGAATTGATGGTTATAGATTATCACCAATGTTTATTAAATTTTATAAAATCCTTACTTTGCATTGAGCACTTTTGAAAAAATAATGGTTCTTTGATCATTACGTAAATATATTTGAACTTGAATAATTATATATATATATATGAGAAGAGAAGGATGAAGGTAATCCGACGTGATGGTAAAATGAAAAAGGAAAACCAAAAACTGGGTGTCTTTTATGTGTACATCAACGTTTCGTCTTTATTTATAAGACTTCATCAGGATAATGATATAGGGAAAAGATATCATGCAAGCACAGATACATGTAGGGTAGACATGTTGGGAAGACGCTGCCATTATTTTTCATTTTATTTTATTTTTCTTCCCAACATGTCTACCCTACATGTATCTGTGCTTGCATGATATCTTTTCCCTATATCATCATCCTGATGAAGTCTTATAAATAAAGACGAAACGTTGATGTACACATAAAAGACACCCAGTTTTTGGTTTTCCTTTTTCATTTTACCATATATATATATATATATATATATATATATATATATATATATATATATATAGCTATGCTGATGACGGCTGTGATATATATATATATATATATATATATATATATATATATATATATATATATATATATATAAAGAAGAACTCATGCACCTTGACCAGAGGACTAGAAAATTAATGACTATGCACAATGCACTACATCCAAAAGACGATACAGACAGACTCTACGTGAAGAGAAACGAAGGGGGAAGAGGACTGGTAAGTATAGAAGACTGTGTCGACGACACTAAAAAAGAGCTGGAGAAATACATAAACCAGAACACAGAAAGGCTTATCACCGCAGCAAGAGATACCGTCTCAACGAACAACGCAGGAAGCATCAAAACTTGACACAAACAGAAAAGAAAAGAAAAATGGGAAGCAAAACAACTACATGGACACTTCATAAGACTCACAAGAGAAGAAACCAACGCAAATAGCTGGACATGGCTAAGAAAAAGGAAACGTGAACAGTGAAACGGAATCTTTACTGATGGCTGCACAGAACAATGCGATTAGGACAAACTACAGTAAAGCTAAAATAGATAAAACCCAGGAAAACAATAAATGCAGACTGTGTGGAAAAAGAGACGAAAAAATAAATCATATAAGTGAATAGATCAAACTTGCCCAAAAAGAATACAAGAACAGACATGACTGTGTTGGGAATGAGCAGACAAATGGTACAAACATACACCAGAAACAGTACTGGAAAACGAAAAACACAAAATCCTCTGGGATATGGATATACAAACAAATAAACTCATACAAGCAAGATGTTATTATAATAGACAAAAAGGAAAAATCTTGTAAAATTGTAGACTTCGCCGTTCCAGCAGTCCACAGAGTGAAGATCAAAGACACGGTAAAACGAAGTAAATACACAGAACTAGCCAGAAAACTGAAAGGAATATAGAGTATGAAGAAAGTTAGTATAATACCAATAATCGTAGGAGCACTAGGAACAATCCCAAAAAACCTGGAGAATAGACTGAGAGAAATTGGAATCAAATGGACCATCGAAACCATACACAGCACAGCAATGATCAAAACAGCTGCAATCTTAAGGAATATCCTCTAATGCGGAAACCAACACGCATAAGCTACAAAGGCTTACTAGTCACAAGGAATTTACCACAGGGAGAAAACCAAACCACACGAAAAACACCACAACAAGAACCAAGGAACAGAAACTGGAAGAAATAGCACTTCATAATCCCCCCCAAATAAATCACACCGACCTCAGCTATCACTACACAAAAATGAACCAAAGAAACAGGAATTACAAGAAACACTATAAGCTCCTCCCTCTCCCCCACAATTTTTTTTTAAATTAAAAAGAATTTAAATTTTTTTTTTAAATAAGGAAAGAGAAAAGGAAAAACATTAAGGAATTGAAAGAAAATAAAAGAAAAAAAATTAAAAATTAAAAATTAAAAATTAATTTTTTTTTTTTAAAGTTAATTAAAAAAAATATTATTATACTTATTGATTTATTTATTTATTTTTTAAATGTTGCCGGCCTAGGCTGACACCAGACAAAATATTTGTTGAGGGTCGAGGAGGATGAGAAGACCGAGGAGAAACAGCACAAACCAGACCTCCACTGGAAAAGTGCAGATAATGCTGGGACCTTGGGGAGGCTTATTGCCATCCAAACTCCAGAGAAGGCCTATTGTCCTTACCAGCGAGAAATCAATGGTAAGAGGCTGTTGTGATACCGCATGGTTATCGAAAAGAAGTGAAGAATACTGGAAATCTGGGGAGGCTTGTTGTCACTCAGACTCCAGGAAATACCACTGGTTGTTGTCGGTGATCAATCACTGACGATGATTTGTGTGAGAACTCCTACTGAGTACAAATAATAATAATAATAATAATAATAATAATAATAATAATAATAATAATAATAATAATAATAATAATAATAATAATAATAATAATAATAATAGCTAAAACCGTAAACAGGATGAAAGAGAACAGGAAAAGATGGATTAGCGGAAATCTGACAAGCAAGGAAAGACTAAATAAGAAACATGAAGAACTAAAACAAAAGAAGGAAGACTGAGACGATACATATACAAAGCTGAACAGCCCAGTTTTGCAAAAACGTAAACATAGAAAGAACAACAACAGAACAACCGGGCCTGACAAAGACAAAATACATCTGAAGCAAGATATGGGAAAAACCTAAAAAACACAAGAAAAGTAGCAAATGGCTGAGAAACATGAAAGATAAACTACAGGAAATTGAAGAAGGAATAGAAACAGAAATGTATGAAGAAACAATTAAGACAATCCTAAAGAAAATGGGGAACTGATAAGCACCAGACCACGATGGAAAACATGTATACTGGTTTAAAAAATTCAGAACCCTACAAAAAAGGCTAGCGTAGAAACTGACGTACCAGAGTTGATAACTAAAGGAAGGACAACGCTAATACAAAAAACGCAAAAACTGGAACGATCTCAAGCAAGTACAGACCGATAACCTATTTACCAACAATGTGAAAATCCTAACGGCACAACTGAGAGAACAAATATACGTCTCCGTGAACAATCGTAGATTGCTCCTCAAGGAACAAAAAGGATGCCGGAAAGGGAAAAGAGGGACGCATAATCTGCTATACATATGTCAAAAGATCATGAAGGAGGAAAAGAGCAAGAAAAAGTATATATCCATGGCATGGATTAACTACGAGAAAGCATACGTCAGAATCCCCCAAGCATAGATAATTGAATTCTTAAAAATATACCCGACAGGATTATTAATCTCATTAAAAAAGCTTCTATTTATTTATATCTTCCTTAATCTTTTCTAATATTTCTGATGATTTGTTTCATTGTATAGTAAAAAAAAAACTAATTAAGTTCCAAATGTACAAGTACTTTCGAATCTTCGACGAAGCACCTTCAGGTGATATGAAACTAAACGCGGTGAATGAAAATATTACATTCCGAAACTAATTAATACAAGCCGCGCGTGCGTGGTCCCCCATTTGTATGTGACTCGATGTGGCGAGTGTAAAATGCAATAAATTTGGGCAATTTGGTTTTTTTTACCCCCCCCTTTTTACCCCCTTAAGGTGCGAACCAGAATGTTTCTGAGGTCAAGGATGCTCATTTTATATCCAGAACAATTGCCTCTACATTTTGGCCAGGTTTCAGAAAAATTGAATGGATGGATCAAACGTTCTGGGAGGAAAGGGTCATTTTTTGCCCTTTTTGGGGGCTTTTGACCCCCCTGGGGGCGTGAACCAGATTTTTTCCAAGGTCAGCGATACTTATTTTCTATTCGGAACAATTGCCTCCACATTTTGGCCAAGTTTCAAAGAAATTGAATGGATGGATGAAAAGTTATGGAGCAAGAAATGTCATTTCTTTGCCCTTTGGGTGCCTTTTGACCCCCTGGGGGGGGGGGGGGGTAACCAGATTGTTTTTCATAAATCGGAGAATGTCACTTTCTAACCTGACCAAAGTTACAACTTCATGCAAAATTTTAGAGAAATTCAATGGATGGTTGCGGAGAAAAATCCGGACGGACGGACATGCCTCAAAACAAGTAAGCCAATTGCATTTTTTTTTAACATAGTTCACCCCAAACAAGGCGGCCGCCACTGTAGATGTAAGGGGCTACTGAGAAAAAAGAAAAGGGGAGAAGGTAGGGGGCTCAACCTAAGTTGGGATCTGCGCAGCGAAATGTCTGTTTACATTAGTTTTAAATTTCTGCATGTCATTACTGTCGGGGAAACAGGGGGCAGTGAGGGAGTTCCAGAGGCCAGCAGCACGAGGAAAGAAGCTATTTGAGTAGAAGGCTCTCCGGCATCTGGGGACCTCCACAGTGAATGAATGAGATTTAGTTGATTGTCTAGTTAGTCTAGTGAATTACCGTCGAGGGGGCACCAGAGTAGCCAATTAGTTCATCACAGATTAAACCGTAGGTAGATGTAATACGAAGTAACCTTCTTGAGTCCCCATAGTGCGTTCTCCTTTCAACGTTTCCTGGAAAATCACTAAAAATCTACTTAAGAAAATTGTTGAAGTGTAGCCTGTATAAATTCATAAAAGTCTAACTTTTTAATATAAAACAATAATATTTACTTTAGTTCAATAAAATGTTATGTTTTTATTTTCTATCGCACTTATAAGTTGTTTTTTTTCCGGTATTGGTAAAAGAAAATAGAGCTATCTCCCTTGACCGATCAGAAACCGAAATGGTTAAAAACAAATGACAACCGATAGATAAAAACGTGTTTTTTTTAAAGATTTAGTAAATATTGGATGAATTTGCCTAATTTTTGGTGTACAGTCTTCTATTTAGCTACTACGTAAGTACATAACAAAGTGTATACATTTCTTTAGCTATTCTTTGTTAACATGTCGAAGCGAAAGTAAAGAAGCACCGAATTAATTTCATTTGTTTGTTTGTTGTTTGTTTGTTTGTTCGTTTAAAACTTAATTTTGTATTGCTGCTACTATTGATAACCTTGGCCTTTTCGCTAAGATCAAAGTGTAGTATCTGTTCCGATGGATACTGCACCCCATAGACTGGTATTGTCTTGGCCTTCGGGGCTTGATTTACACCGGTCTATGGGTATGTCCTGTGCAGTTCTAGGCGGTCCACCCTCCCAGGCTTCGCTTCCCCTCTTTGGGGAGGAGTAAGTTTATTGCTTACTGCCTGAGGCGCCCCTACCGGGAATGCCGACGGGGCTGCCCAGGCAATTTTTAAACTCCACTTTCCCAATCCGACCTTGGGTCACATCTTACTTGTGGGAGTAAGATAAAAAAAAACTGGCCTTGTGCCTAACTCCTGGAGAGGAGTAAATCAATACTATTGATAAAATGATCAATATTTATTGATTTTATACTACCAGTAAAACTAATATTTAAAGATCATAATAACGAATTTAGGTGAAAATGGCATCAGAAAAAATAGGCCCGCTACAATAGCACAGGTAGAAATGGCACGAGTGAATAAATAGAAAAAAATGGCACAAGTGAAAAATATAGATAAAAATCTAACAATTAATTTATCAAAATCTTGGATAAAATACATAAAGGAGAAAATTAAGAAATGTGTCAAATTAAAAAAGAAAATTATATCTACATTTAAAAGTGGATGAATACTCTCCGCAAACCACCTGACACATTAAATGTAATTTTAATTAAACTGCCCCCAATTGACCGGTTAGCTATGTTCTAGTATTTCTTTCTGTTTGGTCTCTTCGTCTTACCGGATTCCAGGACAAGAATTCATCTAGTCTGGTGGAGTATCCAGCTTAGTGATGTAACTTGAGGTAACATTACTTTTAGAAGGTGCCCCATTCATCATATAAGCTAGTGTATAGCTGTGTCGAGGGGATCTGATTTGGCGAAGAACTACTGACCTGATCCGCAACGGCGTTGGATTACAGTCTCTGTGATCCCGGTTTCGAGTCTAGCCATAATCCACTCTGATAAGCCGTAAGGATGGCGAAACACATATAATTATTTTCATATATATATACATATATTCATATATTTCCATCCTGTAGTGCAAAGGTTAGCGAGTACTAGATGTGCTTTATCTAGCCTCCATTCGAAACCACTTTCAAGTGGGTAGGGGAAGCATGAAAGCAAATAGCAAGTCAGACAACTTACTCTACCACCTGAAATAGATTTGGAAATAAATCTTCCATTTTCTAATAAAACGTCAATAGTGGATGGGTTTTTTCTTTAGGTCATCAGAAATGATAAGTTATAAATGAAAAATTAAATTACTGACGTAATTCTAGTATTTTATATGAATATTTTAGTAATATATCTAGATAAATAGCGAGAAAGTCTTATTTGGACTTCGAATACTATGTTATATTGAATAATTGGTCAGGGTTTACCTGACAAACCCTTGTCCAGAGAGACCGAAGACACTCGAGGTTTGTGTCTAGTAGGTAATTCAAACTCTCAAGTAGATAATTCATGTATATATCGAAGAATGTTTGGTGAAAGAGGACGACATTTTCTTCTTTTGTATTTTTTAAAAGATGGACCAGAGCCCTCCCCCCTTCCCCCCGATCAATACTTCATCAATTACAACAAAAAAACACAAAGAATTGAGTCAAGAAAACAATTTAAAAAGATTCCGTCGTCTTTAATCAGATTTCTTTCGATAACGATTTGCTTCCAATATATACATCTATATAAATGTATATATACTCTTTCAATAAAAAAATATTACTAATATCCACGGACATATATATGTTCAGTGTTCATTCCAATCGTCAGGATAGATGAAATAACTGTACTGCTGGTCGGTGGATATCGAACCCCGATTACCAAGAATTAAGAACTTTGGCTTCATATACAGGATGTTGTGACGATCACGCTTAGAAACGCGATAGAAATACGCCTTGTGCTAATTTGTAAACACAAGTAATGAGATCCATACAAGGTTTCAAATCTCTTAAAAGGAGAGAACCTTACAACGTGGCTAAATTTGAATCTTCAATTAATTCTCTTTCAAAGTGCTCAACTTAAATGGATAAAAATAAACACATACACAAATATATATATATACATATATATATATATGTATATATATATATATATATATATATATATATATATATATATATAAGTAAGAAACTAATAGTAAACTTTTAGTAGAAAGAACCTATAGTGAAATGGTAAAAGCTCAGTATACGAGATAGAGCAAATATAAAGATAAATGGACGAAGAGTGATAAACATGCAGAACATTAGATCGTTGGTTCGCCAAATGGATAAAAAAGAAACAAAAAATAAATTGTTACTATTGTTTAATAAAACATGCGTCAACGAAGAAATGCTGTAGACATATATATATATATATATATATATATATATATATATATCGTACATGTATTGTATTAGTTTCTGTAAATGTAAATCCGTAGAAACTCAAGTGTTTATAAAAAGTGCTCAATAACAAGTAGAGCTGTTTATAAGTATAAATTTTTATTTATACAAACATTATTGGTTACATATGTGCATACATGTTTCGGTTGCACTTTTCCCAGAAAGTCAACCTCCTCAGATCAAGAATTTTCGAGAAATGGATGGATTTGAAGAATTTTCTCTCCTAAATAAATCTTTTTGGGGTTTAGTCATTTTCTATTTCTTATGAATTAGTATCGGATTACCTATTCCACTTGCTGACCTTTTTTGCTAGTGGTTGTCCCGTTTATTACCCTTTATGGCGTCTCCATCACCTTTTCCTATCCTTATTTTATTGCTCACTACTTTCTGGGTTTCTTTAAACTCTTTAGCTTACCCAGTTTTACAAACTCACTTCAGTATAAATATCTTATCTATATATCAAGAATCACACATATATAAACAAACTCTAATAGATACCCAAATACAAATAAATAAACAGACATTGATATACATACACATCTAAACATGGACACACACACAGATCCGCTTGATTGATAGTCGCATCAAACAAAACCACTCCGTGTTATTTAATAATGTTTGCCTAAATGAAAATCTGCTGCCTAAATACACAATATATATATATATATATATATAATGTTCTCCTACTTAAGATCCATGTGTGGAACACTCAATTCTCTCTCTCTTTCTCTCTCTCTCTCTCTCTCTCTCTATATATATATATATATATATATATATATAAAGTTATATATATATATATATATATACTATGCGTGTGTCTATATAATCTTAGTAGATTCTGTGAATTACTAATTGGTCAGTTGGGAAACAAATATATTTTGCTGTTAGCATAAAATATAAAACAATAAATGAACATTCAAAACTTCATATTTTTTGTGAGAATTGTCAGTGTTTTATGCAGCTTTTCGATGAAATTATTGCAATATTTATTAATGATTGACAAGAGCAATATTTTGTAAGCTCCCGTCACTATTGCTCTCAATATATATATATATATATATATATATTTATTTATTCTGGTACAGAAAAATTAGTACAACATTCGTACCGTCGGTTTCAAGCACGGAAGGTCTTACCCATCCGGCTCTCTTCAGCTTCTGTTGTCATCTGTTTTGGAAATGTGAGGTCACATGACACTCTTGTTGGGACGCGTTATTTGCTCAGTGTGTTGTGTGTGTTTGTTTAAATTTAAATTTAGTGTAATAAGACCGTTGAGATTTAAAACACGAGGGAATTCAAGATTAAAGGGAATAAAAAAGGGGGATAAAAAATAAAAAAATGTTGTACTAATTTTTCTGTACCAGAATAAATAAATATTATGCTCTTAATTTTTAACTTTAATTCTTAATTAATCGAGCACTCTGCTGGGATTTTTCCTACCATTTTACAAAGAAGTTATATATATATATATATATATATATATATATATATATATATATATATATATATATATATGTGTGTGTGTGTGTGTGTGTGTGTGTACGCAAAATTTAATTTGTAAATTAATTATAACAATCTGTATATAATAAACTGGTTTATAAATTAAGTAATTAATGTTAAAATCTCTCTTGCCCTCTCTCTCTCTCTCTCTCTCTCTCTCTCTCTCTCTCTCTCTCTCTCTATATATATATATATATATATATATATATACATATATATATGTATATATATATATATATGTATATATATATATATATGTATATATATAAAGTTATGTATGTGTAGCATATATTTATATGTAAGGGATAATGGTCATAGCTAATTGACGGATAATTATGAATTTTGGAATATATATTCTCAGCAACACGGTGAGTTACATTAGCACATTATTTTAGTGTTTAGTGTTGTTGTTAATTATACTTTTAGGGGGTGTATAAATATAAAGTTATATATATATATATATATATATATATATATATATATATATATATATATATATATATATATATATTTCCTTGTACAGGATAAACTCCTAAACTAATGAGCCGGTCATTATGAATTTTGGAACATATATTCTCAGCAACAGTGTGAGTTATATTGGCGCATTATTCTTTTTCAAGTTTCAGTCATGAATGCTCAACCGTTTTTGTGTTATCGATGTTTTATGATGCGGAGGGGGGAACTTTGATGATAGACTCATCAGTATGAACTGTCATACTTAATCGACTTCACATTCACCAGAATTCACTTGCAGACTTCTATCCGTGGGCTAATTTCAAGGATAAATAATTTCTATCAAAACAATCCTCACTATTTAAATAAAACGGTGCCTCACAGCCAAAATAGTGCCAAGAGTTATTGACAATGTTTCCCATCAAGTTTAAGAAGTGATGAAATAGCTCTGTTTAGCAACGGTAACACAATTTTTATCTTTGTTATGAATTTAATAAAACGTTCGTCAAAAAACAAAAGAAGTCTTCAGAATGCACGATTATTGTGTGTGTGTTTTATTACACTAGCAGAAACCGTGTTCCGGCGTTGCCCGGGTAAATATAAAATAATAATATCTATCAAAAAAATCCTCACACGATTACTGAAATAAAACATCTGTGCTTATTATTGAACTGTTGGACATTAATGACTGAAACTCGGTGGACAATTCAGGCATATACTGAAGTCTATTTGTACCAAATATGATTGATTGTGAATTTTATTAACGATTCCACGGGTGCCAATTTTAAAGAGTAACCCTGTATCAGAATAACTTACAGGGTGATTCATAAGTCACTTCACTTAGCTATTTAACATGATTACCATATGAAGCACAAACATACTATGAACTTTTGATAATTGTTATCTTACTCTCTAATTACTGCTATTTGTTATTTTAAATTTGTTCGTTTATATATTTGTTTCTATATATATTTATTTCATAATCAATCAAATATGCTACAAAGAGTCGTAAATTCCTTGCTAAAAAGAATGGAGCTATGCATGCAGAACGAAGGTGGAAATTTTGGAAATTTGCTGGAATTTTAAACTCCCATAAATGAATTTGTTGAATAAAGTTTCTGTTTTGTATTACCGTATTTTTTAACTTTAGAATTTAAAAAATAAATAGCTAAGTGACTTATGAATCGCCCTGTATATATTACAAAATTCATAATGATCCGTTCATTTGTTTAGGAGATTACTATATATATATATATATATATCAATAAACATACTTAATTATATATATATATATATATATATATATATATATATATATATATATATATATATATATATAATCAATGAACATACCTAATTTTATAGATATATATATGTATATATAATAAATAAACATACCTAATTTATATATATATATGTATATATGATAAATAAACATACCTAATTTATTTATATATATATATATGTATATATAATAAATAAACATACCTAATTTATTTATATATATATATATGTATATATAATAAATAAACATACCTAATTTATTTATATATATATATATGTATATATAATAAATATACCTAATTTTATTTATATATATATATGTATATATAATAAATAAACATACCTAATTGTATTTATATATATATATATATATATATATATAATAAATAAACATACCTAATTTTATTTATATATATATATAATAAATAAACATACCTAATTTGTTTATATATATATATATATATATATATATATATGTATATATAATAAATAAACATACCTAATTTTTTTATATGTATATATAATAGATAAACATACCTAATTTTATTTATATATATGTATATATAATCAATAAAAATACCTAATTTTATATATATATATATATATAATCAATAAACATACCTAATTTTATTTTTATATATATGAATATATAATTAATAAACATACCTAATTTTATTTTTATATATATGTATATATAATAAATAAACATACCTAATTTTATTTATATGTATATATAATAAATAAACATAACTTATTTTATTTATATATATATATTTAACTCGTCCACAAAACCTAACGTTGGCCATTTATTAGTTTGAACTCTTATCGATGACCTGTAACTGACGATACATAGTTTTACGTATTTTTATCAAAGTTCTCTGTACACACAAGTGTAATCGACAGAGATATATTCAAATTAATATCACAGAAATGTGTCGTCAAAGAACTCAAGAAAGACATGGTGAGTTTATAAAATATTGTGCGACGTATATGTTAGAAGAATACCGGAAATGAATATAGAAAATACAGAGTTTATTCTAAAAAATGTATGCGAATTCCGGGAAGAATTATATGTCAGTCATAACATAATTACCTGTCCACATTTTTTGTTGTTTCATTCGGTTTTTGCTTTATTCGGTGAGAAATAAAACATTAAAATAATAATAATAATAATAATAATAATAATAATAATAATAATAATAATAATAATAATAATAATAATAATAATAATAATAATAATAATAATAATAATAATAATAATAATAATTATAATAATAATAATAATAATGATAATAATAATAATAATAATAATAATAATAATAATAATAATAATAATAATAATTATAATAATAATAATAATAATAATAATAATAATGATAATAATATATAGATAAATAAATAGATAGACACGCACACACACACATATACAGGGTGGCCATAAAGTCTCTTCACAATTTCTTTTAAAATGTTATGTCTTCCCTTGAAGAGTGGCCATTTTATAGGAGTTGACGTAGAAAATGTCTTTCCATTGACAAAATATCTGAAATACAAAATATTATTGTTAATAAAAACTTCAATAAATGCTGACTGAAACAAAATAATCTGCTCAAGATATCTTTCCTTATACATTTTTAATTATTAAGTTAGGTACGTGTGTTGAATACCTTAGATTTCTCCCTCGCTTTTAGAGGGCGGTCGGGTCGTCTAGTGGATGAATTCTTTCTTCTCTGCCGAGAACCACGCCGCCCGTTGTCTGCAACAAAAGCCATGACGCACTCCGAAGACAAACTCTTCTTTTAGATTTAATTAATGTTATTACAAGAGTTGTTATTTCAACTGGGAGTCATTCATTACGTCGAGAGAGAGGGAAAGAGCAAATCCTACTTTATCGTAGTTAGTTAACAATGTTTCTTAACCAAGCATAGAGAGTGGGGGGGGGGGAGGAATTCTCGCGCTTGTCTTCCCTTAAGAGAAATATTTCCCTTAGTTTTACATCGTGAATCGCACGTGCTCTCGGTTCGCCTTGCGAATCAGACTGACTAAAAACTCGCTTCTCACGAGAACGAGTGGCGTCACGGATCCTCTCTTTCCCACGCAAGGCCCGCGACGTCACAGAACCTCTCACAGGTGCAGATTGACCCTTGATCTGGGGTCTCGTCACACGGTAACCTTGTCACGTCTGTTAGCTCTGAATGTGAGAACAGGCCCTAATCTGCACTCGACTGCACCCGCGTTAACTCGCGCAAGTCAAACCAACGATTCCCAACAGATACGTCCATTCCCATAGGGCCATTATCCAACAGGTGCATATATAAATGTAGGTGTGTGTAAATGCACCAGTTTTCGTTCCTATTAAAGATTCAGTGCGAACATTTTTTTAGAAACTGCGACCATACACAAAACTGACTAAGATTGCAACCACATTTTGTAATTGCATAGTTTTTATCAATATTTAAACATTGCATATTTTGTAATTGCATAGTTGTCATCAATATTTAAACATTGCATATTTTGTAATTGCATAGTTTTCATCAATATTTAATAATTGCATATTTTGTAATTGCATAGTTTTCATCAATATTTAAGCATTGCATATTTTGTAATTGCATAGTTTTCATCAATATTTAAACATTGCATATTTTGTAATTGCATAGTTTTCATCAATATTTAAACATTGCATGTTTTGTAATTGCATAGTTTTCATCAATATTTAAACATTGCATATTTTGTAATTGCATAGTTTTCATCAATATTTAAACATTGCATATTTTGTAATTGCATATTGTAATTTCATATTTTGTACGATTGTTATCCCCATTTCTTAGCTGTTGGCCACGTTATAGAATACGAAATAGGGAAAGACTTACTTGTTCTTCCGTTGGAGAATTATCCTCACATTTATTGTAGCATATTTCCTTACATGTTGGCTTTTCCATGGAGAACTTGAGAAAAAAAACACAAGAGGAAGTTTTATCGCCCACTTTATTTTCAATGGTACAAAGTCTTTTCACACTCTTCCAAGTATCGTAGGAGGGTTCCGAGCCCACCACCACCACCACCACCGACCCCTCAATCTATGACAAAGAGCCACGTTAATTAAAACTAACAAAAGATAACGCCATTATTATAAGTTATTTATCTACCTCCCACAGCGGTAAGATGTGACACAAGGTCGGGAAAGTGGGATTTGAAAAGCCAGCGCCCGAGAAGTTGAGCACTCTGGCCTACAAAAAATGGCTGGGTAGCCCCGTCGGCATTCCCTGGTAGGGGCGCCTCAGGAAGTAAGCAATAAAATTACTCCTCCCCAAAGCGGGAAGGCAAAGCCTGGGAGGGTGGACCTCCTAGAACTGCACAGGACAAACCCATAGACCGGCGTAAATCAAGCCTCGAAGGCCAAGACAATACCAGTTTATGGGGTGTAGTATCCATCGGAACAGATACTACACTTTGATCCCGGCCAAAAGGCGTTAACCTTTTCATAACTATTTACATGCAATTTTCCACCTCACCCCATACGAATGGTGTAGCTGAAAGAACTATCTGATCACACTGACGTTAAATAGGCGACATGTTAAATGGATGGAGCTTTTCTGCCACATGACCTCATATCCTGCAACGTATTCATGTCTAGTCTGTTTACTTAAACCTCATGCGGAAAAAGCTTGTTTTTAATATTATTTTCACACACTCTTCTCTAATCTTCCTACTTTTTTTACTAGTTAAAATAAATAAATTAGATTCTGACGTGTTTTTATTTTCTAGTTATTCAGCTGGTTTTGTTTCTCGAGCCCAGATTTTTAAACCTTACAACATTGTGTTTATATTTTAGGCTTAAATTCCTCATTAAATTCCAAAACTTGTTTCGCACACTTGTTATAAGGTTTAGAAAGTTGTGGGGAAAGTGTTTGGTTTGGTTTGGTTGTTTTGTTTTACGGCATATCAACCCTTTTCGTGTCATTTAATGCTTAATCAATGTAATGACAAACGAGAACAGTCGTAACTTAAGAAAGCTTTATTCGGCATAAACTGTCAGTACAATGTTAGTGCTACTATTTATATGGTTCTCCAAAGGGGAGATAATTTAGAATAGGGAAATTATTCGTAATGGTTCATTACAATCATGTCATTTTGGTAAAGGTGTACATGCTTAACGTTCTTTATATCTTGAAATATTTATTCATGTTGTTTGGTTTGGTTGTGTTGTTTTGTCGAGCAAAACTGTTGTTTTTCTTTTTAGCTTTGCAGAACATGATTAAGTTTTTTAAAGGGAAAGGAAAAAACAATAACATCAATGTTTGGTGCATTTTAAGTCAGAAAGCCGGTATCTGTCAGGCTTAGTATCACACACACTTACAACAAATTGCATCGTTGCATGCATATAAAAGATTAATAGTTTTCGACAAGAGTTTGAAATGTCATAATTTTCGTCCATATAAATACTTGTATGGTTTAAGTGATTCATGGATTAAGATGTTTCATACAGATAAGTAGTACGTTTCGGGGGTGGCCCTCCATGGCGTCCTGGGCTGATCTCCATGCACACAGTACTATATGATGCGTCTGAGAGCACTTTTGTGCAGCTAGAGTCTACAATTATACTCTCTATAGTGAATTGCCGTCCGTGCATGGTAAAGAGTCACACGCCAAAACAGTACGGTACCCGATTCAAAGTCAACAGCAAACGGTGTTCGGTCAAATTTAGTTCCTGATATTAAATTTCATCCGTAATATAACTTCCGGCGAGAGTTTCAGTTCTAGAAATTTATTAATTTATTTATTAAATTGTTAGGCGAAAGTAGAGAATATTTAACAAATCCCCATCCCTATGTTAAGAATGGCTTTCTAAATAATAACGTTATTATATCAGCACGGTCCGTAAACTGCAAAACATTTTTTAGAAAGCTATCCTTAACATGAGGAGGGGGGATTTGTTAACCATTCTGTACTTTAACCTAACAATTTAATAAATTAATTAATAAATAAAAATTAGTACACAACTTGGAAAACCAGAAGATTGAGCGACCCAAAACAGGAACTAAATCTGACCGAACACTATTTGCTGCGAACTTTGAATAGAGTGTTCTTATAGTTCGCGGAGTCACACCTTTTACGAGATAAGTGTGTTAAGATATCATAGAATAGACAGAACCGATGCATCAAGTGAAGTCTAACCTCGATAAAAAAAAAATCACTCCATTCTTTACGAGTATATTTCCTGTTCATCGAAAAACGGTAATTTCGGCAGCGGGAATGGTGCATTACGTAGAACCGTAATACATCTATAGTAGTGGCGAACATAGATGTTACCAGCAAAGATTTAAATGATAGTTCCTAAAAATGTTAACTCATACCTGGAAGAAAAGAGTCAGAAGAATCTATGAATAATTTTCTGTGAATATTATTCAGAAGATTAACATATATGCTGATGATACAACTCTCTATTCTGATGTTGCTTCTCACCGATCTCTCTGGGATCAGTTTAAATGTGCGGCTGATCTAGAAGTTGACCTGGGGTCAGTTGTGGATTGGGGTACAAAATAATGTTTCGTTTTCTCCTTTTAAGACTCAGCTCGTGTCTTTCAATCGTAGGCGTGCCCCTTTATTTACTGAGATTCTCATGGATGACCCTGTTCTTGAGAAAAACTCGACGCTGAAATTGCTTGGTCTATCTTTCTTATCAAATTTTGCTTGGGGTTCACACTTTAGATCCATTGCTCTTCCTGCTTCTCAAGGGCGCTATGCCTAAGGTCTGGTGAGTTCCCAAGGTTTCTAAAATCTCCATCTGTAGATAAAGATGGAGGTTGTCCGAGGGAATTCACCGGCCTAAATAACTTCTCGTAATGCTGCTTCTCTCTATCGCTCCAAACACGTCATTTATCTACCTCCCACAGTGGTAAGATGTGACACAAGGTCGGGAAAGTGGGATTTGAAAAACCAGCGCCCGAGAAGTTGAGCACTCTGGCCTACAAAAAATGCCTGGCCAGCCCCGTTAACATTCCCCAGTAGGGGCGCCTCAGACGATTAGCAATAAACTAACCCCTTCTCAAAGGGTGAGAAGGCAAAGCCTGGGAGGGGAGACCGGCTAGAACTGCGCAGGACAGACCCATAGAACGGCGTAAATCAAGCCCCGAAGGCCAGGACAATACCAGTCTATAGGGGGCAGTATTAATCAGAACAGATACTACACTTTGATCCCGGTTCAGGCGACCTGAAACTAATCTCTATCTCTACAAATCTACTATCAGACCATGTATAGAGTACTGTAGTCATATTTGGACTGGTCAATCTGTGTTTCTATTTAAGGGTTATTGATAAGGAGCGGAAACGTATCTGTGATTTAATTAGTCCCACTCTTTCTTCTTCTCTGTACCCCTGTCTGTCTGTCTGTCTGTATCTCTCTTTCTCTTTCTCTCTCTCTCTCTCTCTCTCTCTCTCTCTCTCTCTCTCTCTCACACACACACACACAGACGTTATGTTGCTCGTCTCCATCTTTTCCATAAATACTACTATGGCATGTGTTCTTTAAAAAAATGTCTGATCCATTCTCTTGCTTCCTTTGTTACAGCTCGTTTGACTCGTTGGCCTAGTAGTCTTCATCAGTTAACTGTTTTAATACCTCATTGCAATACGGTTCTCTATTTCAGTGGGTTATTTCCCAAAAAAAAAATGCAAGCTTGTTCCACTCTCTTCCTGCTGACTGTTTTCCTCCTACCTATAGCCTTGGACTTTTCAAGACTAAGGCCAATAGGCATCTCATATCTTTCTGATAATCATCTTTCGGTTCTTGTTAGCTCCTTACATGAAGTGGCTTCATGCTTTGTCTGAAGCACTTTCCATAAACAAGCTGATTGATCCACGATTTGAGTCCGTAATTAAACTTATCATAATTTCCGAATCACATAATATGTGTCAATATTGTATGATGACATCTTAACTTTTGTTCACCCCACGCAAAGCATATAACCACTGAAGTGTAAGAGGCTACTATGATAGCTGCTAGATTTATAGGAAGAAAACCTGAGTGAGAAGTTAGACAGAAAGATGTTTGTTCATATTACATTTAAATTTAGGCATCTTGGTACGCTCGGGAAAGTGAACAAGGAAGTCATTTCAATAGCAAGCGGTCCTCGAAAAAAAAACTAGTAGAGTAGAAAGTCTTCTGGCATTTACAGTGAAGGGGTGGAATTTTGCTTCTAGTCGGATGGGTAAAAGTGCAGTAAATTCATCAGAGCACATTCCGTTGAAATATGAGTAAAACAAACATAAGGATGTAATACTGCAACGATTTTGACGGGGACTAATGTCGACAGACAGTGCGGGGTCAATTAGATTAGAATCTTGTTATCCTTCCCAATAGGGAGAGGCTAGTGGTTACTTCACCAGCCTAGATATGGCAACAATACTTCCTGCACGGATGATTTATGGCTTAATAGAGATATAGGATACATGCAGCTGTGAGAATTTGTCTAACTTGATAAAGGGAGCCTAACTTTTCTGCAGCGGACTTGAAAAAAAATTAAATAGCATCATTTCACTTTCGCTCGTTATGCTGTAAAAGTATACTATTGTGTGGTCTATTATTATACTAAATGTGAGTAAATCAACGTTTGTTTCTCTAAGGTATATCGGGCCTTCTCTTTCTGTGATAATTCAACCACTCTCTGATATTTCTTAATGTATCTGTGTACATTTAGAAAACGTCTGGCTCCAATTTTAAGCATTATCATCTAATTCGCATACGTGTGTCTGTACACACGACAAACACGTATGTAAATTAGATGGCGAAATAATAAGTATTTACTTCTATTCTCAACTCTATAATAAATGTCACTGTACATTTATTTGTATATGAATATATGTATATATATATATATATATTCATCCTGTCACGCAAAAATTAGGGACTAAAAAGAATGACGGACAAAGCCATTTACAGCGTTTATGAGAGAGAAGAAAGCAAATAGCAAGTCAGACAACCCCCTGTCCTCTTAAATGAATTCAGAAACAAATCATTCCCTTATTTTTTCTATACTGATTAGTACGATTTATTTCCTTTTTTAAACTTTCCAGTTTGAGACGTTATATTCTTATTTCTGTTTTTTAACTTCGTCAATTTAGACTTTCGTATACATGAATATGATAATTAATGTCTCTGTTTGGTATGGACCCTTTATAACAAGCAGTATAATTATTACTCCTTTGGGATATAGGTATGGATCATTCCTACAAAATTGCATGTTCTTTGGTCTAAAAGCCGAATAGTGACAGACACACAGAGATGGGGATTGATAATTTTGATCATTTTGATTATTCGGACTACTGTTCTCACAACGTTTCGGTCGATGTAAACTCCGACCTTCTTTAACAAGTATCCGTGGTGCAACGGATAAAAGTGCGTGGCGCAACGGATAAAAGTGCTTAATATAATCGTTTTTGATTGGCAGTCTGCTGTGGCTTGAATTTATGGGCGGTGCAATTACGAATGACTTCTATCTGGGCATGGTCATGGTTCCGTACACATTTCCAAGTTCGACCATACAGACCTGTTCATGTATATTCATTTGGTATAAAACATTTTATTTATGCGGACATATTTGGCTAAACATTTTTTTAGATCTAGTTGGGACCCAGCTGAACCTCATGAGGTACATTTTCTAGTATAAAAGTAGAAATAAAAATGGAAAGGCATTCAGATCAATCAGTTACATTCAGGTGGAGTCACGTAGTTTTGTCCAAAGAAAATGTTCAAATTAAAAAGAAACGTTTTTATTCCTAATTTTTTATGTTTTTTCAATTTAAAAAAATCTAATCTTATTCTCCAGTTTTTTTATTAGTACACTGTCGAAATGCTGTGAAAAATAGCATCCAATATGAGAATAGTAGTCCGAATAATCCAAATAATACAGACATATAGATAGTCATTTATTAGTATAGATCTCATTAAACCGTTTTGTGGAAATGTGTGTCTGTATATTCTTTATCTATAGAACGAATTCCAGATTATTTGGGGGAAATCCAGGAACCAGTTTGATTGGTCTCATTTCCAAAGATATTATTGCAATTTTGCCAGATTTCTCTTTTACCAATCAACATGTCCAAAAATGTACCCTCCCCACTTTAACAAAACAAAAGAAAAAAGGACGAGTAGTTTTAACATGTGTCCATCCAATATGCGCGTTTAGCGATGAAAACGCTTTTTCAAATTGAAGAGCGACAGACCGATCGACGGACGGAGCCTCTTAAAATGATTGTGTACCTTGTAATCTCGTTGGTACGCTCTAAGTAGTGAGCTCTATGGGTAGTGATGTGTTGTGGTAAAGGTTTTGGGGTGACGAAAAAAAAGTATAGTAATTCGAAAAAGACGTCTGAACTCATTCAGCTCTCCTGTCAAAGATGAAAGGCTCTATACTCTCTTAATCGTCACGTATCACTTAGGACTTCCTGCCTCTAACACGTTGCTCTGATTTTAATTTTTAAACTTGTAATAAAATTTTCAAACTTAAGCGTCACAAAGCACGGATAATTGTATTCCAAATTTAAACATGAAAGACAAAGGAAAATTATGTTTAAAACTAAACCGTGTCAGACCAAGGAACATTCTGTTTCAAACTTTATCCTGAGAGAATAATGAAAATTCTATTTAGGTCTAACAGAGCACGGAAATTTATATTTTAAACTTACCTGTGACAGACTAAGGATAAGTCTGTTTCAAAATTAAGCGTGACAGAGCAAGGAAAAATCTATCTTAAACTTAAGCGTTACTGACCAAGGAAAATTGTTTCAGATTTAAGCGTGATAAAGCAAGAAAACTGCTATTTAAAACAGACTAAGAAAATTCTGTTTCATAATTCATGTTACATGCCAATGCAAATTATGTCACAAAGATAAGTGTAACAGAACAAGTAAAATTCTATTACAAACATAAACGTGACATAACTAGTAAAATCCTATTTTAAAATTAAGCGTGACAGACATGAGAAATAACTGTTTCAAACTTAAGCGTGACAAACAGTGGAAAATTCCATTAAAAAAAATTAAGTGTGAAACCCTAAGAATCCTCTATTTCATGCTTAAGCGTGACAGAGCAAGAACATCGTTCTTAAACTTAAGCGTGACTGACAAACAAAAAATTCTATTTTAAAGTTAAGCGTGACATATAAGAGCAATTATGTTCCAAATTTAAGCGTGCCAGACCAATAAAACTTATTTCTCAAGCGTAACGGACTAAGGAAAATTATGTCTCAAACATAAGCGTAAACCACCAGGAAAAATTCTGCGTTACAGAATAAAGAAAAATTAAATGTTAAGCTTCGTACGTGTGACAGACTGAGAACAATTCTATTTCAAAATAAAGCGTGACAAAGCAAGCATATTTTTATCTTTAACTTAAGCGTGGCAAACCAAGGAAAATTCTGATTCATAATTTCACGTTATATACCAAAGAAAATTATGTTTCAAAGATAGCGTAACAGACGAAGTGAAATTCTATTATAAACTTAAACGTGACAAACTTAGAAGAATACTGTTTCAAACTAAAGTGTGATTAACACAGGAAAACTCTATTTTAAACTTAAGCGTGACATACCGAAAAAAATACTATTTAAAACTTAAGCGTGACAGATCGAGGAAAATTCTATTTTAAACTTAAACGTAACACACTGAGAGAAAATTCTATTTAAAACTTAAGCATGACAGACCGAAGAAAATTGTATTTTAAACTTGCGCGACAGACTGGGGAAAATCCTATATAAGTTTTATATAGAATTTTCCTCGGTCTATCACGCGTAAGTTTAAAATACAATTTTCTTCGGTCTGTCATGCTTAAGTTTGAAATAGACAGCATAAGGCCATTTTTATTTCAAATATTCGTTTTTTGAACGTGTGATTGACTCCTATTTCAAACATAAGCGTCACAGAGCAAGGAAAATTATATTTTAATTTAAGCATGACCGACCAAGCAACATTCTATTCCAAAATTTTACGTGACAGCCCAAGAAATAATTCTGCTTGTACAATTATTTCAGTTTTCGTCCGGAACATTGCATCCTGAAATAAGAAAGCGTGTACGTAACATTCAATCTATTCATAAGTGATTTTTATAAATATAAATATATAAATATAGTAAGAAGTTACCTTGTCTATAACATTCAATTTTGTAATAAGTTAGCTTATTTCGATTACTCAATTGCATAATAAGTGGCATTATCAATAACATTCAATTTTGGCATAAAATTATCTTGATTGTAAAATTATTTTAGTTTCCGTCCGTAACAGTCAATCTGGAAAGAAGAGAAAGTCTCAGTAACATTAAATTTGGGAATAAAGTACTTTGTCAGTAACATTTTATCTTGAAATAAGTTAACTTTACAGAAACACCCAAGTCAATAAGATTAATTTTTCGTAATAAATGACCTTGTTTTTCTAAAATTATTTGTCTCAATTATATTAAATAAGAATGACCTGAATTTAAAGAGTTTTGGTTTCCGACAACAGAGAAATCGGAAACAATATTAATGATAGGAATTCCTATGAGAAATTAATCAAAGTCAGATTCGGCGAATTCAAAAAAGATACTTAATGTCAAGGCTTAAGTCATCCAATCAGAGAAGCTGGCAACTTGCGTTTGGTGTCAGCGATTCGATAATTTTTAATCAACGCTTTTCTACGTTATCCTAAATCAATGATGTCCAATTGGCATGTCATCACTGGAAATTGCCTCGGAGAAATAAATAAAGTCCATGGAAGTAAAAACGGAAAGAAAAGGAAAAGAAAAGTTGGCACAGCGATTATGATTGTTTGACAATTGGGGAAAGCCTTGGCTTAAATCTACTTCCAGGTTAGGAATTATAAAGAAAAACACATAAATAAAGTTATAAAGTCGACCTTGGGTTTACTTTCGGCAGCCTCGTAACTCTCGCTTCTCTTATTTTGTGTTTTAGTCCATGAGCGATGTTTCTGAAAAAGGGGGGAAAATTGCTGTTTTGGGGGTCGGAAACAATCAATCTAAAACTTATCGTTGGCTAGTTTCTTTTTATCTTAAAGTAGATATATATATATATTGTTTAACTCCTTACGTCAAGTGGCTTCATGCCTTGTCACGAGCGATTTCAATAAAAAATATTTTTTACGTCACCCATCATATTCTATACTGTGTACATATATATATATATATATATATATATATATATATATATATATATATATATATATATATATATATATATATATATATACGATGGATGGACTCTCCCGTCTCCCATCGATTTCGACGTATGAGTGCCCGCGCGTGAATTTGTAATTGCAAGGGTTGCGCAATCCCAACAACCGCTCTCCTGAGTCGGCATTGCTTGATTCCAATGGCAAGTAGTAATACAAGACGACTGGAAACAATGCCGAGATAAGAATTCCTGATATTCCCACATGGTCACCCATTTAGTACTGGCCATGCTCGACGCCGCTTAACTTCGGTGATCTAACGGGAACCGGTGTGTCAACGTGATTGTGTCATATATATATATATATATATTAAATATTTTAATACCTACAGACATCGATGTTTCATGCTAACGTAATCTTCAGTGTAGGAACTAATTCTCAACGGTCGGTGGGCGCGAACTCCGATCACAAATCGCCACTGATTCGTAGTCGAGGGTCTTATCCCATCGGCCATAGCTAATTAGTTAGTAAATAGAGAGGAATTTAAATGTAAATAGCGAATCGGGGGTTAGATTTACCCAAGCAGTTTAAGAGTGATCTACGAACGGCGTTCGGATCGTACATGTAGCTATTTGCACTGTTTGTTATTAAAGTCACTCATTTGCACCGCTTGTTAATAGTCACTATATATATATATATATATATATATATATATATATATATATATATATATATATATATATATACATATATATATATATATATATATATATATATATATATATATAGTGAGCTATGAAAATATATTTATGGCAATTAAGCTTGCCATAAATATATTTTTTGTAGCTTACTACCTAGCTCTACTTACGTATCGAGAACTGTTGAAGTAAATACTGAAAATTGATACATAAAAAAATATATCTCCTTATAAAATTTGATGTGGATAAATGAAATACTAATATATATATATATATATATATATATATATATATATATATATATATATATATATACGAGGCCTGTAAAAAAAAGTATACGACCTTAGGCCAGAAAAATATTTCAAATACGTCACTGGGTTGGGACCCTAATCCCCTCCAAAGTAGGCCCCTTGTTCTTACACACACTTAGTCCACCAATCCACCCACTGCCGGAAACATATCAAATTATGTTTACCTACATACGCCGGCATGTCAAGCTTTCGCTCTAACTAATGTAGGAAGTGACAATTTACGATGGTCAGTGTAAACGCAAACCCCCACGACTTCAGTATAAAACAATTGTTCATTCGAAATATACTTATCTAAGTACTCTGGTTAATGTAGTTTCTGTATATATGTGGTTATAGGGGTCGATATCCAAATCTCTTGAAGGAGTTTACGACATATTTCCATTTTATGGACGTCCGGCGCGAACGCAGCCCCCACAATATCATTGTGCTATCTTGGGACAGAACAGAAATTATATTTTGACCTTAGTCTGAAGATCAAGAAAGTGTATTTTATTTCGATTTACGTTAGACATAACTGTGTATTATATATTATTTTGTATTGCATCTTCGACGATCGGGTGATCCCATTTACAAAAAAAGGTGAAAGGTAATAACGTACGTGAAAACTGTCTTAGCGTATTATTTTATGGATTCATACAACATGCCCGATCTGTATTCTTGTATGCTTGCAAATCTTGATCAACGACGAACGTTAGAACGACACGATTTTGATTTTGAGCGCATCGGATGGAGAAAATTGCCGGTCTCACTCTACCGGCTTCTATGAGAAAGTACATCACGCAACGACGTTTCTACTAGTTTGGCCACGTCGCTCGTCGTCAGCGATGCGAAACATGGCAAAGACGACGTATATCTGCCACATGGAGAGTCTTCAAGCGGCATTCAACAATGTTATAAAACAAAAAGATCCCTTGTTCTTGACCTCACTGCCCGAGGCTTGTGTGGCGAATGGCCATAGCCCGCTCGGAAACTGATCATGTTGTGCTAATGATACTTATCACCTTAAAAACTCGTCCCAAAGCTGAAGAGCCGTTGCTCAAAATAACGAGAAACTATCAGCAGGCTGGTTTTGAATCCCTCAGGGATCACATCAGCGACGCCCCATGGGGTGAAACCTTCTCACTCCCTGCTGATCAGTGTGCAAATGAGCTAACCGAATGGGTCAAAGCAGGCATTAATGCTTATGTCCCCACGCGAAAATTATTCAGCAACCCCCACTCTCCCCAAAGGTTCACCTCAGAATGTGCAGCTGCTATTGCTGAGAGACAGAAGGCATTCCGAAAATTCGGACGTCAACTACGAATAGCAGAAATTTATAGAGACAAGAAATGATTGCAAAGTAGTGATAGATGAAGCAAAGAGAAGGTATACAGAGATAACCAAAAGTCGCATTCAGTCACAGAAACTAGGTACTCGTGATTTCTGGAAAATCTACAACAGTGTGATGAACAATGGACAATCGACAATTCCCCCGCTATCAAATCACAACGATGTTGTTTGCACAGCAACCGATAAGGCGGAACTACTTGTGCAGCGTTTCGCCTTAAACTCCATATTTGACTCAGCAAACAACCCCTCCATAAATTCCCAATGCAGACTGAAGCCACACTTGAGACCCTGGTCATCACCCCATCTCAGGTCAGAGACATCATAAAACACCTTGAAATCTCCAAAGCCTGTGGGCCTGATTTTATACCAGTAATAGTAATAAAGAAATTCTTTGCTAAATCTTGTTTCCCTGATAGTTGAAAAATTGCCTCTGTGGTACCAGTCTTCAAGAATTCTGGAGATAGAGTTGATCCTCTAAACTACCGTCCAATCAGTCTACTCTCGATCTTTGCTAACATCTTTGAATTATTAATCAATCTTGCTATAGTCCGGCACCTAGCTAATGCTAAACTTTTTTTCTGATCATTAATACGGATTTATACAAGCACGATCTACTGCAGATATCCTAACGGTCATCTCTGAACGCATATATCATACATTGGACAAGGCAGGTGAAGCTAGGGCGGAAGCGCTTGATATATCCAAAACTTTTGACAAAGTCTGGCATGAAGAGCTTCTCATAAAACTAAGCAACATGACATAAATGCTAGTGTACGGCAGGGATCCATCCTTGGACCTCTACTGTTCCTGATTTTCATAAATGCCCTCTCTGATGTCATTGAGACTGAGATAGGAATATTTGCTGACGACACCACACTCTACTCTCGTCATGTGGGCAAAACTGACGCGCACATATCTGAGGCAAGGGCTGAATCCTTAGAAAATGACCTCCAGTCTATAGTGGATTGGGGTAAAAAATAGAACTGTTAATGCCGCAAAGACATAACTACTTTCCTTCAATAACTACAAGAAACCTCTTCAACCACCGATTTTCATGGCAAATGACACCCTACATGAGAGTTCATCATTCAAACTCCTCGGCCTAACTTTCATAGATAACATGAATTGGAGTAAATACATTAAAGACATTGCCAGGGCTACTGCAAAAAGGTGGGCTTCCTCTACCGTGCTAGTGAACCTCTCACACCTGAAATTATCCTATATCTCTACAAAGCCACCATCCGTCTATGCATGGATTATTGTTGCCACATCTAGGCTGGGGTATCATCCACTAGTCTATCCCTCCTCGAAAAGGTCCAAAAAAAGAATCGCTAACTAAGTAGGCCCCTCACTGTCAACCAAGCTCCAGCCCCTGTCCCATCGCCGCAATGTTGCTTCCTTGTGCCCGTTTGACAAGTACTTCAATAGATTGTGCTCTGATGAACTTGCTGCTTTGGTGCCCTCTCGACGTAAACTCAGTAGACTAACCCGACAATCTGCCAACTCCCATCCGTTCACTGTGGAGGTCCCCAGATGCCGAAGAGCTTTCTACTCCAATAGCTTCTTTCCTCGTGCTGCTGGACTCTTGAACTCCCTCCCTGCTCCCTGTTTTCCTGACGGTACTGACATGCAACACTTTAAAACTAATGTAAACAGACATCTCGCTGCACAGCTCCCAATTTAGGTTGACCCCTCCCTCAAAAAAAAACTTTCACCCTTTTTCTCAGTAGCCCCTTACGTCTAGAATTGGCGACCTGCTTTGTTTGGGTTGAACTATGTTAAAAAGAAAAAAGAAGAACTCCTAGTGAGTACAAATAATAATGAAAATATGAATACATTATAATAAAAATAAATTATTTATTGAAATAAAATAAAATTATGAATAAATAATAAATATACTTATAACGCCTATTGTATTAATTCTACGGATAAGATCACGCATGAATGTTAACACATATAATAACATTATTATTATTATTATTAATAATAATAATAATAATAATAATAATAATAATAATAATAATAATAATAATGAACGCATCTGTAAAACAAAAATAATCGGAGAAGTTAAGCGGTGCAGCCATATATATATATATATATATATATATATATATATATATATATATATATATATATATATATATATTATAA
>OY744548.1:25597992-25805492 GCA_963556195.1 Sepiola atlantica
AAAATAAGAAATTACAAGGTTTTATAGTTTAAGTATCTATCTATCTATCTATCTATCTCTCTCTCTCTCTCTCTCTCTCTCTCTATATATATATATATATATATATATATATATATATATATATATATATATATATATATATAGTGTGTGTTATAATGAAATAAATCCCAGGAGGAAATCCGGGTATGAGAGCTCAATGTAATAAACAGAGCAAGAATAAAAATAAAATATAGTAACACGAAATTACGTAATTAACGATGCAATAATTTATTTCAACCTTGTGGTATTGCCAAGCATCTAAATAAGATGATTACATTTTTGAAACTGAAAAAAGGGAGATGCACACTCGACAATTCAAATATCATTAGAGAGGGAGGGAGTGACAACATATCTAATACATATTTAGAGAGAGGGGGAAATTTGAAGCATATTTAATCTATAATTTTTTAGCGAGGAATTACATGATTTATGACAGAGAGGGAAGAAAAAGCCACATATATAAAGAGAAATTGGGAAATCGCAAAAGGGGCAGGGAGGGTATTCAATGTCTTTCAAGAAATCAGCTTAGCGTGTCAAAAATCACAAGTCTTAAAAGTTTCCAGAGGTTGTAAGTGAGTATTTTCATGTATATTTTTATCATGAATGTTTTTTTTCACGTGTGTGGACTTGCCGTTGCCTTTGCCGGAGCTCATTTTTAACTTTTTCTATCCTTTTTTCCTATGTAATTAGATTGTAGGTTTTCCTATTGCTACTGAATTTATTTTTTTCTGATGAGCTGCATATCTGAAGTGAAAGACTGTGTTACATCGGCTCTGTTGCGAAATGCGCGTAGGTTTTATAGAAACAATAATTTTTTTTAATTGATTGCTTTATTCAATATATTGAGCTTTATATTATCACAATAGATTATTATTAAACGATAATTCAGTTATTTTTAATTTGATTCAATATTCTCATACACATACACACACACACACACATACATATATATATATATATATATATATATATATATATATATATATATATAAGAGTAATACATCATAAATTACACTTATCTTAGCCATTTGCAGTCTCCTATTTTTTAATTTTTGTTCACTCCAAACAAAGCCTACTGCCATTGAAACGCAAGGGGCTACTGTGATTAGCGGCCAGAGTTGTGGGGGCATCCTAGATGGGGAGTTGTATAGCTAGATTTTTGTTTACATTACATTTACATTTTTGCATATTGGTATAGTTGAGGAAACAGTGAACAGGTAGAAAATTCCAAAGTGGGAAGTTTTCTGGTATATGGAGACCTATACAATGAGAGGGTGTGATTTTGCTATTACGTTAAGGGGTACAAGTGCAGTAACATCGTCGGAACACAATTCGTGGAAGTATATGTGAAACAAGTGGAGATATTCTATATTGCGACGATGGAACAGGGGCTGGGATTTTGTAGACAGTGAGGTACCTATTAGATTAAATACTATTTTGTAACTTTTCCAAGACGGATAGACTAGTGGTTTAAGTACCAGCTTATATGTGGCAACAATACTCTATGCATGTGCGAAAGGTGGCTTTGTAGAGATATAGAATATACGCCGGTGTGATAGGTGTTGTAGCCTGATAGAAGAAGCCCACCTTATATGCAGCAGACTTGGCAGTATTTCTATGTATTTGTTTACATTCATATTACATGTGGATAGATGACCGAAAAGTTCAAACACTTGGCTCTAGGAAAGGGTGCTAATAGCCATGTTAATCTGTGTTTGGAAACGTTTATTTTAATCGTCAAAGGAAAGGAGCTTTGCCTTAATAGCATTGAGCATGTATGGCCCTATTCCATCACGGACTGGATGTCATTTTCTAAGGATTCAGTCATTTTCTTAAGTGTGTGCGTGTTCGATTTGCCCACATGTCGAGAATAGAGCGAGATGTCATCAGCAAATATACCCATCTCGGACGCGATTGCAAATATACCCATATATTATCCAATCATTTGTGTATTAATAAAATCCTGAATATCTTAATACGTTAATGTATATAACAAGAAAATATGTCAATCGTGAGACTGCATACCTCTGCCTGCTATCGTACGGATGGCTCTTACTTCTCCATATTGTATGAAGTATTCTCGAAGTTATGCTTTTGAAACGTTGATAATTCAAAAATAATTTTTGATCAGGCTTAAGTTACTGTTTTCAAAAACATAAGCTCCATACATAAGCTCCATAATTGATTCAAAAATTGTACTGTGTCAATTCAAAAATTCAAAAATTCAAAGTTGCAAAATTCAAAGTTTTACATTCAAAGTTTTACATTCAAAGTTTTACATTCAAAGCTTTACATTCAAAGCTTTACATTCAAAGTTTTACATTCAAAGTTTTACATTCAAAGCTTTACATTCAAAGCTTTACATTCAAAGTTGCAAAATTCAAAAATTCAAAAATTCAAAAATTGTACAAAAATAGTACTAACTTCCTAATATGAAATAATTCATAAGCTCCATAATTGATTCAAAAACATAAGCTTCATACATAAGCTCCATAAGCTCCATACATTAAAATTTGTAAAAATAGGAATTTGAAATTTCGTCAAAATTTTAAATTTGACTAAACTTTTTTTGTAGATCAATGTCAAAGGGCAATGTCAGATGCGGAATTTGATTAGTTACACTATTGGCTAAGTAGCGAGTCTCTATGGTGAACGGAATTAAAGTTGTCGCCAAACTTTCACTTTAATCTTTACCGTGCCTTTGACCTTTGATGCAGACATTCAAAAATAAAATAGATTCTAAGTTTAGTGATGCTAGGCGATCGAAGTGTAGTATCTGTTCCGATGGATACTACACCCTATAGACCGGTATCGTCTTGGCCTTCGGGACTTGATGACACCGTTCTATGGGTGTGTCCTGTGCAGTTCTAGGAGGTCCACCCTCCCAGGCTTTGCCTCCCCTCTTTGGGGAGGACTAAGTTTATTGCTTACTGCCTGAGGCGCCTCTACCGGGGAATGCCAGCGGGGCTGCCCAGGAATTTTTTGTAAGCCAGAGTGATCACCTTCTCGACCTTTTGGCTAAGAATAACATGTAGTATCGGTTCCGATAGATACTACACCCTATAGACCGGTACCGTCTTGGCCTTCGCGTCTTGATTTCGCCGGTCTGTGGGTTTGTCCTGTACAGTTCTGCGAGGTTCACCCTCCCAGGCTTTACCGTCTCACCTTTTGAGAAGGGGTTAGTTTATTGCTATCGCCTGAGGTGCGCCTACCGAGGAATGCCGACGGGCGCTGGCTTTAAATGTCACAAAGACCCCCGACCCCACCTTCCCCCCTTCCACAACGGGCGTTATGCCTAAGGTGTGGTGCATTCCGAGGGATGTAATTTTCATTTAATATAGAAATGAATGTTTCCGAGAAATGCACCAGCCTAAATAAATTCTCGGGCGCTGGCTTTTCAAATCCCACTTTACCGACCTTGTGTCACATCTTACCGCCGTGGGAGGAAGATAGATTTACCAAACAAACATAGTGACAAACCGCCAAACAAACTTGCCCGAAAACATAACCTCCTTGGTGGAGGTAACAATGTATTTTATTGATACATTTCTGATCGTATGATACATTAAATTATAATAAAGATAACCCGCCTTTATAATCTTCAAGCTCTGGTTATCCAGCGTTGCCCGGTTTAAGATATATTTTTATGCATTTGCTGGCCGAAATCGACATATTCACGCTATACATCTTATACATATAAAATAGAGCAGGGGCGTTGACAATCCGGTAGTATCACATCTACCCGGCTAACAGGGCTCTGGTGAGAATCCAGGAGTCTGTATCAGGATCCATTGTCTTCTGGTTGTCTCTGCGTCTGCATATGGCAAGCCAAGACGTGTCGGGCGTGGAACCGCAAATTAATGGTGTAAAAATAGAAATGTTACTTCTGCGCTAGTCTTTTGTTTTTATGAAGGCCAAACTTTTTCGCAACTTTACGTACTTCTGCTGAGCATTGCTGTTCTCCGTGTTGGGAGGAAAGACCCACAATCCTTCAGGTTAACGAATAACTGCAATCAACGAGGAGGACTTCATGAAGACCAGACAATCCCTAGTCGTGATTTTCGTGAGCTCTATACAGAAGTCCGGGACGCCTAACAAATAAACAAAAACATACGTCATAAACAGAATTGAAAGTGAATGGCACAACTTCTCCCTAGCGTTTTGTATTCGCCGAGAAACCCTTCTTGTTTTTTAAACGAAATCACTTCTATTACTGAAGGGAAATGCACAAGTCACCTTCTTTAAACACGGGCCATTAATTAAATCGTACATGAAGAAAAATGGCGGATTTGCTGGCGAAGACATATTAGCGCCATCTGTCAACATCTATTAACTAAAGGGGAGGTAATTATCGATTTCATCGTTGAACTGTGTAGAAAAAAATAAGAAAGCGTTGTAATCGATACGATCAACTGTTTGCGATACAAGCTTGTTCTTTATGGCTTTTTTGTTAGGCTCACTTCAAGGTTAAAAACGCTTGGCGCCAACAATGTATTATCGGTTGGTGTACATGCGCACTCACTGTGTGTGCGGGAATGCTTTTTTATATTCGTTCAAACCTTCGATGAGAAGCTTCGTCCGTGCAGCAGACGTGAAGAGACTGAACCTGGTTCAAGCAGTTGAAGTGAAGAGAGAGAAGAAGAGAGAGGGAGATTCGTGCGTAAAAACGAATGAGGAAGAGCGTGTAATATGAGTTAGAGAGGGAAAGAAAATCTTAATACAAGAGAGATACCTCTTATTTTAATGTTAAATTTTAAATCTGAGTCATCTCAGTTGAGTTATTCTTAGAAATTCATAACATAACCGGCCGCTTATAACATAGGAAAATCATTTTTTTACGATCCATATGCCAGATTAACATTGATGTGCAGTAACGTGTTTTTAACATGTTGTAACTGTTAAAAGGGATTCTATATATGTAGTTTCTAACAACGGTTTAAGTAATGCGCCGAAAGGCTATGGTATATCCCAGTGTCTGGTGAAACAGTGCCAGTATTTTTACTTACCCGCCAAATACCACTAATGAAAGAGGTTATAAAATTCATAATCGAACCGTACTTGGTATAAATAAACTTAAATGTACAGAATACGAAATACATATAAATAAATATGATCATCACAAACCAAAAGCCACGTCGATCAAGACATGAATCCCAAAGAAAATTAGACTAGTAATGGAGTTCTATTACAAAAGCAACCCCCACACAAAGAAGCCCCTTTACACGTATAGAACATAGTTCCAATATTAAAACATCAATTTTCCAATCACTTAAATATATTCAATACATATTTAAAAAATTTCAGAAAAAACAATTAATAGAAATCTATCATTTATCTTTATATAAAAGCTCTACTCATTTAACTGTTGAGCTATTCAGCTTAAACGATTTGCTGATTTGGGACAGTTCGCATGAAAAACACAGAAGTAGGTTTCTTGCATATGCGATCCGGGATTAATTTTTATTATGACTCACATGATTCTTAACAATGAAAATCATATATATATATATATATATATATATATATATATATATATATATATATATATATATATATATATAGCATAAAATAGAGCATACGCCTAAACGCACAGAGGATAGAAAATATAATAATAAAAATAAAAATAAAGACAATTTTTTATTCATTTTAAATATCATGTATTTGTATTTTCGTTTTGAAATCATTTCGCTAAAAACATAGCCTTGTCAAGCAGAGGGATATTAGAAGTAGTAGTAGTACCTGTACAAAGTTTCCCATATTCAAAAACAAGAGACCAGTATATAAAAATAAGAAAATAACATCTTCGTCTTATTTCCAATCTGACGGACAACAGGTACTACTACTACTTCTAATATCTCTCTGCTTGACAAGGCTATGTTTTTAGCGAAATGATTGCAAAACGAAACCACAGATACATGAAATTAAAAATGAAAATAAAAAAACGCTGTTCAGCGTGGAAATGTTAAAAATGTGTGAGTTCATATTCTTGCAAATATATGCATCCAAAAACATCCACAGGACTGAACGCTAGTTACAATAATGCCTGAATAAAAAAAATCAATGAACAATGGAAAATGGGTTTTAAATATCCCGGAATAAAACAAATGCATGCACTTCTTTCAATTACGGAGAAGGCACTGCGATCCAGTTTTTAAATTAGAATGAATATAAATTCCTGTGATAAAACAACATAAATTCTTTGGACTCAAAACTAACGTTTATTCCCATATAACTCAACTAAGAACTAAATACAACAAAGTAGCACACACTACCTGGGGTGCAGACAAATGCACATTATTAAAATTATACCGAACACTTATTCGATCCAAACTGGACGACGACTGCCTCATCTATGGATTAACTCGAAAATCGTACCTAAAAACATTAGAAACTGTTAACGACCAAGGTCTGCGACTGGCGCTGAGAGCCTTCCAAACATCTCCTGTTGAAAGTTTGTACGTAGAAACACATGAAGCTCTTCTAGACATAAGAAATCAGAAACAAGTCTTACAACACTATATAAAGCTAAAATCACGCCTACTAAACCCATAATACAATGCCATATTCAAACCAACTTACAAAGAACTGTACTAAAGGAAAAATGCACTAATACATATTGGCCTCCAAATAGTATCAATAATCAAAGAAACCAATATCCTACTCAAAGAGATACATGATGCCATCCAACCAACGATACCAACATGAAAAAATAACAGAACCAAAGTAAACTTGGAAATTAATAAACTCAATAAAACTATCAGACATCCTTCCATTTTTCATGAAAAACTAAATAAAATCCTAGATTGTTATCCCAAATATACAGGCGGATCTAAAGACAAAAAGGTGTGCAGGTGTACATGATGACCAAACAATCAAACAACATATTCCGAAACAGCCCATCAACAAGAAATTTAAATTTCTATACACAGACGTCAAGACAAACATCCAAGCATATATCCGCAATAAATGACAGTCTAGATGGAACAGTAATAAATTTAATAAATTGTTGACGATACAATCTGATCTAGGAGAATGGCGGCAGGGCTCTAGAAAATTACGAAGATAGAAAGTCATCTTTCCTCGACCCCGTATTGGCCACACAAAAGCCACGCATCCATTCCTGCTTGAGCAGAAGAGGCCACCATGGTGTGCGACTTGTCAAGTTCCATACACAGTGAAACACTTTATCTTAGAATGTGTTGATTTTGCTTTCATGCGACGAAAACACTACAATGTTGGTACGATGAAGAAACTATTTAAAGACATCAGAGTAGAAATTATAATTTTCTTTCCTAAAAATGGTGGGTTTATACCCCAAAATCTAATATCTATAAGTTCAATAAACCAAACTTCCTTAGGAAAAATTAATCAATTGCAGACTGTTTACTCAAGAAATATACACATATAAAAGAAAATCATCCAAATAAATATTATAAACCTCAAGCATAAAATTATTTTACCAATATAAATGGAGTTGGCATTAAATAACCCAAAAGGGTTGATATGCCGTAAAACAAAACAAGACAAATAAAACTCTTGCTTCTTCTTCAAGTATTAAAAAAAAATCAATTTTTTATTACTATTAAATAACATATGAAAACGTATGTTGCTCCTGCTGCTTCTTCAAGCATAACAAATTTCAGCCTCGTATTTTAATGATGGTGTCACGATAAAAACATGGGTTTCTAGTCAGCCATATAACCAGTTTAGAGTTTAGACTTTTTTGTCAGTCAACCTTGTAACCCCTTCTTTCCCTATTTGGCTCTTGAAGGACTTACTTTTAGGTTCGCCTGTTTGGAGTTCAGGGGATTGAACGGTCGTGATTGTGTCTGTTTCAATCTTGGTTTGTCTTGATGTAATTTTGCATTTATTTCCGTTTTTATTATTGTTATGAGCTTTTTACATGAACTGGATTCATGCATTGTCTGGAGCGACTCATAAAAAAGACATTCTCTAGATTTATCGTGTGAAAAACCGATGTTATATTTTTTTTTGAAATCTCGTTTCCACATCTTAAAAATAAGAGAGTAGAAAGTGGGCTTTAAAGAGAGTAGAAAGTGAACCTTAAAGAGAGCAGAAAATGGGCCTTAAAGAGAGTAGAAAGTGGGCCTTAAAGAGAGTAGAAAATGGGCCTTAAAGAGAGCAGAAAGTAGGCCTTAAAGAAGTTAGAAAATGGGCCTTAAAGAGAGTAGAAAGTGGACCTTAAAAAGAGTAGAAAGTGAACCTTTACGAGAGTAGAAACTAAACCTTAAAGGGAGATGAAAGTGGACCTTAAAGAGAGCAGAAAGTATTCCCTAAAAAGAGTAAAAAGTGGACCTTAAAGAGAGTAGAAAGTGGACCTTAAAGAGAGCAGAAAGTTGACATTAAAGAGAGTAGAAAGTGGACTTTAAAGAGAGCAGAAAGTGGGCCTTAAAAAAAGTAGAAAGTGGGATTTAAAGAGCGTAGAAACTGAACCTTAAAGAAAGTAAAAAGTGGACCTTAAGAAGAGCAGAAAGTGAACCTTAAAGAGAGCAGAAAGTGAACCTTAAAGAGAGTAGAAAGTGGACCTTAAAGAAAGTAGAAAGTGGACCTTAAAGCGAGTAGAAAGGGGACCTTCAAGAGAGCAGAAAGATGACCTTAGGTTTACTTTCGGCAGCCTCGTAACTCTCTTTTCTCTTATTGAGTCATTTAGTCTTCACATTCCATGAGCGATGTTTCTGACAAAGGGGGAATAATTGCTCTTTTCTGGGCCAGAATCTATCCATCTAGCATTTACCGTTGGTTAGTTTCTGACCTTGAAGTAGTATTTTTTTTTAGCTCCTAGCATCAAGTGGCTTCATGCTTTGTCTGGAGTGACTTCCATAAACAAGAAGGTTCGATATAGCATTATATTCTCATACGTTTTATATAATTTATTTTTGACAGGGAGAGTACGAGTTCTCGAGAGTTAATTATTCTGTACTATTACCGCAATTTCAAACGGAAGCGTGTTGGGCCGACGTACAAGGACTCTCATATAGAAATGAGGACGCAACTAAAAAAGTGCATCAAACTACAGTGATCGATTTACTTTTGGAACCAGCGGGCGGTGTTCGATTCTTAAAAGAACGGTTCAGCGTAGACGAAAATATCTCAACAGCTTGACACTTCCAGCAGGTTTTCAGAAATACAATAATCCGTTTGGAATATATTCATTTGAAATTTGAAGATGAAAAAAATGTTTACCGATATTTCGCAGATGGGGTATTTTTGATGTTAACATTCTGTGCTTAGTTGTTTCATTTTCGTAACGTTATAACATTCCCCGTCGCCAACATGTAACCATTTAATTGCCTCCTCACGAGGGGAGTGTTAGACACCTGGTCGGTTTTAGATGTGGGGAAATCCAGCTCCCCCCAATAAAGGGCACTCTGGGTTGGGACAAAAATAAACATTGCATCAGTCAAGAAATGTTTTTCTTTTCCTAACCAAGGACAGAAAAATGAAGTGTTGTATCAAAACAGATACTACACTTTGTTTCTAGCCAAAAAGTCAAGAGAGTTTAATTCATACCCCTCATCCGACCAACCTGACATCATCAACAAGGTATAATAGGTCCGTCACTGTCAACCAAGGTTCAGCCTCTGTCCCATCGTCGCAATGTAGCATCCTTGTGCTTGTTTTACAAATACTTCAATGGATTATGCTCCGATGAATTGGCTACTCTGGTGCCCCCTCGACGTAAATTCACTAGACTAACTCGACAATCAACTAAATTTCATTCATTCACTGTGGAGGTCCCCAGATGTCGGAGAGCCTTCTACTCAAATAGCTTCTTTCCTCGTACTGCTGGCCTCTGGAACTCTCTCCCTGCCCCCTATTTCCTCGACAGAACAGACAAGCAGAAATTTAAAACTAATATAAACAGACATCTCGCTGCGCAGATCCAAATTTAGGTTGACCCCCTACCTTCTCCCCTTTTCTTTTCCCAGTAGTCCCTTACGTCTACAGTGGCGGCCTGCCTTGTTTGGGGTGAACTATGTTTTTTAAAAAAAATTGTTTAAATAACTTATCCCCACAACCAACCCGGTATCAAGTCAAATGGTGAACAGCAATTACCCTAACTCTAACCCTAACTATTTTATTCTCGAACCTAAATGTCAATTCATATTTTTAAATTACACTCACATGAAAAGTTATCAAATCCTTTCTTTTTCCTTCCCTTGTTTAACACGTTTCTGTTAAAATTCTCCCTTTTCAAATCAATGTATGTTTTTGGCGATGATACTCTGTGAACTCTTGAACCGTCTTTACCTCTGCTTTCTTATAGGCATCATCCTCCCAGGAGAACGGGAGAGAAAAAAACGTGTGAAAAACTTAATTTCTTTAGTTATAGCGGAGACTAGCCGGACGAGATGGGCTTAAAAGAAACCGTCCAATTCCTGATAATACTTAGAAGTGAAGTCGCTGAAGAGTAATGTAAGAAAAGAAAAGAATTTTCATCTACCCGAAATAGTGGTGTCTCAATATGTCTCAGTAGGTTGAGAAGTGACCTCCAGTTTGTAGTGAAATGGCAACATGAATGGATGGTAACTTCTAAGACAAAGCTCCTTTCCTTCAACAACTACAAGTAACCTTTTCGACCACCGATTGTCATGGCAAATAACACCCTACCTGAGACTCCAACGTTTAAACTCTTAGGCCTAACATTCACAAGAGATATGAATCGAAACAAATGCATATAAGACATTGCCAATGCTGCTGCAAAGAAGATGGCCTCTCTCTACCGTGTAAGAAAACTTCTCACGCCAGATAGTATCCTATGTCTCTACAAAGCCACCATCCGCCCATATATGGAGTATTGTTGTCAAATCTGGGCTTGTGCACCCTCCACTAGTCTCTCCCTCTTAGACAAGGTCCAAAAAAGAATCGCTAATCTAATAGGTCCCCTACTATCCACCAAGCTCCAGTCTAAAACCTACCATGAAAATATTGGCAGCGTAGAGAAAGGCTAGCAACGTCTACTCTATGAGAAAAAGGCTGAAGGGAAGAGAAGACGACATCCCACTTTAGATTTTGAAGTCGATTTTGTACTCTGTCAAAGAAGGAAGGAGTACTCCGAGCGGCACCTCCCAAGATGTGGCAACGATACTCCATCTTAGGACATATTTGACTCTTTTACAAGTAGAGGATTGCGTCAGGAGTGAGATACTTTCTGAAGCGGTAGAATTACTTAAGCATTTAAGTTTGCAAGTACGATTTATTATACAGCATTTTATTATTATTATTATTAGTAGTAGTAGTAGTAGCAGTAGTAGTAGCAGTAGTAGTAGCAGTAGCAGTAGTAGCAGTAGCAATATCAGCGTAGTAGTAGTAGTAGTAGTATTAGTTAACGTACTGTGACCCGTTGCGTTGCGTTTTCTAGTATTTTATTTACCTTCTCTCCAGGAGGTTAGACACAAGGTCAGGTGAATGGGTGTCTGTCGAACGAACTGGATTCGAACTCGGCACGACCGGAGTAAATAAATAATACGTAGTCTCTATTTATTCAGCCCACCACGATGGCCAAGATTTAATCTAGGTAAGATTCAAGTCTACAAGAGGGGACACCTTGGGTTGACATAAAAATTAAAATTGCCTCAGTCTATAAGGATTTCTCCTTCACTGAGGGAGAACAGAAAGTATGAACCGTGGTACCAGAACAGATACTACACTTTGAATTATTTATTTGCAAAAATAATAAATGTTACATCTTGTATAAATTAGGCACAAGGGCATAAAAAAGTGTCGTGAAAATGGGAGGCGTTGGTCATCTTTGGTCATCTTTGGTCACCTTTGGTCATCTTTGGTCATCTTTGGTCTACATTAAACTATTTGAATATCCTACTCGTGCCATTGCAGTTATCTTAATTCACTCTTGGGGGTATTTTTATTAAGGGTGTTTTAACTTTAAATTTTATTCTTCATAAATACATGTTTATTCAAGTTCATTGCCACTTTTTCTAAAGATACTACACTTTGATCCCAGAAAAAAAAAATACAAAGAAAAACCTCTATTTAACTCACTAGGATTAATTACAACCTAAATTAGGAGAATAGAATTGAAGGATTCAAATATTTAATTTTCTAATCCGTCAGAATTGAAACTAAGTTCGTGCAAAGTTGTTAATAATGATCGTGAATTTCTTAGGCATTACAGCACGCGTTGGAAATAAAATACATGTAAATAGACGTGGGAGACGAAGGCACGTCATTTATTAATAGGTAGTAACAACTAAAAACAAATATGAATTAGACATGTATGCATGGATTAAACACAGAAATAAATACATTGTTCCCGTATAAATAAAAATGCATTAATGCATGCGCTAAACGCACAGAAAAAGTTACATTCATTTAAATGGCGTAGAGGAGCTTGACATCCTCGGCAGGTTTTCAAAAATACTATACACCGTATGAAATATATTCATCTGAAATATGAAGATTTCACTTGTGAGAATTTAATAGGTAATTCTATTGGAATCGGCAATTTACTATAGAATCGGTAATTGGGAAAATATTAGAACCATCTCATCGCTAATTATGAATAGTGTTGTGTGGGGATTTTGAAATTAAAAGATATTGTTTTTGTGAAAATGTATTTTTTTAAAGTTTGATTCTTGTTATGTTTTTTATTGCCAATTTGCTTCTACTTTTATAACATATTTATAAATTGTAATTAAATTAGTTAAGACATTTATAAATTATGTTCGATTCGAAAACACATATTTTAATTTAACAACTATTAAATTGATGTTTTGGTTTTTTCTCTCATTATCGGTAAAATAATTTTTGATTATCTGTCTTCCATTAATATATTGCCCTTTATTTTTTACTCAGTTATCTCCCTTTTCAAACATCTTTGATAATCTGACATTAATACCCGGATAAAGATTTATTTCTCCACTATTATGCTCCCCAGAACTTTTTTCACATTCTTTTTACAAATAAAATCATGATTTTGATCCTTTGAATATTTTTCACGTTGTTAACTATACTTTTAACTGATTAGTGACCATTGTTTTACTTTTGTTGTTTTATTCTTATTTTCTCTACCCTTATTTTTCCTGTTTATGTTTTAAGTTAAACAATTCTGAAGAAACTAGTATTTTATGATGAACTACCTCGATATTTTTTCGAAAAACAAATGTAAATCCGTCGAGTTGTTTGCGATATAAATTATTATATGATATCATAATTAAATCTTTTAAAATAAATACACACACACACACACACACACACACACACACACACACACACACATATATATATATATATATATATATATATATATATATATATATATATATATATATATTTAGATTTTTCACTTATAAAATAGATCATTCAGTGAAGACCGGGGCTGTTCCAATAAAAAATAAGCTCAATGATACTCGATTACAGAGTACAGAGCATTTATATGCGATTTTATAAAGGCTTACCAAAGCATTCCTTTCAGCAATTATCACCATTAAAGATATTTTTTCTTAATTTCCCTGATGATCTGCCAAGCAAGTATCTGCTTGGTAGTGAAACACGTGTCGGAAAAAACATTGAATTTGAATAAATAATATTTGTAAGAAAAAATATCTTTAATGGTGATAATTGATGTTCTGAAAGGAATGCTTTGGTAAGTCTTCATAAAATCGCATATATATATATATATATATATATATATATATATATATATATATATATATATATATATGATAATTTTATTTACACAGACATGTACAAAATCTGCGACACTGGCATGTCGACGTTATCGATCAACAGTTACTATAAACTGAGATCTCATCAGGCAGAGTTAGAATCCGATCTTAACCTCAGATCATATTTGGGGGGAATGAAATGGAGGGATAGAGAAAGAGAAGAAGAAGAAGAAAAGAAATTTAACATTTCAAAAATTGAGGCCGTTAAAAAATTAAAATTAAAAATTAAAAATCTAAAAAAGGACTTTTAAATTAAATTAAACTATTATTATTATTTTTATTATTCATTTATTATTTTCATTATTTCACCTCAATTATTAGGGGTATCTATTATTATTATTATTATTATTATTATTATTATTATTATTATTATTATTATTATTATTATTATTATTATCATTATTATTATTATTATTACTACTACTAATCCTGTTATACTTAACGAACATATTTATTCAATTTATTAATTTATTCATAGTAAGCAAATAAACTCTAGACAAATTATAAAGACAATATAAATCCAGAATCGGCGACACATTTGATCACCGCCCCACCACCACTACAATCACACACGCCTGATCGGTTTGCCCGCACGCACACATACATACATATACACAATATTACAGTTCACTTGAAAAAATACATTTATAAACTCGTCTGTTTTTTTTTACACTTGATTCGTGCATGTCTACCCCCCTCCTTCTCTCTCGATCTGAATCAACTGACGTTCTCTTTTTCTCCCTCTTTTCCTTTATGTGTCTACTTTCCCATCACCTCTCCCTTCATTATATGCCCCTCTTTCCACCTTATATTTTTATTTATTTATTTATTTACCCTGTTTGTTTCAGATTTTAGATTTAAGATTTTTTGTTTTTGGTTTTAGATTTTTTAGATTTTTAATTTTTAATTTTAATTTTTAACGGCCTCAATTTTTGAAATGTTAAATTTCTTTTCTTTTTCTTCTCTTTCTCTATCCCTCCATTTCATTCCCTCCAAATATGATCTGAAGTTAAGATCGGATTCTAACTCTGCCTGATGAGATCTCAGTTTATAGTAACTGTTGATCGATAACGTCAACATGCCAGTGTCGCAGACTTTGTACATGTCTGTGTAAATACAATTATCATATATAAAGCTCTATTTTGATATTGAGCACTTTTTATAAACCCGGTTAGAATTCTCTGGATTACCACCCTGTGGATATTTTTCACCTGGATTATTACCATTATATATATATATATATATATATATATATATATATATATATATATATATATATATATATATATATATATATAGTCGTGAAAGTCTTTAAACCTTAAAACTATTCAATATGTTACTTTAAAATATATTTAGTCTAAATCTCTTCCCAATTTGGTAAGTCTATATTTTTTGTAATTGCCGTAGTAGTTTTCTTCCCGGAATTGATGCTGGCCTTCGCACATAATTTTTTTTATCTTAATAGCATTATAATATAAATGCTCTTGTAGGAATCATCAGTTGTTGTTTGCCATGAAAACTGTTTTGTATATATATATATATATATATATATGTATATATATATATATATATATATATATATATATATATATATATATATATATATATATATATATATATATATATATATATATGGGAAATGAAAAAAGAAAAACCAAAAGATGTTTTATTCATGTATTCATCAACGTTTCGTCTTTATTTGTAAGACTTCCCCAGGATGATAATTTAAAGAAAAATGTCATGCAAGTACATAGAAATATTTGGTTTACATGATGGGTTGATGAGAAGAAGTAGTAGCCACTACTGGGAGCGCAGGACCATGGTCTGGGCTGAGAGAAGTCGGTGGCAGAGAGTGAAATGAATGTGGATGGCTGTGAGTGAAAACATCTTTTGGTTTTTCCTTTTTCATTTTCCATTACGTCGGATTACTCTCATCCTTCCTTTCTCATATATATATATATATATATATATATATATATATATATATATATATATAAATATACATATATGTATATACATATATACACATATATGTATATATATAGGTATATATATATAAATATAACTATTTCATGTATCCACTTATAATTATGATAAAATTAAAAAGAAAAGAAAAAGAAAAAGAAATATAATCGATTATACACCGCCCTATAACCAGATGCGCAAAACTGAACTAGGCAAAAAATTCCTAAATCTGATTGAAAAACACTTCCCCGTAACCAATCCCCTTCATAAAATATTCAATAAAAAATTACCTAGAACTGTCCTACAGCTCTGCAAAAACGTAGAAATGATAATGAAGGCACACAATAACAAAATACTAAAAAGAGAACAGCAGAGAGGAAGAAAAAATAACAAATTACATAAAAAAGTGAAAAATATAGCAAAAATAACACTTAGAAGAACACAAATATAAACAATACAAATGGAAATAAACAAAACTCTAATAGTAATCATCCGAATAGAAATGAAAAAGTTAGCAATGAAGAGAAAAGATGTAACTGCATAAATCGTACACTTTGTCCACTACAAAATAAATGTCTAACCAAAAGTATTGTTTACCAGACCACAATATTTGCCAAGGAAAGACCGAATAACAAGAAGTATTACGTGGGTATAACCTTTCTCGATTTTAAAACCAGATATTACGACCACAAAAGCACATTTAAAAACAGAGAACGTCGAATTAAAACAGCACTAGCAAACCACTTTTTTCGGACTTTATTAAACTTGTTAACCTCACATTTCTTTCCCTAATACACAATTTTAAACAACTATATTTAAGACTCCATAGCAAATAAGGTATCCATTTCTTTACCAGATGACAACATAAGCTGAAGAGAGCCGGATGGTTAACGCCTTCTGAGCTTAAAACCAATGGTACTGATGTTGTACTTATTTTCTGTACCAAAAAAAAAACATTATACTCTTAATTTTTATTCTCAGTTAATCTGCTTCGATTTTACCACCCCATCTTACAAAAAAGTTATATATATATATATATATATATATATATATATATATATATATATATAATATGAAGTAAGAAAATAAAGATACAAATTATATCTTTAAATTATATCCTACTATTAATAGTTAATGCTCGATATATGAGATAGAGCAATAGTATATATTAATTAGTGATGAGAATAAAAATTGGATTAAATGCAATATCTATTAAATCATCAATTGTTCAAAACAAGAGATATATATAAAAAAAAGCTATTTTTCATTCCCAGATGTCTGGAGTACCTTTACCCATATCCCTGGACTTACTTCATGATCTGAGTGTTCGGATTTATTTATACAAACTCTCTACGGCTTTTCAACGGTGAATTTCTTTGTTTTTATATTATTTACATTTTTTATATATATTTTTAAATCTTGGCATTACAGTAAATTTTACTGACTTATCAGTCGAATTTTCTCTGATGATTAGACTACATCTTTGAAAATCTATGGATTAAGGAATGAAAAATAGCTTGTATTTTAAGCCAATTTTTATTCCCATCATTTATTTACTTAAATATATATATATATATATATATATATATATATATATATATATATATATATATATATATATACTTAGGCAGCATTTCTTCATTGATGCATGTCTGATTAAACAACATGGACAATTCCTGTTTGTCTGTTTTTTATCTATCTTTTCATGTTGAGGGACTAATGATCTAATGTTCTGTTCGAGTGTGAACAGGAACTCGCCAAAACTGCTAACGTTTTGGCTCCCATTAGTCTTCATCAGGCAGGTGAGGAGTTATGCAAACTAAAACTGGTGAATTTATTGAGAAACTCGATTAAAACTTTTTTAAAAATATATTAAAGGCATTTCAGTAATCCTTCTCAATAAAGAAACAAACAGGAACTGTCCCTGTTGTGTAATCAAACATGCATCAATATATATATATATATATATATATATATATATATATATATATATATATATATATATATATATGAATGAAGAACTCAATTGAAAGAAATTACTAAGACTACATCTTTGAAAATCTATGGATTAAGGAATCTAATTTTTATTCGCATCATTTATCTACTTATATATATATATATATGAAGAACTCAATTGAGAGAACTTAATATAATTTCACACGATCTAAAGAAATAACTCAGTATAATTGTGCACGGTAAATTCCGCCCAATCTGTTTCTTCGCGTAAGAGTAAAATATATTCACTCCAAAAGTTTTCTTACCCAGAATAAGTATTTTCCGAGAAAGAGCTAAAGTGAAATGAACTATATTTGCACCAATTATGTTGTGGATGAGAAAAACGAAAACTTGGCTAGTTCGAATCAAGTATCGATATGTCAAACGGATTACTATTTCGGTCTGACTCTGAAAGTCCGACAAGATATCTTTATATATTGGATTTTGGCAATGAAAATAGGTCATGTATGTTTTAATACTTTCTCTGAGTTACTATGGTCTAAAGGACAAGGAGGAAAGCAGATTATGTGACCCAGAAAAGAGGGTAAGACACATATAATGATAGGGGAAGGGATTGAGATAGAGAGTGTGTAGTAGAAAGATGTAAGAAAACATTCTATTTCTTCGAATGGAAGACTAAGTTCTTGGTCGTCCTCTCTCTTCTTTAATGGGACATTCGATACAAGAAAGATTTCAAATGGAAGCCATTAGCGCAGAATGTCAAATAGATCAAGACTTTTGTTCGGACAAATCGGAAACCCAATCCGGAATCGTGTGATAATAAACACAAAACAAAACGCAGATTTATGTTTGACTGATTAGAATGTTTTAATTCTTCCCGCTTTAATCTTCGCGGCTTTAACACAGTGTCAAGTAGATGAATTAAATCACAGTCGTGAAACATGAAGTCATCTATATCATGAAAGTGAACGTACGTGTAGCCGGCTCGCTTCAATAATCACGTACGCAAATTTAATTTTTCTACGCAGAACAGAGTCTTAATTTTTATAATAAGTAATAAAGGATAAGAAAAGGACAATAATGTATGCGAATTTCATTTTCATGGGCAAAAAGGTTTTATTTACTCCTCCTCAGGAGTTAGGCACAAGGCCAGTTTTATCTTACTCCCACAAGTAAGATGTGACCCAAGATCGAGTCGAGAAAGTGGGGTTTTAAAAGCCAGCGCTCGAGAGGTGAGCATTCTGACCATTTAAAAATTGCCTGGGCAGCCCCGTCGGCATTCCCCGGTAGGGGCGCCTCAGACAGTAAGCAATAAACTTACTCCTCCCCAAAGAGGGGAACCAAAGCCTGGGAGGGTGGACCTCCTAGAACTGCACAGGACACGGGTGCAGTATCCATCGGAACAGATACTACACTTTGATCTTAGCCAAAAGGCCAATACTTGCTTAGTATGAATAATAACTTATAACGTTGCTGTATTAAAGACAGAGAGAGAGAGAGAGGTGCTCATGTATGATGTAGCAATAGCATTAGTTTTGTCTTCTTTTTTTAATCGATTAGTTTTGTCTCCCTTTTCTTATCGATTAGTTTTGTCTCGTTTTTCTTGTCGATTTGTTTTATTTCCCTTTTCTTATCGATTAGTTTTGTCTTCCTTTTCTTATCGATTAGTTTTGTCTCGTTTTACTCATCGATTAGTTTTGTCTCCCTTTTCTTATCGATTAGTTTTGTCTTGTTTTTCTTGTTGATTTGTTTTGTCCTGTTCTACTTATCAATTAGTTTTGTCTCACTTCTCTCATCGATTAGTTTTGTATTGTTTTACTTATCGATTACTTTTGTCTTCCTTTTCTTATCAATTATTTTTGTCACACTTCTCTTATCGATTAGTTTTGGCTTTCCTTTTCTTATACATTAATTAACGTATTTGTGCCTGCACCGATTAGCGGTATGAAGAAGAGGGGGAAGAAAGAAACAGATAAAAAGGTGAAAAGAAGTAGTGCCCCGAATAGCGGCGGCTTCTGCTTCTTTCAAAGTTTGATACCGGTCAACAATTCAGAATTGAGTGTTAAACCTGTCGACTGCTGCTGCTTCTTCTTCAAATACTCAATATTAGCTCATAAATATATTTTCAATACTCAATTGATTTATACGTAAAGAGAGAGAGAGAGAGAGAGAGAGAGAGTTAGGAAGAGAGATGGGGAGAAAGAGAGAGATTAAGTTAGTGATAGCGATATCAGTAGTTTCGTCTTCTTTTTTTGTCGAGTAGTTTCGTTTAATTGATTTCTAGTAGTGAATAAAAATTAAATTGCGAAGCGATAGCGAGCGAAACTACCTAGTTGCTACATAAATGAGATACTTTATCAGTCCATATTGTTCAAATTAAAGCAGCAGACATAGCTTTTTATACTAATGAATCACCACCTACCAATGCCAAAAGCAACTCGAGGATAAGGGTTATGAGCGTGTCAGTTGGATGATGAACAATCATACGAGAGGCTTAAAAACGACGAATGGAATGAACAGAATTTAATTACTGCTTTGGCCTTAAAGAGCCGCAAAGAAACAAGACAACAAGGAGAAAGTAAACATGTTTATGTATTTACAAAAAGTACTGAAGTGATGTGTTTTCAGAGACTGCTTCTGGTTAGGTAATTACACCCCTGACTGTTACCACCATTATCACTATCTATAGTATGTCGGCAAGGGTCTCTATAGTGACGCAATAAGGTAGATCACCATGAAAATTATTGGAGAGGCCGGCTCGACAAGTACATGTTGACATTTATCTTGACGCAAACCACGTTGAAGTGAAAGTGTGTCCATTGAGTCTGTCATCAGCTGACGTCACAATGGTTGGTACAAACAGATAAACACGACTTCGTAAAATCCAGGCTTCGAAATGCACTGTTACGCGTTACATGAAGAGTATTGATTTACTCCTCTCCAGGAGTTAGGCACAAGGCCAGTTTTTATCTTACTCCCACAAGTAAGATGTGACCCAATGTCGGGTCAGGAAAGTGGGTTTTAAAAATTGCCTGGACAGCCCTGTCGGCATTCCCCGGTAGGGGCGCCTCAGGCAGTAAGCAATAAACTTACTCCTCTCCAAAGAGGGGACGCGAAGTCTGGGAGGGTGGACCTCCTAGAACTGCACAGGACAGACTCCTAGAACGGCGTAACTCAAGCCCCGAAGGCAAAGACAATACCAGTCTATGGAGTGCAGTATCCATGCATTTTGATTAACGAAATCGCTTTAACGAAAATAACGAAACAAAGTTTTAAATAAAAGAAATTCAAAAAGGTTCAAAAGTTTAAAACTATACAGGTCGATAGAATATTACATTTTCTATCGCTTATTAATAGTTATTTGTTGTATAGTTGTTTCTTTACCTCCTTCGTTAACTATACTACACTTTCGCCAAATGATCTTTAAGAATCTAGACATTTAGATCAGGAAGCGATAGTCGGCATGCTGAAATAACGCCCGCACTAATATAGAAGCAATGCTATTACTATATATACACTGTAACTTTACTATATATACACTGTAACTTGACTATATATACACTGTAACTTTACTATATATACACTGTAACTTTACTACAGAATCTCCACGAACAAAGTTTCTGTCGTAAACAGCAAGATTTTAACCAGGTTAATTAATATGCAGTGATGATGAGTAATTTCTTCGACTGTTTAGAATGACACAAGTACATTCTTAGAGAGATAACTGGAATGTTTCTTTTTAATACAAAAAAATATCAAAAATGAAATCATTTAAGGCAGAAATGACCATCGCCATATGTTCACCATAACCCCATTTTTATAGATACTGCTCCAGACAAGGCATGAAGCCACTTGATGTAGGGAGCTAAAAATACTACTTCAAGGTCACAAACTAACCAACGATAAGTGTTATATGGATAGATTTCGACCCAGAAAACATAAATTTTCCCCCTTTGTCAGAAAGACTGCTTACGAAATGTGAGGACTAAAAGACAAAATAAGGGAAGCGAGAGTTACGAGGCTGCCGAAAGTAAACCTAAAGTCCATAAAAGGTTCTTGGCTTTTTCCAATGTTAAAAAGTGACTCGAAGTGCAACGATAAATAGAGCGTTATTATACAATTATTTCAATTATAATTTCAAAGTTCCTGATAAAAATCAATTTGCTTGTTTTAATCAGTGAATGAACACGAGATTTACCGGACGAAGAAATATCCAAAGAAAATAACAGAAAACATATTTGGACGTGGGTGTGTTAAAAACGGAATTTTCCACATGAAGATAAAGTAGAAAGCGGAAATTACCATTAGAAATCTAACGTGTTCAGGAAGTTGCATCACACACAAGAAGTATCTAATGACATGTAGCTAATAAGATAAGGAAATTATCTTTGGCTAGTAGATACAGACGTATTGTTCGGAGGTCTATCTACGTCCCTCCCTCCAAGGAAGATAGAGCGAGTAGACGCTTATGATACACTATTTTAAGCCTGTAGTATACTGTAATAATAATAATAATAATAATAATAATAATAATAATAATAATAATAACAATAATAATAATAATAATAATAATAATAACGTCTTTAGTTAATAATTTTCAAATACAAAAGCATGAAAATATTTGCGCGAGCGAGGAAGTACTCTTCCACCTAACTGCCTAATTTAATTATTGTTAATAATAATAAGTAAGAAAAAGAAAATTTATACATAAAAAATTCAAAAATGAACAACAAAATACAACAGTATCATAACAACAAATAGTAATCAATATACTGCGGAAATTGGGCACTCCTCACCAAACACTAATACACGCTCAACGGACACACGTATATACACATACATAAACATGTACATATATACATATTGAAAATGAAAAAAGGAAAACCAAAAATATTATTCTTGTATTAATCAACGTTTCGTCTTTATTTCAAGATGTCATCAGGATGATCTGTCTGAAGAAATAACACACAAGTACAAATATTTGAAACAGTAGCAGTAGGAAGAATAAAAGCTCAAAAGGCCGCATTGCTCCTCCTACTGCTTCGGTTTGAAATCTTTGAACTTGTGTGTCATTCTTTCAGACCAATCACCCCGAGAAAGTCTTGAAATAAAGAAACGTTAATGAATACATAAATAATATTTTTTTGTTTTCCTTTTTTATTTTCCATTACGTTGGAACATTAGTTTATTTTTTATTATATATACATATGTATTAATATATCCATTTATATGCAATTTGAAGAAGAAAAAAGATTCCACTAAAAACAAATAACAATACGTCTGATTTATCAATATTTGATTTTGACTAGCCTATTTTTTTATTCCTTGCTCCACTATGCTATGGACACGAATATTATTTATTTTACTTTGTTTTTTTGTTTTATTATTAAAATATTTATTCCGGTTAAGCATCATGTTAGAGTGGAAATATTTGGTTTTACTCATCTAATACGATTATATTTGCAAAAATAAAATTAATTTACAAAGAGAACATGAATGACAGAGAATAAAAAAAGTGGGGCTGTTGTTTTTTTAATTTGTTACTTCGACGATTGTTAACAACAACGAAAACGAAATGGATGAAGACGCCACAACTGATTGAGCTGGGAGGTGACGCGGGTTAAGTCGATATCGAAACGGACTACAGACCTGGGTGTTCCAAGTTCGAATTCAGTCGGTTTCACAGTATTACTTTCACTTAAGGATGTTGGCAATCTTCTCCTGGTCCTTCGCGTAAGTACTCGATGTCTTTCTAGAAAGATTTCTAACTAGAAAAACATTGGTGAAACTAATGCCACACGAAAGAAGAAGAACTGATTTAGCTTGTAGCAGGAGCTACAAAGTTGCCGAACGATATCAAAAAAAGCAAATGGCGTTTATTTCTACTCATTTTCTTTCTCGACTTTGATTGATACACTTACTTTATCTCTAACTAAAAAGAAGAAGAGATCTCGCCAGTGACCAACGAGATTTGTCGGACACTATAAAAGCAGCAGCAGCCTGTTTCTCGCTCTCTTTCTCTCCAGCCTCAGACAACAGAGCGCATACGAAAGTTCGTGAGGGGAGGCGCAAGCCAAAAAGTAGGTACAATTATTAAATTCCTATCATGAACAAAGAACTTTCGTCCAAAACACGGACATTACAATTGCCACCTAGAGACAAACGAAACTTTTCCACGCTCGCACATACACACGTATTGATACAAACACGGAATTTTTCAGCGAACATTTCACTCATATAACGAACTCAAATTCTATTACCAGAAGATAAATTGTTTTTTGTTAATATGAATTTTTTTTACGATAAATGTTATTTTGTGTAAATGCTACTGTAGTCTTTTGTCTCTTCCTTTCCTTCCTTCGTTTCAATATAATAATAATAATAATAATAATAATAATAATAATAATAATGTTTTTTCTTCCCTTTGTTTGTTTACTCCCATGTGGTCGATCGAATAATAATCCCATATTTTATATTCTGTGCGTAACGCAAATAGATCACGAATCGCAAAGTAAACACAAAATAAAAGTTCTTAATGTTATTTCCCTTATAATGGTTTGTGACCCGAATAGCAATATTTATACCAATAAGATACGAATTAAAAACCTTTAATTAATCAAACCCCTTTTATTATAAACGCACCAGGCCACGTGTGGGACCCCCAAATAAATATCGCACCTCGAGCGTGGGAAAGACATGCCATCATAATTGCATATCTTATCCTTTGACCGGACACCCTGACATAAGCTTACTGCCAACTTGATTGTTGCCAGCGTGCCACCAAAGCAAAACCGTTAATTGGTAATGCGTGCAACAAAATATTTGTTACGAGAAGCCGAATTGACAGTAACGGGACACAAAGATCCGGGAAGATGGAACCAAATATTCTGATGGGAACAAACCAAAGACCAGGAGAGATTCAACCAAAGATCAGGAAGAAATTGAATTAAAGATCCGGAGATATGAAATCAAAGATCCGGAGAAATAGAATGAAGGATCCGGAGAGATAGAACCAAAGATCTAAAAAGACTGAACCAAAGATACGGAGAGATTCAACCAAAATCTGTCGAGATAGACTCACAGATCTGGAGAAATGGAATCTAAGATCCGGAGAGATGGAACTGAAGATCCGGCGAAGTTGAATTAAAAATATGGAGAGATGGAATCAAAGATTCGGGAATATTTAATTAAAACTCCGGAGAGATAGGATTAAATATCCAGGCAGATGGAATAAAAGATCCGGATAGACGGGATAAAAATTGCAGAGAGATGAAATTAACGATCCGGAGAGAGATAATCAAAGATCCGGAGAAATGAAATAAAAATCAGGAGAGATAGAAACAAAGATATGGACAGATGTAACAAAAGATCCAGAGAGATGGACCCAAAGATCCGGAGTAATAGACACAAAGATCCGAAGAAATGGACCTAAAGATCCGGAGAGATGGACCCAAAGATTCGGAGAAATAGAAAGAGATAGAAACAAAGATCCGAACCGATGTAACAAAAGATCTGAGGAGATAGACCCAAAGATCAAAAGAGATAGATCCAAAGGTGCGGACAGATTGAACTTAAGATCTAGATAAAAAAAAGAGCAAATATGACAACACAAAGGTTCACAGGTAAAATATCGAACCAAGGATCCGAGGAGATAGAATTAAAGGTCCGAGGAGATGAAATCAAAGATGCGGAGAAAGAAATCCAAAAATACGGAAATATAGAATCAAAGATCCACAGAGATGAAATTTAAAAAATCCGGAAAGATGCAATCAAAGATGAGGAGAGACAGACCAAAATATCTGAAGAGATAGAACCAAAAATCCAGAGAGATGAAGCTAAAATTCCGAAGAAATGGACTCAAAGATCAGGAGACATAGAGAGAAGAGGCCAACACAAATAATACAGGTTAAATATAGAACGAATTCACAATAAAATATTCTACCGTTCATATTAGATTTTCAATCAAGATTAACTGAAATGTGAATCTGTTTGCCTTTTTTTTTCGTGCGGTTATCGGCATGGGAATTACAAATGACTTATAATTTCAAAGACACGTTTTGCTTTGTTTTAAGTCTTGCTGAAACCTTGTTTTTACTTGTGAATAATACCAAAAACTCAGTTGATGAGGACAACTAAAACTTTAAGAGAATAATTTAGCTAACGTGCTCAGGAAGTTGCGTCAAAGACAGGAAGTCTCGAATGATACATAGCGAAGAAGATAGGGAAATACTTGGCTGGCGAATTCAGACGTATTGTATGAAGCTGTATCACGGATCCGAAAAGGTGGAGCCAAAGATTCAGAGAGATGTAACCACTGATCCGGAGCGATAGAACTGACAAACAAACACAGAAGAGCAGAGGTCGAACATAGTACAAACCCCTATAAATTATTCTACCCGTAATATTAGATTTTGAATCGAGAGGAACGGATGTCATTTAGTGTGGCTATCCTTCAATCCACACGTTTTGGATCTAGTCTACTTCGTTGTCAGAAACATCTGGTTGTCTTCTGTCCATAGTCGCAGTGGTGATGTGGTAGCTGGCGTTCTTATTTTCTTCTCTTGCCTAGAAACTGCAAATATGTATAACATAAAAGAAAAAAACTCTAACACCCTCGTATTATTTGTACTAGTGTTCTCATCTTGGATGTTATTCTCACAACATTTCGGCCGATGTAACCTCCAACCTTCTTCAAGTGCGTCTTGTCTGAACTCGGGAATCATTCTGTCGAACTCCATGGAAGTAGATTGTTCTAGTTCCGTCAGCCATAATCGGGTCCTTGTTACACGATGGTTCGTGTTCCTTGATGTTTATGTCTTCCATTCTCTGACATCACTGTAGGAGTACCCGTGAGCTTTCTAACGCCTCCTCACACAGAGGGAGATAAGAACAAGACTGGGGTTCGAGAACTGTGATTGAACACAATCAGCTTAATTAAAAGACATTCCTTTTACTCGCTACGTGTCACTTCGGCCTTCCTCCCATGACGCAACTTCCTGTACACGTAGCTCTCGTTCTACTTTTCACTTCTAATTGAATTGTCAATTAATTTTAAACTCATGTGCAGATTTTCAAATTCGATTTTTACATTTACACACACGCATCTAAATATTGTTACGCTAGAATTGGAATCAGTTTACCTTTTTTGCCTGCGGTCAGCAGCATAGGAATTGCCAACGGTTCTCAAAGACGTAAATGTCAAAAACACGAGAAGGTGATTATGGTATTCTTCAAGTTTTGCTTTGTTTAACGCCTTGCCACTGAAAGCTAAAGGAAAGTGGATAATTGAAAATAAAAAGGGCAGCTATCACAACCAGCCATCGGCATTTCTTGTGGTAGACACGGTTATTTCGAGGCTTATTTAAAATTTTCTAAAGAAAGGGATTAATTAATGTTCTTTTCTTAACAAACGCTTAGAGATTGAACAAAAACCTTTATGATCGGAAGACCAACAATAGAGCTTCGCAACAGTTAGGGGTATGCACAGTCTAAAATACTCTAAAAATCAGTTAGTCATGCACATCTTTGATAAAACTTGGTTGTTTCCATTTTTCAATTGTTGATAAGCTTTTTATCATATTGAATGTACCTCCCCTCGAGGAGGTTATACAGGGGTCAGGAGTAGTTTTTAAAACCGAGCGAACTAGGATGAGTGCACTCTGGTCTACAAAAATGTCTGGACAGTCCCGTCGACATTCCCCGGTAGGGGTGCCTCAGGCGATTAGCAATAAACTAACCTTTTCTCAGAGAGACGGTAATGCTTGATAAGGTGGACCTTCTAGGATTGAATAGAACCATACCCCAGATCGACAACAACACTGTCGGACCGATTATCGAAGACGTAACCCCGACTGCGGGTAAGCTTTTTCGAGTATATTAATACTCTTCTTGCATCGGCCGAAGCTGGGGGTCGGTTTTATATCTAAGAAAGGAGACATACATAGATATCACAATGGCAAAGATGGAAAAGCAAACTCGTGTGTGCAGTAAAGACATTTTACTTTTCGGTCAAGCATAGAATTACAGTAAAAAAAATAAGTATATCAGTATTCTAATAGAAAGTTGCATAGAATTACAGTAAAAAAAATAAGTATATCAGTATTCTAATAGAAAGTTACATAGAATTACAGTAAAAAAAATAAGTATATCAGTATTCTAATAGAAAGTTACATAGAATTACAGTAAAAAAATAAGTATATCAGTATTCTAATAGAAAGTTACATAGAATTACAGTAAAAAAATAAGTATATCAGTATTCTAATAGAAAGTTACATAGAATTACAGTAAAAAAAATAAGTATATCAGTATTCTAATAGAAAGTTACATAGAATTACAGTAAAAAAAATAAGTATATCAGTATTCTAATAGAAAGTTACATAGAATTACAGTAAAAAAAATAAGTATATCAGTATTCTAATAGAAAGTTACATAGAATTACAGTAAAAAAATAAGTATATCAGTATTCTAATAGAAAGTTACATAGAATTACAGTAAAAAAAATAAGTATATCAGTATTCTAATAGAAAGTTACATAGAATTACAGTAAAAAAAATAAGTATATCAGTATTCTAATAGAAAGTTACATAGAATTACAGTAAAAAAAATAAGTATATCAGTATTCTAATAGAAAGTTACATAGAATTACAGTAAAAAAAATAAGTATATCAGTATTCTAATAGAAAGTTACATAGAATTACAGTAAAAAAAATAAGTATATCAGTATTCTAATAGAAAGTTACATAGAATTACAGTAAAAGAAATAAGTATATCAGTATTCTAATAGAAAGTTACATAGAATTACAGTAAAAAAAATAAGTATATCAGTATTCTAATAGAAAGTTACATAGAATTACAGTAAAAAAAATAAGTATATCAGTATTCTAATAGAAAGTTACATAGAATTACAGTAAAAAAAATAAGTATATCAGTATTCTAATAGAAAGTTACATAGAATTACAGTAAAAAAAATAAGTATATCAGTATTCTAATAGAAAGTTACATAGAATTACAGTAAAAAAAATAAGTATATCAGTATTCTAATAGAAAGTTACATAGAATTACAGTAAAAAAAATAAGTATATCAGTATTCTAATAGAAAGTTACATAGAATTACAGTAAAAAAAATAAGTATATCAGTATTCTAATAGAAAGTTACATAGAATTACAGTAAAAAAAATAAGTATATCAGTATTCTAATAGAAAGTTACATAGAATTACAGTAAAAAAAATAAGTATATCAGTATTCTAATAGAAAGTTACATAGAATTACAGTAAAAAAAATAAGTATATCAGTATTCTAATAGAAAGTTACATAGAATTACAGTAAAAAAATAAGTATATCAGTATTCTAATAGAAAGTTACATAGAATTACAGTAAAAAAAATAAGTATATCAGTATTCTAATAGAAAGTTACATAGAATTACAGTAAAAAAAATAAGTATATCAGTATTCTAATAGAAAGTTACATAGAATTACAGTAAAAAAAATAAGTATATCAGTATTCTAATAGAAAGTTACATAGAATTACAGTAAAAAAATAAGTATATCAGTATTCTAATAGAAAGTTACATAGAATTACAGTAAAAAAAATAAGTATATCAGTATTCTAATAGAAAGTTACATAGAATTACAGTAAAAAAAATAAGTATATCAGTATTCTAATAGAAAGTTACATAGAATTACAGTAAAAAAAATAAGTATATCAGTATTCTAATAGAAAGTTACATAGAATTACAGTAAAAAAAATAAGTATATCAGTATTCTAATAGAAAGTTACATAGAATTACAGTAAAAAAAATAAGTATATCAGTATTCTAATAGAAAGTTACATAGAATTACAGTAAAAAAAATAAGTATATCAGTATTCTAATAGAAAGTTACATAGAATTACAGTAAAAAAAATAAGTATATCAGTATTCTAATAGAAAGTTACATAGAATTACAGTAAAAAAAATAAGTATATCAGTATTCTAATAGAAAGTTACATAGAATTACAGTAAAAAAAATAAGTATATCAGTATTCTAATAGAAAGTTACATAGAATTACAGTAAAAAAATAAGTATATCAGTATTCTAATAGAAAGTTACATAGAATTACAGTAAAAAAAATAAGTATATCAGTATTCTAATAGAAAGTTACATAGAATTACAGTAAAAAAAATAAGTATATCAGTATTCTAATAGAAAGTTACATAGATGTACAGTAAAAAAAATAAGTATATCAGTATTCTAATAGAAAGTTACATAGAATTACAGTAAAAAAAAATAAGTATATCAGTATTCTAATAGAAAGTTACATAGAATTACAGTAAAAAAAATAAGTATATCAGTATTCTAATAGAAAGTTACATAGAATTACAGTAAAAAAAATAAGTATATCAGTATTCTAATAGAAAGTTACATAGAATTACAGTAAAAAAAATAAGTATATCAGTATTCTAATAGAAAGTTACATAGAATTACAGTAAAAAAAATAAGTATATCAGTATTCTAATAGAAAGTTACATAGAATTACAGTAAGAAAAATAAGTATATCAGTATTCTAATAGAAAGTTACATAGAATTACAGTAAAAAAAATAAGTATATCAGTATTCTAATAGAAAGTTACATAGAATTACAGTAAAAAAAATAAGTATATCAGTATTCTAATAGAAAGTTACATAGAATTACAGTAAAAAAAATAAGTATATCAGTATTCTAATAGAAAGTTACATAGATGTACAGTAAAAAAAATAAGTATATCAGTATTCTAATAGAAAGTTACATAGAATTACAGTAAAAAAAATAAGTATATCAGTATTCTAATAGAAAGTTACATAGAATTACAGTAAAAAAAATAAGTATATCAGTATTCTAATAGAAAGTTACATAGATGTACAGTAAAAAAAATAAGTATATCAGTATTCTAATAGAAAGTTACATAGATGTACAGTAAAAAAAATAAGTATATCAGTATTCTAATAGAAAGTTACATAGAATTACAGTAAAAAAAATAAGTATATCAGTATTCTAATAGAAAGTTACATAGAATTACAGTAAAAAAAATAAGTATATCAGTATTCTAATAGAAAGTTACATAGAATTACAGTAAAAAAAATAAGTATATCAGTATTCTAATAGAAAGTTACATAGAATTACAGTAAAAAAAATAAGTATATCAGTATTCTAATAGAAAGTTACATAGAATTACAGTAAAAAAAATAAGTATATCAGTATTCTAATAGAAAGTTACATAGAATTACAGTAAAAAAAATAAGTATATCAGTATTCTAATAGAAAGTTACATAGAATTACAGTAAAAAAAATAAGTATATCAGTATTCTAATAGAAAGTTACATAGAATTACAGTAAAAAAAATAAGTATATCAGTATTCTAATAGAAAGTTACATAGAATTACAGTAAAAAAAATAAGTATATCAGTATTCTAATAGAAAGTTACATAGAATTACAGTAAAAAAAATAAGTATATCAGTATTCTAATAGAAAGTTACATAGAATTACAGTAAAAAAAATAAGTATATCAGTATTCTAATAGAAAGTTACATAGAATTACAGTAAAAAAAATAAGTATATCAGTATTCTAATAGAAAGTTACATAGAATTACAGTAAAAAAAATAAGTATATCAGTATTCTAATAGAAAGTTACATAGAATTACAGTAAAAAAAATAAGTATATCAGTATTCTAATAGAAAGTTACATAGAATTACAGCAAAAAAAATAAGTATATCAGTATTCTAATAGAAAGTTACATAGAATTACAGTAAAAAAAATAAGTATATCAGTATTCTAATAGAAAGTTACATAGAATTACAGTAAAAAAATAAGTATATCAGTATTCTAATAGAAAGTTACATAGAATTACAGTAAAAAAAATAAGTATATCAGTATTCTAATAGAAAGTTACATAGAATTACAGTAAAAAAAATAAGTATATCAGTATTCTAATAGAAAGTTACATAGAATTACAGTAAAAAAAATAAGTATATCAGTATTCTAATAGAAAGTTACATAGAATTACAGTAAAAAAAATAAGTATATCAGTATTCTAATAGAAAGTTACATAGAATTACAGTAAAAAAAATAAGTATATCAGTATTCTAATAGAAAGTTACATAGAATTACAGTAAAAAAAATAAGTATATCAGTATTCTAATAGAAAGTTACATAGAATTACAGTAAAAAAAATAAGTATATCAGTATTCTAATAGAAAGTTACATAGAATTACAGTAAAAAAAATAAGTATATCAGTATTCTAATAGAAAGTTACATAGAATTACAGTAAAAAAAATAAGTATATCAGTATTCTAATAGAAAGTTACATAGAATTACAGTAAAAAAAATAAGTATATCAGTATTCTAATAGAAAGTTACATAGAATTACAGTAAAAAAAATAAGTATATCAGTATTCTAATAGAAAGTTACATAGAATTACAGTAAAAAAAATAAGTATATCAGTATTCTAATAGAAAGTTACATAGAATTACAGTAAAAAAAATAAGTATATCAGTATTCTAATAGAAAGTTACATAGAATTACAGTAAAAAAAATAAGTATATCAGTATTCTAATAGAAAGTTACATAGAATTACAGTAAAAAAAATAAGTATATCAGTATTCTAATAGAAAGTTACATAGAATTACAGTAAAAAAAATAAGTATATCAGTATTCTAATAGAAAGTTACATAGAATTACAGTAAAAAAAATAAGTATATCAGTATTCTAATAGAAAGTTACATAGAATTACAGTAAAAAAAATAAGTATATCAGTATTCTAATAGAAAGTTACATAGAATTACAGTAAAAAAAATAAGTATATCAGTATTCTAATAGAAAGTTACATAGAATTACAGTAAAAAAAATAAGTATATCAGTATTCTAATAGAAAGTTACATAGAATTACAGTAAAAAAAATAAGTATATCAGTATTCTAATAGAAAGTTACATAGAATTACAGTAAAAAAAATAAGTATATCAGTATTCTAATAGAAAGTTACATAGAATTACAGTAAAAAAAATAAGTATATCAGTATTCTAATAGAAAGTTACATAGAATTACAGTAAAAAAAATAAGTATATCAGTATTCTAATAGAAAGTTACATAGAATTACAGTAAAAAAAATAAGTATATCAGTATTCTAATAGAAAGTTGTAGTTTTTGTACGGTTATTTGTTTGTTTATTCATGCACTCCTCTGAGGATTCTGGAGATAAACGCTTTTAATCGTACGTAGTTTTTAGGTAATTTATTCATAGTACATGGGTAAGTATATTTCATTTTGATAAAAAGAGGTAAAACATTATCGTGGGGTCTGCGTTCGCGCTTGAAATTTATTACAAAAATGCATTTTACTTTATTCTAGATCTCGATGTATATAAAGTAAGGTATGTGTATATGTTTATATATATCGTTATGAATTTTGGGAAACAGCTGCTAAGGGTAAGGTTGGTTTATGATGATTATATTTTGTCAATTTATTCTGATACAAAGGGGCTAAGAGGGAGTGAAAGCCTTCGTGAAAATTCAGATACCTCAGATTAATGTGAAATTTAAACAATAGGTATAGAACATCAAATAAAAAAATATTCTCAAGCTTTCAGTTTCTTTGCAGTATTTTACGGCATTTTAGAGGGAATAATATTGATACAACCGCCATTTGACAATTCAAACATTTCAGATTTGCATTGGATTTGATCAATAATCATTAGACGCCAATTAAGAAATATTCCCAGAATTTCAAGTTCCTATTATGAATCCCTAATAATTTAAGCCTTAAATTTGAGACATTTTCTACAATCAAAATCATATAATAGATTTTGATCAAAAATGAAATAAGGATTCTAGACATAAGATTTAGTAGCATTATTTTAATTTTAATCTTCATAAGGGGGCATAAAAGTTGTGTAGAACTGTTCTGTTCTTATAGTATAAGAGAGGCTTTTTTGACACGCGTTAACGAGCGTTGGCCCTAAATAGTTGCTTTCATATTTCTACTCTGCCACACCCAGCCATAATATCTGCGTTCTTTTCCTCTCTTTCTGTTTCCTTCCTCTGTCTCGTGTAGTTCTTATCTCTGCCTTTAATCCTTATATTTTATATTTTAATATTTCCTTCTTCTTTTTTCCTTTTCTCTTACTTGTTCTTTTTCTTTTTTCTTTTTACTTATATTTTTGTTTTATTCATCTTTAATTTTATTTTAAACTTCTATCAATTTCAAAAAACTTCGTGTGATTATGATTTTATTTTTACAGTCATAATTTTATTTCGATGTCTGAAGATCGGAGTCCCTCAAACTGCTCTCGTGAAACAAAATCAATTTTGTAGTCAAAATGAAATAAATTATCATTTATATTTCTGCTCTATATTTTTATTGAGCACTCTCGTAAATCCGGTTCAACTCCCCTGGATTAATACCCTGTGGATCTATATATATATATATATATATATATATATATATATATATATATATATATATATATATATATATATATATATATATATGAGAGAGAGAGAGAGAGAGAGAGAGAGAGAGAGAAAGTTAAATTCCGGTAACCATATCTTTATTCATTTATTTAAAAGATCCAGTTCTTGACGGACCGTTTCGTCATCACTTAGACAATCAACATACAAAGTTATATATCTTACATTTTCTATCAGATGGAAAGGCCAAACCGTGTCGAAAAACATCAGAAAATAAAAAACAAATATAAACAAATCACATTACAAACCCATGTATATATGTACGATTCAATAGGAAGATAAGTTTCTGTCTACTTTCACGATCGCAATTCTAAATTAGATTGCAAAATAAAACTACTACAATTAGAGGAGAAAAGTAAAATACAAGTAAAATAAAAAATAAATAAGAATAGAAATAAATGGGAAGTGAAAAAGAAGAAAAAGAATTTAAAATAATACGAAAGAATTCCGTATTAGTAAAAAATTACTTCTAAATAAAAGGTATTTAATTTAAAACAGTATTTCAATGAATAAATATTAATTATTGTTACCTAGATACACTAGTGTTACTTGCTTTTGCAGTTGTCAGTGTAAGAGATGACAAATACTGCTAGTCGAAGGATTCGATCCTTGCCACTGACTCTTCAGATCGGCACTTTATCCCACGGCCACTAACAATCATCACGGTAAATAAAAGAGAATTAATATCTATCTTGTCAAGGCAGCGGACGAATATAGAAAGCACGTCAAATATTGTTCAACTCACGACGTAGACACATTGCATTACATTAAGGTTAACGGCTTATTATAATTCTCTTAAAGAGGCTCAAATCCTATTTTTGAAGGGGTCTTATAACAATATTTGGCACTTCTGTAGTATATATGAAGCAGCTGCCGATTAAGAAATCGAAATTGAAGAGTTCCGTTTTTTTTTCTCCAAGTACCATTCATTCAGAATTCACCGGAAGTTGAATTTAGTATTTAGAAAATGGAGTTAAATGAGATTAATCTTCGAGACATTGGTAATTTAATGAACCAGCCGCAAAAAACAATAGATTTTTTACAGGCACACCGCCTGATTTCTTAATGTTAGGGTTAGGGTTTAGGGTTAGGGTTTAGGGTTTAGGTTAGGGTTTAGGGTTAGGGGTTAGGGTTTAGGGTTAGGGGTTAGGGTTTAGGTTTTTTTTATTTAAATTTTTTTTACTTCATATAATAAAAAAAAGAAATTGTTAATTTTTACCCCAAAACAAATCAGTCTTGCATTTATTTTATGTTGTAAAAAAAATCACTTCCGGTTGAATTACCTCCCTTTATTTTCAGTAGAAGGACAGAAAATCTGCTGCTTCATATATACTACAGAAGTGCCCAATATTTTAATAAATATATATTATTTATTTGTATACATACAGACACTAGTGTTGCTTGCTTTCGCCGTCGTCAGTGTAGATGATAATTACTGTTGATCGAAGGATTCGATATTAATGTGTCATGAGTTTTCAATTGTCAACAAATAACATTGTCATCCAATGTCAACAAATAACATTGTCATCCAATGTCAACAAATAACATTGTCATCCAATGTCAACAAATAACATTGTCATCCAATGTCAACAAATAACATTGTCATCCAATGTCAACAAATAACATTGTCATCCAATGTCAACAAATAACATTGTCATCCAATGTCAACAAATAACATTGTCATCCAATGTCAACAAATAACATTGTCATCCAATGTCAACAAATAACTATCTTCTTCAGTAGTCAAAGTTGTTCGTGTATTTCCTCTTTTTTTCAATCATCTCGTTGCGGTGTTCGTCCTCCAGCTGACAATCTCATTAACCCTTATCCTTGAGTGACTTTCGGCCTTTGTAAGTTGTGGCTCATTAGTATAAAAAAAACATATCTGATCACATATAATTTTGTAATTTAAACGCGTTCACATTAGGTGTTTTCGATTTGTCTCGCAGAGTACTCAAAGCATAAGCGTCAAGATTGCCTGATTTTATTGGTCACGCGATTATGGCGATTGGCGATAAGTACCAGCTCTTTCACGAGAGCGATTAGGCGACATTTGTGGTCTTTTACGCCGTGATTATTAATTCTGATGTACCCATTTGCGAACTTATCATTCAGAATGGTGGCCATCTTGCAAATCATAACTATTCATCTTTTCACCAATTACTGATCGAAAGTTTCTCTTTTTTTTTTTTAGATAAACGGATGTTCTTAAGAAATGTGTCGAGTCTACATATGCGTTTACTGCTGGACATTTTGTCTTATAACTAAGCGTTACGAATATCATACTAATGCGTAAGAACTTATCAAGACCAAAAGCAACTCGAGGATAAGCGTTAATGAGATAGTCAGTTGAATAATGAAAAAGAGTATGGCAGCATTGAAAACGAGTTTTTCGTTGCTGATTTCACACTTTAAAAAGATCACTATTCGTTGAATAAAAAAATGGCCGACTTCCGGTTGGAAGCGTTTAACTTAACAAGTAGCTTTAAGAGATTTTTTAAAATGGGTCCACGCATTTATATAACAAGATATGTCTGTCAGTTGGTCGCTTTGTCCGTCTGTCTGTTAGATTTCAGTCTAAATAGTATTTGCATATTGAACGAATACATTTTAGATGCGTCCAACGATCTCGATAAAATACACTGTCGGTTAGTTGAATAATTAAAAATAGTATGGGAGCTTTGAAAACAATTAATAGAATAGACAGAATTTGATACTTAAAAGAACTTCTCAACAAGTATTTGTTAACATTGGACTTGAATGCGATCATGTCGTATTCTGGAGTAAGCAGTTCCATGGTAATGTGTTCCAAAAGTTGGAAGTTCTTGGAAAGAAACACAAGGAAATTCTCTACAAAATGTTATTAGAGAAATACATAGAAACATTTTAAAAAGTAATATATAATAATCAAGTTTTAGTGTGGTAAAAGCTATTTCGAATTTAAGCGTTACAAACCGACAGACCACAAAAAGTTACCTAAAACTTAAACGTGACAGACCATCGCACGGACGGACTAACAGACGAACATCCTTATGGAGATGTATAGACGCATCTTGTAAAGTAATTACTTTCACTCTTCGTTGATTTGATGTAATCTGCGCGTTTAACGATGAAAATGTTATTTTAAACTATAGCGTGACAGACAGAGTGAGATACGGACCAAGTCTCTGGTATTGATCGAGTATGAAATTTCTTTTTCGTTTTTCGTTGCTGAGTTCACACTTAAAAAGATTACTATTCGTTGAATAAAAAATGGCCGACTTCCGGTTGGAAGCGTTTAACTTTAACAAGCAGTTTTAAGAGATGTTTGTAAATGCGTCCACGCATTTATATAACACGATATGTCTGTCAGTCAGTCGCTTTGTCCGTCTGTTTGCTTGATTCTAGTCTAAATAGTATTTGCATATTGAACGAACGGATTTTAGATGCGTCCAACGATCTCGATAATAGACACTGTCGGTTAAGTGAATTTTAAAAGAGATAGGATGTTCATGCTTTCTTGGCCTTTTGGCTAAGATCAAAGTGTAGTATCTGTTCCGATGGATACTGCACCCCATACTGGTATTGTCTTGGCCTTCGGGGCTTGATTTACGCCGGTCTATGGGTCTGATCTGTCCTGTGCAGTTCTAAGAGGTCCACCCTCCCAGGCTTTACCTCCCCTCTTTGGGGAGGATTAAGTTAATTGCTTACTGCCTGAGGCGCCCCTACCGGGGAATGCCGACGGGGCTGCCCAGGCAATTTTTAATGGCCAGAGTGCTCACCTTCTCGAGCGCTGGCTTTTTAAATCCCACTTTCCGACCTTGTGTCACATATTCCTATTGTGGGTAGGTGTTTAAATAACGGCTTTTGGCTAGGAAGAAAGTGTAGTATCTGTTCCGATGGATACTGCACCCTATAGACCGGTATCGTCTTGTCCTTCGGGGCTTGATTCCGCCGGTCTGTGGGTTTTTTCTGTGCAGTTCTAGGAGTTCAACCCTCCCAGGCTTTGCCTCCCCTCTTTGGGGAGGAGTAAGTTTATTGCTTACTGCCTGAGGCGCCCCTACCGGGGAATGCCGACGGGGCTGCCCAGGCAATTTTTAATGGCCAGAGTGCTCACCTTCTCGGGCGCTGGCTTTTCAAGTTCCACTTTCCCGACCCAGCCTTGGGTCACATCTTACCTTGTGGCAGAATGATAAAACTGGCCTTGTACCTAACCTCCTGGAGAGGTAAATAAATTGAAATAGCCTTTTAGTTGTTTTGTCACGCTTATGTCTTACCTCTTATTATTCGTTGATCATTAATGTTCAAAAGAAAATAATATTTTCCTTCTTTGTCACGCTTAAGTTTGAAAATATCATTTTCGTTTGTTTATCACGTGTGAGCTTAGAATAGCATTTTCATTGATCCGTCACGCTTAAGTCTTAAATAGCATTATTCGTTAATCTATATGTCCGTGCGTTTGTCACGCTTATGTTTGAAATATAATTGTCCTTTGTCTGTCACGCTTAATGCTTAATTATCATATTTGTTAGTCTGTCGTGCTCAAGTTAAAATAGTATGTTCGTTCATTTGTCACGCTCAAGCTTGATATAGAATTTTCGTTTGTCTGTCAAACACGGGGTTCAACCATCATTTTTGGTTTGTCTGTCATATCTAAGGTTAAAACATCGTATTCAGTTGCTAAACTCGCCAAGTGAATAGACGCGTCTTCGGAATATCCGGTCTTGTACTTGTTCTTATTTTTTTTTATCTATCTACTAACGATGTACTTCGACTTTCAATCATTACGATGGTCAGGGTATATATATATATATATATATATATATATATATATATATATATATATATATATATATATATATATATTTAAGCAATAAATTTGATCGAAAATCATAAATCATGCCAAGTATATATGTATATATTTATATGTATACATATAAATATATACACATAAATACAGACACACATATACATATATATATACACACACACACACACATATATATATATATATATATACACATATATATATATATAATTATTTTTATTTACACAGACATGTACAAAATCTGTGACACTGGCATGTCGATGTTATCGATCAACAGCTATTATAAACTGAGATCTCAGGTTCTTTCCAAATATGATCTAAGGTTAAGATCGGATTCTAACTCTACCTGATGAGATCTCAGTTTATAATAGCTGTTGATCGATAACATCGACATGCCAGTGTCGCAGATTTTGTACATGTCTGTGTAAATAAAAAATAATCATATATAAAGCTCTATTTGATATTGATCACTTTTTTATAAACCCGGTTGAAATTCTTTGGATTACTACCCTGTGGATGTTTTACCTGGATTATTATTATCATTATATATATATATATATATATATATATATATATATATATATATATATATATATATATATGCCTTGTTAGCATCAAGTGTTTTTGTAAGTTTGGCAATATTCTGGACAGTTATTCGGTGTCGCTTAATTATTTTGTCATAGGTGGTATTTTGATGGTAGGCGGCACTGATCGCAAAGGGTAGAATTTGCTGCAAAGTTCTTCGCAAATATTTTAGTTTCTATCAGATGCTGAGAAGATCACTTCTTGTCCATTAATGATGGTTGGGATAGAGGTCTTCTATCTGTTCGGGACTCTGTTCGTAGTTCTCCTTATCCCAATAGAGCTAAGCCTCTGATATATAACTCTAGATTTTACAAGTTAAGAATAAAACTGTATAGCATTTTCTATAACCCCTTTGCAATGGTTTGGGGCAATTTTAAAGGAACTTTTGTTTGGAGAGCATCTATTGCCTTAAAAGCAATAGTGGTTTATGTGAGTAGTAAAGGCGGTACATTAAGGAGTGTACGATGGCTGGCTATTTGGTTTCTGTTGGAATATTTTGGAGGATATCAAGCTCTCAATATCAACGACTAACCACCAATATATATCGGATGCGATACAAGACACATTCTTTTTTAAGATGAATTTCAGAAGGAATTCTGATATGAAATATCTTAAGCTGTCCCAACCAGCCCTTGAATATCGATAAACTCTGCGATAGAAAAGTACATTATAGGACTTGCTGAACTTCATTTTGATCTTAATTTAGTTAACTGAGTGATCAGAGGTTCCCAGAGGAGACAGGACAGTAGATGTGCAATGTTCACTGGGAAAATTCAGACGAGAATGTTACATGGATTTAATAGTAAAAAAAAAGATATAAGTATTTTCGTTTTCAGATTGTTTGTCTGTGCGTCGGGTCATTCTCTGAGTGACCCGCATTTACGTAGATAGACTAAGGCTGAGGAATGAAGGCCAGCGGACGGATGGAGGGGGACTTTTTATTTTTATTTCTTTTTTAACTTTTAATTCTACGAAACATGCTGCATTCAAGTAAATCATTTAAAATGACGATCTCAATTCATATACGGTTAGATATGTGTATTTTTATATATTTGTCTGCACGAAATACATTCTTAAACTAATTAACCGATCATTATTAATTTTGGAAAACAGTTGCTAGGCGTAAGAATTCCAAATGTGGGTTGTATTTAGTTCAATTTAGTTACACTAAAAGAGGGGCACAAAAAGAGAGGAGACCCTTTGTAAAAATTCAGATGACTCCTATTTTTTTGAATTTTAAAAAGAGGTATAAGACATTAATTAATAAATATGCACCAAATTTCAGTTTCTTTGCTGTGTTTTTTTTAAACAGGTTTTAGTGGGAATAATGTAGGAGACACTCAAATTTTGACCTTCAAATATTTCAGATTTGCATTAAATTTGAGCGATAATAATTAGACACTAATTTGTTTACATTGGATTTGAAAACGAGCAAGTTGTAATCAGCAGAGAGCAGTATCGCGGTAATGCTTTCCACTAACGAGAAGTCTTTGCAAAATGTTCTGTCCATGAAAATTCTTCCTGACGCTAGACACATGAAAGTCGAAAGAAATACTTTTTCCTTTGTGGTAAAAATTCGAGTTCTTACTGTGAATATCATACAAGGATGAACAAATGCTTGAAGCTCAGTCGAGCACCTTTCATGGAAAGAGACTAACAACGTCTCTTCTGTGAGAAAACGGTTGTAGAGAGGAAACAATATCACACACTACTATATTTCGGGCTCGATGTTTTACTCTGTCAAGGCAAGAGAGAGTGCTCTCAGTGGTACCTCCCCAGATCGTGGCAGCAGTATTTCATCTCGGGGGGGGGGGAGGGTATCTGGCTCTTATATAGGTAGAAGATTGAATCTCAAGTCAGCTATTTTCTGGAACGGTAGCTTACTGTTGTTCATGAGTATGATAACAAACTTATCTATGGCTACAATTGTGTTTTCCTACATTTCAGTAGGCCCTAGGTTAAAAAATGTACCGAAAAAAATAAAATGTTGAGCAAATACATTCTAAAAATAGACATTCTTTCCAGCATATAGGATTTTTGGCTATAAATTCTTTATCCAATAAAAATGTAACCTACTCTACGTAAATCCTTGTGTTCAAAAACCCCATTTTAGCACTTCAAATCACTCAATTATGACATCTAAATGCGGAGATATGGCAAATTATTGAAAATTGGCGGCCATCTTGGATTTATGCAAATTAGACATATTTCCTCAACGTTGATTTCTTAGGACTTTTAGTATGATGTTTTAGACACATCATGGGAATGCCTGTTGCAATTTGTTCCAAGTTGGGCCCTAAAATGTGCTATATTGCCTGGACTAAGAATGATCCAACCATTGTTTCAGCAAATTTAGCACAAAAAAAATAGCCCTAACATATTGCGATGGCAGCGACTTTAATCACAAGAATAAGAAAAATTAATAGTTGATAGAAAGATGAGGGGGAGGTAGAATCGAAGAAACGAGATCACGTTGAAAATGATTATAATTACCCCAAAAAATGGAAACTGACATTGATTCTTTGGGGGCTGAAGGCGAATCGCGAAAATATTTATTTAACAAGAGAAAAAATTTTTTTTCGATACATCATGAATAAAATGACGACCATAGAGTCTATAAAATCCAAGCAAAATTGAAATAGTAAATATATTTGAAAGCTGTAACTATATCTGATATATATTAGACCTATCAATAGCAATATAGTCAAAATATCAAGAAAATAACCCGAAATATGGTCCATGGTAGCTGATGGTAAGGTATTTTTTTACTATCTTACCTAGCGCAGTTTACCCCCAAAAACAGAAGTTAAAAAGTTAAATTAAAAAATTAAATTAAAAAAAAAATCCCCCCCACAAAATCTAAATTACCTAAATCTCTACGTTTTTATGAAATATATACCCCCCCACTCAAAAACGAAATTGGCTAAATTTTTACGTGTTTTTATATAAAAAAAAATCCCCCCCCCCCCCACTCACAAAATTAGAAACTCAAGTCGGTTACATGTCTCGTTAAACGTTACGTGGCCAGGAAATGGGTGCTCATTTTACGTTAAATTTATAAAGGAAAGTGATCCCCCACGCTAAAATCTTAAATATTTAATTTTTTTTTAATACTTTCTTAGCGGATGTTTTTTTAGACTGTTTAAATGTATTTGCACAAACAAAGTAGAATTTGAACTTTTTAGGGGGTAAACCGCGCTAGGTTAGATAGTAAAAATTTACCGATGGTAATTTTCGAGGTTTATATATCACACTGTTGAGTCGTAAACGACAAAACACGTGTCAGTAGATAATTCATTTTTTTGTTCAATATATATGTCCCTCCTTAACTAAGAGAATCACATTTGTGAAGGAAAAATGATTCCCAACTCGGGTTAAGGTAAAAACGCTCTTCCGTATAAATAATTGAATTCGTTAAAAAATATCGAAAACAAAATAAACAAATAGATGACATCTATTAAAATGCGGTGCATTTCAGCATTAGTGCGAGTTAACCGGCTTCAGATTCTCGCTATGTTCAGCCACGCTGATAAGTCATAAACGACGAAACGCGTGATAGTTAAATTTATATATATATATATATATATATATATATATATATATATATATATATATAAGCAACATTGGTTAAATGTTTCTGCTTGATTATACTTGTTTCAATTTTGTGTAAAAATAAAAATAAGTCAATGCTTGTTGCATCTGTATCCCTTATGTTTTCGATTCTTCATCGAATCATCTTCAGGTGAGAGAAACAAATGAACAAAAAAGCTCGAGAATAGAAGAGAATCCAAAAAGCAGCCGAGAACGCGCATGTGAAGTCAGTTAGACACAAAAAAAAAGACAGTGCAGTTTTAGGAGAAACGTTAACAAATTTAATTCCGGTGTGTCAGAATTAGTGTCACAGAATGAACTATATTATGTTTTGCATTTTAAAATATTGTTACTTGTTTCATACGTAATATTATTTATTGTAAGTTGTTGCGTTTTAATAAAGATAGCTTCGAGTATTTTTAAATTTACAAAAATTGGTTTCAGAATGTATTATTTTCGTGTTATTAACTAAAATTTGTTTTAAATCAGTAGTGGCAGTTATGTTTTTGGAAATCATTGTATATTGAACTAGGGTTTACAAGGTGCATGGTTAGTCGCCGGGATAGGGCAGTGGTTTTGAAACCAATGTAGTTATTATTATTATTATTATTATTATTATTATTATTATTATTATTATTATTATTTTACTCACTAGGAGTTCTCACACAGATCATCATCAGTGATTGCTCACCGACAACAATCGGTGATATTCTCTGGCGTCTGAGTGACAACAAGTATCCCCTTTTCGATATCCACCGCAAATAACCTAGCAGTATCGTAACCGCCGTTTACCATTGATTTCTCGCTGGTAAGGATCATTGGTCTTCTCTGGGATTTGGGTGGCAGTAAGCCTCCCCACGATCCCAGCACTCTCTGCACTTCCAGTGGGGGTTTGGTTTGTGCAGTCTTCTCATCTTCCTTTGCCCTATATTGCAAATATTTTATTTTGTATGGTGTCAGCCTAGGCTGGAACAATTTTTTTAGGGGGAACAGGGAGGAGGAGGAGGAGAGCGGGGAGGAGAGCAGGGGGAAACGGGAGAGGAGAGTATTATTATTATTATTATTATTATTATTATTATTATTATTATTATTATTATTATTATTATTATTATTATTGTTATTATTATTATTATTATTATTATTATTATTATTATTATTATTGTTGTTGTCAATCGGAGATATGTATCGGTTTGCAATATTTTTTATGGCTATTTCCATAAATATGAAGTTTGGTTGCATTTGATTACAATAGTATAGGCTTATTTAGTTTTAGTCCTGATGTTTGACATTATTATTATTTGTAGTACTACAAAACTAAGTCTCTCCCGCAATAAAACACATACATCCTGCGGCCAAACAAACAAGACAGTGAGTAATCACTCCTTCAAATAACTTAAAAACACAAGTGTTTATCATGGATAAAGGCTTAGGATTTTCTGTGTCCGCTCAATTTACTCATGGTGGTTGCGATTTCGGGTTTTCTGAATTTTCCCGGACAACGCCGAGACACAGGTTCCGCTATTTCTGTTATAAATATGTGTCCTGTTTCAGCTGTAAATAACTCTGGGATATTCACAGTATTTTCCATGGAAGTCGAATGGGAGAAAATGTTATGAGACAACGATGATTATCCTTTCTCTCGGAACTTTCTATTTCCGGGCTCGATATTCGAGAATATTTGTTTTAGTGTTCATCCTGGCGCCTTTTCTATCATTAAAAGAGATTTCCGATTTTTTTTTTTACAAAATTGTCATTGGGGAATATTGGAAGATGTTCATTTTGAGGATTTTTTTTTCTGTAAAGTCGATATTCGCTATTCTGGCCAGAAACGACCGATGACAAAAATACCTATTTTCTGTACACAAAAGCACGAATATTAGTTAAATCATAATTATAAATATGGATTGGTATTGATCTTAAAAATACCGAACATAAATCAAACATGCAATATGGCTATACATAGATATTAGGTTTATAAATCTACCAATTGATTTTAAGTTGTTTTACTGGACCATGGTCAAGTGGATGAAGAGGTTAGTTAAGGTATATGTTGGGTGAATTCTATTGAGGAAGGAATTTAAGTACAGATAACTAATGCTACACATAAAACGTTATGAAAGGCGTGATAAAATAATCGCGAAATCCCCAAAAGGCAACTGACTATGGCAAAAGGCCGGGGATTAAAACGGAGGGGACATTTTAGAAAAACAATAACAACGAAGATAGGGATAACAGTTGAAAAATTGTGACTGATGTAATTAGAAACGGATACATTGATTTTGTTTCGATTGGAATTAGGAGACTGTCATGACAATCTAATGGGCATTTATCTGCCTACAAAAAACAATATCGTGTCATCGCCGATCAACGTTAGATGGGGTCAATCTCGAAGACGTGCATCGTCTGTCTACCTGGATTAAAGCCTCTAGAAAAGGAGCAGCTAAAGTCGAACGTCGTAAAGGTGCTCCAAAGTCCAAAGTAGTCATTGTGGCGGCGACGTGATGGGCGTATCTATCAGGCTATGGTGCGGGCGCCCTTCTTCACAGTTGCCAAACGTGGCCAATGAGGACCGGTGGTCTGCACAGTTGTGAACTCTTCGACAAGACTGTCTTTGCTGCATTCTACGCTTCCGCCGTGTAGAGGACTGAATCTCCGGCCTTCGCCTTTCGTCATTCTACAACGCATTCTAAGACGGTTCGGGCATGAAGTCCGACCCTCAAGGGTGGGTGGGGATTCTATCCACAAGGTCGTTCTCCCCTTTCTCTAGCTGGTTTGGTGCAAACATGCTGGTAGGCATTTGAAGACTTTAGCGGCGACAATTAAAAGCGAACAGGCGAGACTATCTGGCCAACAAATAGTGGTTTTCGGCTATGGAATCAAGATTGGCAAGCCATACGGTGTGAGAGCTCAGGATCGGTAAAATTGGCATTCAATTGTCAAAAACACCAACCTGATCAGGGTGATAACCGTTACAAGTCCAAGCAAGTGCTAGAACCTATTAAACATAGTAGTAGTAGTAAGTGTAATAATAATAATAATAATAATAATAATAATAATAATAATAATAATAATAATAATAATAATGATAGTAATAATAATAATAATTTATCTGGGGACACTTTTGTCACTCAGACCCCAGGGAATACCACCGGTTGTCGGTGAGCAATCACTGATGGCCTGTGTGAGAACTCCTAGTGAGTAAATAATAATAATAATGATGATGATGATGATGATGATGATGATGATGATGATGATGATGATGATGATGATGATGATGATGATGATGATGATGATGATGATGATGATGATGATGATGATAAAATTAGGTATACAAAGAAAAAGGCGGAAACCAATGAAAGAATTAAAGGATCTTAATCACAAGGTTTGTTAAGCTAAGCTTTAACTACTTTACTAAAGAAAGAATGGGGTGTAACGTAATTGAGATGGGGTGACGTTTCTTCATAGGGAAGACGTTTTTTAATATTTCTGTTTAACTTGGCAATAAAGATTTCAAAAACTAAACTTACCACACAATTAGATTCATATTTTATAAAGAGTCGACGCATCTAAACTGATATTTTTTTAAGTGTCTGCGACCGACAACAGAAAATGTATCTCAAACCGAAGCGTGACAGACGGGCGAACATGCCATTTCAAATTGAAGCGTGACAGACTAACTAATGTAAACATAAACCGATGCACAGTTTCTCTTATAGAGATGATTAGACGTTTCTAAATTAGCATGCGTCCATTCAATATGAGCATTTAGAGATCATAATATTATTTGAAATGGAAATTGGCGGCCATGTTGAAATATATGAAGTCGATGTTATATTGTTACATAGTCACTAAAAGGGGATTTGTTAAACGACACACATGAGAATTAAAGCCACGAAAACCACACGGAAAGTCTATTAAACGTTCTCAACAAAACGAATACAATACGAAAGTTTTTAGAGATGATTATTAGTAGTTTCGATCTTTTTTTTTTTAATACACATTTTCTGTAAGGCACTTCTCATAGGCATTTTCAACAGGCAATTCTAAACACGTTTTTAAGAGTCACTTTAATATATTTTCTAGAGACACTTTTAAACACATGTTTAAGTTTCACTTTCAACACCAATCAACGAATGGCGATTTTAAGCCTTCAAACTGTCAACCATTCTCAATAGTTCTCGTTAAACATATATACTTAAAACATCTCAAATTACGTATTTTAAACACAAGTCTCTGTTAAATTCTTTTACACAGTCCAAACATTGTTCGTAAAAATATTCGATTTCTTTGTTCTTTCTAACATTTTAAACTGTACCTTACGTTTTGCTGCCTTCGCTGCTCGTCTTGGATTCTGCTGGAATACTCACTCCGTCGTTGGCCCGTGACCGCAGTGGTGTACCTGTACTGGGGAGCAGATTCTGTTTCAAGCACGGACAAAACGCTCAGAGACGAAATTTGAGAGAGTTTCTATCTTTTGGTTTATTTCACGCTTCGTTCCATTGGAGAGGTTTCCATTGTCGGTTCATTCATTCAACTCTTCCTAGCATTCATACCGCTTGTGTGACGTCGAATGCAATTAGCTACATTCTTCTAAGTTTCTTGGCCCATGTCTGGCAAATTTCCACCAGACCCTTAGCTTCGAGAGCTACCTTATCGGCGTGCGTTCGTCGCAAGCTTCCATGGTGATCTGTCCAAAACTAATCTCTCACACAAAGGATCTGTGACGTCAGAGCCCATTGCCCCCTCAAACGAATGTCACAACAGACTCAAATCGCCTTTGTGTCTGACCTTTGATCCGAGCATTTCCTCTCGGGCAGCATACATCAAGTATGTTATGACTTTTCAGAATGAGTCACCATGAGACGTAGCTGTTTGTCCCAAATCATCACTGCACTTAATTTGTACTTATACCTATTTCTTTCCACAGTTGATAATTCATATTAGCTAATTTACTCGTTTAAAATACAGGGCCCGTCATAATATAACAATATGAAAGACATTGCACATATTTTTCTGCACTGGTTACGGAATATATATACGGCATAACCACGTTGACACACCGGTTCTCGTTAGATTACCGAAGTTAAGCGACGTGGAGCCTGGTCAGTAACAGATAGGTGACTATTTGGGAATGCTAGGCACTGTACGCCATATACCTATGACCGGGATATACATGTGGCTGAAAACCACTTGTGAATTTGATATTCCATGTAAGCTTCTTCGTTCGGGGGAAGCAAGCATAGTCCACCAAGGGCTTAATATCACACCAAGTATTACCGTTTTTTTAAGGAATATGGGTTACGTTACGCGATGAAGCAGCGGTTGTTTGAAGATTCCAAAGATGTTCTAATTATTAACACATATTTTTCTATATAAATACTAATAGAATATTATTTAACTGTTATTTATAAGTAATAAATGTAATTATTTACTATTATTCGATACATTTGCTGCTAATAAGAAAATTTAATTTACATTTGCTGCTGATAACGAAGATGGCATCCACGTGAAAAAATATTCCTAGCCGGATAAAGTATTTTCTGAAAAAATTGATCGGATTACATTTTATTTATCTGAAGAACATAGTCGCACGATCCAACTGAATAATTTGCTATTCAGAATTGAGTATTGATTTTGCAGGAGAAAACGTATTGATGACAGACTTCGAGAAATAGATCGGCTTCATTTTTATTATACCTTGAAACTTGACAAACCAACGGACGTACAGATCACGGACATATCTTCGTATAGAGATTTGTATACGCACTGAAATAAGCATAATATTTTTTAATAGAAATAGTTATTTTTGAAGTGTTTATAAAGAATTTGGCGCTCTTTTTTCAAAACTGATTTCTCCCTTGTTTATTTCTACGTTTTTTTGGACAATATTTCAGGGGATTCAATAAGAGAAATACAAATTAATACTTCGTTTTTATAGAATTAGAAAATGGCCGACATTTCAAATGGAAATCATCCTTTCGGTGCTTTCAAAGACGAATCCGAAGACCTGTGTTTCTTTCTGAAATAAGATTCTATGCGCGATTATCAAATAAAAATTCACTTCATCAAGAATATTTCAAGTGTTTACTTTGGCCTTTTAAACGTGTTGGTTTATAAAAAAAATGTGTTTACTTTCTGGGGGCGTTGATGAGTTGAAGTGAGTACCGGTCGGAATTCTGAGTTCAGGTGCCATGTTCTATTTCTCTCGGAGCTAATTCATCGCTTTCACTGATCCTGTTGGGAAAGGTATGAATACACTACTCTTCATCGGGCTATTAATAAAATAGACTATACTCTCAAATCATGGTAGAGAAAATCGATGATGATGATGATGATGATGATGATGATGATGATGATGATGATGATGATGATGATGATGATGAACGACTCTCAACCTTGAGTAGGTTAAGCCGGCTCCTTTATATGGCTCAGTCATATTGGCCCAGTATATTCCACTTACGTTGCTAGAACCATATTCAAATAATCTACCCTGAATTATATAGGCAACGAGTTAAAATGTTGAAGTACAATACAGACTCACGCATGCGTGATGCGATACTTTAAATCGAGGTTTTGTCTCTCTTTGGGTTGGGCTTAGCAGGCAGGCAAGTATGTTTGCCCGTCCCCCGTTTTTACATGATTTTACCCCATTGATGCCCTGTCGTCAGATCTTATTTCTGTGCCAGTTAAAATGGGACTCCTCAGACAGCTAGCTATTTCAGCTATTTCAGCATGCCATTTTCACCAATAGTTGTAACATTGTTGTTAAGAATCGTTCCCAGACATTATCAATTTAAGTTGTATTTTAATAGCCAACAATACTTAATGTGTTTAGCATAGTAGTACATGTTTACTTTGATTGTGTTTGAGACATTTACATGGAATTACTTTTAGTAATTGCGTCCTATTAATATGCATCCCCTTTCATATATAATATTTTAGTAAGTCTATCTCAGGTTTGTCTTTGATAAAATGAGAAAATAAATGTAAGTAAATGCAGCTCTGCGTTTATCATTGCACAGTATTTTATCAATTTATTTCAAAATTCGTATAGAGTATCGTTCCCAGACAATAAAAGTCAGATGCCTTTACTTTACATCGCCCATTGCATTCTCTGTAATGTATTTACCCTGGCTATTCATGTTTACTTCGTTCGTGTGTAAGGAATTTTAAATGTAAACTGTCACCTTAGTAATTATGTTTTCCCTTGAAAACCCTTCTCTGTGAATGTATGTATGTATATGTTTGATTTTCGATGGCATGGAACCCTTATTTTTATTTAAAACAAAACAGAAACGAAGCACAATCAAAACATACACAATTAATTTGTAGTTTTGTGGCAGATATGATGAGTCCGAACCCGGATCGAGCAGTGGAAGTGGCTCCAACTTGACTGGACGAACTCCCTAAATAATGTAACACAAACGATCCAATGGTAAAGATCTCCATAGAATGCTACTGGGACTCTGAAATCTAGTTCTACCATTGACATGGTCGCTTCAATCGGCGAGTTCTTCCACCCAATTAGTTGTTTTGCGAAGAGACTTACTGGACATCAACATGGGAGCAAAGTTTGGTATCTGTTCTGATGCTACACTTCATTGTTTCTGTCCTCGATCAGTAAAGGATGAGCCCTTTGGAATTAACACAATTTTTATTTGTGTCCTAATCCAGAGTGCCCCAATCTGGGGAGCTGGATTTCCACACATATAATATATCATAATAGAATGACAGGTCACTACTGGCCGAAAAAACTTATCAGCAACAAGACACTATACGAGCTGTGCAACGAAAAAACCCTCTCCACAAAGGTCGGTGAACAATGTTAGGCCATGTCCTACGAATGGATCCTGACACTCCCGCACAGAGGGCACTAGACTTTGCCGTTACTGGATCGCGACTAGTACGGCACTGCACAAATTTGCTGCGCACATTACGTGCTGACCTCAAGCAGGCGGGACTAGGACCACTACGTACAGCGAAACAACTTCATTGCCTACGACAACTTGCGCATGACAAGGCCAGACGGCCTGGGACTAGCATGGAGGACTGATTGCAGCTACGGGATGTCATTTGACTACCGTAGCCGCAGAACACAGTTTTTAATAAAAAATAAAAATAATAGAATGTGAAAACATTGATACGTCATGCTTAGCATTGTCAGGGAGACAGAAGATCTGGTGGATCCTGACGATTTAAAATTTGTGATCTTAATACTTCCTTCCAAGGATTCAACATTGGAAAAGTTTAGTTGATGGTGTATGAGAAAGAGGTTTGCAAATGATGATTGATAACAGTTAGGTAAAGTTATTAACCTAACAATTTCCGTCGGCTGTGATGAAAAAAAAACTAAGAACGACAGAACATGCACTTGGGGTAAGGCGGTCGCGGTGCTGACATAGCTTAACAAACACAACACCTACACACACTCTGACCCGGAGTGCTAGTATCTGTTAGGGCCTCATCTCTTAGTTACATAAAACCTATTGTTTACAGACTATGTGCTTACCAAATATACGCCTCCCCAAAAATTAATCTACAAACGAACCGTATACAGTCAGGAAAAGGTGTGTATTTACCTTCCAGCGACTTCTGGCAGACTAGTGAAAAAGCATCTGCCTTTTTTTCCTTTTTTTACATTTTATTCACATTATTTTTGCATAAATTGTCACATGACACCTTTTTAGCTAAGATAAAAGAGGCTCGTTTTTTGTTGTTGTAATTGTATCTTTTTCTGACCACCAACGAGTCACGTTGTTTTAATTCTTTCCGTGAGTTTTTCTATTCAAACCTACGTAACGTCAGTTACTATAACATAATTAACTTTGATCTTGTAAAATGTATTCATCAGACCTTTGTATTGATATCAAAAAACCAAGGTGGTAGCTCCGACAATCTCTTGAAAAAACATTTTCTGGCAATCCTAATACAAGAGGCAAGGTCTCTCTTTCTCTCTGTATCTCTCTTTCTCGGTCTCTCTCGGTCTCTCTCTCTCTTTCTCTCTCTTTCTTTCTCTCTTTCTCTCTCTTTCTTTCTCTCTCTCTCGCCTTCTTTCTTTCTTTCTCTCTCATTCTCTCTCTTTTTCCCTCTCTTTCTCTCTCTTTCTCTCTCTTTTTCTCTCTCTCTCTCTCTTTCTCTCTCTTTCCCTCTCTTTCTCTCTCTCTCTATCTCTCTTTCTCGGTCTCTCTCTTTCTCTCTCTTTCTCTCTCTCTCTCTGTCTCTCTCTGTCGCTCTCTGTCTCTCTCTTTTTCTCGGTCTCTGTTTCTCTCTCTTTCTCTCTCTCTCTCTTTCTCTGTCTCTCTCTCTTTTTCTCTCTCTCTCTGTCTCTTTTTCTCTCTCTTTCTCTCTTTCTCTCTCTTCTCTCTCTCTCTTTCTTTCTCAGTTTCTCTGTCTCTTTGTCTCTTTCTCTCTCTCTTTCTCTTTCTCTTTCTGTCTCTCTGTCTCTCTCTCTCTCTTTCCCTGTCTCTCTGTCTCTTTCTCTCTCTTTCTCTCTCTCTCTATCTCTTTCTCTCTCTCTCTTCTCTCTCTCTCTTTCTGTGTTGCCATTGTTAGGTTTTGTACTGACTTTAATTTCAAAAGCTCAGCGACCGCCCCCTCGTTATTAACCGAAGGATTTCTTACAATAAAAAATATTTTGTTTCGGGTTCTGCATTAAATGACGAAACGACAGTTAACATAGCACAAAACCCAACAACCAGTAAACTAACAAATGATCATATTAATTTTCTAGAAAGTTCAATCAAGCAAAAACGTCATAAACTAAGAATGCATTGTATGTGTAACCAATAAAAGCGATGCAAAGGTAAAAGCGAATTTTTATTCATTCTCCAAACGTTTGAGGGACATCTAAAAGATTCTATTGTCTTTTCAGTTAAAAGTCATGCTTTCAATTTGCTGCAAGCTTCCTTTTGAGGCCAAACAACTTAGAAATGTCACGATCTTATTTCTTCCTTCTACCCAAAATATTAATTGGTCCCCCGATTTTATAAATCGGGGGACTTATGTTTTGAAGCATGTCCGTCCGTCCGTTCGGATTTTTCTCCGCAACCATCCATTGAATTTCTCTGAAATTTTGCATGAAGTTGTAACCACCACCACCACCACCACCACCACCACCACCATCATCATCATCATCATCAGCATCATCATCATCATCATCATCATCATCATCATCATCATCACCACCACCACCACCACCACCACCACCACCACCATCACCATCACCATCATCATCATCATCATTTTATTTTATTTTATTTTAATTTTTTTTTTACTCACTAGGAGTTCTCACACAGATCATTCCCAGGGATTACTCACCGACAACAACCGGTGGTATTCTCTGGAGTCTGAATGACAACAAGTATCCCCTTTTCGATATCCACCACAAATAACCTTGCAGTATCGTAACCACCGTTTACCATTGATTTCTCGCTGATAAGGACCATTGGTCTTCTCTGGGATTTAGGTGGCAGTAAGCCTCCCCACGATCCCAGCACTCTCTGCACTTCCAGTGGAGGTCTGGTTTGTGCAGTCTACTCATCTTCCTTTGCTCTATGCAAATATTTTATTTTGTATGGTGTCAGCCTTGGCTGGAACAATTTTTTGTAGGGAGAGCAAATCATAAATCGGGGGACCTATGTTTTGAGGCATTTCCGTCCGTCCGTCCGTCCGTCCGGTTTTTCTCCGCAACCATCCATTGAATTTCTCTGAAATTATGCATAGAGTTGTAAGTTGGTCAGGTCAGAAAGTTACATTCTCAGATTTTTGAAAAACAATCTGGTTAGCCCCCCAGGGGGTCAAAAGGTCCCGAAATGGAAAAAAATGACAGTTTTTGCTCCATAACTTTTCATCTATCCATTCAATTTCTCTGAAACTTGGCCAAAATGTGGAGGCAGTTGTTCCTAATAGAAAATAAGTATCGCTGACCTTGGAAAAAATCTGGTTTGCGACCCCAGGGGATCAAAAGCCCCCAAAATGGCAAAAATGACCCTTTTCTCCCATAACGTTTGATCCATCTATTCAATATTTCTGAAACTTGGCCAAAATGTAGAGGCAATTGTTCTGGATATAAAATGAGTATCCTTGACCTCAGAAAAATTCTGGTTCGCGCCCCCAGGGGGTCAAAGGGGGGTCAAAAATGCTCCAAATTGCCCAAATTTATTGCATTTTACACTCGCCACATCGAGTCACATACAGAAGGGGACCACGACTGCGCGGCTTGTTAGGTTCGTTTAAAACATCAACTAAAGCTTGCCAATTAGTCTATTCAAGAGGCATTTCGTCCTTTTTCAAAAATCGGTCATATTTTGCCTCTTCGACAAAAGAGCTTTTCATAGCACGTAGAGATCACAACATAGACCTTAACCAGCCAAACAATTAGAGGAAAACGTTTAGAAAAAAGTGATTAATCATGTTTGTTGTTTTATGCCAAAACCACATATATATTTTCTATACAATTTGTTTTTGTTTTTAGATTATTTGGTAAGCAGGCATGTATTTTGTAAAAAAAAAATAGTCTGTAAACAATGCTTTCTATTTAACCCATAGATTAGGCCCTAACAGATACTTCTACTTCGGGTACGAGTGGACCTGGGAGTAGTGGCGACGAAGATGTTGAATTTTTTAATATGATAACAAAATATTGATTATGTCATAATTTTTTTTTTTAACATAGTTCACTCCAAATAAGGAAGGATGCCACTGTAGACGTAAGGGGCTACTGAGAAAAAAGAAAAGGGGAGAAGGTTGGGGGGGGGGGGGTCAACCTAAATTGGGATCTGCGCAGCGAGATGTCTGTTTACATTAGTTTTAAATGTCTGCATGTCAGTACTGTCGGGGAAACAGGGGCAGGGAGGGAGTTCCAGAGGCAAGCAGCACGAGGAAAGAAGCTATTTGAGTAGAAAGGTCTCCAGCATCTGGGGACCTCCACAGTGAACGGATGAGATTTAGTCGATTGTCGAGTTGGTTTAGTGAACTTACGTCGAGGGGGCACCAGAGTAGCCAATTCATCGGAGCATAATCGATTGAAGTATTTGTAAAACAAGCACAAGGATGCTACATTGCGGCGATGGGACAGGGACAGGAGCTTGGTCGACAGTGAGGGACCTATTAGGTTGGCGACTCTTTTTTGGACCTTGTCAAGGAGGGAGAGACTAGTAGATGATGCACCAACCCAGATGTGGCAACAATACTCCATGCATGGGCGGATAGTGGCTTTGTATAGATACAGGATCATGTCAGGTGTGAGGAGTTTACTAGCACGGTAGAGGGAGCCAACCTTCTTTGCGGCATGCTTGGCAATGTCTTCAATGTATTTGTTCCAATTCATGTTACCTGTGAAGGTTAGGCCGAGGAGTTTGAATGATGAACTCTCAGGTAGGGTGTTATTTGCCATGACAATCGGTGGTTGGAGCGATTTCTTGTAGTTATTACAGGAAAGGAGCTTTGTCTTTGCGGCATTAAAAGTTATCAACCATTTATGACCCCAATCCACTACAGCCTGGAGGTCATTTTCTAAGGAGTCAGCCATTTTCTCGGATATAATGGCGTCTGTTTTGCCAACATGGCGAGAGTAATGCGTGGTGTCGTCAGCAAATAAACCAATCTCAGACTCTATGTCATCAGGGAGATCGTTTTGGGCAGGATTATTGTTCGAAAGCGTGGTTGGGTAGGTCTGCTCTAGCCATTTTCTCCGTGTTGGTGTTGTACAAAGATGTATCCGCCCAATTGTTTTTTACATTACGCCGGGGCTAGAGTCACCAATTTGTAACGGATGCGGTGGCACAGAAGAACGATAGACAGTTGTCCAGAGCAACACGACTTTTGCAACAAGGAAAAGTAAAATATTAAAGGTAGTGACGTGTGATGAACGTGATAACAGCAAAAAGAAAAGGAAAACGAACTCAGGTGTACAACAATAAGATAATTGGACAAGGAGTAGGCTACTAAGTATCACATATAGAGCTCCGTCTGTCCCACAAGTCTGCGTCGTGCCTTTAGTATCCGGTCGGCCTTTGGCCAATGACCGCTATTGCTAATAGGAAATTCTGACCTAGCTTCCACGCCCCATGGTCAAGTTTAGAGACTTTATATCCACTAATGTCGCGACGCTCTCTTTCGACTTTAATAGATTCCATCAATTGTACACTTGTGTACATTTTGAAACAATGAAATATCGATAAAGAATGATCTTTTGTGACACTACAAATTAATTTCACAAAGAAATAGAGGAACAGCAGATCTGGTCACCGATAAAATCTAAGTATAGTTTGGGGTTAATTAAGAAATATAGATTTCTCTTGGATCTAATAATGGAGTACGCTGTAGTTAAAACAACAATGTCCATTTAATCTGCGCGTTTAGCAATATAAGTCCTATTTAAAACTTAAGCCCAGCAGACAAAAACTAATGCTATTTAAAACGTAAGTGTGACAAACCAACGAATATACTATTTAAACTGAAGCATGAGAGACACGCGAAAATGTCATTTCAAACTTAAAGGGTTACAAAAAACCAACAATTACATTTCAAACTAAAGCGAGACAGATAAAGAAAATACTATTTAAAACCTAAGTGTGACAGAGCAACGAAAATACTATTTAAACTGAAAGACGTAAAACCAACGAAGATTCAATATAGAACTTAAGGGGTTTACAGGCTAACAACAATGGCATTTCAAACTTAAGCGATACAAATAAATGAAACTACTATTTAAAACCTAAGTGTGACAGACCAACGAAAATACTATTTAAACTGAAAGACGAAGATTCAATTTAAAACTTAATGGGTTACAAAAAACCAACAATTACATTTCAAACTAAAGCGAGACAGATAAAGAAAATACTATTTAAAACCTAAGTGTGACAGACCAACGAAAATACTATTTAAACTGAAAGACGTAAGACCAACGAAGATTCAATTTAAAACTTAAGGGGTTTACAGGCTAACAACAATGGCATTTCAAACTTAAGCGATACAAATAAATGAAACTACTATTTAAAACCTGAGTTTGACAGACCAACGAAAATACTATTTTAAACTGAAACATGACAGACACAAGAAAACGCCATTTAAAACTTAAGCGACACAGACCAACAACTTAAACGGCAGAGAAAAAACAACAACAATGCTATTTCAGGATTAAGCCTGACGCACCGACAAAAATACTACTTCAAACTTAAGCGTGACAGACCAACAAGAATACTATTTCAATAGTAAGTAATAAAGACAAACAAAGATTCTGTTTTAAAATTAAGCATGATTAAACTATGAAAATGCTATTTTAAACTAAAAACTTACCAGCCAACAAAAATATTATTTCAAACTTAAACGAGACAGACCAACGAAAATGATGTTCCAAACTTCAGCGTGACAGCAACCGACGGACAGAACATCTTATATAGATGCTTAGTCGGATCCAATATAAGATGCATCTATTTAATGTGTGTGTTTAGTGAATAAAATCCTGATTTAATCGTAAACCTGAAAGAACCACGAAAAATGCTATTTCAATCTTCAGTGTGACGGACCGACCGACCGACTGATATAGCATCTTGTAGATGTACTTGAACGTATCTAAGATAAGTTACTTGTATTTAATCGGCGCGTTAACGATGAAACTACTTTTTAAAAGTGAATGCGGTACTGATTCATATAAGGACCTAAGCTAACCCTAACATTAAACCTAACCTTCACACTAACCCTAACGCTAACCGACGTCAAGTCGAATTTTATTTGGGTCCTAATCCTGATAAGTACCATGAATCGTAACGCAGAGGCTTATTGACAGCCCGACAAACTGAGCCTTTATATAGTAATGCATAGAGGTATCTGAAAAATAAAAGTAAAATATCCATTTATCGAACACCCAAGTGTCTGGTCAGAAATATAAACACCCACTATACATTAAAGAACAATATATATATATATATATATATATATATATAGTGAATGTTTTTATTCAAACATGTACAAGGTCTGCTACACTGGCATGTCGATGTTATCGATCTACAGCTCTCACGAGCTCAGAAAATATGCTACCGTCGGTTTCAAATCAAAAAGTGTTCGAGTCTCATTGATTATTGTCGGCAAAAATGTCTCATTGATTATCCAGAAGTAATAGTTTATAATAATAAATGAGACTCGAACACTTGTTGATTTGCAACTGACAGTACCATGTTGTTCTGATCTTTTGTAACATATATATATATATATATATATATATATATATATATATATATATATATATATATATATATATAGATATCTTTACGCGTTGGAGACAATCCATCCTTCCAGGTTTTATCTTCTCTCTTTCTCTCTCTCTCTCACTCTTACTCTCTCTCTCTCTCTCTCTCTCTCTCTCTCTCTCTCTCTCTCTCTGTATCTATCTATCTATCTATCTATCTCTATCTCTATCTCTTTTTCTCTCTCTCTCTCTCTCTCTATCTCTCTATCTCTTTCTCTATTTCTCTCTCTCTCTTTCTCTCTCTCTCTCTCTCTCTCTGTATCTATCTATCTATCTATATATATATCTTTCTATCTCTCTATCTCTCTATCTCTCTATCTCTTTCTCTATCTTTCTCTCTCTTTCTCTCTATCTCTCTCTTTCTCTCTATCTCTCTATCTCTATCTTTATTTCTTTTTCTCTGAGAAGGGATTATTTTATAGCTAATCCAACCGGAAATGGCGACAGAGCTGCACCTGCATTTTTGTATAGACCCGAGTGCACTTCTCCTAGTGCGCTGTCTTTTCAAAACCTCACTTAACCTTGTGGCTCACCTCCCCTCAAGAGGAGAGAAGAAAACCGCATTGCGTATTTATAGGTCTTTTCGGGTTTAGTTCATTCTGGTAGTGAGGGATATTAATCAGATTACAACAATTATAAATGACAGAAGACGATCTTATTTGCGTATTGGTCAAATGTCTACAACATCTTTCACACAGAAGAGAGTTGGCTCGTCTCTCTATTGTATTATTATGTTCATGGTAGGTGCTCGGCTGAACTTTAATCCCTGTGACGCCTAAAAAACATTCACAGCAAGAACTTGTCTAGCTACAACCATAGCAAAGAACTTCCCTTTCTCTCTATGTACTATGAAAAATCCAAACAAAACTTCACTGAACAATTTTCTTTCCTAGAACTTCCTATCTTTGGAATAAGTTACCACGAGTCTGCTTCCCAACTGACTACAACATGGTCGTCTTTAAGTCTAATGCGAACAAATATTTGTTTAGCCATCCTCTTGGATAATCAATTCCTCTTTATTAATATTCTACCCATCCCACGAATTTATTTTCGATCCCCTCGTGGAGGCGTGTAGATGCGATTATAGTACAACTGACGATCTCTTTAACCCTCATCCTCGAGTGGCCCCGTGCCTTGATTAGTGGTGACATATAAGTAACAATTTAAAAAAAGACTCCCAGACTTTACCTTCTCTCTTTGAGAAGGGATTGGTTTATTGCTCATCGCCTGACTTAACGGGGCTGTTCATGCACTCTTTTTGTAGGCCTAAGTGCACTTCGCCTAGTACGCTTGCTTTTCAAAACCTGACCTGACCTTGCAACTAACCCCATGGCGAGGTGGTAAATAAATACTCGCTGGCGTATGAGAACCGCGTATTTTTCGATGTGGTTGTATTTTTGCCAACATCGTCATATTTCTACGTTGTTTCTGCCAAGACGCAATAATGGTTCTTCACGGTGTTTTCTCTTGGGGGGAAATTGCGCTGTCCAAAGTTCATATTAACACACACGCAAATACATATTAATAGTTTGGCACTGAGAAGCGTCATCTCCTAACAAGATAAGCATGTAAGTCCAGTGTTTTCTTACAACTAAGGCAGATCTATGAATCTGACCGGTTGTCTCTCGGGAGTGAAACCCTATGATCGCAAAGAAAAAAACGCAGAGATTATTCTCAGCACATCCGAGGCCATTCAGTCAGCGGCCATTTTTATCGCTTGGTCACTATGTCACGCTTCATCTTTATTTTTGCTAAATTTTCCGTTCATTTATTATGAATCAGATCATTCTATTATTGGCATTGGTTTCCTCGGATATTTTTCTAGTTATAATTCTTTCTTGAAAGACATCGGGTTCTTGCAGGAGGGACCACGTGAAGGTTGCCAACATCCTTAGTGAAAGTATTTCTGTCGAATGAACTGGATTCAAACTTGGCACAGCCAGGTTGTCAGTCCGTGTCGTTAACCACTTAACAACCGTCATTTCCCTTTACGAAATTTGAATATTAAAAAAAAAGCTAATTATAAGTTATGTAAAATGGTGCGTCGATTGTGAAAAAAATCCTACCTGTTTATGTAACACATCATTGTTGTTCTTCTTCTTCTGCTGCTGCTGCTGCTGCTTCACCTTTTCTCTTACTGGCGTTACCAGATCAGGCTGTTTGAGAATACTTGATTCCTGGATTAAAATGCACCAAACATTGATGTTATTGTTTTTTTTCCTTTCCCTTTGCAAAACTCAATCATGTTCTGCAAAGCCCAAAACAAAACAACACTTCTCCTCTACTAAACAACCAAACCAAACACCATAAATACATATTTGAAGATATGAAGAAGCATAAACACTTATATACCAAAATGACCGGATTTGACAAATAACCCGAAAAGGGTTGATATGCCGTAAAACAAAAGAATCAAATCCCTTTTTTCCTTATTCTTTGTGTTTATGTAATTTAATCATCATCATCATCTTTTTCTTTTTTCTTCTTTTTCTTTTTTCTTCTTTTTCTTTTTTTTATTGTTTTTCTTCATTTTCTTTTCTTTCATTTTCTTTTCGTTTTCATATGTCTTCGTCATTGACATCTTATTATTTTGTTTTATTCTTCTTCACCTCTTTCCTCATCTTTTTTATTTTTGTTGTTTTCCGCTTTTTTTTCTCCTACTCCTTCTTCGTCTTCCTTTTTCTTCTTATTTTTTTTCTTCTTCTTCTTCTTCTTCTTCTTCTTCTTCTTCTTCTTCTTATTATTATTATTATTATTATTATTATTATTATTATTATTATTATTCTTTTGTCTATGCCTGACTTGTCCACAAAGTGTCATTCATGAATATCCAACAGTCTTTGTGTTATCAGTGTTCACTAATAAGCATACCTACAAAATTATCATATCTCTGCCCCCCCCCCCCTTGAGAATTCCTCGATTTGGGCTGTGGTGATCCTCTACTGTTTAAGAATTGTCTGGTGATTGTTTAGATATACATTATTTATTAGATAATTCCACAGATTAAAAAGAAGTAAGATTATGTTCTAATGAGTCCCCGTTCAGTCTTTCATTAACTTTGGTTGATTGAGAACGTCAGAATGGGATAATACCAGTCGAGGATCCGTTTTCGACAATCAGTCTGGCAGGAACTGGAGCATTTCGGTGGTCTTTTATCTGCCGGACTGAGGTATACTGTCCTGGGTTGTCCTAAGAGGTGTAGTCTCCCAGGCCTCCCTTGTTTGGGGTGGAGTAAGTTCATTGCTTACTGCCTTAGGCGCCCTGACAAGGGAATGCCGACGGGGCTGCCCAGGCTACTTTTGTTAGGCCAGAATGCTCCTTCTTTAGGGGCGCTGACTTGACTCTTCCCCACCTTCCCGACCTTGTGTCACATATTGCTGCGGTGAGAAGCAATTAAATACCTGATCTAATGAGTGTAAATCTCATTAAAGATCACACCTCCTACTGATGAGACGAGCACCAAAGTGTCCCCCGCCTCTCATTGACCAACGATAAAACTGTTATACTTTCATAGCTGACAGTTAATGGGGAAGTCTTGCATTAACTGGAGATTTTTTGTACCAAATATGATTGCATTGCAGAAAAGAATGTGAATTTTATTAATGATTTTTTTAGTGGAATTTGAGGGGTTGAAGGGTTAGGATTATAATATCTTCTTTGGTCTCTCATTATTTTAAATTTATTTTCTTTCGTGTGTCAAACTAAACTTTGAAATTGTATTTTCTTTGCTCTGCCATACACTATTAAGCTTCAAATTGTATTTTCTTTGCTCTGCCATACAATATTAAGTTTCAAATTGTATTTTCTTTGCTTTGTCATGCAATATTAAGTTTCAAATTGTATTTTCTTTGCTTTGTCATACAATATTAAGTTTCAAATTGTATTTTCTTTGCTTTGTCATGCAATATTAAGTTTCAAATTGTATTTTCTTTGCTCTGCCATACAATATTAAGTTTCAAATTGTATTTTCTTTGCTCTGCCATACAATATTAAGTTTCAAATTGTATTTTCTTTGCTCTGCCATACAATATTAAGTTTCAAATTGTATTTTCTTTGCTTTGTCATACAATATTAAGTTTCAAATTGTATTTTCTTTGCTTTGCCATACAATATTAAGTTTCAAATTGTATTTTCTTTGCTTTGTCATGCAATATTAAGTTTCAAATTGTATTTTCTTTGCTCTGCCATACAATATTAAGTTTCAAATTGTATTTTCTTTGCTCTGCCATACAATATTAAGTTTCAAATTGTATTTTCTTTGCTTTGTCATACAATATTAAGTTTCAAATTGTATTTTCTTTGCTTTGTCATACAATATTAAGTTTCAAATTGTATTTTCTTTGCTTTGTCATGCAATATTAAGTTTCAAATTGTATTTTCTTTGCTTTGTCATGCAATATTAAGTTTCAAATTGTATTTTCTTTGCTTTGTCATACAATATTAAGTTTCAAATTGTATTTTCTTTGCTTTGTCATACAATATTAAGTTTCAAATTGTATTTTCTTTGCTTTGTCATACAATATTAAGTTTCAAATTGTATTTTCTTTGCTTTGTCATGCAATATTAAGTTTCAAATTGTATTTTCTTTGCTTTGCCATACAATATTAAGTTTCAAATTGTATTTTCTTTGCTCTGCCATACAATATTAAGTTTCAAATTGTATTTTCTTTGCTTTGTCATACAATATTAAGTTTCAAATTGTATTTTCTTTGCTTTGTCATACAATATTAAGTTTCAAATTGTATTTTCTTTGCTTTGCCATACAATATTAAGTTTCAAATTGTATTTTCTTTGCTTTGTCATGCAATATTAAGTTTCAAATTGTATTTTCTTTGCTCTGCCATACAATATTAAGTTTCAAATTGTATTTTCTTTGCTCTGCCATACAATATTAAGTTTCAAATTGTATTTTCTTTGCTCTGCCATACAATATTAAGTTTCAAATTGTATTTTCTTTGCTTTGTCATGCAATATTAAGTTTCAAATTGTATTTTCTTTGCTTTGTCATACAATATTAAGTTTCAAATTGTATTTTCTTTGCTTTGTCATACAATATTAAGTTTCAAATTGTATTTTCTTTGCTTTGTCATGCAATATTAAGTTTCAAATTGTATTTTCTTTGCTCTGCCATACAATATTAAGTTTCAAATTGTATTTTCTTTGCTCTGCCATACAATATTAAGTTTCAAATTGTATTTTCTTTGCTCTGCCATACAATATTAAGTTTCAAATTGTATTTTCTTTGCTCTGCCATACAATATTAAGTTTCAAATTGTATTTTCTTTGCTTTGTCATGCAATATTAAGTTTCAAATTGTATTTTCTTTGCTTTGTCATGCAATATTAAGTTTCAAATTGTATTTTCTTTGCTTTGTCATACAATATTAAGTTTCAAATTGTATTTTCTTTGCTTTGTCATGCAATATTAAGATTCAAATTGTATTTTCTTTGCTTTGTCATACAATATTAAGATTCAAATTGTATTTTCTTTGCTTTGTCATACAATATTAAGATTCAAATTGTATTTTATTTGCTTTGTCATGCCATATTAAGTTTCAAATTGTATTTTCTTTGCTTTTTCATACAATATTAAGTTTCAAATTGTATTTTCTTTGCTTTGTCATGCAATATTAAGTTTCAAATTGTATTTTCTTTGCTCTGCCATACAATATTAAGTTTCAAATTGTATTTTCTTTGCTCTGCCATACAATATTAAGTTTCAAATTGTATTTTCTTTGCTTTGTCATGCAATATTAAGTTTCAAATTGTATTTTCTTTGCTTTGTCATGCAATATTAAGTTTCAAATTGTATTTTCTTTGCTTTGTCATGCAATACTAAGTTTGAAATTGTATTTTCTTTGCGATGATACCCTCAAGTTTGAAATAAACAATTTTTGTCTGCCAAGAGTTAGTTTAGAATTTTTTTTTGGAATGTCAAGATTAAGATTCTTTAAAATTTTATGAAAATGTTCAGAGTATAATAAATTTTCTTTATAAAATAAGATGTGGCACAAGGTCAACATTTGGTGGCGTGGGTGGTGGTTGGCTATTGTCCTCTTGGTCTATTTTCTAAACTAGTTTCAGTCACCAAAGTACCACATTCATTATATGGGTAAAACTTACCTTACATTATCCTCACTTGCTTGACGTTTTTTATTTACAAAAAATATATGTACAAATTAATCGATTAAGATGCTAAAAATAACAGAGATTGCTGAATAATAAAATGCTAAGTGTGGTGGTTAGTAAGACCCTTCCTAATCTATCTGCTCAGTGTTTTTGGGTTGTTTTGAGAGCCGAAAACAAGCAAGACCATTTCTAAGTGGTCAAAAGGGTGCAGGACTCATTTGTACTACAAGCTAAGAGACTTTGCTAACTGGGATGGAGTTTGATTAGACCTCAGGTCGGCGTGCACCATGCCTAGGCAGGGAACACGTATTCAAACTTTGTTCGTTAAAATACACATATCGGTGTGTATCCACCTCTTTTTTAAATAATGCAGAGTGCAATCTCATCCTATCACATCTGATTTTGACTTTAAGCTGATGCTTAAAATGCGAAATCAGATCGTAATCAGAAGATGATTCCCCCCACTCTATATGTTTAAGCGTGAGGTCCACACTACTAGTCTAGCGGTGGCTAGGTTTGTGGGAAACACCATTCGTTTTTCCCTGGGCAACGAATGCATCACATTGTACACTACATATGGTACATCTAGGGATACTCACTGCTCGCGGACGATATGAGCCGTCAACTCCGTTACATACTTTTAAAACTCATGCAGCTTGCTGCAGTTGTAGAAGGCGTGCTCGGTCGTTTATTTTTCCACGTCTGCGTAGTGTAAGCAAAAAAAAATTAGGCTAGTTTTTGCTTTGAAGAGTTTGTCATTATAGAGCAGCGATCAGTCAGAGAAAACTCAAAGTTATTGAGATGACTCCGGCCTGGCGCCAAATTCCACTGAAAGCAGATCTTCTCTTCCGATCATCCCAGTCGCTCGCTAAGCAGATCTGGTACGGCCCCCGCCACATGCACTTGATATAGTGTCTTTCTAAACCGTACAAGGTTACTGGACCCCAGCAGTAATCTAAGCGTAGCTCGGTATTTGTTGAACAACTGCGATTGTCCTCTTGGTCTATGTAGGCCTTCAACCAAGTGGCCGGGGATTAGGTTTGGAAAGGTCTTCCCAACCTCAAGGCCCCACGCAGAATCCTCTATCAAGGTTCGGCTTAGGAATGACTGTCTCTCGACATGACAATGACTTGCCAAGTAGGGTATCGTCGGTATGTTACCCTTAAGTTTGAAATAGAATTTAAATTAGTTTCTCATAAAAGTTAAAGTTTGAAATGACATTCGCTTTGGTATGTAGCTCTTAAGTTTGAAATAGCATTAAAATTTCAGTTTGGAATTATATTTTTATTGATATGTTAAATTTTAGTTTTAAATAACATTATAGCTAGTCGGTACCCCTTAAATTGTAGGTGTTTCTCCAGATAAGGATCCAAACAAATTCGACCCTTTCGTTAGGGTCAGCGTTAGGGTCAGGGTAAGGGTTAAAGTTAGAGTTAGCGTTAGAGTAAGGGTTAGGGTTAGGTTTAGGGTTGGGGTCAAAGTTAGCTCGGGTCCTAATCTGAAAAAGTACCCAATTTTTAATATATTGTTTTCATCGCGAATCGCGCAAATTCACCGGACGCATATCAGTAGTATATATATTTTTTTTCAATTTAACGGTATCTATTCGCTCGTATATATCGACAGACATTGATTCGAAATCGCCAGATAGAGTGAGTGAGAAAGAGTGCGGGAGAGAGAGACAAGACAAGAGAGAGAGAGAGGGGGCGGGGAACTTGGCAACACTGAAAACAATAACTACAGACTTACCTCGGAAACAAATTCTCGTCCATCAGAAAATAAGCATAAAACAAAGAAATCGCTCAATTAATATTCATAAGAAATCGGAATGAAATCGGAAACCCAATGGCGTCTATGTCGACGCAAGTGTTTAGTCACTGAACAAACACACACAATATCTGTATGTTTAGATAAACGGGCTTCCTTAAATAAATTTCGATGACGAAGAAATTTATGATTAAACAAACACTGCGACTAAATTTATTAAAAGTTGTTTCATCAAATATTACCAACGCCATATCATAAAAAAATAAGTTCACACACACACACACACACACATATATATATATATATATATATATATATATATATATATATATATATATATATATATATATATAGACTAGCAGCAGAACAACACATTATTGCCGTGTGACATTACGCAGGATACGATACGTAGCTACCTACTCCCGAGCATTCTATATAATAGAAAGCCAAAATGTACATGTATTGATTTACTCCTCTCCAGGAGTTAGGCACAAGGCCAGTTTTTATCCTACTCCCACAAGTAAGATGTGACCCAAGGTCGGGTCAGGAAAGTGCGGCTTAAAAATTGCCTGGGCAGCCCCGTCGGCATTCCCCGGTAGAGGCGCCTCAGACAGTAAGCAATAAACTTACTCCTCCCCAAAGAGGGGAAGCAAAGCCTGGGAGGGTGGACCTCCTAGAACTGCATAGGACAGACCCATACACCGGCGTAAATCAAGTCCCGAAGGACAAGACAATACCAGTCTATGGGGTGCAGTATCCATCGGAACAGATACTACACTTTGATCTTAGCCAAAAGACCAACAAATGTACATGTAGAATGAACGAGCCAAGATTGTTTTGGTCATTTTTGTAGTTTACGAAAACTTACGAAAACTTACGATCACAAAAAAAGGAACGCTGAAAAATCGAAAATGATTTTTTTTAAATGAATCTTCATTACTTTTTATTACTTTTATTTATTTATTTTAAACATTAAAATAAATGTTAGTAATTAGTAGGTATTTGTCGCCGCTCTAATCTATCATATAAAGGAAAGTGTATGTGCGTGTATGTGTGAATGCGTGTATGTCAACCTAAAAGTCAAAAGCAACCAAAGAAACACCCACAAATTTAGTATATTCTTGATCAGCGTTGCCCGGAATTAATATCTAAAATAATGAAAAACATACCAATACTTTGACCTTAAACTGCGGCCGACTCTGTCAGGGGTGTGTGTGATTTTTTGTTATATTCACATACTAACTAAAATGGAAGTAACTTAGATTTTTTTCAAAAAGTTATTTCCCTCATGCTGTCTTGTGTAATCTATAAAAAAAAGTGTATGTCCAGAGAGCGACATGGGATAGCGGAGAAGAAAGGTGTTGGGAAAGGGTGACCGGAGAAAGAGATAGATAAAAGTTTTAATAGAAATCTGTTACACTTTTCCCCGGCAACGCCGGGTAGCCCTGCTAGTTTATTATATTAAGGACATATGTGTGTGTGCGCGCGTGTGTATGTGCTTGTCCAGATAAAAGTAAAAACTACAAAACAAAGATCCACAAAGTTGGTATATTATTGATCAGCATTGCTCGGAATGAATAATATCTCAAATAATTTTTGGAGGTCAACGGAGCCACGGTTTCGTCAGGGGGTGTCGGTTTTTCAGCAATTTTCTGTTCTAACTTGAAAAGAAAATGCTTACTCATTCTATTACGCAATCTATTATATAAAGGAGAGTTACCTGTGTGTATGAATATGTATGGGGGAAGGAGAGGTTGGGGATAAGGAGGGGGAAAACTGGAGAAAGAGAAAGAGATAAAGATAGCGAGACGGGCAGAGAGAGGTAAGGAGGTAGAAGGTATGAAAAGAAGGAAATTATACTTTTTTCTCCGGGCAACGCCAGGTAGCACTGCTAGTATTATATATAAACTGCCAGTATTGTTCATTTCACGAAAAGTTTCGTATAGAATTCTTCTTCATCTGCAATACTCTGGAGTAATGCTGACACATCTATGGAGGTGCGGCTCGGATTACTTTTTTGGGAGATAATATGATCTGCTCTCTACAGTTCCTTTCTCAGAGAAGAGACACTTCTTGTCTTTCTCTTGTCTATCGTTCACAACTAAACTGATCTACCTACCACCAGTATTCCACTTTTTTCCCCATGTGCTTAACATCAAGGGATATTTTTCTAGGTCTACGACGCTTAAGTTTAAATAACATTTTCGTATTTCTGCCACACGTTATTCTGAAAGAGAATTATTGTAAATCTGTTAGAAGTTGCAGCGGTAATGAATGTTGTTATTACATATCGACTTTCGTCTAAACAAAATCTACCAATGGCAGTTTCGTTCAGCCAATAAGACAAGCAATGGTATTCACTGCCAAATTCTAGGGCGTAATATAAAAACCAAAGCAAAGTGTTTTTCTTCTCTTTTCCGGTATGTTTCATAGACAACGTACGTAAGTACGTACTCAAAAGCTACATTCGGCTCAGGCCCTCGACCGACACAACGTGTGATTTCACGAATTACTAAACATAGCAGTACCATATGCACACTGCAAAAATAATGCATCTGCACAGGTAATAGACGAACTCTCTCACTAACAAAACAGGCACGCTAATATGCACAGATATAATCATGCCTATCTCATTTACAAACACATTAATGCACATAGCGTTAGCTTAAATAAACACGTGTAATCAATTTCTATTTGCAGATAAAACAACTTCTTTCTCTCGGAACGTTCCCTGGACTCTTTGAAATCATAGGTTTGAAATAGAATTTCCGTAGGTCTGACATTTTCTTAGGTCTGCTACGCATAATTTTCAAATACAATTTTCGTAAGTCTGCCACGTATAGGTTTACAATTGAATTTGTGTAGGTCTGTCAAGCTTAAGTTTGAATTAGAATTTTACTAGATCTTCAAATAGAATATCTGTAGTTCTACTACGATTAAGTTCAGAATAGAATTTCCATAGGTCTGCCACAATTAAGTTTTTAAAAAAATATTCCATCGTTAAACGCGTAGATTGAATGGGCATATCTTCAGAATACCGGTTTTTGTTTAAAAAGTCCGTTTCAATGTTTTGCACACGAATTCAAGAAATAAAAACTTAAAATCTGTTTTTACAAAAACCTTGTGTTTTGATTGGCCAATTGCATTCGCGGACTAATAACCCTTGTATTTTTGCAGCTGTTGGGTTAAATGCGCCATTGAAATAAATTTAGTGAATTTTCTCAATTCTCTGAATATTAAACAAAAAAGATAGAAACATGTTCTCGAATAGTAATTTCTATTGAAGTACTTGTTAAAAACAAGTACCGATGTTATTAAGATGCGTCTATTGAATCTACGCGCATAGCAATGAAAATGATTGGCATAACAGACCGATAAACAGTTGCCCTTATCGATGCTAGATTTCAACTTGTTCTTTTTCTCTCCTTGTACTTTCTTGTGCATTGTATTTTGTTTATGTCTATATTTTTACACTGGTTATATTTGTCGCAATATTTAAATGCGTGTGTGTAAAAGTTAGGTTAAAATCTGATTTTTTTTCTGCATAAGGTTAAAATTAAGCAAATAATGGAAAATTCTATTAGGAGTCAAGAATACGTGCCGGGATATGACGTCTCAGACAGGAGGTTTGGAATAAGATGTGGCATAGAAGGCATGCATATCTGCCATTTTGACCGATCAGCAGGCTGACAGGGTGTAACTTAATGCTGTAAGGCAACCCAGAACATAAGCCATAAAGCGACTATGTTGTAGATGTTGCAGATGAAGCGCCTAATTTCCGTGACTGCTCGGCGGCAACGATCGGGCAGGTCGCGGAAGCGCCCGAGAGCTGCCGAGACGAAAACGAGGCTGAAGCAGAGCTGAAAGTCGTAAAAATGGAAGAGTGGCAGACGACAATATAAGACGAAGAGTACAAAAGAAAAAGTATACATATATATTTTTTTTAAATGAAAAAAAAAATGAACTAACCATAGCTGAAGAACTATAATAAACTTGTTTTTTTTGTCGTGGGCCAAACGAACCATTTTAATTTTTTATTTTGTCTTTTTTTTTACATAAATCAAAGAAATAAATGCTATTTCTTTTACGATAATTAGGCACCTTTTTTATCTTTTTTTTACATAAAACAAAGAAGTATGTGATTTTTCTTAGGATATTTAGGCAAGTTTTTTTGTATATTTTTTTGGAAGGGGGGGATTTCATATATTTTCTCGTCGAGGGTCAGGGTTTACGGATACGTTTGCGACCGGTTCGAAAGGTCTTCCGACCGCTTGTTTTGTTGTGCTGAGCGCAGATGATTGGCAGCAACCTGATTGGTCAGATCTGCTTCAGCCTCGTTTTCGTCTCGGCCGCTCTCGGGCGCTTCCGCGACCTGCCTGATCGTTGCCCCCGAGCAGTCACCGAAATTAGGCGCTTCATCTGGAGTAGTACCGATTTTCTTTTATGTTTATTCATCATAACTGCTACTAGGGAAAAGAGGAAGACGGCGTCTGCTATCACCATCAGCATGGAAGAGAAACGCGAATAGCCCTGTTTTTTTTTTGGGGGGGGGGAAACAACCCGTCCAGAGCGATTTTTTTTTATTCACCTTAATTTGCCTCCAAAAAGGCACATTGCCACTGAGATGTAAATGGCTGCTGTGAATTTGGAGCCATATTCATAAGAACATCCTATGTAGGGGAGTTGCGCATCGAGATTGTTCTTCATATTAGATTTAAATTTCTACATATTAGAACAGTCAGATAAACAGGGAGCAGAAAGGGAATTCCAAAAGGTAGCAGTTCGAGGAAAGAAGCTATTAGAGTAAAAACTCCTCCGGCATCTGAGGCCTCAATAGTTAAGGTGTCAGATTTGTCAAATTATCGGGTTAGTCGGGAGTATTTTCGTCGAAAGGGCACCAAAGTAGCAAGTTAATCAGGGAACATTCCATTGAAGTACTTGTAAAACAAGCACAGGGATGCAACATTGCCGCGATAGAGCAGGAGCTGGATCTTGGTAGACAGTGTGGAACATAGATTAGATGTAATTTTTTAATCCTAAAAAGAAAAGACTAGTGGATGGTGCACCAGCCTAGATGTGACAATACTTCATGCATGGGCGAATGATGGCTTTGTAGAGATACTCTCACTATTATGATTAGACGTCACTGTCTACTGATCATCTGTTGACTCACGTTTCAGAGAGACGAACAGCTGTTTCTGTTAAAAAAGAAGACAGCGACGATCCGTGGGCATCGAAGATTATTATGAAAGTTCTGGATTAGATCCTGTCTTTGTACAACGAGCAAATAAAATAAACAACAAAAAACAGAATTGTTATCGCAAAGAACTTTCATAAAATCCTTCAAAATATAAATGATAAAATGCAGGTTGGGTTTGATTTGTATATTTTATGGCAGATGACCCCTTTCTGTGTTATTTAATTATCCAATACAATACAAGTCATGCTATAAAAATACCACGGTCGTTCTCGATGACCGTACGTCCAAACAACATCACGTGTGTGTCTCACGAGTGGAAACTTGGATCTTTATTATTCTTGATTTTAATAAACATCCCTGATGTAATCGCATCCGAGATGGGTATATTTGATGATTACACTATGCTTTATTCTCGACATGCGTGCACATTGAACACACATATATCAAAGGGAATGGCTGAATTCTCAAAAAATTACCTTCAGCTTATAGTAAGATGGGGCCAAAAATGGATGGTTACATTTAATGCGACTACGACAAATCTCCTTTCCTCTAATAATTATAAAAATCCTTTCACAGCACCGATTGTCATGGATGCTAGCACACTGCCCGAAAGTCGAACGTTAAAACTCATCGGACAGCTAACATTAATTGGGAATGTTTTATAGAAGATACTGTCAAGTCCGCTGCAAATAAGGTAGGGTCCATCTACCAGGCTACGAAACTTCTCACATATGCCAGTATCCTATATCTCTATAAAGCTACCATTCGCCAATGTATGGAGTATTGTTGACATATCTTGGCTGGCGGACCAACCACTAGTCTATCCCTCTTTGGCAGGATGCAAAATAGCGTCTCTAACCTAATAGGTCTAACACTGTCTACCAAGTTCCATCCCATATCCCATCGTCGCAATGTTGCTACCCTGTGCTTGTCTTACAAGTAGTTCAACAAACTTTGTGAACTTGTATCCGCTTAACGTAAATATCTCCGACCAACCAACAAGCAGCAAAATGTCACCCCTTCACTGTAGAAATCCTCGGATGCTGGAAAGCTTTATACTCTGATAGTTCTTTTACTCGAACCGCTTGCCTTTAGAATTCCCTCCCTGCTCACTGTTTCCGCGACTTTACCAACATACAGAAATTTGAATAGAATTTGAACAAACAATTTGTTGTGCAACTCATCACTTAGGTCTCCCTATGAATATGGCCCTTAAATCACAGTAGCCCCTTTGCGTATCAGTGGCAATATGCTTTATGGAAGGGGGCAATAAAAAAAATTAATTGACCAGAAAATGCTATTTTAGTCATAGCTAGTAGTTAATTGGGGGTTCATACCTTTCCAATATTATTAGTGAACAAATCAGTATAATCTTATTTCTATCTATATCTACATATTCCGACGTATATTTATTCCTTCAAATTTGTTTTCACGTATTGTCGAATGGATAAACTGTCATTCTATAGTACAACACTACGGCGACATAACAAAAGTATCGCCGCAGTATACTCGCAAGTACATTTCTACAATGATGCGTGGAAGTAAATATGATCCCCAAATACACTTCCAAATCTTTCCAACACTAGCACTTTATATTTCCCGAACCTTACTTTCCTTTCAACCATAACACATTCCTTCGCTTTACACACCCACCTCACGGGCTTGTCTCTCTCTCACTATTGCTTTACACTTTTTTGTATATTTGAAACGACTCTGTTCAATAAATATGTATTCTTCACAAAGTTTCATACGTGAAAGTCTGTGTTAATTTTTCCTGTCCTATTTAGTTTGTTCTTGGCGTCTTACCTTATTCCTTTCAACAGGTTTTTCACATATTGTCGGAATATATAAGCAGACATTCTATATAACACTATGATGACATAATAAAACCATTGTTCAAGCATTCTTGCACAGAAGTAAAGTTTTATGTCGAAGAAAAGTGATCTTTAAATGCCATAGCAAATCTTTCCAACTTTCGCACCATACTTTTCCCAACCCTTATTTTTCTTTCAACCCTTACATAATTCATCACTTTATCCACCCACCTCATAAAGATGCCTCCCTTCCACGAGCACTTCCATATTTTTTATATTTAATCCGACTCTGTTCAATACATCCTTAATCTTGATAAAGTTTTATAGCTAAAGCGAAATATTGAATCAAAAAAAGCTTAATTCTCTGTAAATTTATCTTATTCTATTTAGTTTCATCTTTGCTTATTGCCCTAACTATCCATGTTCTATATTTATTCGTATTATTTGGGTTATTCGGACCATTTTTCTCATCTTGGATATTATTTTCCCAACGTTTCGGTCGATGTAACCTCTGACCGTCTTCAGACGCGTTTCGTCAAACTCGAGAATCTTCATATCAAATTCGTGAATACGTACTGAATTTCAAACGTAACACTTTATTGAATCCATAGGGGTATATTGCTCTCGTTTCGTCATCTCTGACCGTGTAGAAATCTTAAGTAATTCATAATTGTATTCTTTGTATCGCCCGTACTAGGGATTCAACCTTCAACCTCAAGAAGACTGCCACCTAAAACTGATCATCACTTAGCACTTATATCCGTTGTGCCACGTCTTTTAGAAGTGAACGTTCAATTCTCATTGCAGGCGATACTAAGAATGCACTTATGAATTACTTAAGACTTCTACCCGGTCATGACTGACGGAACGAGACCAAGATACTCCTATGGATTAAATAAAGTGTTACGTTTGAAATTCAGTACATATTCACGAATTTGATATGAAGATTCCCGAGTTTGAAACGAGAGAAAGCTACCTTCGGTCATGGCTGACGGAACGAGAACAAACTACCTCCGTGGATTAAATAAAGGATTCTGTTCGTAATTCCGTACAGATTCTTGAGTTTGACAGAAAAATTTCCGAGTTCGACAAGACGCACCTTGAGACAGTCGGAGGTTAAATCGGCCGAAACTTTGTGAGAATAACGTCAAAGATGAGAACTGTAGTCCGAATAATCCAAATTATACAAATTATTAGTCATCACGTAAAAAATTCCGATTACTATTTATTTCTTTAAACAAACTTTCACATATTTTCTTTTGAATACGTACGCAGTTCCATTATTTCGTATTTATTTGAAAAACATGTCAGTGGATTGCAATACCTTCTGGTTGTGTCCCATATTTATACATATATAGCTTATTGTGTAACTCTGTTGCGATCCGTACATGTGAGTAGACCCTTGATACACACGAGTGCTGTGTAAACGAAAGCGAGGCCAGATATTCCCGCTATTTTCACAACAAAAAAAAAAGACGGCGATCACAGAAATCAGGGGACAGCCGGCCATATATCCGTTCGGTGTCGTTGAGGAGTGATTGTGCTGGCCGCGGTCATTGTTCATGTCAGAAACAATAAAACGATTTCACTTCAAGCTCGCTCAGACGTGGACATCGTGTCCACCATTGCGTTCTTGAACACGTTCTTCCAGAAGAAACATTTGCTCTTGGAGAGTTTCGCCTTCGTGTCCTTCGCTTCACGCGGACACTTGATTCGAAAGCACCGCCATTCGCTTTGCATCAACGTCACTTTTCACTTTTCTTAAAAGTTATGTTTGCGCTGGAACTCTCCAACACGCACGATCGAAAATGAGATTTGTCTTGTAAAATAGGCGCCCATTTTTATTAATACATGACCTTGAACTATTGTCGTAATCACGTTGACACACCGGTTCCCGTTATATCACTGAAGTTAAGTAGTGTTGAGCCTGACCAGTACTAAGTGGGTGACCATTTAGAAAATCCAAGGTGCTGTATGTGCTCTCTGCTTATCTCGGCATTGTTTCTAGTTGTCCCGAACTTCTCTTTAGCACCGGAATCAAACAGTACCGAGGAGAGGTGTGGTTTACGATTGCGCAACCCTTGCTTCACAATTGAACGTGCAGCCAATCTTTACATAAGGTATCAATTGTCGCTGAAGACTGAACGAGGGTCATGATTGTCAAAGAACCTAAGTTGAACGACACTAGGATATTTTGTAGGAGATACCCACCATTGGCTAAGATCAAAGTGTAGTATCTGTTCCGATGGATACTGCACCCCATAGACTGGTATTGTCTTGGCCTTCGGGTCTTGATTTACGCCGGTCTATGGGTCTGTCCTGTGCAGTTCTAGGAGGTCCACCCTCCCAGGCTTTGCCTCCTCTCTTTGGGGAGGAGTAAGTCTATTGCTTACTGTCTGAGGCGCCCCTACCGGGGAATGCCGACGAGGCTGCCCAGGCAATTTTTAAACCCCACTTTCCCGACCCGACCTTGGGTCACATCTTACTTGTGGGAGTAAGATAAAAACTGGCCTTGTGCCTAACTCCTGGAGAGGAGTAAATCAATACCCACCTGTAATGGAAAAATGAGTTCTGCCCCCCCCCCCAAATATCTCGCAACTATTCACAATGCACACACACACCCATTATCTACTTTTGTCAGTCCTCTCTAGAAATAAGTCCGGCTAGGAGTAGGGCTAGGTTTTCACGTGTATACCGTTTCTCGTCGTACAAAATGCAGAATAAACGCCACTATGGAATGCATCGCGGAATGATATACAGCTATATGTGAGAATACGGAAACGATCGTGTTATGCAAATAGCAGTCATGCATTCTATCTTTTTGATTAAGTAATAAAACGGTTTTACTTTAACTCTCATTTTGTTTGTTTTTAAGTGGGGAGGTAATTTGGGGAGAGACGGGGCTCCCACAACAGACTAAAACCGGGGAAAAACTGATAGAAACATGAAAATAGAATTGTTAAAATTATTAAGTGCAATTCTAAACCATGACGTAAAATCAAAAACGAAAACCCACAAAAGTTTCAGTACAGTCAAGTGGTCGACTATAGTCAAGGACAACCCGAAGGCTCCCTTTTCATTAGCTATTATACCGAAGTGTAGAGTAGGGTTTCACTGCCCTCCCAGGATTACTCTACTTACACTTGATTATAACCTTATAATGCCCAGTGTTTAGTAAGGAGGAATCATAGACCATTTTTAAGTCTTTTGGTATGACTCGACCGAAGATTGACCCCCGGTCTAGCGGCATATTAGTGGGCACGCTAATCACAATGCCAAATGGGTCCGTTAGAAATATACGGGAAAAATATTAAAGCATGTAAATTAACAAAAAAATCTATTTATTTATCTCCCCAGGGGGTTAGGCACAAGGCCAGTTTTATCTTACTCCCACAAGGTAAGATGTGACCCAAGATCGGTTCGGGAAAGTGGGACTTGAAAAGCCAGCACCCGAGAAGGTGAGCACTCTGGCATACCAAAAATGCCTGGGCAGCCCTGTTGGCATTCCCCGGTAAGGGCGCCTCAGGCAGTAAGCTATAAACTTACTCCTCCCCAAAGAGGGGAGGCAAAGCCTGGGAGGGTGGACCTCCTAGAACTGCACAGGACCGTCCCATAGACCGGCGTAAATAAAGCCCCGAAGGCCAAGACGATACCTGTCTATGGAATGCAATATCCATCGGAACAGATACTACAGTTTGATCTTGGCCAAAAGCCAAAAAAAAACAAGTTGACATAACTTGCAATTTTTGTCAATCTGTCCATTCTATGTAATATTTTGGTATACTACAGGGGAATAATCATGGGGGAGGATACAACAAAAGTTTTAGATGAACTAAAATAGTACTTAAAGCCATAGCACTATTATGACCCAAGTTTAATTTTAGTAAAACGATCCTGGGCTAAGTGAGATGAGCCACCGTTTATCCACGAAAACCGTATATTCAACATGATTTTTTATACATAAATTATTAAAATACTTATGAAAAATTGAAGTCTTTAGCAATGCATTTTCTGGAATTCAATAAATAATGATTTTTATATATATATATATATATATATATATATTAGTAGTAATAAGTTTTTGAAAGGCTGTGGGCAATGCAATTCCGGGTAAGATGTAAGTTGTAAGGAACAAAAACAATAACAATAAATCGAATACGATATAAGACTTACTATTTATTTTTCCTTTTTTTTTTTTTTTTTTTTTTTTTTTTCTTACATAACAGCAAGAGTGTTTTTAGCTGTTCGTGTGATGTCCGGGTGATTAAAAATCACTATTTGATATTTCAAAAACTTATTACTATTACTATACCCAGCAATGCTTCAAGCAAACTACCATTCTCTACTATATATATGTATATATATATATAGGAAATGAAAAAAGAAAAACCAAAAAAGTATGTTTTTTATATATTCATCAACGTTTCGTCTTTATTTATAAGACTTCCTCTGGATGATAATTTTCAGAAAAATGTCATGCAAGTACGTGAACATATTGGGTTGACATGATGGGTTGATGAAAAGAAGTAGTAGCCACTGCTGGGGGTGCAGGATCGAGGTCCGGGCTTAGTGAAGTCAGTAGCATGGAATGAAATAAATGTGGATGGGTCTGAATTAAAAAGTGGAGGGGTGGGGGTGAACGGAAATAATGTGGCTGGCTGTGAGTGAAAAAGTGGAGGGGTGGGGAAAGAGGAGGGGAGGGAGGGGCTGTGTGATCTTGGTGAGTGGGTAATATCATGGTTTTAGAAAAGATTTGGAAAAAAGTAGGTGGTTTGAGAGTGGGAGGTATGTGTGGGTAAGAGAGTGAGAGAAGTATATATTATATATATATGTATATATATATGTAGAGAGAGAGAGAGACATATCTAAATCGATGAATGCGAAAGTTGTTTCCACCTATCCTAATAATATTAACATCAAAAGATGGTATGCTTATTTAATACTATGATAAAAGAAAAGACTTGAAATACTGTATATGTAGTAATCTGCAAGTAATTTGAACTCTCCAACACGCACGATCGAAAATGAAATTTGTCTTGTAAAATAGGCGCCCATTTTTATTTATATATGACCTTGAACTATTGTCATAATCACGTTGACACACCGGTTCCCGTTATATCACTGAAGTTAAGTAGTGTTGAGCCTGACCAGTACTAAGTGGGTGACCATTTAGAAAATCCAAGGTGCTGTATGTGCTCTCTGCTTATCTCGGCATTGTTTCTAGTTGTCCCGAACTTCTCTTTACCACCGGAATCAAACAGTACCGAGGAGAGGTGTGGTTTACGATTGCGCAACCCTTGCTTGACAATTGAACGTGCAGCCAACCTTTACATAAGGTATCAATTGTCGCTCAAGACTGAACGAGGGTCATGATTGTCAAAGAACCTAAGTTGAACGACTCTAGGATATTTTGTAGGAGAAACCCACCAGTAATGGAAAAATGAGTTCTGCCCCCCCCCCCCCCAAATATCTCGCAACTATTCACAGTGCACACACACACCCATTATCTACTTTTGTCAGTCCTCTCTAGAAATAAGTCCGGCTAGGAGTAGGGCTAGGTTTTCACGTGTATACCGTTTCTCGTCGTACAAAATGCAGAATAAACGCCACTATGGAATGCATCGCGGAATGATATACAGCTATATGTGAGAATATGGAAACGATCGTGTTATGCAAATAGCAGTCATGCATTCTATCTTTTTGATTAAGTAATAAAACGGTTTTACTTTAACTCTCATTTTGTTTGTTTTTAAGTGGGGAGGTAATTTGGGGAGAGACGGGGCTCCCACAACAGACTAAAACCGGGGAAAAACTGATAGAAACATAAAAATAGAATTGTTAAAATTATTAAGTGCAATTCTAAACCATGGCGTAAAATCAAAAACGAAAACCCACAAAAGTTTCAGTACAGTCAAGTGGTCGACTATAGTCAAGGACAACCCGAAGGCTCCCTTTTCATTAGCTATTATACCGAAGTGAAGAGTAGGGTTCCACTGCCCTCCCAGGATTACTCCACTTACACTTGATTATAACCTTATAATGCCCAGTGTTTAGTAAGGAGGAATCATAGACCATTTTAAAGCTTTTTGGTATGACTCGACCGAAGATTGACCCCCGGTCTAGCGGCATATTAGTGGGCACGCTAATCACAATGCCAAATGGGTCCGTAAGAAATACACGGGAAAAATATTAAAGCATGTAAATTAACAAAAAAAAATCTATTTATTTATCTCCCCAGGGGGTTAGGCACAAGGCCAGTTTTATCTTACTCCCACAAGGTAAGATGTGACCCAAGATCGGTTCGGGAAAGTGGGACTTGAAAAGCCAGCGCCCGAGAAGGTGAGCACTCTGGCATACCAAAAATGCCTGGGCAGCCCCGTCGGCATTCCCCGGTAGGGGCGCCTCAGGCAGTAAGCTATAAACTTACTCCTCCCCAAAGAGGAGAGGCAAAGCCTGGGAAGGTGGACCTCCTAGAACTGCACAGGACCGTCCCATAGACCGGCGTAAATAAAGCCCCGAAGGCCAAGACGATACCTGTCTATGGAATGCAATATCCATCGGAACAGATACTACACTTTGATCTTGGCCAAAAGCCAAAAAAATACTAGTTGACATAACTTGCAATTTTTGTCAATCTGTCCATTCTTTGTAATATTTTGGTATACTACAGGGGAATAATCATGGGGGAGGATACAACAAAAGTTTTAGATGAACTAAAATAGTACTTAAAGCCATAGCACTATTATGACCCAAGTTTAATTTTAGTAAGACAGCTTCAACGTGATTTTTTACACATAAATTATTAAAATACTTATGAAAAATTGAAGTCTTTAGCAATGCATTTTCTTGAATTCAATAAATAATGATTTATATATATATATATATATATATATATATATATATATATATAGGAAATGAAAAAGGAAAAACCAAAAAAGTATGTTTTTTATATATTCATCAACGTTTCGTCTTTATTTATAAGACTTCCTCAGGATGATAATTTTAAGAAAAATGTCATGCAAGTACGTGAAAATATTGGATTGACATGATGGGTTGATGAAAAGAAGTAGTAGCCACTGCTGGGGGCGTAGGACCGAGGTCCGGGCTTAGTGAAGTCAGTAGCATGGAATGAAATAAATGTGGATGGGTCTGAATGAAAAAGTGGAGGGATGGGGGTGAACGGAAATAATGTGGCTGGCTGTGAGTGAAAAAGTGGAGGGGTGGGGAAAGAGGAGGGGAGGGGGAGGCTGTGTAATCTTGGTGAGTGGGTAATATCATGGTTTTAGAAAAGATTTGGAAAAAAGTAGGTGGTTTGAGAGTGGGAGGTATGGGTGGGTAAGAGGGTTAGAGAAGTATATATTATATATATGTATATATATATGTAGATAGAGAGAGACATATCTAAATGGATGAATGCGAAAGTTGTTTTCCACCTATCCTAATAATATTAACATCAAAAGATGGTATGCTTATTTAATACAATGATAAAAGAGAAGACTTTGAAATACTGTATATATAGTAATCTGCAAATAACACAATCTACTTTAAGTATTCTTAATTAGAATATTTATTTTATACAGAGCTCCTAACACATTTATATTCTGTAATATACATTGTTTCTATTATACATAATAATTTCGTCAGTAGTAAAACGTCTGTGAAATACTTGATTAGATTAGGAGCGCACATTTTTCTTCAGACAATGCGTGAAATAAATTTTAAAATATATCGAGTAATGTTGAATAGTATAATGGTCTAGTTTAATAGACTAACATTGTTGTTTTTTTAGTCGATTGCAGCCGGTTTAATTGCCTGATTATAATCTTATTTCTTTTAAATGTGTCCATTCTGCCATTCTAACATTGCTGTGTGTTCTCCTTTCAAATCTCATAAACAAACGCGCCAATTACGCGGCGAGGAAATCCATCCAATGATGCAATTGATTTTATAATCCGATTTCAGCGTTTTCCGACTGCACCAAGAATTTATTCAATAAAAACAACCGTTTCCATCCAGAATCTTTAATTCCCTTATAAACGTCTCAGGTTACGCCATCTCGACAACGGAAATTGGGATTAAGTTTTCAATCATTGCAGAAGGATATCTTTTAAAAAAATATCAGCGTCAGGTATTGCCTTCATTTGTTTCTGGGTCGAGACTAATTTATCGTCAGTTCAATTTTATGATTCGTTGTTTGCTCAAGTAAATACAAGGTAATCTGCAAAAATAAATACACACTTTCACAGCCGTTAAATTAATCATATTTTTCTCGTACAACTATATTATATATACCAGCTGTTCATACCCGGCAATACCCGGTAGTCTTTAATGTAAATTTGCTTATTTATTTCCTGCTTTCTTTTGTTCCAGCTCGCTGGCCCAGTGGTCTTCATCAATTCGCTATTCAGGTACCTCGCTATAATACATTATTCTATTTCAGTAGTTTTTTTATCAAAAACTATTGGCTAGTGGAACTCTCTTCCTGCTGACTGTTTTCCTCCTTGGCCTTTTAAAGACTACGGTCGATAGGCATATCCTGTCTATGCGTTAATCATTTTTGTTCTTGTTTGTTCCTTACATAACATGGCTTCATGTCTTGTCCTGAGCGACTTCCATAAACAATATAATTCAGATGTTGCAAGTTAAGTTAAAATGCTTTAAGTTTTAAAATTGGATGAATGAGAATACTCTGATGAAGTTTTATAAACATAACTAAACATATCACAGATGGAAATGCGATCCAAAAAATTTTAAATCATGGGCACCCAAACATCATATCGATATGATTTAATTTGAGCGATATGTGTATCCATTGATTTAATTTGAGCGATGTGTGATTTTCTTTAAAAACAGAATGAAATACATCCATTTTTAAAGCAAATTGTTACAGGCGACGAAATTGGCCGTAATCTTGTGGGAAAACGATCCTGGGCTAAGTGAGATGAGCCACCGTTTATCCACGAAAACCGTATATTCACCCTAAGAAAGTGATGCTTAGTGTCTGGTCAGATTAATGTCAACAATTAAAATTGCTAAATTGTTTTTAGAATAAAAAGAAATAGAGATATAACTATTCACTACTGGTCATGCGATTGGAAACTCTGGACTCCGAGTATTTTACAACTCAAATCCCGACATCTAGAACCACTAGGCCACCGCTGAATAGCGAATAAACAGTGATAATTTTAACACTTTATTGGGCGGCTTGACGTCATAAGAGAGTTCGACTTAATGAAAGGAACGATGCATTTATAGCTAGCGACGTCATATATATATATATATATATATATATATATATATATATATATATATATATATATCGGCAGCATCTTCTCTTGCAGGCAAGTATTGTTGAATATAAGAGATAACTTATGTCTGGATATCCTTTGATAGATCATATCAATAGTCGAATCAGAATCTTTTTTCGGAGGAGAATTGGTTGAGGAATTTGCCATAGTTTAGATTTGTGTCCCAAGTACCTATTCTTAAAAACTTAGTAACTCGAGAAAACTAATTGCCTCCTACCCTACTATCTTCCAACATGAACTCAACAATATGAAAAAAACTCTAGTTAAGAATGTCTTCCCAAACTATGTAATCGACCAACAAATTCTACTGTTTAAATATAATTCCCACGATAATAATAATAATAATAATAATAATAATAATAATAATAATAATAATAATAATAATAATAATAATAATAATAATAATAATAATAATAATAAATCCGATTCTCCACTTAACACAACTATTAAACTGTTTTATTGCAACCAGTTCCATCACAATTATAAAATAGATGAACAAATTCTAAAAAATATTATTAATAAGAACGTACTCCCTACTGACCCAAATAAAAAAGTAAAACTGATCATTTTCTACAAAAACGTAAACACCACTAACCTTATTATCACAAATAATTCTTCCCCTTCGATTAGAGTTTTGGATAAGACAAACCATGTTTATGAGTTTAAATGCCATTTGGGAGACTGTGTCTCCGACAACCAAGAAAAAAACATATACATAGGTTTGACTACCACCACTTTGTCGAGAAGATTGACGATGCATTTCTCTGATACTAGCGCCATAGTCCAACAGTTAACTAACGACCATTCCTGCTCCCGATCGAAATTCACAAAACGCCTAGTAGAAAATATCAAAATCTTAGAATATAGTACTAACAAACAAAAACTCCATATATTAGAAGCCCTATATATAAAAACCCAAAAAACTAATTAACATAATTAACTTTGATACCAGTAATAATATACTAAAATGTCTATAATTCTAACTATAGTTTCGTACTTATTACATAATTCTCGCCAAAACCATCTATAATACTAACACATGGTCTGTACCTGATTATCCTCATTCCCCTGAAGATGGACTCGGATGGGTCTGAAAGCACTTGGGACACAAATCAAAACTATGGCAAATTAATCAGCCAATTACGTTCCGAAACTAAGATTCTGATTCGGACTATTGAAATGGTCTATCAAAGGATATCTAGACATAAGTTGTCTCTTATATTCAACAATATATATATATATATATATATATATATATATATATATATATATATATATATATATATAATGGAGAAGTTCATTTTTTAAGAATCTTGTGAATTAAAAACTTAGAGAAAGATGCAAAAGAACTTCAGAAACCATGTGTTAGAGGCAAATATTATTATTTTATTAAAATCAAAATAATTTTTTTTGATCTTGACCTTTTTTCTAATAATTTCGCTCGATACAAAGAGCCTCATCAGAGATTTAAACAAATAAAAGGTATTAACCTTATTTTTGTCGTAAGAATCCTTCCTGGTCTTGTAGAATTGGCGTCCTGATGTGTGGACTAACGGTGTTCATGTATCTTTTAATAAATATGAACTTCGTATCGCGCATGGTCGCAAATAGATATAAATTTGAGAAAGTTCATTGTTTTCTTATGAAAAACAAAATTAATAAGGTCAATACCTTTTATTCGTTTAAATCTTTGATGAGACTGGGTGTACCGAGCGAAATTATTAGAAAAAAGGTCAAAATGAAAAACAAAGATTATTTTGATTTGAATTAAAACAAATAATATTTGAATCTAACACATGGTTTCTGAAGCCATTGTGCCTCTTTCTTTGAATTATATATATATATATATATATATATATATATATATATATATATATATATATATATTGGGTATTTAGATCTGTATGGCTAGGTTTCCTTCCTCTTATCTACTTTCCTTTCTGGTACCTAAGGTACTTTTTTTATACAACTTTAATTCCTATATAATTTTATTGCTAGTTACCATATCACAGAATGGTTCTCGGATGTAGTGTTTGATATTATTATTATTATTATTATTGTTATTATTATTATTGTTATAATTAATGTTATTTGATATGCAAATTACCATATCACACGGTAGTCTTAAGGGTAATATATTATTATTATTATTGTTATTATTATTATTTTATTATTATTATTATTATTATTATTATTATTTATTTATTTATTTATGTATATATTAGTGAAATTTTAAGCTGAATTATTTCGACACTTGATTATTGGGGAAATGGTAGTTTGATCAGTACCATTGGAGAGGCATGAATATTATAACTGTCCTGTTTTTAAATCTCCGAAACAGTTACATGGTAAACAGCTGATGGTCCCCTGTTTATATTAGACGCTAAAGTTAAGGTCTCCTGTTTTTATTTCAGTGTTAGATACTTAACCCCCCTTTTTATTTTTATTTATTTACTTTTTTATGAATTTCCAAACGAATGTTAAGTCTGCAATATCTTGGATTTAGTTAGTTTCTCTGGGAATTTAAACTGCATTTTCTCTGGGAATTTAAACTGATTTTCATTTTTCTTATCTTTTTGTTTAAAATTACTCAAAGCTTCTTTAGACTATATATATATATATATATATAATATTTATTATTGTTTATTATCTATGTACGTATACGTTTCATCCTTTTTCAATCGGGACTCATCAGCATAGAGTATTGACTATTCACTACCGGTCATGCGATTCGAAACCCCGGACTACAAGTATTTTTCAACTCCAATCCGACGTCGATAACCGCTAGGCCAATTTTAAATAGCGACTAAACTATGATAATTTTAACACTTTAACGGCGGCTTGACGTCGAGGTATTCTACTTCTATTAAGGGAAGGAACGATGCATATAATATATATATATATATATATATATATATATATATATATATATATATATTAAAAAGCTGTATAATATATATATATATATATATATATATATATATATATATATATATATATATATATATATATATATATATATATATATATATTTATTATACATCATTTGGCATAAATAACAAGCCTTGGTAACTTATTAAGATATATCTTTGCTGAACCATTGTAAACTTCAGGAGGACATACAAATTCATTAATTTATATTCAATTAGAAACCTTTGTAAAACTTGTTGCCAATGCCTCTTGAGTGTTTGCATCATAAACATCGCTAACTGCAGCGTAAAAGAAGACGCGTCTCTTCTAGAACACAATGCAGTATCTAAATAGATGTACAGGTTAAAAGAGATTGTAAAAAATACACGTCAACCGGAAGTAATCTCAATTCATATAAGGTTAGTGATGCGTATAATTTTATTTACTTGTATGTACAGGATTCATACCTACACTAATAAACCCATCATCATGAATTTTGGAATAAAAACAGCAGAGTTTTCGATTAATTAAGAAATCCGAAATTTCGAAGGATTAAGAGCGTCAATATTTATTTATAAAATACAGAAATGCAATGTAACATCACCACGCTTTGAAACCGACGGTACTGATGTTATATTGAATTTCTGTATTTTATAAATAAATAAATATATATATATACATTTATATATATATATACATATATGTATATATATACATATATGTATATATAAATGCATGTATATATATATATATATATATATATATATATATATATATATATATATATATATATATATATTAGGTACGTGCAAAATCAATGACCGATTCCCAAAATGTAAAAGCATTTCGACTCCCCCTTCACTTAAAAATTCACTAAAATTCAGGAAATCAACCAATTTTAATGAAATTTTCAATATTGATTAATCAACTATCACGGAATATAATGAAACCATTATTTTTCTTTTAATCTTAGTGAAAATGTATTATTTTTTAAAACAAAATACACCTTTACTAAAGTTATATTTTTATATATTAATAAAAAAAATGCATTAATTTTGTTTGTTTTTTTATGAAAATAAAGCATTGTAGATGTTAAAAAAAATTTTTTAAATGTTTAAATATTTTTTATATATTACGAAAAAGGCCCCTAAATACTGTGTTAACAAAATCATAATAACTCGAAGAAAAATTAATTTTTTGAATTAGCGATATTATTATTGAATAAAGCATTGTTTAATCAATATTTTTACCAAAAAAATAATATAATTGCAAAAAATATTTTTTAGTTGATTTTAATGATTAGAGTTTCTGGAAAAATAAAAAATGCGACATAATTATATTTTCCTGTCATACATAAACGTGGCATCATCAGCGCAAGAATTGTTTTTATAATCTTGAAAATAAATCAAAAATGGACAAATTTGAGACCCAGGAACTTAACTAAAAAAAGAATTTAAAAAATTGGATAATTTCTACTAACAATTCACTTTGATTGGTATTGTTGCCCCGTTCCGCACTCAAATTTTTATTTTTATAGATTCAACAATTTCGTTAATTTCACAATTGATCGTCAATTATTTGGAAAGATTTGTTTTTGTTTTGTATTTATTTCATTAATAAATATTTAAGAAATTAAAAACAATTATTTATTAATGAATCAAGAGAATTCAAACATGACATTTTCTTTCAAAATTGAATTCTGTTTATCAATAAATAACTGTTTTCACTTTTTTTTCAATGAAGAAATTGTCAGTGTAGTCATTGACTTTAATTTACTGTTTCACACTTAATATTATAGAAAAAACACTTTATTTTAAAAAGAATCAATGTAATTTATCGTTACGACACGTTAAGAATAAATCGAGTAACTAAAGTTTTAAATCATGTAAAAAAATGATAAAATTGACGCAGTTCGTAACGTAAAAATAATGTTTAACATTTAAAAAAAACTTTTATTTCAAATTCTAAGGAAAGACATTGGTAAACAGATGTCATCAATCATTTCAGAGTATTACTAAATTATAAACTAATACCAAGTTAAATATGAACCTTTTTAGTTAAAAATAAAATAAGATCTTAATTGCGTACACTCACAAATATTTTCATTAAATAAGCATTTCCTTTTTTATTATAACAAAATAAGGGTACTTAAATTTGTTTATAACCTTAAAAAGAATAAAGAACTTAATGGATAATAATTTTTCAACTTCTATAAACTATTACAAAACCATTTTTATATATAAAGTTAAAAATGATAAATTATGGCATTTTTGTCTTCCATATATTTTGCATAGCGATAGTCAATTGGTGAACAAAGTCCTTTACCGGCTAAGTGATGACAGATTTTATGAATGTATGCCTTTTGGGGAGATAATTTTGCTAATTTTTAGTAAAACGTGGGAAGTTTTTTGTTTAATTCAGTATCTTATGACTTTAATTTAATAATTATCTTTGAAATAGTTCCCAAAAATGTATATTTATCTTTCAAGGGATTGTACAAGTATTTTTTTCAAAGTTCAAAATTCGCTGAATTTTTTAGTTTTTTAGTCGCCGTGATTACATATTTCATTATAATTTATGTTTCACACGTAAATATGCAGTTTTTTCCGTTTAGAGATTAAGTTTAGGCTTTTATCTTTCAAACACAATCAAAGTTTACAGGAAACTAATTTTAATAAGCATAGTCCGTACAAGAAGACGCCATTTTTGCACGTACCTAATATATATATATATATATATATATATATATATATATATATATATATATATATATATATATATATATACCGGGTTCGCGTTCTATGACTGACTAAGATTGTTATTTCCATGAGCTGATGAGAGCCATAAGCTCAAAACGACGTCGTACGTAGGTAAAATATTAAAAATAATTTAATATTATAATAAAACCCTTTTCAAGTAAAATTCAAAGTTGAGCATTGTTGGAAAGATTAGAAATAAAAACTCACCTAAAAGCTTCAGTGCAATTCTCCGACTCTGTCGTTTAGTACTATCGAATGTTTAGATGTGTATGCTCGCAGCTTTCAGTGTAAATATCACTTAATTTCTCCGTTTTTACGTGACAATCTCTCGTAGATTAATGGGACTAGGTGGACGACTACAGATTCAAGGTGTATCTGTGAACCGGGTTCGCTCCCTATGATCGTCTGGGATTTTTATTTCCCTCCGCTGGTGAGAAACGACGTCATGCATAGGTAAAATATTAAAAATAATTTAATATTATTATAAGCCTCTTCCAAGTAAAATTTAAAGTTGAGCACTATCGGAAGAATTGAAAATAATTTAATATTATATATACTAGTAAATATATGCTCCCCCCGGTCGCATATTTTTCTATGTGTTTAATTTGATTGCTAAGTAAAAAAATCACCCCATCCTTTATTTTAATAAAGAAAACACGGAATAATAAAAAGATAGTTTTTAAACAAAATTTGTCCCTTTACAAAAAACAAAAAATCCTAATCTCACTTAAGGTCGTAAAAAGATAATAACATTTGAAGTTTTTCTAAAAATAAAATTCAGCATTAAAAAAAACATACAGTGAACACGATTCTAAATTCAGTCATTTAATTGCTCAGTAAAATGTGTTTGTATTTTTTTACAAAAAAACAATATTAATTTTAAAATCAATTATTATTATGAAACAATTTGATTCAATAAATTTATGCTTTAAAATTTAATTTCTAATTAGATTTAAAAAAAAAACTTAAACGTTTTAATAAAAAAATGATGTAAATATATCAATTTTGAGCGACTCGTACGATAAATCTCAGATTATTTGTTGCTTACATGTTATTAATTTAAATAACGCGCCCCTGTCTTGTGTCCATCTCTTTCTCTCTCTCTCTCATTCTCTCTCTCTTTTCTTTCTCTTTCTCTTACTCTTTTTTTTCTTTATCTCTTTTACTCTCTCTCTATCTTCCTCTCTCTCTCTCTCTCTCTAATCTGACGTCATGTTCACACATGTAAATTTCTTGAAATAGAACATCCTGTGCATTCGAAATAGAACGTTATACTTGATAATCAGAGGGCGAGTAACCAAATCTTTGAGTGGCCGCCGGCTGTTCCATCATATTCCATTACAATCTAATTTAATTACGTAACTTGATTATATAGATTTAAAAAAGTAACGTCTTTAATTAATTCTATTTATAATTTTTATTTAGATTATTATCGAGGAAAATATTTTAAATACATCTGGATATCTGAAAAAAACAATCATGAGTGTATATTTACGAATATTAATTTATTAGAAGCTTTAAAACAAATTAATTATGTAAATTTGAAAAAGGCGTGATGTTTGGGGAAGTTTTCGAATGGGTATATAAAGGAGCTGATACGTAGATATAAAAAGACAGACAGACAGACAGACAGACAATCTCCATTATATATATATATCAACGGACAATTACCATCTGGACAACCCCATATCTCTTTTACACGAACTTTTTTTCACCCTCCATTTTCTTAACAATATTTTTTCAAATGTTGAATTTTGGCTTTCCTTCTGCCAACTTATCTATCTGTATAATTTCTCTGATGATAAGATCTCGGTCTTTGAAAAGCCCTGGCTTAAGGAAAGAATAATAAACATAATTTTATTACAGAATATACATTGCATTGAACAATCGAAGTTAGAAATAAATCTGGACATTCGTACATGTTTATCACTCTTCTTTCATCTCTCTCTCTCTCTCTCTCTCTCTCTATATATATATATATATATATATATATATATATATATCGAAATATATATATATATATAATTTAGCACAGATAGCTAATTTTAGTAACTTATTAAGTTATATATTCGTTGAATTGTTGTAATACTTAAGAGAACATACAAATTCGTTAATTTATATTCAATTAGAAACCTTTGTAAAACTGTGTGCCAATGCCTCTAGACTATTTGAATAATAATCATCGTCAGCTGCAACTTAATTAGATGCATCTTTTCTATAACACCATACATCATTTAAATAGTTGCACAGATGAGAGGATACGTCACCATAAAGTTAAAAGTTATTTCGAGCTGGCTCGGACATCATTGACTAGAATCTTCAATATTTCACGGTGGTCATTTATAAGTTTGTTAGTTTATCCGTCGACGCACCGGTTACATTTCTTAACTGGTTGAACTGTTCTATTTTCCTTCTTTTGTTTTCAAGTTTTAATTTCCACGTCAATAGTTGACATGGATATACTTGCTTCCTCCTCCACGAATATCTAATAAATCTGATCCTTCTGACTTTGAGCACTGCTGTTATTTTATTTAGTTCTCCATATACAGGGTGGGCCAAAATAAGGGTCCTATCTTTAAATTTGAATAACTTGAATTTGAATAACTTCCACAAAATAAAAGTTAAACTCACCAAACTTTATGTGTGTGTAGACTGACCCTTCCGAGATTTTTTGAAATAAACAAAACAAATTTTAGCCGAAAAACACTTCTTCAAACTTACAAAAACTAAAGTATTGTTTTTTACACTGTTTTGAGTTTTTTAAGCAAAAATAATGTTTTCTAAATGAGGGTACGTTCCTTAGGGCTAATACGGCTCATGCTTGCTTCGGAAGGGGTCCTTTACTTATTCTAAAAAAAAAAAAAAAAATCAATAAATAAAAAAGTTATGAATTTTTAAAAAAAGGGCCCTTATTTTTGCCCACCCTATAGATCGTGGTTTGTTATCCTATCACTCCAAGCGACACTTAGAACTGGTCTCACCATTCTAGTACAGATACCATCTAACCCCTTGCAAATTTAATTTTTAAGTGTCCAGCTTTCTGCCCCATACAGCAAAACGTTTTCAACTGTGGATCTGAAGAACTGGATCTTAAGTTCTTTATTCACTTTTGATCTCCAATTCTTGTTTAACTTGTTTAGCGCCTTCCATGCCAGCCTGATTCAAACTTCCATGTTCTTTGTTTTGCTATCTGCAATCCATGAACTAAATTTATTTAAGATCATGCACCTGTTTCAATATTACATCACTAAGTGTTTTTAAATCTGTCTCAGCCTGGTTATACAACATATATTCCGTCTTTTGTACCACTGTATTACATCCCTTTAAAATGATAATTAAGGTATTTTAATGTTAAAACGCAAGGTGTGGTCAGTCCTTGCTCACAAAATTATTATACGGCCATCCATAGATGGATTTGTTTTGAGAAGAAAATTATTATACGGCCATCCATAGATGGATTTGTTTTGAGAAGAAAATTATTATACGGCCATCCATAGATGGATTTGTTTTGAGAAGAAAATTATTATACGGCCATCCATAGATGGATTTGTTTTGAGAAGAAAATTATTATACGGCCATCCATAGATGGATTTGTTTTCAAAAGAACATGCATTTTGGAGAACAAACCCCATGGATTATGGTTGCCTTATCTGGGCTGGGGCACTAGAAACTAGTTTCTTCCTCTTGAACAGGGTGGGAATTTTTTTTTAACCTAATAGGTCCTGCACTGTCTTCCAATCTCTAGACCTTGCCGTATCACGGCCGGGTTGCATTCCTGTGCTTGTTTTACAACAACTTCCACGGAATGTGCTCCGATGAACTAACTGTATTTGTATCCTCTAACCCTAACCCTAACCCTTAGCATATTTCACAGTTTTTCATTGCATTCTTTGTGGACCAGTTAAGAAATGACATCGGTTTCTTAGCAGACTAACTAGTGTCATTTCTGGTCTTCCTCTTTTCTTTTTCTCTGTTTTGGTTCCCACATCAGTAGTTGGCATACAAACTCTTGCTTCCTCCTCCACGAATGTCCAATAAATCTGACCTTTCTGGCTTTGAACACTGCTTTTGTTTTACTTAGTTCTCCATATAGATTGTTGTGTGTTATCCCATCTCTCCAAGTGACACCTAGAACTGCTCTCACCATTCTAGTATAGGTACCATCTAGCCTATTGCAAAATTCGTTGGTAAGTGTCCAGCTTTCTGCCTTACATAGCAAAACACTTTCAACGGTTGATCTAGAATACTGGATCTTAAGTTCTCTTTTCAGTTGTATATCATATTTCCAAATCTTGCCTAACTTGTATAGCGTCTTCCATGCCAACTCGATTCGAACTTCCACATCCATTTTTGACAACGTCACGTGATATGAGCCTAACGTTATAGACATAAAAGCAGAGTAAAATTGTGCAAATGCCAAAACAATTGCAAATATCTTATAATATTTGACCTTCAAAATGTTCTGATTAAAATATTTTTTACGGGTAACATTTTGTTGGTGATATTCTAAATTATTCGTGAAAATAGGGAGATAAATAAAAACGAAAAATTACATTCCTTAAATGTATTTATTTTTGTATTATGCCTTCATTTATTATTGTCTTCACATAAGTAATAATCAGTGATATTAATAACCAGTGGTGTTCCCTGGAATGTGAGCGTCAGCAAGTCTCCCCAGATTTATAGCACTTTCCACTTTTTTCGGTAACCGTTCCAAATCGCCGTTTATTATTATTATTATTATTATTAGTAGTAGTAGTAGTAGTAGTAGTAGTAGTAGTAGTAGTAGTAGTAGTGTGATTATGATGGTTATGATCATTATTATTAGTAGTAGCATCATCATCAGCATCATCACCACTATCTATTTAATAATACGTGAAAGCAATCTCATGGTCATCTGTACGGTATCATCTTTCACTCAATTTTTAAAATATGGAATCGTCCAATCAAAGAAGGCAAAAATGCAATATTTTAAGTTTCATCTGATAACTATGTTGTGTTGAACGTGAAACTCGGACTAAAATACACATCATTGTCCTTCGTATGCTTTGTCGAAAGATGGTAAAATGATATCGTGGGGTTTGCGTTCGCGCCGAACGTCCATAGAATGGAAGTATATCACAAACTCCCACAAGATGTTCGGAGATAAACTTCCATAATAACATATATTCTGAAATTAAATTAACCAGAACATCAGTATTTTTCAGCTTGACCAGGGGTGGTCTAATATAATCGTGGGGTATTAATTCGCGCCAGACGTCCATAGTATGGAATATTTTTTAAGCATGCCAACTATATACAATAAACGAAGGACACAACGGTGGAATTTTCACGGGTCCCGCTAGTTATCGTTATTCTTATTATCTACTCAGTTTTTCTTGACCTTTTGGCTAAGATCAAAGTGTAGTATCTGTTCCTATGGATACTACACCCTATAGACTGGTATTGTCTTGGCCTTCGTGGCTTGATTTCCGCCGGTCTATGGGTTTGTCTTGTGCAGTTCTAGTAGGTCCATCCTCACAGGCTTTGCCTCTCCTCTTTAGGGAAGAGTAAGTTTATTGCTTACTGCCTAAGGCGCCCCTACCAGGGAATGCCGACGGGGCTGCCCAGGCAATTTTTAATGGCCAGAGTGTTCACTTCTCAGGCGCTGGCTTTTCAAGCCCTACTTTCCCGACCCTATCTTAGGTCACATCTTACCTTGTGGGAGTAAGATGAAACTAGCCTTGTGCCTAACTCCTGGAAAGGAGTAAATACATACTCAGTTTTAATGCAAGTCATTATCGGTGATCGCCCACTAGTAATAACAAGTTGTGTTCCCTTTTTTGTTTTGTTTTGTTTTTCAATTTGCTTATCATGTTGTTTTTCCTGGGATGGGGCATCCTACCGCATGCTAGAGATTCACTCGCTATTCCAGAAACTCAATACGAAAGATGTGTTTACGATTCTAACCGTCCCTTTAAGCGCTATTGTTTAGATTTCCTTTGCACTTGGTTCACAGGGTATATTCGCCACGTACTTATATTTTTTTTTTATGATCCCGATAGCTTCTATGATTACTGGAAGGATGGAGATCGTCTTAAGATTCCAGTTTCTTTTCATGTCGTACTTAAGACCGTGCTAGTTTATATATTATCCTTCCTAGTTCTGTTTAAGCCAGCATATTTAGAGGCACTCACTTCAACTAGGGTTGCTACTCTCTCTCTCTCTCTCTCTCTTTCTTTCTCTTTCTCTCTCTCTCTTGTCCAATATCATTGTGTCAGGTTTAACAGCTCAGTTTGTTAGGTACGTTGTTGTAGGGATAGCGTAGTCATAGTGGATAGTGTATGACTTATTCCCAACTGTCCTTTCTTGTATATGTTCTCGGGACTTGCCGTAACAATGGGCATTCAATTTTTACAGATGGTCCAGTAGAGATATGTAAACACAACCTTGTGTAACATTGTATAGTAGCAGTTCAGCCGATAAAAATACAACTGGATATCAGGTGGCTCATACTCTCTACAGTGACAGGACTTACACTTCTTTTCGTTTCCGAGATCACTCAACTACTTAAAAGCATTGGTCATTAAGCCTTGATATTGGGCAGCCATTGATCATCTTATTCTGATCAGACAGTCTACAGAGCCTTTCTTTTCATATATTCCTGGGATAGTTCTTCCAGAAATATTTGGCACGTTGTTGGCTAGCTGATTCTTCTAGTTTTCAACGATCAAAAGTCTTGGTGTATCTCTGGCGGCTCTTTAGGGGTATTATCGTGGCATGCTTGTTTGGGTTGTCTGTATCATTTGTTAGGCAGACTTGTCCAAAATCTTTGGCCAATTTTATAATGGAGATTGTTTTTATCGCTTTTTTATGTTGATGTACCATCATAAGTTTTGGGTTCTGCAAGCTCATCATATATTGGCCACTGCTCATAATATTGCCTCGATTGTGATGGTAAATCTTTGAGAGACCAATACCTCTTGCTCATCTGGGCAGATACAGACTCGCTACACACTGGTTTCTGTGCATTACAATATACAGTGTGAACATTTTTCTGGTTTTGTGTCTAGCATGTCTATGTTCTTCTGTACCCAGTCAATAATACTAAAGCTGTATGTTATCAGTGACATGGCAAGTTGGTTAATGGCAGTTACTTTGATTTATGTTGTAAGCTGTGTTTTGCAGATTTTTCTTACACAGCGTAGAGATTCTCTGACATTTTTTCTCCCATCTTGGCGTGTTGAATCGAATCATTGTCTTCAATGCAATGGTATTCGTATTGTTCCTGCTCAGCTAGGAATTTGATGTCAGTCTTTTTATCATACTGTATGTTTTCCGCGTGGATCCTTTCCACACCTCTATAGGAGCACTTGGCGCATTTGTCCAGGCCAAACTTTATTCCAATATATTTGGAAAAAGTATGTAGAAACTATAAGAGTTGGCTTAAGTCAGTGTCTGAGCTGGCATACAGCTTGAGATCATCCATGAAGAGCAGGTAGTTGACTCATTTGTTTAGGTCTTGTTGGCGGCCCTATCTTAAGGTTGTAAACACTCCGGTATTTATTCAGTAGCTTACTTAGGGGATCTATCGTCAGAGGAAAGAGTGTAAGGAGATCAGCTGTCTTTTTAAAGATTCTTCTTCAGATCTTGACATAAGGGGTTGTTATTGTTACATTCATGTGGCTTAATGACATTTTTGCCACATCTTTATACGTACAGCCATGGTTTTCTTGATTTTCGGACTGGATGTCTGACATGTCTCTCTAAATTTTTAGCACTCTTTATCTTCATTCGATAATTGAAACCGTGGTAGTCTTATAAATTTCTACAGCAACAAATCTGTGCAATTAAAGCAAAAATGCTATTTGAAACTTAAGCATGACAGACTGACGATAATGATATTTGAAACTTAAGCATGACAGACTGACGATAATGATATTTGAAACTTAAGCATGACAGACTGACGATAATGATATTTTAAACTTAAGCATGACAGACTGACGATAATGATATTTTAAACTTAAGCATGACAGACTGGCGATAATGATATTTCAAAGTTAAGCATGACAGACTGACGATACTGATATTTTAAACTTAAGCACGACAGACTGACGATAATGATATTTGAAACTTAAGCATGACAGACTGACGATAATGATATTTTAAACTTAAGCATGACAGACTGACGATAATGATATTTTAAACTTAAGCTTGACAGACTGACGATAATGATATTTTAAACTTAAGCACGACAGACTGACGATAATGATATTTTAAACTTAAGCATGACAGACTGACGATAATGATATTTTAAACTTAAGCATGACAGACTGACGATAATGATATTTTAAACTTAAGCATGACAGACTGACGATAATGATATTTTAAAGTTAAGCATGACAGACTGACGATAATGATATTTTAAACTTAAGCATGACAGACTGACGATAATGATATTTCAAAGTTAAGCATGACAGACTGACGATACTGATATTTTAAACTTAAGCACGACAGACTGACGATAATGATATTTGAAACTTAAGCATGACAGACTGACGATAATGATATTTTAAACTTAAGCATGACAGACTGACGATAATGATATTTTAAACTTAAGCATGACAGACTGACGATACTGATATTTTAAACTTAAGCATGACAGACTGACGATAATGATATTTTAAACTTAAGCATGACAGACTGACGATAATGATATTTTAAACTTAAGCATGACAGACTGACGATAATGATATTTTAAACTTAAGCTTCACACTAAAGAAAATTTCAATTTTTAATCGTGACAGACCGACGAAAAATCTATTAGGCACTTAAGCATGAAAGATCGACGAAAAAGCAATTTCAAACTACAGAAAATGTTATTAAGCATTTAATCGTTGCATAGCGAATAGAATACTATTGGCAAAGTAAGCATGATAGACTACAGAATATGCTATTTCAAACTTCAACGTTACAGACTGAAAAAATGCTATTTCTAACTTGACAGACCAAAGAAAATTGTATTATTCAAATATTTTCTCGACACATATTTGGGACTATAGTGCAAATTGACACGTTAATTTCCCCAAAAGACCTGAACCTGTAGTTTGTATCTACATTTTACTTCCTTGGCCTTGAAGTTGAGATCAAAGTGTAATATTTGCGTACTCCCCACTTTAAATTTGTTGTCCTCGGCCTCTCCCAAATTGCATTTATTTTGTAAGGACACCACCAACTCTCCTAACTCCATACTCTGTTTTCTTTTTTCTCCACTTAGATTCCACTTCCATTTAGAGATCACCTACTTGTTTTCGGTTCTGGACAAACCGGAAAACAGTGGGCGGTCTATTATTTAGAAAGGGTTGGGAGGGTCTTATTAACAAATCTTTTTTTGTTTTTTGTTCTTTCCCCACCCCTCGTTTTAATCCATTGAAAACTTGGTAGATATGTATATTTATGAACAATAACATTTCCAATCAATTTGAGATATCTTAAGTAGGACAGCTCCTAGTGTAAATGTGGTATTGTGGTGACTGAGATGATTCTAGTTAAGAGTAGGATAGACATTGTTATCATTATAGACCAAAAGATGGCCAATTTTCCCAACACTTTTGATGGCCTTGTGCCTAATTTGCTTTAAATTGAATTATTTTATATTTTATGAAAATAAATAATTCTAAGTGTAGTATCTATTCTGCCCTCATTCATAGGAGGAGAGATCCTTATTGACTAAGTCAAGTTTTATTTTTGTCCCATCCAGAGTTAGAGTACCTCTTTTAGAGGTGCTAGATAACCTACACATAAAAAATGACCTTGTGTCTTACTTTGCTCTCATGGGGAGGTAAGTATATAAAAACTTGTAATTATTTTAAGAAAATGTTATTTCAAACTTCAACGTTACAGACTGACGAAATGCTATGTCTAACTTGACAGACCAAAAGAAATTACACCCAAATGTTAAACACATATTTAGAACTATTTTCATAATGGTGACGTTTGTTCTCCAAAATTCCTGAACCTGTATTTTATTTTTAATATTAAGTTTCTTGCAGAAAACGGAAACACGATAGATCGACTTAGCAAATTTTCGCGAGGCGAGGATTCAACTAATGGATAAGTTTTTTTAATTTCTTCCAATAAAACGTCTTTCCATCTTAAGTGTGTCCGTCTCTTCGAAATCAAACAATCTGAAGTCAATTCAAGCCACTTTAATATTCGTACAGATCTCTTAAGGCTTCATCAACATTGCATCGAACTCTATTTCGCCTCGGATATATTAATGTCGCAAAGTAGAAACCTGGCGCGTTTCCCAAAAGGTTTCAAAATGATCTTCTAGTGAGAAATAGAGACATTGCTTGCAGCATACGATGGGGGTGAAGGGTCTGTTTTAGAAATGTCCTTTTCCATTTTTGGACGATGTTCAAATAATGACCTTCTCTCATCAGAAAGTTCAAAGGTGTTTCTCTTATATTTCTACGATGTCACTCTACCATATTTATCGAAATAAACCAAATCAAATGACACTTTTTACGTTTTAGAAGTGTCCACGTTCACAAATATTTTGTTAATGTAAAACTTTGTTAGATATTTATGCAGCAAAATTTGGTCGTGGGTGTGTTAGAATTACGCAGGAAAAAGAAAAAGATCATTTGTTAGATAGATTATGAGGAATTTTCTATTAACGTTTAAGTTAGAACATAAAGCTAACGTGTCAGAAAATCACGTCATGACAGGAAGTTGATATGCCATAGAAATGAGATAGATCCAGCCTCTTGGGTATTCAACGTCGAGGCGAACGGACGCCTATTTCGAGGTTCTGCGCCCCTTTTCCATGCGCACGATGGCCAAGTTGAGATTAATATTATGCAATTTTCTACGTGAACTTGTTAACTTGCTAGATGTTCTTAAAAAAATAAATATGAATAGATACTCCCGAGCAAAATATGTATGTATTATTGTCTTTACTATTTTAAAATTTTTACGGCTAACATACAAAAAAAAAAACAGAAACAGAAAACGACTAACATCATTGCGACTGCTACAACGACTACTACTGACACGTGGAACATTATGTCTACAACAGACAGAGGTCACATTTGATGGAGCCGGCTACTTACGACGTGTCAACAATACTTAGGCGCTGCAGTGTCCATGCATGTTTATGGGATGTATTGTACGTCAATGAATCAATCGCTTAGGCTTCAGCTTTAAATTGTATTTTCAGTTTTTAATTGGCGAAGTTACCGGTAGGAGATTATAATCAAATGGGCTTACGCGCCAATTTGATTATAATCTCTTACCGGTAACTCCGCCAATTAAAAACTTGTGTACTACTTCCAGTACCAGTTGTGAATTTGTTTATTTTGTTAAATATTGGGCGTGTATAATTTTGTTAGTTGAGTGTATTTATTATCCTCTCACGGCGGGAAGATTTGACGCAAGCTCTGGATTTGGGGTTTGAAACAAGTGCCCTAGGGGAAAAGCATTAGACGAACAAGAATTGCCTGGGCAGCCACGTTGAACTGAAAAGAGGCATATCTCATACCGACAATGGGATCAGTTTAGTGTACTGGGATGTCAACTCGACCTCCTGTGTGCTAGAAACGAATGTGACGTCACATGGCCCAAAGAGAGGGTAAGCGAGAGAAAGAAATCGTCGATTCGCTTGGAAGGACACACGTATAAACTAGTGATGTTAGATAGGTCCAGATAAGATATAATTAAACAGTAATTTTCGATCGCTCTGTGTCTCCCTTCGCCTTGCTAATCGGTGGTTGTGAGCAGACGATCCTTAACGAATAAATATCTCCTTGTCTTAAACCGTTGTCTCTTCTTGTTTACAGGGGGGCGCGTTTCCTCAGTCGGGCAAGATCACTAGGGATCTGTACTGGAGCGAACGGCCGGTAGGGTATGTTATGGACGTTTATGCCTTTAATTGATTATGACTTATGTAACATTAGATCTCCCCTAGAGAGGGGGGAATATATATAACAATTTATGACAGATCTCATGTTTGAGATTGTGTAACCATCACAAACACGAAAAGGTCCTTAAACATAAGAATCGACAATGAAAATGAAAGTTATTTGTTTGTTTTACCCAAAAATGAATACATTAATTTAGTTACGTCTCCAGAGGTTTACACACAAGATCAGGTGTAGGTTTGGGAGGTGACGGTGGTTAAGTGGATATCGACACGGACTGAAGAACTCGGTGTTCCAAGTTCGAATCCAGTCGGTTTCACAGTATCACTTTCACTTAGGGATGTTGGCAACCTTCTAGTGGTCCTTCCCGTAAGTACCCGATGTCGTTCTAGAAAGATTTCTAACTAGAAAAACATTGGTGAAACTTATGCCAACACCAGAATCATCTGATTCACACGAAAGAAGAAGGTGTAGGTTTGAAAATCCAGCGCAGATAAACTGTTAATATATAACTCCCTCCCCTTTTTCTCTCTTCTTGCCCCCCCCTTTTCTCTTCTATTCTTTCTAAAGTTTCTTTCCACCTCATCCTCTTTGTTCCCCTCTTTCTTTTCCTCTGTGTCCTAATTATTTTCCCCCCATTCTCTTTTTCCCACTACTTATCGCCTTGCGTGTCAGTACTAAGTGTGAACGTTACCACGCAAAAATCTCACTGCTTTGATAAGCTTCTGGGACTGACCTTCTCTTCAGACTTGAAGTTGAATAGTTACATCAAATATGTTGCTAAGACCGTTAGAAAAATGGTTGCATCATTCTACTGCTACAGAAAGTATATCACGCCTGACGCAATCCTCTACCTGTACAAGAGTCAAATTCGTCCTAAGATGAAGTACTCTTGCCACATCTGGGGAGGTTCCGCTCAGAGCACCCTTTCCTACCTTGACAGAGTCCAAAACCGACTTCGAAATCTAGTGGGGATGTCCTCTTCTATTCTTTACAGCCACTCACTCATAGAAAAGAAGTTGCTATTCTTTCTTTGCTCTATCGTTATTTTCATGGCAGGTGCTCGACTGAGCTCAAATCTATGTCCCCCCTTGTAAAACATTCACAACTAGAACCCGCCTAGCTACTTCCACTGTAAAAGATTTCCCTTTCTCCCTCTGCGTGCCCAAGACGAAACGAAACTCTCATGATAAGAGTTTCTTTTCTAGAACTGTCGGTCTAATTTAAACAAGTTCTTTGTTGAACCGTCCCAGTAAATAATCAATTTTTGCCCGCTACAACCATCGTACCGGTGTTCGCGATCTTGTCTCACTGTCAACCAATCAAACTCTTTAACCTTTATCCTCGAGTGGTCTTTAGACCTTGATAAGCGGTGACATCATTGTAAAAGAAAAGATAACGGAGAGGATTTGAATGCCTACTAGACCCAGCAGACTTTTTATATTATTCATAATGGTATTATTAGATTGTAGGATTCTATATATGACCAATCATTTGATTATCTAAACCCAGAATAGGAAGGAGTTTGAATGCCTACTAGACACCATTCTCATGTGGCGAAGTTCTCTGTACAGGGTTTGTCAGGATTAGCTGACATACGAATACTTCACCCAACAAGAAAACGCTTACCTAATATTCAAAATAACATAGTATTCGAAACCCAAATAAAATCTTCTCAACACAGTGATACACTTGCTCATACAAGGAATGGGGCACTTTCACCTGGTGATGTTGTCTCTAGTAGAAACTGTAGAAAAAAAATAACGAAATAATCTTTTGACAGAGATGTCGCTAAGATCAAGTCACGATGGAAGGAAAAAAATCCAGCACTCTTCTTTTCTTTCGTTGACTTTCCAATCCCACGTTCAGAACAATCTCCACGTTCAGAACGATCTCCACGAAAAGTGACTGAATCTTCACTTTCGCTCTCTTATTGAAAAGAAATGCGACGCATGTAAATCAACTTAATTTGCATGAATCTCTCACTCGACACAGCTATCCGGATTTTCAAATAAAAACCTTATTTGACTTTCTGACGCCTTTCTCCTCCCACTCCTCTTTCTTTTTTGTCGTCAACGAGTATTTTCGGGTTCGCCCCACACACACAGCATACCAGACGCTGCTTCCTTGAACGGCGCCGACAAGTGTCTGCATCTACGTCAATTGGCCGCTCTCCGTTACTAAGCTGGATATTCTACCAGACCAGGTGAATTCTTGTCCTGGAATCCGCCAAAACAACCAGAATACAATAAAGTTATACTATAACATAGTTAACTGGTGAAAGTGAAATTAAATTAATGTTTTCACTTCTTTACTTACTCAACGTTTGAAAGGTAAAAGATAACTTTAATGGAGCGCTCAGATATCTATGTATCTTATATAGAGATCAAGTGTTAGCCCCAGGAAGGGGCGTCTTTGATCTCTGAGAACTTAGACTAAAGTAAAATGAAAATAAAAAGTAAGCGAAATCAACAGAGTTTCAGTAGTATATAGATAAATAAGACTTTAGGTTCGTTTTTAAATTCACTTTCATCTCTGCCGCTCAATTAATCCTTTGTTATGCATAATAATTTAATATAACGTGTGTCTTTAATTTAATTGTACGTCAAAAAAAACATTTACCAGGAGTGTATTTGAGCCGGCTCCATCAGTCCTTGCCACTGTATCCCTCACGAAGGCCGACCAAGTCTGACAATTTGAAGTCGACGATAAGGTTATATCTAACCGCTCGCTTTTCCCACGGCGAACTCCGTAGATACGGGGACCCAGGTTAGATTCCAGGTCAGCTTTAACCGTTATACGTCAGGTTTTTCTTTGTACATAATATTCCTTTTTTCCAACCCTTTACGGCAGCTGGGGCAATTGCTTTGTAGATAAACTCTTCTGGATTACGTCGAAGGAAATGGGCCAATCAGCGTAGACGCCTTGTTAGGATGACTCGTTGGAAAGAGTTTATTTTGTACCGGAAACATACTGTGCTGTTTTAAAAGAATTGCTGCTATTGGACACGGAGTTGTGATCGAAGGTTTCCAATCGCCTAACGTATTTCACCCATTGGCCAAGACTTAGTGCCATAAAATGAGGATCGTTCGCAATAGCGCTTGGCAGATCCTTACTTTGGTGCTGCGCCATATCTCAAATCTTGACCAGAGACGGAAATTGGATCGGCAGAAAGCATGACGTGATAGGTCAATTCGCGCTTCGATGTAAGCTCAACCATGACCCGTGTCTGTGATGATGGCGCCAAGATATTTAAACTCCTTAACTTCTTCAAGAACATCACCATTGAGGACGATGGGTGTTTTGAATCTGACAGCGAGTTTTTTTTATTTCGCTCTTTTTACATGATCTCATTCAGAAATTTAAAGCTGATCTCCATTTCGTTCAGTTAATTAAAAGTTACTTATAAATGTATTATAACTGACAAAAGTTCGCTTAAATATTTGCAGTAGAACTCTATGCGACTTTCTGTAGTACAAAATGTTTATACATTAACTGTTGCTGGTACAGCAGCATTACTTGCAAGAAAGCCTTCATCAGATGATGACTCTTTGTTCATGCATGGGTTTGGGGCTGAAGCATCATTACCACAAACTCAGAGCGCCCCAGCCGTATCTTACAACATCAACAATGCATGTGTATTACATAAGATAATGTAAAATTATCATTTAAATGAACAGTGTGTGAATCATGATATACATGCGAGGAGGGATATCAGGTGTAATTTTGATTAATTTACGGAATCATGAGTGTTTTAAAGGGTGCAGTGTCTCGGCATTCAACAACTGATACAAGCAGTAAATGGCTGCTAAATAGTTACTTCCGACCTTAAAACACATAAATATAGAAACCAGAGAACTTGACGTGTGATTTTGTCAAATAAATGAAATATTTATTAAATATTTTTGTTTTATAAATCCAAATTTTCGGTTTTATAAAACCCTATTCATGGTAATTGTCACTACTCTGTGGGATTGCCATATCCACGTTGATGCAGATAGAGCCTTGTCTTGTATTTTCTTTATGTATTTCCTCTTGTCATTGAAGCCCAAGATTATTCAAGAACGCAGAGATTGAGCCGGCAATAAAACCTCGGCATCCGACATCGATAGAAAATTCAATGGCTTTCCAGCCATTTCTGACATATTGTTCTCGTAGATCTTCATATCTTTACAACTTGCGGTGGTGTACTCAGTTAACATTCGATGATGAAAACTGTTATTAAAAATTAACAGATCAAATGACACTATCTGGATGCTGCTGATTTGTTAACGTTATTTCGGTTGAAAATACGAGCCGGCGTTCTAAGTCGAATACAACGTGCTAGTCCATACAGCCATCAAACAATGGCAATCTCTGCCTATTTTTGCACAAAGCCATTGAACTATTTCCTTCTTTAACGAAATTGAGTGATTCTACATATGACTTTGACAACTTTTTTGGCAGTCTTACAAGAAATATTCGAAACCTCCGCAACAATCTCCAATACTTCATGTGTCTCCATGTATAGCTTATCAGGACATGCTCGCATCCTATGTTAAATGTTTGCCTTTCCTATATATGACACTGATAAATTCAGCAGTATCTATTGTGAGTTTCCCTGGTGGTCCTACTATTGTCGAGCTGTCTTTGTTTCAAGTTGTCACATTGTACCAATCACTCCTTATATTTAGAAAATCTTTCAAAATTCTTTGACATAAACATGGATCACCCAGAAGTGAGAAGACACGATTCATCTTTTAGGTCTGTTATTATTAGGGTAGGTTACTTGCATTGATTCTGCTGTCGGTATATATTTGTAAACATCGGTAAACATCGGTAAATATCGGTAAATATCGGTCAATATCGGTAATTGTCTCGCAGTCCCGTTATTTACTTGCTTCGCCGCGAGGGCAGAATTAGACACAACGTGGTTTTTTTAATGTAGGAAGAATCTAGCTCCTCTCAAAAGGAGCACTCTGGATTGGGAGAAAATTGCCTTAATCTGGAAATATTTCTTCTTCACTAACCTAGAACAGAATAAAACGATGGCAGAACAGGTACTAGATTTTGCTCCTAGTTCAAAGGCCTTTCCTTGTAACTGCTTCCGGTTCATGTTTATACCAGTTGCTCGCATCGGAATCTTTGGAATGTCCGCAGATAATCCAACAAAATTGAAATCGAAATCTACTTGGTGATGTCCGCTTATTCTCCCTACTACCTCTTTCTCACAGAAGGAACGCTGCTAGTCTTTCTCTACTCTATCGTTATTTTCGGTAGAGCTTCAATCTATGTCCACTGTAAAACATTCACGACAAAAACTCGTCTAGCTACAACCACTGTAATAGTTTCCATTTCTCCCTATATGTGCCTGAAACTAAACGAAACTTCCATAAGCAAAGTTTCTTTTCTAGAACTACTCGTCTGTGGTACTCAATACCACGGAGCTGCTTCCCGGATTGTCGTTTTCAAGCCCAATGTGAACAAATTCTATTAAAGCCGTTTTTTCGAAATAATCAAATACTGCCAAACTATCACCATCATTACCAATAATCGCGGTGTGATCTCACCGTCCACCTGACACACATTAACCCTCATCCTCGAGTGGCCTTTTGACCTTGATAGGTGGTGACTCTTTAGTAGAAAAAATAATTCTGTTATTACCCAATTCGATCAAGTCTCATTGTATATACTCTTTATTTACAAGAACAAAGGATTCTACAAGAATGTGATCGATTTTTTTTATTTATTCTTGGCACAATATATATTTAGCGTCCACAGAGTATTTTTAATATTATTATATTCGACTGATATTCTTTTGGTAAATAAACTTTGGTCTCGAGCAAACAATAGTTAACCTTCCATTTCAGCGTACATCCTCGAGCTTTGAAACCATCGATTTGTTTTGTTTTTATCTACATGATCTCATGCACACGAGTTGGACATTGATCGGAAAGTGACGTCATCTGCCATTGTTCAAGCAACGTTCACACTGGGCTTTATTATTATTATTTGCTCACTAGGAGTTATCACACTGGTCATCGTCAGTGGTCACCCACTGCCGACAACCTGTGGTATTCCCTGGAGTCTGAGTGACAACAAGTCTCCTCAGGCCTCCAGTATGCTCCACCTCTTTTCGTTCATCACCGCTGATGACCTTGCGGTAATCGCAACAGCCACCTACCAACGATTTCCCGCTGATAAGGGCCATTGGTCCCCACTGGGGCCCGAGTGGCAACAAGCCTTCCCAAGGTCCCAGAGCTGTCCGCGCTCTTCCAGTGGAGGTCTGGTTTTGCGCTTTCCCTCCTCGACCCTCTGTCCATAATTTTCGTGGCGTCAGCCTATGCTTGCGCCTCTCTCGTGCGGTTGTATTTTCCCCGGTTCTGTTGTTTTGTGCTTCCATGTGTTTGTTCTCCATTCGTTGCTTATGTGGGTTGGTTTCCGCATTCGAGGACATTTCTCAGGATTGTAGCTGTTTTGATCATTACTGTCTTTTGTATGGTCTCAGTTATCCCTTTGATTCCTATTTCTCCTAGTCTTTTCTCCATGTTTTTGGGGACTGTTCCTAGTGCTCCTATGATTATTGGTGTTATACTGACTTTCTTCATGTTCCATATTCCTTTCAATTCTCTGGCAAGTTCAGTATATTTGCTTCTCTTTTCCGTCTCTTTGATCTTCACTCTGTGGTCTGCTGGGACGGCAAAGTCCACGATTTTGCAGGATTTTTCTTTCTTGTTGATTATTATCATATCCGGTCTCCTTGCTGTTATGGGTTTGTCTGTTTGTACATTCATATCCCATATGATTTTGTGTTTTTCGTTTTCTAGTACAGTTTCTGGTTTGTGTTTGTACCGTTTTCTTGCATATTCGAAATTCAGTTGTTTGCACATTTCCCGGTGTACTTCTTTCCCCATGCTGTCATGTCTGTTCTTGTATTCCCTTTGTGCTAGCTTGCTGCATTCACTTATTATATGATTTATCGTTTCGTCTCTTTGTCCACACAATCTGCATTTGATGTTTTCCTGGGTTTTATCTATCTTTGCTTTAATAAAGTTTGTCCTAATCGCATTGTTCTGTGCGGCCGTCAGCAGAGATTCTGTTTCTCTGTTCAGGTTTCCTTTTCTTAGCCATGCCCAGCTGTTTTCATTGGCTTCATCGCTTGTGAGTCTTATAAAGCGTCCATGTAGTTGTTTTTCTTCCCACTTTTCCTTTCTTGTCTTTTTGTTTCTGGGTTCAGTGCTTCCGGGGTTGTTTGTTGGGCTGGTGTCTCTTGCTGTGGTGATCAGTCTTTCCGTGTTCTGGGTTACATATTTCTCCAGCTCTTTTTTGGTGTCTTCCACACAGTCTTCTATACTTACCAGTCCTCTACCTCCTTCATTTCTTTTCACGTAGAGTCTGTCCGTGTCGTCTTTTGGGTGCAGTGCATTGTGCATAGTCATTAGTTTTCTAGTTCTTTGGTCAAGGTGCCTGAGTTCTTCTTTGGTCCAGCCTATGAATGGTCCAGAGTATCTTATTAGTGATACAGCCCATGTGTTTATCCCTTTTACTAGGTTTCTGCTATATAGTTTAGTTTCTAAGAGTTTCCTTGTTCTTCGTAGATATTCTTTTCCAATCTTCTCTTTCATTTCTGTATATTTGATTGTGTCTGCTTCCAGAACTCCCAGGTATTTGTAGCTATCTTTTTCTCCTAGCGCCCTCATCTCCTCTTGGTTGGGGAGTTCTATACCTTCTGTCGTTTCCAGTTTTCCTCTTTTGATCTCTAGCAGTGCACATTTTTCTATTCCAAACTCCATTTGGATATCCTGGTTGAATATTCTGGTTGTGTTTATCAGCTTTTCCAGTTCTTTTTTGTTTTTTGCAAACAGTTTAAGGTCATCCATGTACATCAGGTGGTTTATTCTTTGTTCTGTATCCGTAAACCTGTATCCGGCATCACACTTTCTGAGTATGTAGTTGAGTGGCATCATGGCTATTATAAACAGTAGTGGTGATAGAGAGTCTCCTTGAAAAATGCCTCTCTGTATTTTTATCTCAGACAGGTATTGTCCTCCGGCTGTCAGTTAATAATAATTATTATTATTATTATTATTATTATTATTATTATTATTATTATTATTATTATTATTATTATTATTATTATCATCATCTCACTAGTTCTCACAAAAGTCATCATCAATGAATGCTCACTGACAATAACCAGTGGTGTTCACTGTAGTCTGAGTGCCAACAAGTCTGCTCAAATTTTCAGTAATCTCCACCTATTTTGATAAACATTGCACATGATTCTGCATTATCGCAACTGCCGCTTACCTTGATTTATTGCTGGCAAATACCATTTGCAATAAGCCTCCCATCGGTCCAGTACTCTCCGTACCCTTCCAGTGGAGGTCTGGTTTGTGCTCTCCCTCCTCGGTCTTTCCATCCCCCTTAACCATGATAGTTTGTATAATATCGACACAGACTGGTGCCATAAGATTGTGAGTGCGTGTGTATGTTCAGGGGGTATGAACTTTCTTAGAGTTTCAGTTCACTTGGTTTCATGTGGTGGTGTTCTTTTTATTTTTTGTTTTATTATTATTTGTACTGAATAGGAGTTCTCACACAAGACATTGTAAGTGATTGCTCACTGATAAAAACCGGTGATGATCCGTGAAGTCTCTGTGACAACTAGCATTCCCAGATTTTCCACCTCTTTCGATAACCATTGCAAATGATGGGGTTGTATTGCAACAGTCGCTTACCATTGATATTTCGCTAGAAACGACCATTGATCTCTTCTGGGATGTGAGTGGCAATAAGTGTCTCCAAGATCCCAGTATTCTCCACACTCTTCCAGTGGAGGTCTGGTTAGTGCTATCCCTCCTAGGTCTTCCGATTATTATTATTATTATTATTATTATTATTATTATTATTATTATTATTATTATTATTATTATTATTATTATTATTATTATTATTATTTGTATTCACTAGGAGTTCTCACATAGATCATCGTCAGTGATTGCTCATTGACAACAACCAGTGGTATTTCTTGGAGTCTGAGTGACAACAAGCTTCCCCAAATGTCCAGTATTCTTCACCTCTTTTCGATAACCACCGCAAATAACCTTGCGGCATCGCAACAGCCGCTTACCATTGATTTCTCGCTGGTAAAGACCATGTGTCTTATCTGGAATTTGGGTGGCAATAAGTCTCTCCGCACTCTTCCAGTGGAGGTCTGGTTTGTGCTATCTCTCCTCGGTCTTCTCATCCTCCTCGACCTTCTACAAATATTTTGTTTCGTGTCAGCCTAGGCCGGCACAATTTTTTATTTATTTTTTACTTTTATATATTTTTGTTTTTTTTATTTATTTTGTTTTTTTAATAATTTTTATTTTTTTAATTTCATTTTGGGGGGGATATGGGGTAAAGACAAGGGGGAGAGCTTATGGTGTTTCTTGCAGTTTCTGTTCCTTGGTTCGTGTTGTGGTGTTCTTCGTGTGGTTTTGTTTTCTTCCTGTTGTAAATTCCTTGAGACTGGTTACAATTTGTAGCTTATGCTGGATGGTTTCCGCATTTAAGGCTTTTCCCTAAGATTGCAACTGTTTTGATCATTGGCGTCCTTTGTATGGCTTCGATCGTTCCTTTGATTCCAATCTCTCCCAGTCGGTTCTCCAGTTTTTGGGGGGATTGTTCCTAGTGCTCCTACAATTATTGATATTATACTGACTTTTTTCATGCTTCATATTCCTACTAGTTCCTTGGCTAGTTTCGTGTATTTGCTTCGTTTTTCTGTCTCTTTGATCTTCACTCTGTGGACTGCTAGAACGGCGAAGTATATGATTTTGCAAGATTTTTCCTTTTTTTTCGATTATAATAACATCCGGTCTCCTTGCTTGTATGAGTTTATCTGTTTGTATATGCATATCCCAGAGGATTTTGTGTTTTTTGTTTTCCAGTTCTGTTTCTGGTTTATGTTTGTACCATTTGTCTGTGTATTCGAAATCCAATTGTTTGCACAGCTCCCAGTGTATTATTTTCCACACACAGTCAGGTTTGTTCTTGTATTCTGTTTGAGTGAGTTTGCTACATTTACTTATTAAATAATTTTCTGTTTCCTCTCTTTGTCCACATAGTCTGCATTTACTGTTTCCCTAGGTTTTATCTATTTTAGCTTTGATGTAGTTTGTCCTAATCGCATTGTTCTGTGCAGCCATCAGTAAAGATTTCGTTTCTCTGTTCAAGTTTCCTTTTCTTAGCCATGTCAAGATATTTTTGTTAATTTCTTCTCTTGTCAGTCTTATGAAGCGTCCATGTAGTTGTTTTTCTTCCCACTTTTCTTTTCCTGTCTTTTTGTTTCTGGTGTCGGTGCTTCCTGAGTTGCTCGTTGGAACAGTGTCTCTTGCTGCTGTGATTTGGCTGTGTTCTGAGTTATGTATTTCTCCAGCTCTTTTTTGAGTCTTCTATACAATCTTCTATACTTACCAGTCCTCTTCCCACTTCATTTCTTGAAGAGGGATAATATTTTCTTACTAAAAACAATCTTTAGTGTTCTGGCAACAGCTGTTTAGCATCGGGTTCTTGTTGATAACGGCTATTAATTTTCACTTAAGGTATTCGTTTCTACTTTTGACAATGGAAAGATTTTCCCGAAATTTCAAATGATTTCTAACTATAATCTAGACATCACACACAGCAAACACCATACTTGCCGTGTATGTAAGATTTGAAAAAATATATAAATAAGTCCTTTCCTTCGATTGTTTATTTTTCATCTTTCCAGCTTCTCATCAATCCGGCTCTCTGCATTGCCTTCAGCCTTCTTAATACCTTTAATATATATAGATAATGGCATAATCACGTCGATTCTCGTTAAATCACCGACGATGACCCTAGTACGTAAAACGACGTTCAGCCTGGCCACTACAAGATGGGTTACTATTTGGAATACCAGGCGAACGGTTACAGATCCCTTCAAAAACTAACGTTGTTTATATCATGTGATAATGAAAGCAATTAATAAGAACAAAAAATGACTCCATTATTTGCTCTGGGGTTTGATTTACTTTTACGGCAATTTACAGTAAGTGCATCTTGATAAACTGCACTGTCTCGGTAAACATCTCGTTGGGAGAGTGGGTGGGTCAGCCCACAACAGCGGAGTGCAAACAGAGGTGTGTCAGAATTATTGACAATCTTTCTCGTCATATCCAGGTGTACTTATCATTGAACATCGATGAAATAAAGACTGTTGGGCATTCTGAGTGAAACTTGGTGGGCAAGTAAGAGATAGTCTATAGCTTATCGTACATTTTATACTAAACTTAATAATCAGAGACTGACTGAAGAACTAGTAGACATATGAATGTACGAATGCATTTAAAAAGAATACTAAATATCCTAAATGGAAAATCCGTTCAAGCACAAGCCTTCAGACTTCGATTCCACAATCTATGATGTCAGCAATGACATTTGAATTCAGTGAAATAAGTTAAAGAATGAGATAACGTATGGTCCAATGTTGATATGATGTGTTTGTACACAATACGTTTCGATAATTAATTGATTGAACTTGGCGACATTTTAAAAGAAATAAAATTAATTCATATTCCATTGATGATAAAAATTTGACATTATCAGTCTTATTAATTTATTTAAAAATTGCATTCCTATTTTGACGAGATAAAGTATGTGCTTATATAAAAATCGATGCAATATTTCGATACCATCAGTGTTATTATGTGTATAGGGTGGGGAAGCAACATTTACAATGAACGTTAAATTGTTTTTTTTTCTCAGCAGGCACTAAGTCAACTATTTTGAAACCTAGCTTATATTGATGTCATAATAATACCTAACATTATTATATTTACCTTTTCATAAACCATTGCCCATATGAGTAATCAGGAAAGCAAACATCAAAGAGTGTGTGATTTGCTGAATGCACTCGTCACACAAAAGTAGATGTTAAGAATAGTTGGAGTGTCCATAAAGTTGTTTATAATGTAAAGAATAGAATGACATTGAGGAAAATTATTACGATGAAGTCTGGAGGTGGGGGAATGAACAAAAAAACGTACAAAAGCTGTAATTAAAGTTCTCAAATCCAAAATTCTGAAGGATCCAACAAGATCTATTAGTAAAAATGGCAATTGAACAAGACCATTACTATTAGTAAAAATGGCAATTGAACTTGTGTTAGACAACGAGACCATTAGAAATGCAGTAAAATATGATTTTAAGTTACAATCTTACACAAAAAATATCAAAACACTTGTTGAGAACAGCTAATAAGGAAAATAAATTAGAGCAATTTTGAAAGGTGCAGTAAAATTATCATATGGTTCAAGAAAATATTCTTCATTGTAACGATCTTTTTATATGTAAATATCTTCACAGTCTTAAGGATTCAACAAAATTCATGAGTAATAATAGAAATTGAACTTGAGGTCGACAACAATGATTATTAGAAATGCAGTAAAATATGATTTTAAGTTTCAATCTTACACAAAAATATCAAAACACTTGTTGAGAAAAGCTAAGAAGGAAAAGAATTTAGAAAGGTGCAATAAAATTATTACATGGTTCAAGAAAATATCCTCCATTGTAACGATCTTTTTATATGTAAATATCGTCACAGTCTTAAGGATTCAAACAAAATTCATGAGTAATAATAGAAATTGAACTTGAGATCGACAACAAGATTATTAGAAATGCAGTAAAATATGATTTTAAGTTACAATCTTACACAAAAATATCAATTTAGAAAGGTGCAATAAAATTATTACATGGTTCAAGAAAATATCCTCCATTGTAACGATCTTTTTTATATGTAAAGATCTTTACAGTCGATGCTGTTCTGAACCACAGAAATGACAGATTTATCGCAAAATGTACAGCTAAAGTAAAGGGAACATAAAAACAGAACATTCTGCTCAAGTTATGGCTTTTGTGGCTATTGATGGAAGGAAAATGCCTATAAAATTCTGAAAAGCTGATAAAAAAATCAATGTTAATACTAACGACAAGATAAGAGATACCAGGAATAGCCATGGCTTAAGGCAAACTCCCCACATGGTAATTATATATAGACACAAGATGTTGTTCCAACCCACACTGCTAGAAACATACAAGATTTCTGCAAATCCTACTTTAGACATTTTTAGGAATCATGTTCATGGCCGTCTTCTATCCCAGATCTAAACATTCTGTATCATGCTATTTGAGGCTTTTTAGAACATGCTACCAATAGAACATCATACATCAATGTCGATTCTCTTGAATATACTATTAAAGAGAATAGAAGAAGTTGTTTCCCGAATATGTTAGGAACACATATGCAAGTTTCAGAAAGCGTGTGAACGAAATTCTTGAGAAAGAAGGACACATATTTAAATAAACATTTTCGATTATGTAAATTTTCTTTGTCACAAATAAATTCTCATAACTTTCAATGAACTAATTGGTCTTACACTGTCTTTCAATCCGTGCCTCAAAATGTTGTAAATTTTGCTTTCCCAGACTGTACAAGCAAACATGCGTTGTCTGGGTTTTAAATATTTAATGTTTTCTCGATAATTGCAAAAATATGTATAATTGTGAACGATTTCTTATAAATTGTTTCTAACTACTGGCCAAACGGTCAGGTTTCGAATATCAACTTGATACACCCACTTTTTCTAGCTACACTGTGAGAATGATACTGTTACATTATGAGAAGCGTATCTGAGTGGAAAAGTTGAAGGGTTAGAGGTGGCACCAGACGGAAGTCACAAAATCACGTGATTTTCGTGTGAAGCTTTCTTATTCCTTAGCTGGACAGATTTAAAAAGAAGAAGGACGCGTTTGACTGCTATCCACAATAGTGAAGATCGTTTTAACCGGTGTAGCAAGACGGGGTATCCGTCTATCTATATGTCAATCTTTCTCCCTCTCTCACGCGTATACAAGGAGTTTCTCTTATGGGTTTTCTGTGACTGTCTGTCAACCGTATGTGTGTCCCTTTTCTTCCTGAGATTTCCATGGACGACTCTGCTCTTGAGGAGAAATCGACACTGAAGCTTCTTGGTCTTTCTTTATCATCAAAACTTTTAAGCATATATATATATATATATATTAGAGCCATTGCTCTTTCTGCTTCTTTTAAAGTCGGTTCTCTCTATCGCTCCAAACACTTTTTCACACCTCAGGCTATTCTCTATCTCTACAAATTTTCTATCAGGCCATGTATGGAGTACTGTTGGTATATTTGGACTGGTGAATCTCTGCCCCATTTGCGGGTTCTTGATAAGGTGTAGAAACCTATCTGTAATTTGATTGACTACATCCTTTCTTCTTCTCTGCACCCCTATCTCTCACAGATGTGACGTTACTAGTCTCAGTCTTTTCTATAAGTATTATAATGGCATGTTGTCTTTAGAATTATGTTATCTATTCCCTGCTTATTTTGTTCCAGCTCGTTTGACTCATGTATCTAGCGGTCTTCATCAATTCGATGTTTTGATACCTCATTGTCATACAGCTTTATATTCCAGTAGCTTTCCAAGAACTGTGGGCTTGTGAAACTCTCTTCCTGCTGACTGTTTTCTTTCCTACCTATAGCGTTCGTCTTTTCAAGACTAAGGCCAATAGGCATATCCTGTCTTTGCAATAATCATCTTTCTTTCCTGATTGCTCCTTAAATCAAGTGGCTTCATGCCTTGTCTGGCATGATTTTCAGAAGAAATCTTTTAAAAATAAACCTTTTATTAAAACACTGGCGTCCGAATAATTGTTTTCCACAAACGATCGACAAGCTGGGTTCAGGACGACGACAACGACGACACAGGTTTATAATAGTTTATACATCCATCGGTAAGTGAAAATGTAACACTACAGCGAAACAGCTGTCTGTGGATGACTACGTATTAAACTTCACAATGAGAAACGTTAAAATAGAATGCGTCATTTAACTATGTACTAGACTGAACAACCGACGTGCAATGCCTTTTATACGAATGTTTGTAGTGTTCATGAAATCACCGTGACCGAATCAACGGACAGAGCCCTTTATATAGATTCGAGGACACATCTAAAAGCCCTCTTCATTTGTGTTTAACCTTAAAGATATTCTGACATATACTTTGTCTTAATTGAACATGTTGTCCCAAAGAGATAGGTTGAGATATATATATAGAGAGAGAGATAGAGATAGAGATAGAGATAGAGTGTGTGTGTGTGTGTGTGTGTGTGTGTGTGTGTGTGTGTGTGTGTGTGTGTGTGTGTGTGTGTGTGTGTGTGTGTGTGTGTGTGTGTGAAAGAGAGAGAGAGAAAGAGAGAGATGATTGATATCACTTTGGTCTTGTCAATATACATTGTAGAATCTCCCTTTACAAAAGGGGTTGGAGCTAGATCTTAATATATGACCGGACCCCTCTCAGCCCTTTCTAAAGTCCCCTGCCAATAACAGAATCCTTCCATGTCTAAATGTTTTTCGTTCCTCTTTTCAACCTGTTACGAAAACCCTTGATATATTCGACACTCGGGAAATCTCCGATATGTCATCCTGCTCAATTCGCGCTCGAATCCAAAAATTTCAGAACGAAGACAATTTCGAAAATGCCAAAATAGAAAAGGTTTGGATTAAGATATTTGTAGCGACATGTGGAAGTGGGGGATAACAAGGACGCGTATTCTTCAGATACATTGTTCAATCTGTATTTTTAACGATGAAAATGTTGTTCCAAACTAAAGCGTGCTAGACCAACGTAGATACACTTTAAAACTTAAGCGTAACAGACCAACGTATATATTATTCAAAAATTAATCATGACAGACAAACGTAAATATTATTTAAAACATAAGCGTGGCACACCAACGTAAATACTAGTAATGGGACGATTTTTTAAAAAAATTCCGATTCCGATACAATTACCGATTCTGTTCTAAATTCCCAATTCCGATAAAATTACCGATTCCGATTCTTTTTAAATTTCTTAATATTTGATTAGAGATTTTTTTAATATCCACTGCGCCACGGGTCTTTGCGGACTGTGGATTCTATCCCGGACCAGCTCATGCCCTACTCGTCTTGCGACCTTTTGCGTGGCGCAGTGGATATAGTACTACGTAAACTCAGTTTCAAGTGATAGTCAACTGAATGTGGAAGGTTCAATCATCGGTGCGGGCGATACGAAGAATTGGGAATTACTGAAGATTTCTCCCAGTCATGGCTGACGGGACGAGAACATGCTACCCCCGCGGATAAAATAAAGGGTTCCGTTCGAAATTCCGTCCCGATTCTCGAGTTCGACAGAAATATTCCCGAGTTCGTAAAGATACACCTGAAGAAGGCCGGAGGTTACATCGGTCGAAACGTTGTGAAGCTAACACTCAAGATGAGAATAGTAGTCCGAATAATCCAAATAATCCAAATTATAAATCCCTATCTCAAAAATTCAAAAAAACAAAAATCAGTTTTGCATATAAATTTAACGTAAAATAATCACCCCTTTCGAACCAGACAGCGTTTTAAAGACATATAACCATTTTTTTTTAATTTTGTGCAATGTTAATGTTCCTGATAAAACATTAGTATAAAATATGTTTTTTTTTAAATGTAGATATAATGACTTTTTAAAATTTAACATAATTCTGATTATTTTTCCCTTCATGTATTGGATCGAAGATTTTTATGAATTCATTGTGAGATGTTCATCTATATGTCTCCCTTGTACCAAAACCTCAAAAAACAACCACAATAAAGCATTAATTATTCAAGAGGATATATAAGCGGTGAGAAGACAATCACAGGGTCAGAACGTCGTCAGAAAACTAATAAACAAACTTAATTACGAGTTAATTAAGACTTCTACCCGGTCATGGCTGATGGAACGAGAACAATCTACCCCATGGATTAAATAAAGTGTTCTGTCCTAAGCGTTTTAGATCATGTAATACTCACCTGTGAACTCTCTGAAAGGCGTCATATAGACATTTAGAAAATAGGTGAAAAAATAAATTTGAACATTTCAAAAGGTTTGATAAGGAAATAGAGTGTAAGTGAACTCTCGAATATTTACTTTGTTTACCATAATTTAACAATAAAAAATTAGACTGGGAGAGTCAATGCAAAATCTGGGAATGGGATGTCTTACCTGCAGTCCTGTAACCTTTAGTCTATGTTGTGAATAAACAATATTCTAATAAATAAATACCTTGTGTTTGTTTCATTTTTTATTGTCCAGCCGAAAAAGAACGAAAACATTTGTTTTTGGAATCGGAAATAATGCTAAAATTAATCTGATTACGATACCGATTCAGACACCCCAAAAAGTTTCGATTTTTCCGATTCCCGATTCTGATTTCGATTAATCGTCCCAACACTAGTAAATACTATTTCCAACTTAAGCGTGACAGACCAACGTAAATATTATTTACAAACTTAGGCCTTGCAGACCGAATTAAATACTATTTAAAAAATAGATGCGACAGACCAACGTAAATACTATTTCAAACTTAAGCATGACAGACAAACGTAAATACTATTTGAACATTAAGCATGACAGACCAACGCAAATACTATTTCAAACTTAGGCCTTGCAGACCGAATTAAATACTATTTTAAAAAAATAGATGCGACAGACCAACGTATATACTATTTCTAACTTAAGCATGACAGACCAACGTAAATACTATTTGAAACTTAAGCGTGACAGACCAACGTAAATACTATTTGAACATTAAGCATGACAGACCAACGCAAATACTATTTCTAACTTCAGCGTGACAGACAAACGTAAATACTATTTGAAAATAAGGCGTGACAGACAAACGTAAATACTATTTGAAATTTAAGCGTGACATACTGACGTATATATTATTTGAAACTTAAGCATGACAAATTTACGTATATATTATTTCAAACGTAAGCGTGACTGACAAACGTAAATACTATTTTAAACTTAAGCGTGACAGACCAACGTAAATACTATTTGAACATTAAGCATGACAGACCAACGTAAATACTATTTCCAACTTAAGCATCACAGACCAACGTAAATACTATTTCCAACTTCAGCATGACAGACCAACATAAATACTATTTCCAACTTAAGCGTGACAGACCAACGTAAATACTATTTCAAACTTAGGCCTTGCAGACCGAATTAAATACTATTTAAAATATAGATGCGACAGACCAACGTATATACTATTTCTAACTTAAGCATGACAGACCAACGTAAATACTATTTGAAACTTAAGCGTGACAGACTTACGTAAATACTATTTGAACATTAAGCATGACAGACCAACGCAAATACTATTTCTAACTTCAGCGTGACAGACAAACGTAAATACTATTTGAAAATTAGGCGTGAAAAATCAACGTAAATACTATTTGAAATTTAAGCGTGACATACCAACGCATATATTATTTGAAACTTAAGGATGACAAATTTACGTATATATTTTTTCATAATGAAGCGTGACAGACCAACGCAAATACTATTTAAAAATTAAGTGTGATAGACCAATGTAAATACTATTACAAACCTAAGCGTAACAGACAAACGTAAATAGTATTTCAAACGTAAGCGTGACAGACCAACGTAAATACTATTTGAAACTTAAGCGTGACAGACCAACGTAAATACTATTTGAACATTAAGCATGACAGACCAACGCAAATACTATTTATAACTTCAGCGTGACAGACAAACGTAAATACTATTTGAAAATTAGGCGTGAAAAACTAACGTAAATACTATTTCAAACCTAAGCGTAACAGACAAACGTAAATAGTATTTCAAACGTAAGCGTGACAGACAAACGTAAATACTATTTGAAAATTAGGCGTGAAAAACTAACGTAAATACTATTTCAAACCTAAGCGTAACAGACAAACGTAAATAGTATTTCAAACGTAAGCGTGACAGACAAACGTAAATACTATTTGAAAATTAGGCGTGAAAAACTAATGTAAATACTATTTCAAACCTAAGCGTAACAGACAAACGTAAATAGTATTTCAAACGTAAGCGTGACAGACAAACGTAAATACTATTTTAAACTTAAGCGTGACAAACTTACGTAAATACTATTTGAACATTAAGGTGACAGACCAACGCAAATACTATTTCTAACTTCAGCGTGACAGACAAACGTAAATTCTATTTGAAAATAAGGCGTGACAGACCAACGTAAATACTATTTCAAATTTAAGCGTGGCATACTGACGTATATATTATTTGAAACTCAAGCGTGACAGATTTACGTATATATTATTTCAAAATGAAGCGTGACAGACCAACGCAAATACTATTTTAAAAATTAAGCGTGGAAGACCAATGTAAATACTATTACAAACTTAACAGACAAACGTAAATAGTATTTCAAAACTAAAGTGTAACAGATTAACGTAAATACTATTACAAACTTAAGCGTAACAGACAAACGTAAGTAGTATTTCAAAACTTAAGCGTAACAGATTTACGTAAATACTATTGCAAACTTAAACATTGCAGACCAACAAATACTATTTAAGACTTAAGCGTGGCAGAACAACGTAAATACAATTACAAACTTAAGCGTAACAAACAAACGTAAATACTATTTCAACAAACTATTTTGGGGGATTATTCGGACAACATTTAGGCTGATGTAAACTCCGATGGGCGTTTTTCTACTCGAAAATTCTAATGTCAAACTCGGAAATCTGTACGGAATTTCGAGCAAAACACTTTATTTTATCCATGAAGTAGCTTGTTCTCGTTCCGTCAGCCATGACTGGGTAGAAGTCTTAATTAACTCGTAATTGTATTCTTAGTATCGCCCGCACTGAGTTCTAAGTGACAGTCTAGTAAAAGTTGAAGGTTCAATCCTTAGCACGGGTGATACTAAGAATACACTAACAAATTATATAAAACTTCCACTTGTTTATGGCTGACGAAACAAGAACAAACTACCGCGTAGACTAAACAAAGAGCGGTACTGATATCGATCATGACCCAGTTTTCCTGAGGCTCGACTCGGAAGAGTTCGGCTGTCCTACGCAAACGCCCGAGTGTTCACGAGCTGAATGGTACCAGACGACAATTTTGATACGGTGCTGCGTCCTGTAAGTTATATTTACAAGAAATTTTTTAAAAGAAACAACAACAAAAAAAACAAGCAAAACATAGCGAAGTTACTGTTATCAAATGAATTTTTTTTTTGTATTTTGATACGTTGCTGCGTCCTATAATTTTTAGTTATATTTGCAAGAATTTTTTTAAACAAAACAAATAAAACAAGCAAAACAGAGCGAAATTACTGTTATCAAATGAATATTTTTAACCCTAACCCTAAACCCTAACAACAACAAAAAAAACAAGCAAAACATTATTATCATAGGATGCAGCATCGTATCAAAAGTGTCGTCTGGTACAAATCGGCTCATCAACTCTCGGGCGTTTGCGTAGGACAGCTGAACGCTTCCGAGTCGAACCTCACGAAAACTGGGTCAGGATCGATATCAGTACCCAAAGAGCTATGTTCGAAATTCCCTACAGATTCTTTAGTTCAACATAAAGATTTCCGTCGGAAAGATTATAAATAAACATTCACTTGAAGCTTCAGTGCAATGCTCCGAAGCTGTCGTCGAGTTCTATCAAATGTTTAGATATTTAACTCGCCGCTCTCAGTGTAAACATCACTTAATTTCTCCATTATCATGTGACAATCTCTCGTGGCCTAATGGGACTAGTTGAACGCCTACAGATTCAAGACGCATCTAAAGAAGCTCGCGAGGTTACATCGGCTGAAACGTTGTAAGAATAACATCCAATATGATAACGATAGTACATGTAATCCAAATTATCGCTTCTCATCTAAAAAAAAATTCGAAACATAAATATACTTGTTGGCGCTTCCCAGGAAGTAATGAGAACACTATGTACTCATATTCTCAGCCTTGAATCCCGTATTTCCTTTTTATTTTATGCTTTTTTTTTTAATTCGTAAAACAAAGAAAGACGCCTTCTTTACTGTTTATGGATGCTCAGTGCGAGCGGAGACCTCCACAATATTAATAAAGCTATATATACAATATTGATAATTATTACCACTATTGCACCCCTCGTAGGGTTTTACATGAGAAAAATTGTGCGCAGGAGGACCGTTGCTCATTTGGTTTTGGTCATTGGTGTCACAAGATGATATAGATGTTAGCCTTAATCAAAAAGAGATCGGAGTCTTCATGAGTATTGATTTACTCCTCTCGAGGAGTTAGGCACAAGGCCAGTTTTGTTCTTACTCCCACTAGTAAGATGTGACCCAAGGTCGGGTCGGGAAAGTGGGGTTTAAAAATTGCCTTGGCAGTCCCGTCGGCATTCCCCGGTAGGGGCGCCTCAGGCAGTACGCAATAAACTTACTCCTCCCCAAAGAGGGGAGGCGAAGCCTGGGAGGGTGGACCTCCTAGAACTGAACAGGACAGATAGACCGGCGTAAATCAAGCCCCGAAGGCCAAGACAATACCAGTCTATGGGGTGCAGTATCCATCGGAACAGATACTACACTTTGATCTTAGCCAAAAGGCCAAGAACGCTTCATCTTATTATTTACCTCCCCAGGAGGTTAGGCACAAGGCCAGGTTTATCTTACTTTCACAAGTAAGATGTGACCCAAGCTCGGATCGGGAAAGTGGGGTTTGAAAAGCCAGCGCCCGAGAAGGTGAGCACTCTGGCCATTTAAAAATTGCCTAGGCAGCCCCGTCGGCATTCCCCGGTAGGGGCGCCTCAGGCAGTAAGCAATAAACTTACTCCTCCCCAAAGAGGGGAGGCAAAGCCTGGGAGGGTGGACCTCCTAGAACTGCACAGGACAGACCCATAGGCCGGCGTAAATCAAGCCCCGAAGTCAAAGACAATACCAGTCTATGGGGTGCAGTATCCATCGGAACAGATACTACACTTTGATCTTAGCCAAAAGGCCAAGAACGCTTCATGAGTAACACTAATAAACCTTAGCCTTTCTCAGCCACATACGGCATAATCATATAAACACACCCGTTCTCAATAAGTCACCAAAGTTAAGCAACGTTGGGAATGGTCAGTACTAGATGGGTGACTATTTTGGGAAAACCAGGCGCTGTCTCTGGGAGGACGGCGACACTTACTTGCAAGAAACACTGCAAAAATTAACTTTGTTAAAAATAAATCTCGCTAAAATGGGATGCAGATACGAATGCGAACCTGCTTCTGAATTTGATATTCACAAGACACTTCCTCCTATTTCATATTTGATATTCCCTAGAGACTTACGACTGAACTCGCCAAGGGTCCGTGCCGCATCATGACATGAATACTCAATCACGGGCCTATTGATTTATCGATAAACTTATGTTTGGCAGAATTAAATTATGGCTGGACAAAACTGAAAAGAATTACGTACTATAGATATCGCATCATTTAATTCAATGAAAAGAAGCAAAATTGTTCGTATTTGCGAGATACAATATTTGAAATGATGTTATTGTATTTATTATTAAATTTGCATATTTGCTATTCTATTGTTATGCCACAAATATAATCAGTATGTCTATATTATGATATTTTTTTGCATGCGTATACAATCAGAAATACGTATATACGAATGTGTTCGCTGTTATTGAAAATTTGTTCTTAATGGATAGCTTCTTTGTTTTGATGTGCAAGGCTTCTAATATATGTAGTTGTTGTTTGTTAATTGAATGTTCCGATATAATTGTGTTTTCTACAAAGAGTTCTCAAAATTGAGAGCGTGAGCAAGAATGTTTACTTTTTAAGTGTTGGACTATAGCGTAATATTTAATGAAATGGCTTAAAGAAAAAATGCTACTTATATATATATATATATATATATATATATATATATATATATATATATATATATATATATATATATATATATATATATATAAGGTGAAATATTTTGAAAATCAACAATCGTGCAATTTTAAATGAAAAATTCATTTATTTAAATTTTTTTTTGCAAGCTTTCGTTGTAGAACAACCTTGTCAGGGCAGATTGTCTTAACGTTTCTTTTCTTTTTTCTTCCTCTTCATTTTAATGGTATTAACTCTGTGGGGTCGAATCACGACACGAGCAGAAAGACGTCAAGTTCTTAAGACGTTAGGAAAGTGTAGTCCTGGCGATGTTATGCGCAGATTGGCGCTTTTTTTAAGTAAGGAAATTAACATCTTTGAAGCACGGATTAGAATGTATTAAAGTGAAATATTTTGAAAATCAATAATCGTGCAATTTTAAATAAAAAAATTCATTTATTTATGTATACTTAGGCAGCAATTCATTATACAAGCAAGTGTTGTTGAACATCACGGAACATTCTCGTTTGTAAATCTTCGTGGGTTTCTCAAACCGTCGAGCTATCCTTCTGGTTTCAGGTGGCAATCCGTAGAGTATTTCCCCGATTGTTCTTGATTCGGCCATTTTTTCTCGAGCGCTTTCGACTTTCCTAGTCGTCTTCAGGATTAGGTTGTTTAAAATAAGAAGACTGCAGTCAATGTTTTATAGGTATCGTTAAGGGCAAATGAAAGACAAGAGAGGGTGTGTGGTTGAGCTCATTTTATTCTATCGTTTGTGTGTTTGGTTTTATTGTTTATTTATTTACTTTATTAATTCGTATTTTTTACTATTATTTATTTATTTATTATTATTTATTCCTATTATTATTTAAAAATGGCCGAATCAAAAACAATCGGGGAAATACTCTAGGGATTGCCACCTGAAACCAAAAGGATAGCTCGACTGTTTGAGAACCTCACGAAGAAGATTTACAAACGAGAAAGTTCCGTGACGTTCAACAACGCTTGCTTAGATATATATATATATATATATATATATATATATATATATATATATATATATATATATATTTTCTTTAAGTTAATATTAATTATTATTACCTACACACATCGGTGTTTCATGCTTACGCAATCTTCAGCGTAGGAGACGATAATTCGCGTCGGTCGTAGGGCTCGACCCCAACCCGGTTTACAACTCGCCATTGATTTCTAGTCAGGTATCTTATCATGAATAAGCATAGAAATAAGGAGAGATTTAAATCTATAAACGGCGAAATCAGCGTGTACAGCGAACAGAGGACAGTGATTCAACAACAACAACAATCGGGGTTGGAATCTCGCTTAGAATTACTGCTCGTTATTAAATTCCTTCAGAGTGCTTAAATCCTTGTAGAGGGAGCTATAATTATATTTTTTAAGTAAATAATTATTATTAGCTAAATACATCGATGTTTCATGCTTACGCAATCTTCAGTGTAAGGGATGCTAATTCGCGTCTGTCGGTATATATATATATATATATATATATATATATATATATATATATATATATAGCATAATCAGCTTCCATTTTTTCGAACTATCTTCAATACATGAATAGCTGAGAATGTTAAATGGGTTGTAAGTGCCTTCTCTAAGGAGTAAAGGTATACTTGTGTCAATGAAACCATAGTACGTCTCTGGAATATGAAATGTATAGTTTTTAAATAAACTATTTATATATATATATATATATATATATATATATATGTATATGTGTGTGTGTTATGTAGGTATACATACATACATACATATATATATATATATATATATATATATATATATATATATATATATATATATATAAATTGTATGTAGGCCAAAATAGTTTAATATTATTTATTAAAACTAATATTTTTATTAGCCCTTTTAATAAATTTAAAGTTAAGCCCTGTTCGGGGAAGTTAAAAATAGACTGAAACGTAGCTATAAGGCAAATTCCTTTCTTGAATGTGGTTAGGTCTCGTGGTCTAATAGTTTAAGCGCTTGGTTACGGAGTCGAGGCCGATTCGGTGGCAGAGGTTCGAGCTGTGCGACCGTCTTAGATTTTCATCATTGCACAAGGAGTGCGAAATCTTCAAACGCTAGCGTATGTAGGTAAAATGATTTCATATTATTCATTTAAAAGTAATATATATATATATATATATATATATATATATATATATATATATATATATATATATATATACGTGTGTGTATATATGTACGGAAGTGTAAGTTAAAGAACCAATACCATTAAACAGAGGATCAAATTATACAAAACGCATTTTTTAACAAATTAGATATATCGAGGATATATCAAAACTGCAAATATAAATAAGCTCAACGGTTAAAAGGTTATGTTAAACAGAGCTTTGATACTATTATTTATTAGATTATAAAATGCATGACAAATGTAATAAATGTTTAAAGTATTATAATCTAACTTCGAAAACGGACACTTTACAATGTTTAGCCATATATATATATATATATATATATATATATATATAGTCTAACGAAACTTTGAGTCATTTTAACAACAACAAACAAAGTAAAATGCAGTTTTAATTCCCAGAGAAACTAACTACATCCAAGATATTGCAGACTTAACATTCGTTGGGAAATTAATAAATATAAAAATAAGTAAATAAAATAAAATAGAAAGAAATATAAATAAATGAAATAAAAAAGAATATATATATATATATATATATATATATATATATAATATATAATATATATATAAAAGAATACATATATATATATATATATATATATATATATATATATATATATATATATATATATATATATATATTGTGTGTGTGTATTTAGACTGCAGTTTTTCATTCATGCAAACATTATTACAAACAACATAACTCTTCTGTCAGGTTATACTTTTTTTATCTTTTTTATTTTTCTAATGGTTTTCTTTGTGTGATAAAATCAAACAAATTGATGAAAAATCGATATGTGTTACAAACGTTTTCGATTATTTCTCGAATCATCGTCAGGTGTTGATGGCAAAAATCGACTAAAAAGCTCCTGAAAGGATGGAATGCGGTTTTTGCCAGATGTTTGCTTACGGTCTAGGAAACAATGCAATATATTTCTCTGCACACTTTATATACATATACGTGTTAGATTATGTATGCATGTTTTATTAACATATATATATATATATATGTTAATTTATTTTTAAATGTTGTACAAGTGTGTCGTGCCGCTGTTGGTGTACTCGCGTCTTGGCTAGCTAGTGATATAACTAAATAGACAATAAAGGTTTTGTTTCACGTTGTATCTAAGCCGCATTCTGTCCCCTCTCTGTCTCTAACGCCTCTCTGTTGACATCTTCACTTGTCTTACCCTCACACGTGGCCATACAAACCCCGATACTAGCCCGTCGGTGCGAAAAAAAGAAAGAGAAAAAATGTGACCTACTTACCAAAAATATTTCTCATACTCGTTAAAATCACATATCGCTGTGCGTGTTGTTCCTTTTCCTATGTTTGTGCCGCTATCGTAATAACTTTTCTCAAATCTTACCTTTTTCTAACAACGTTCGTTGATACGAACGAAACCGGTCAAATCCCTCGTTTCTTGTTTTCCTCCTGTATTAAAATCTGTATTCCGTTTGTCTTTTTTTCACACCTTTGGTCCATCACTGCATTTCATTTGAATGACATATCGTGCATTTTACCACACACACACATATATATATATATATATATATATATATATATATAATAATGGTAATAATCCAGGTAAAAAATATCCACAGGGTGGTAATCCAGAGAATTTTAACCGGGTTTATAAAAAGTGCTCAATATCAAAATAGAGCTTTATATGTGATAATTTTTTTATTTACACAGACATGTACAAAATCTGCAACACTGGAATGTCGATGTTATCGATCAACAGTTACTATAAACTGAGATTTATATATATATATATATATATATGTATGTATATATATATATATATATAATTTTAATTATCCACGGATACGTGTTTCGTCCTTTACGACTCATCAGCATGGCTGAACCTAGCGAGATTCGAAACTAGGACCCCAGAGTCTGCAGCCTCAGGCTTCAGAATCTAGTTTCGAACCTTGCGACGTTCAGCCACGCGTATTAGTCATAAACGACGACACACATGTTCGTTGATAATTGAATTAAAATATATATATATATGTTGCTCCCAATCTGTGGGCATCATGTTAGTGAAAGGAAACTTATTCCCAACTAGCATTAAGATAAAAAGGCTCTTTCGTATAAATAATTGATTTCATTCTAAAAGTATTGCAAGCAAAAATAAACAAATGAATGAAATATATATATATATATATATATATATATATATATATATATATATATATATATATATAATTTGCTGTTTGTTTCTTTCGTTCGACTATTGATTAAATACCATTAAAATACAAACTAAAAAAATTGCAGATGTGAAGTGAGTTATTAAAAACAAATCATCTGAGGGAAAAGTTTGTTATCATAGCGATGTGTCTTTTAATGACTGTCCTTTGGGAACGGCTGTTTAGTGATACAATAAATAAATAAATACAATCACCTGTAAGCCTCAAGTTGAAGTCCTTCTTATTTTTTTCTTCTTCTTCGGTTTCATATTCCCCTACTTCTTCTTCTTCTTCTTCTTCTTCTTCTTCTTCTTCTTCTTCTTCTTCTTCTTCTTCTTCTTCTTTCCCCCTACTCCTTCTTCTTCTTCTTTCTTCTTCTTCTTCTTCTTCTTCTTCTTCTTCTTCTTTTTCTTCTGTCCCCCGTCTCGTTCTTTTTTCTTCTTCTCTTCCTATTTTCTTTTTCTTCGCCTTCGTGTTTCCTCTTCCCTTCTTCTTCTTCTTCTTCTTCTTCTTCTTCTTCTTCTTCTTCTTCTTCTTCTTCTTCTTCTTCTTCTTCTTCTTTCTTGTGATTCTCTATTGCTTTCTTTTTCTTCTAATTTTTCTTCACCTACCTTCTCTCTTTTTTTCTTTCTTCTTTTTACTTATTCTTAATCTTCTCCTTTTTCTTCTTTTTCTTCTTATTCTTCTTCTCCTCCTCCTTTTTCTGCTTGTATTTCGCATTATTATTCTCCTACTTCACTTTTCTCTATTTTTGCTTCTTCTTTTCCTTCTACTCTTTCTACTCCTCTTTTTCATCATCATCATCATCATCATCATCATCATCATCATCATCATCATCATCATCATTGTCTTTTTTCTTCTTCTTTTTGGCTAAGATCAAAGTGTAGGATCTGTTCCGATGGAGACTGCACCTCATAGACTGGTATTGTCTTGGCCTTCGGGGCTTGATCTGCGCCGGTCTATGGGTCTGTCCTGTGCATTTCTAGGAGGTCCACCCTCCCAGGCTTCGCCTCCCCTCTTTGGTGAGGAGTAAGTTTATTGCTTACTGCCTGAGGCGCCCCTACCGGGGAATGTCGACGGAGCTGCCCAGGCAATTTTTAAACCCCACTTTCCCAACCCGACCTTGGGTCACATCTTGTGGGAGTAAGATAAAAATTCTGCTTCTTTCTTGCGTTGTCCAGTTTTGACGTTTGAGGTTTCGATTTCAGCCTTTTTGACGACATTCGCTTCGATTTGAATTTGCCATTCCATACAAAATTGCGCCTGATCGTTTTTGACGTTCACCGTTAGAATTCAAATGTATAAATATAAATAAATACGGTCATTTGTACTTTAAGAGGCACTGTCCGACGGCCAACCGATCTGAAATTGCGTTTTAATCGTTACACACGCGTATTGAATAGACGTATCTAATTTTAGATATGTCTAAGCATTTTTATAAAAGGCTAGGTTAGTCAATCGCTCTGTCACACTTTAGTTTAAATTAACTTTTCATTCATTTGTCTTGCTTAAGTTTGATATCGTATTTTCGTTGGTCTGTCACGCTTAAGTTTATATAAACTTTTCATTCATCTTGCTTAAGTTTGATATCGCATTTTCGTCGATCTGTCACGTTTAAGTTCGAAATATCATTTTCGTCGATCTGTCACGCTTACATTTTTGTGCTAATAGGATATGTTCGAAACAGGAGAGGTCACGATAGGGGTTACGGGATTGACATGCCAGGGAATAAGCTCGGTTTGTGAGAATCGGAAGTGATAATAATGAGATGGAAATGACGTCAGATAAGCGAAGGGTGAATGATAGTTGCAATCTAGACAATCTTGTGTAGGAGATTGGGTCGACAAGGCGCGGTTTTTAGATGGTCTAACAAAGTATATAATAATTAAGCCACGTCCTTTTAAAATAACACCTTCTCTCTCTCTCTTTCTCTCTCTCTCTCTCTCTCTCTATATATATATATATATATATATATATATATATATATATATATATATATATATATATATATATATATATATATATTTCATTGTCTCTGTTTCTCCCTGCTCGCTTGACTTTGCAGCTCACTAGACAATCAAGTTGTGGTCAATTGAATAAATCTTCCCCTTATTTAAGATATATTAAATTAATTAATTAATTTCAAAATAAATTTGATAAGCGTACGATGGTTTTCATTACAGCTAACAATTTTATTCCAAGCCCTCGGTGGATAGCAACACACGCGCACGGCGAGAAGAGAATGTATGATTTTCATAGTTTTAATTGATTAAACAATTGATTAAATGAATTGCATCATGTGTTGCAATTAAAACTTTCAGTTGATGTGTGACTTTGGTCCAGACATGGTTACAGAACAGAAGTCGATATTAGGATTGACTCATTTGATCCGTACAAATCGTACGTAGTTATCAAGAGTAACGTAGGTTCGTAGGGATTTATGTAAATAGATAAGTAGGGGTGAGGTTAGGGTATATTAAAACATTGCTGATAATCTTTATAGAAATCTTAAATCGATCTGTGATCGCCGGTAAATGTCGTATTGGCGACTAGCACAGGAATAGTCACTGTATATGTAACGAGACTACTCGGGGTGATCGAAGAAGGAGGATTGTGAATGGGAATTATAATCTAGATATAATGTGATATATGTCAGGGGCAGTGGTGTGGGTAGAAATAACATTCTGAATGCGACTGTGTTTTATTTTTACAAACTCAAGTTTAAGAGGAATATCGAAATATAAACATTTATTTATTTTTGTTTGAGTCGTTGTATTGGGAAATGTTGTGGAGAAAAACAATTTTCAGAATTACGGTTACCGAGCGAGAGAGAATCTGACGAAAATCATCAAATTAAAGTGGTTATGTGGTGTTTGGTAAAAAGATGTGATTTATTATGCCTACAATTAATTGACGGTTCATGTTTTTTGTATTTAAAAGTTTACCTCTATCACTAAATCTAATCATCTCCAGCTTTTCATTTAGACAGAGATAACATGATGTGTTTAGAGAACTACAATTACTAGATTTTTAGTAATTGATTTTGGCCGAGGAGTGAATACGAGGCTGCAGAGTCAAATGTGACTTTGTGATTGGGTTTGAATCCTATGACTGGCAGTAATTATCATCTCTTACAGTGAAGATCGCGTAAGCATGAAAAACATGTATCTCTAGGTAAAAAATAAAAAATATTTATATAAAAAATATTGTTTAGCCCATTGAGATCGAGCTGAGTGGACGTTCCGCCTTTTGCTCCCTCCAGCTGCTCTGTGGAACTGACTGTAGATGTAAAGCTGAATGTGATAAAAGAGTGTCGGAATTCCACCACGATAAAATGTAATCTATAAAAACCCTTTCTTGTTCAACTTTAGACAATAGACGCCCCATCTTTTTTATATACTGCTTATGTATATGCGATATGAGTCGCAAGGTTAACTAATTTGTATATTGTTTTGAAAAATGACATTTTATTAATCAACTGTTATTTGTCATTGCTTTTCAATTCAATGATTGTTTTGATTTTAATATAGAAAATAGTTCTGTTTCGCAATATAGTTTTATTTCCTGGAGAAATGTTCAGCATTTGTACGCAAATGTTTCTTTCTTTAGAAAGACCGACTTGATTTTAAACAAGTCGTAACCTATTTCTAAATTGTGAGTGACAAACAACGCCTCCTCTCCACACACCATCACACAGGTAAATTGATTTCTTATTTGTTTTCCATTTTTTACGGTCCCATTTAAAATATAAATAATTTGTATTGAAATTAGCAAAATATATATATAAGAATGAATTAGAATGATTTTGTTTCGTGTTTATAGCAAAGTTATGAATGAAATATTTATTATTTCAAACGAATGTCTCAAGTATTTCAAGTAGCAAAATTTACGAAGCCATAGCGAGCCACCAAGCCAGTTAGTATTGATATATATATATATATATATATATATATATATATATATATATATATATATATATATATATATATAAACAAAATGAAGTATATTGTTCTTCGTCTCCAAATAGCTTTCACATTTTAGTATCAGTAAAATAACGAGGCATGAAGCCACAATGTAGTCGGGATGCAGGGCAACTAAAAACAAAAATTCGTATGAATCAGCATTGCAATATTTTGGGGGGCCGGCTTGATTCTGTTGCTTTCATTAGTTTTTCCAGTTCTTCCTAGAATCAGGCACTTAAACGAAGCTTACCAAAATCTGTTTGTTTAACGATACTATGGAACTGACTGTATTCGGACCATTTATAGGTGCTGGTTCTTAGCAGAGTGTTAAGACCAACTCCTATAATATTATTTGTAAGTAACGAAAAACGCTGCATAAAGCAAAAAACGAAACCTTCTTATAACAACAACGAAAGAGCTTATTCATTTGGTATAGGTTGAAGAAAGTTGGGCAGTGTACGAGTGAGGAAATGAAAAGTTATAAAGTCCATTTGGGCTGCCAAAAGTCTGTGAGCATATATCTTCAAGCAAAGATAGTCGACGCTTTGTCATCCAGTAGATAGGGGCAAGAGAGAAAGAGGGCGTCTTTCATCGTTGCTTTTAGGAATCTCTTTCGTGATCAACCGTGATCTCCAAAGGGGCTGATATGCAAGCTGATTGGTCAGTGTGTTACCAACTCGCCTAACAGTACGTAAAGAAGTCGTTACTTATGACTGCTACTCCTCCAGGTTGTTAGTCGACGTCTTTATCCACTTCACCACGCAAGGTCACTAGAATAAGATTTTACATACAGCACCTGTTATTCTAAAATGATCACCTACCTAAGAACTCAACAGACTCAATATCATTTAACTTCGGTTATCTTAAGAAAACCGGCATGCTTTCGGAATCATCAGTGTAGAGATAGCTGATCAAACCAGTCGTACAAGTCACATGCTTTTTGAATCATCAGTGTAGAGTTAGCTGATCAAACCAGTCGCACAAGACACATGCTTTTTGAATCATCAGTGTAGAAATAGCTGATCAAACCAGTCGTACAAGTCACATGCTTTTTGAATCATCAGTGTAGAGATAGCTGATCAAACCAGTCGTACAAGACACATGCTTTTTGAATCATCAGTGTAGAGATAGCTGATCAAACCAGTCGTACAAGTCACATGCTTTTTGTATCATCAGTGTAGAGATAGCTGGTCAAACCAGTCGTACAAGTAACATGCTTTTTGAATCATCAGTGTAGAGATAGCTGATCAAACCAGTCGTACAAGTCACATGCTTTTTAGATCATCAGTGTAGAGATAGCTGATCAAACCAGTCGTACAAGTCACATGCTTTTTGAATCATCAGTGTAGAGATAGCTGATCAAACCAGTCGTACAAGACACATGCTTTTTGAATCATCAGTGTAGAGATAGCTGATCAAACCAGTCGTACAAGTCACATGCTTTTTGAATCATCAGTGTAGAGATGGCTGATCAAACCAGTCGTACAAGTCACACGCTTTTTGAATCATCAGTGTAGAGATAGCTGATCAAACCAGTCGTACAAGTCACACGCTTTTTGAATCATCAGTGTAGAGATAGCTGATCAAACCAGTCGTACAAGTCACACGCTTTTTGAATCATCAGTGTAGAGATAGCTGATCAAACCAGTCGTACAAGTCACAAGCTTTTTGAATCATCAGTGTAGAGATAGCTGATCAAACCAGTCGTACAAGTCACGTGCTTTTTGAATCATCAGTGTAGAGATAGCTGATCAAACCAGTCGTACAAGTCACACGCTTTTTGAATCATCAGTGTAGAGATAGCTGATCTAACCAGTCGTACAAGTCACATGCTTTTTGAATCATCAGTGTAGAGATAGCTGATCAAACCAGTCGTACAAGTCACATGCTTTTTGAATCATCAGTGTAGAGATAGCTGATCAAACCAGTCGTACAAGTCACACGCTTTTTGAATCATCAGTGTAGAGATAGCTGATCAAACCAGTCGTACAAGTCACATGCTTTTTGAATCATCAGTGTAGAGATAGCTGATCAAACCAGTCGTACAAGTCACACGCTTTTTGTATCATCAGTGTAGAGATAGCTGATCAAACCAGTCGTACAAGTCACATGCTTTTTGAATCATCAGTGTAGAGATAGCTGATCAAACCAGTCGTACAAGTCACATGCTTTTTGAATCATCAGTGTAGAGATAGCTGATCAAACCAGTCGTACAAGTCACATGCTTTTTAGATCATCAGTGTAGAGATAGCTGACCAAACCAGTCGTACAAGTCACATGCTTTTTGAATCCTAAGTGTAGAGATAGCTGATCAAACCAGTCGTACAAGTCACATGCTTTTTGAATCATCAGTGTAGAGATAGCTGATCAAACCAGTCGTACAAGTCACATGCTTTTTGAATCATCAGTGTAGAGATAGCTGATCAAACCAGTCGTACAAGTCACATGCTTTTTGAATCATCAGTGTAGAGATAGCTGATCAAACCAGTCGTACAAGTCACATGCTTTTTGAGTCATCAGTGTAGAGAAAGCTGATCAAACCCAGTCGTACAAGTCACATGCTTTTTGAATCATCAGTGTAGAGATAGCTGATCAAACCAGTCGTACAAGTCCCATGCTTTTTGAATCATCAGTGTAGAAATAGCTGATCAAACAAGTCGTACAAGTCACATGCTTTTTGAATCATCAGTGTAGAGATAGCTGATCAAACCAGTCGTACAAGTCACATGCTTTTTGAATCATCAGTGTAGAGATAGCTGATCAAACCAGTCGTACAAGTCACATGCTTTTTGAATCATCAGTGTAGAGATAGCTGATCAAACCAGTCGTACAAGTCACATGCTTTTTGAATGATCAGTGTAGAGATAGCTGATCAAACCAGTCGTACAAGTCACATGCTTTTTGAATCATCAGTGTAGAGATAGCTGATCAAACCAGTTGTACAAGTCACACGCTTTTTGAATCATCAGTGTAGAGATAGCTGATCAAACCAGTCGTACAAGTCACACGCTTTTTGAATCATCAGTGTAGAGATAGCTGATCAAACCAGTCGTACAAGTCACATGCTTTTTGAATCATTAGTGTAGAGATAGCTGATCAAACCAGTCGTACAAGTCACACGCTTTTTGAATCATCAGTGTAGAGATAGCTGATCAAACCAGTCGTACAAGTTACATGCATTTTGAATCATCAGTGTAGAGATAGCTGATCAAACCAGTCGTACAAGTCACATGCTTTTTGAATCATCAGTGTAGAGATAGCTGATCAAACCAGTCGTACAAGTCACATGCTTTTTGAATCATCAGTGTAGAGATAGCTGATCAAACCAGTCGTACAAGTCACACGCTTTTTGAATCATCAGTGTAGAGATAGCTGATCAAACCAGTCGTACAAGTCACATGTTTTTTGAATCATCAGTGTAGAGATAGCTGATCAAACCAGTCGTACAAGTCACATGCTTTTTGAATCATCAGTGTAGAGATAGCTGATCAAACCAGTCGTACAAGTCACATGCTTTTTGAATCATCAGTGTAGAGATAGCTGATCAAACCAGTCGTACAAGTCACATGCTTTTTGAATCATCAGTGTAGAGATAGCTGATCAAACCAGTCGTACAAGTCACATGCTTTTTGTATCATAAGTGTAGAGATAGCTGGTCAAACCAGTCGTACAAGTCACATGCTTTTTGAATCATCAGTGTAGAGATAGCTGATCAAACCAGTCGTACAAGTCACATGCTTTTTAGATCATCAGTGTAGAGATAGCTGATCAAACCAGTCGTACAAGTCACATGCTTTTTGAATCATCAGTGTAGAGATAGCTGATCAAACCAGTCGTACAAGACACATGCTTTTTGAATCATCAGTGTAGAGATAGCTGATCAAACCAGTCGTACAAGTCACATGCTTTTTGAATCATCAGTGTAGAGATGGCTTATCAAACCAGTCGCACAAGTCACATGCTTTTTGAATCATCAGTGTAGAGATAGCTGATCAAACCAGTCGTACAAGTCACACGCTTTTTGAATCATCAGTGTAGAGATAGCTGATCAAACCAGTCGTACAAGTCACACGCTTTTTGAATCATCAGTGTAGAGATAGCTGATCAAACCAGTCGTACAAGTCACACGCTTTTTGAATCATCAGTGTAGAGATAGCTGATCAAACCAGTCGTACAAGTCACATGCTTTTTGAATCATCAGTGTAGAGATAGCTGATCAAACCAGTCGTACAAGTCACATGCTTTTTGAATCATCAGTGTAGAGATAGCTGATCAAACCAGTTGTACAAGTCACACGCTTTTTGAATCATCAGTGTGGAGATAGCTGATCAAACCAGTCGTACAAGTCACATGCTTTTTGAATCATCAGTGTAGAGATAGCCGATCAAACCAGTCGTACAAGTCACACGTTTTTTGTATCATCAGTGTAGAGATAGCTGATCAAACCAGTCGTACAAGTCACATGCTTTTTGAATCATCAGTGTAGAGATAGCTGATCAAACCAGTCGTACAAGTCACATGCTTTTTGAATCATCAGTGTAGAGATAGCTGATCAAACCAGTCGTACAAGTCACATGCTTTTTGAATCATCAGTGTAGAGATAGCTGATCAAACCAGTCGTACAAGTCACATGCTTTTTGAATCATAAGTGTAGAGATAGCTGATCAAACCAGTCGTAGAAGTCACACGCTTTTTGAATCATCAGTGTAGAGATAGCTGATCAAACCAGTCGTACAAGTCACATGCTTTTTGAATCACCAGTGTAGAGATAGCTGATCAAACCAGTCGTACAAGTCACATGCTTTTTGAATCATCAGTGTAGAGATAGCTGATCAAACCAGTCGTACAAGTCACATGCTTTTTGAATCATCAGTGTAGAGATAGCTGATCAAACCAGTCGTACAAGTAACATGCTTTTTGAATCATCAGTGTAGAGATAGCTGATCAAACCAGTCGTACAAGTCACATGCTTTTTGAATCATCAGTGTAGAGATAGCTGATCAAACCAGTCGTACAAGTCACACGCTTTTTGAATCATCAGTGTAGAGATAGCTGATCAAACCAGTCGTACAAGTCACATGCTTTTTGAATCATCAGTGTAGAGATAGCTGATCAAACCAGTCGTACAAGTCACATGCTTTTTGAATCATCAGTGTAGAGATAGCTGGTCAAACCAGTCGTACAAGTCACATGCTTTTTGAATCATCAGTGTAGAGATAGCTGATCAAACCAGTCGTACAAGTCACATGCTTTTTAGATCATCAGTGTAGAGATAGCTGATCAAACCAGTCGCACAAGTCACATGCTTTTTGAATCATCAGTGTAGAGATAGCTGATCAAACCAGTCGTACAAGACACATGCTTTTTGAATCATCAGTGTAGAGATAGCTGATCAAACCAGTCGTACAAGTCACATGCTTTTTGAATCATCAGTGTAGAGATGGCTTATCAAACCAGTCGCACAAGTCACATGCTTTTTGAATCATCAGTGTAGAGATAGCTGATCAAACCAGTCGTACAAGTCACACGCTTTTTGAATCATCAGTGTAGAGATAGCTGATCAAACCAGTCGTACAAGTCACACGCTTTTTGAATCATCAGTGTAGATATAGCTGATCAAACCAGTCGTACAAGTCACAAGCTTTTTGAATCCTCAGTGTAGAGATAGCTGATCAAACCAGTCGTACAAGTCACGTGCTTTTTGAATCATCAGTGTAGAGATAGCTGATCAAACCAGTCGTACAAGTCACACGCTTTTTGAATCATCAGTGTAGAGATAGCTGATCAAACCAGTCGTACAAGTCACATGCTTTTTGAATCATCAGTGTAGAGATAGCTGATCAAACCAGTCGTACAAGTCACATGCTTTTTGAATCATCAGTGTAGAGATAGCTGATCAAACCAGTCGTACAAGTCACACGCTTTTTGAATCATCAGTGTGGAGATAGCTGATCAAACCAGTCGTACAAGTCACATGCTTTTTGAATCATCAGTGTAGAGATAGCTGATCAAACCAGTCGTACAAGTCACATGCTTTTTGAATCATCAGTGTAGAGATAGCTGATCAAACCAGTCGTACAAGTCACATGCTTTTTGAATCATAAGTGTAGAGATAGCTGATCAAACCAGTCGTACAAGTCACACGCTTTTTGAATCATCAGTGTAGAGATAGCTGATCAAACCAGTCGTACAAGTCACATGTTTTTTGAATCATCAGTGTAGAGATAGCTGATCAAACCAGTCGTACAAGTCACATGCTTTTTGAATCATCAGTGTAGAGAAAGTTGATCAAACCAGTCGTACAAGTCACATGCTTTTTGAATCATCAGTGTAGAGATAGCTGATCAAACCAGTCGTACAAGTCACATGCTTTTTGAATCATCAGTGTAGAGATAGCTGATCAAACCAGTCGTAGAAGTCACACGCTTTTTGAATCATCAGTGTAGAGATAGCTGATCAAACCGTTCGTACAAGTCACATGCTTTTTGAATCATCAGTGTAGAGATAGCTGATCAAACCAGTCGTACAAGTCACATGCTTTTTGAATCATCAGTGTAGAGATAGCTGATCAAACCAGTCGTACAAGTCACATGCTTTTTGAATCATCAGTGTAGAGATAGCCGATCAAACCAGTCGTACAAGTCACACGCTTTTTGTATCATCAGTGTAGAGATAGCTGATCAAACCAGTCGTACAAGTCACATGCTTTTTGAATCATCAGTGTAGAGATAGCTGATCAAACCAGTCGTACAAGTCACATGCTTTTTGAATCATCAGTGTAGAGATAGCTGATCAAACCAGTCGTACAAGTCACATGCTTTTTGAATCATCAGTGTAGAGATAGCTGATCAAACCAGTCGTACAAGTCACATGCTTTTTGAATCATAAGTGTAGAGATAGCTGATCAAACCAGTCGTAGAAGTCACACGCTTTTTGAATCATCAGTGTAGAGATAGCTGATCAAACCAGTCGTACAAGTCACATGCTTTTTGAATCATCAGTGTAGAGATAGCTGATCAAACCAGTCGTACAAGTCACATGCTTTTTGAATCATCAGTGTAGAGATAGCTGGTCAAACCAGTCGTACAAGTCACATGCTTTTTGAATCATCAGTGTAGAGATAGCTGATCAAACCAGTCGTACAAGTCACATGCTTTTTAGATCATCAGTGTAGAGATAGCTGATCAAACCAGTCGCACAAGTCACATGCTTTTTGAATCATCAGTGTAGAGATAGCTGATCAAACCAGTCGTACAAGACACATGCTTTTTGAATCATCAGTGTAGAGATAGCTGATCAAACCAGTCGTACAAGTCACATGCTTTTTGAATCATCAGTGTAGAGATGGCTTATCAAACCAGTCGCACAAGTCACATGCTTTTTGAATCATCAGTGTAGAGATAGCTGATCAAACCAGTCGTACAAGTCACACGCTTTTTGAATCATCAGTGTAGAGATAGCTGATCAAACCAGTCGTACAAGTCACACGCTTTTTGAATCATCAGTGTAGATATAGCTGATCAAACCAGTCGTACAAGTCACAAGCTTTTTGAATCCTCAGTGTAGAGATAGCTGATCAAACCAGTCGTACAAGTCACGTGCTTTTTGAATCATCAGTGTAGAGATAGCTGATCAAACCAGTCGTACAAGTCACACGCTTTTTGAATCATCAGTGTAGAGATAGCTGATCAAACCAGTCGTACAAGTCACATGCTTTTTGAATCATCAGTGTAGAGATAGCTGATCAAACCAGTCGTACAAGTCACATGCTTTTTGAATCATCAGTGTAGAGATAGCTGATCAAACCAGTCGTACAAGTCACACGCTTTTTGAATCATCAGTGTGGAGATAGCTGATCAAACCAGTCGTACAAGTCACATGCTTTTTGAATCATCAGTGTAGAGATAGCTGATCAAACCAGTCGTACAAGTCACATGCTTTTTGAATCATCAGTGTAGAGATAGCTGATCAAACCAGTCGTACAAGTCACATGCTTTTTGAATCATAAGTGTAGAGATAGCTGATCAAACCAGTCGTACAAGTCACACGCTTTTTGAATCATCAGTGTAGAGATAGCTGATCAAACCAGTCGTACAAGTCACATGTTTTTTGAATCATCAGTGTAGAGATAGCTGATCAAACCAGTCGTACAAGTCACATGCTTTTTGAATCATCAGTGTAGAGAAAGCTGATCAAACCAGTCGTACAAGTCACATGCTTTTTGAATCATCAGTGTAGAGATAGCTGATCAAACCAGTCGTACAAGTCACATGCTTTTTGAATCATCAGTGTAGAGATAGCTGATCAAACCAGTCGTAGAAGTCACACGCTTTTTGAATCATCAGTGTAGAGATAGCTGATCAAACCGTTCGTACAAGTCACATGCTTTTTGAATCATCAGTGTAGAGATAGCTGATCAAACCAGTCGTACAAGTCACATGCTTTTTGAATCATCAGTGTAGAGATAGCTGATCAAACCAGTCGTACAAGTCACATGCTTTTTGAATCATCAGTGTAGAGATAGCCGATCAAACCAGTCGTACAAGTCACACGCTTTTTGTATCATCAGTGTAGAGATAGCTGATCAAACCAGTCGTACAAGTCACATGCTTTTTGAATCATCAGTGTAGAGATAGCTGATCAAACCAGTCGTACAAGTCACATGCTTTTTGAATCATCAGTGTAGAGATAGCTGATCAAACCAGTCGTACAAGTCACATGCTTTTTGAATCATCAGTGTAGAGATAGCTGATCAAACCAGTCGTACAAGTCACATGCTTTTTGAATCATAAGTGTAGAGATAGCTGATCAAACCAGTCGTAGAAGTCACACGCTTTTTGAATCATCAGTGTAGAGATAGCTGATCAAACCAGTCGTACAAGTCACATGCTTTTTGAATCATCAGTGTAGAGATAGCTGATCAAACCAGTCGTACAAGTCACATGCTTTTTGAATCATCAGTGTAGAGATAGCTGATCAAACCAGTCGTACAAGTCACATGCTTTTTGAATCATCAGTGTAGAGATAGCTGATCAAACCAGTCGTACAAGTCACATGCTTTTTGAATCATCAGTGTAGAGATAGCTGATCAAACCAGTCGTACAAGTCACATGCTTTTTGAATCATCAGTGTAGAGATAGCTGATCAAACCAGTCGTACAAGTCACACGCTTTTTGAATCATCAGTGTAGAGATAGCTGATCAAACCAGTCGTACAAGTCACATGCTTTTTGAATCATCAGTGTAGAGATAGCTGATCAAACCAGTCGTACAAGTCACATGCTTTTTGTATCATCAGTGTAGAGATAGCTGGTCAAACCAGTCGTACAAGTCACATGCTTTTTGAATCATCAGTGTAGAGATAGCTGATCAAACCAGTCGTACAAGTCACATGCTTTTTAGATCATCAGTGTAGAGATAGCTGATCAAACCAGTCGCACAAGTCACATGCTTTTTGAATCATCAGTGTAGAGATAGCTGATCAAACCAGTCGTACAAGACACATGCTTTTTGAATCATCAGTGTAGAGATAGCTGATCAAACCAGTCGTACAAGTCACATGCTTTTTGAATCATCAGTGTAGAGATGGCTTATAAAACCAGTCGCACAAGTCACATGCTTTTTGAATCATCAGTGTAGAGGTAGCTGATCAAACCAGTCGTACAAGTCACACGCTTTTTGAATCATCAGTGTAGAGATAGCTGATCAAACCAGTCGTACAAGTCACACGCTTTTTGAATCATCAGTGTAGAGATAACTGATCAAACCAGTCGTACAAGTCACAAGCTTTTTGAATCATCAGTGTAGAGATAGCTGATCAAACCAGTCGTACAAGTCACGTGCTTTTTGAATCATCAGTGTAGAGATAGCTGATCAAACCAGTCGTACAAGTCACACGCTTTTTGAATCATCAGTGTAGAGATAGCTGATCAAACCAGTCGTACAAGTCACATGCTTTTTGAATCATCAGTGTAGAGATAGCTGATCAAACCAGTCGTACAAGTCACATGCTTTTTGAATCATCAGTGTAGAGATAGCTGATCAAACCAGTCGTACAAGTCACACGCTTTTTGAATCATCAGTGTAAAGATAGCTGATCAAACCAGTCGTACAAGTCACACGCTTTTTGAATCATCAGTGTAAAGATAGCTGATCAAACCAGTCGTACAAGTCACATGCTTTTTGAATCATCAGTGTAGAGATAGCTGATCAAACCAGTCGTACAAGTCACATGCTTTTTGAATCATCAGTGTAGAGATAGCTGATCAAACCAGTCGTACAAGTCACATGCTTTTTGAATCATAAGTGTAGAGATAGCTGATCAAACCAGTCGTACAAGTCACACGCTTTTTGAATCATCAGTGTAGAGATAGCTGATCAAACCAGTCGTACAAGTCACATGTTTTTTGAATCATCAGTGTAGAGATAGCTGATCAAACCAGTCGTACAAGTCACATGCTTTTTGAATCATCAGTGTAGAGATAGCTGATCAAACCAGTCGTACAAGTCACATGCTTTTTGAATCATCAGTGTAGAGATAGCTGATCAAACCAGTCGTACAAGTCACATGCTTTTTGAATCATCAGTGTAGAGATAGCTGATCAAACCAGTCGTACAAGTCACATGCTTTTTGTATCATCAGTGTAGAGATAGCTGGTCAAACCAGTCGTACAAGTCACATGCTTTTTGAATCATCAGTGTAGAGATAGCTGATCAAACCAGTCGTACAAGTCACATGCTTTTTAGATCATCAGTGTAGAGATAGCTGATCAAACCAGTCGTACAAGTCACATGCTTTTTGAATCATCAGTGAAGAGATAGCTGATCAAACCAGTCGTACAAGTCACATGCTTTTTGAATCATAAGTGTAGAGATAGCTGATCAAACCAGTCGTACAAGTCACACGCTTTTTGAATCATCAGTGTAGAGATAGCTGATCAAACCAGTCGCACAAGTCACATGCTTTTTGAATCATCAGTGTAGAGATAGCTGATCAAACCAGTCGTACAAGTCACACGCTTTTTGAATCATCAGTGTAGAGATAGCTGATCAAACCAGTCGTACAAGTCACACGCTTTTTGAATCATCAGTGTAGAGATAGCTGATCAAACCAGTCGTACAAGTCACAAGCTTTTTGAATCATCAGTGTAGAGATAGCTGATCAAACCAGTCGTACAAGTTACATGCATTTTGTATCATACGTGTAGAGATAGCTGATCAAACCAGTCGTACAAGTCACATGCTTTTTGAATCATCAGTGTAGAGATAGCTGATCAAACCAGTCGTACAAGTCACATGCTTTTTGAATCATCAGTGTAGAGATAGCTGATCAAACCAGTCGTACAAGTCACACGCTTTTTGAATCATCAGTGTAGAGATAGCTGATCAAACCAGTCGTACAAGTCACATGTTTTTTGAATCATCAGTGTAGAGATAGCTGATCAAACCAGTCGTACAAGTCACATGCTTTTTGAATCATCAGTGTAGAGATAGCTGATCAAACCAGTCGTACAAGTCACATGCTTTTTGAATCATCAGTGTAGAGATAGCTGATCAAACCAGTCGTACAAGTCACATGCTTTTTGAATCATCAGTGTAGAGATAGCTGATCAAACCAGTCGTACAAGTCACATGCTTTTTGTATCATCAGTGTAGAGATAGCTGGTCAAACCAGTCGTACAAGTCACATGCTTTTTGAATCATCAGTGTAGAGATAGCTGATCAAACCAGTCGTACAAGTCACATGCTTTTTAGATCATCAGTGTAGAGATAGCTGATCAAACCAGTCGTACAAGTCACATGCTTTTTGAATCATCAGTGTAGAGATAGCTGATCAAACCAGTCGTACAAGACACATGCTTTTTGAATCATCAGTGTAGAGATAGCTGATCAAACCAGTCGTACAAGGCACATGCTTTTTGAATCATCAGTGTAGAGATGGCTTATCAAACCAGTCGCACAAGTCACATGCTTTTTGAATCATCAGTGTAGAGATAGCTGATCAAACCAGTCGTACAAGTCACACGCTTTTTGAATCATCAGTGTAGAGATAGCTGATCAAACCAGTCGTACAAGTCACACGCTTTTTGAATCATCAGTGTAGAGATAGCTGATCAAACCAGTCGTACAAGTCACACGCTTTTTGAATCATCAGTGTAGAGATAGCTGATCAAACCAGTCGTACAAGTCACATGCTTTTTGAATCATCAGTGTAGAGATAGCTGATCAAACCAGTCGTACAAGTCACATGCTTTTTGAATCATCAGTGTAGAGATAGCTGATCAAACCAGTCGTACAAGTCACATGCTTTTTGAATCATAAGTGTAGAGATAGCTGATCAAACCAGTCGTAGAAGTCACACGCTTTTTGAATCATCAGTGTAGAGATAGCTGATCAAACCAGTCGTACAAGTCACATGCTTTTTGAATCATCAGTGTAGAGATAGCTGATCAAACCAGTCGTACAAGTCACATGCTTTTTGAATCATCAGTGTAGAGATAGCTGATCAAACCAGTCGTACAAGTCACATGCTTTTTGAATCATCAGTGTAGAGATAGCTGATCAAACCAGTCGTACAAGTCACATGCTTTTTGAATCATCAGTGTAGAGATAGCTGATCAAACCAGTCGTACAAGTCACATGCTTTTTGAATCATCAGTGTAGAGATAGCTGATCAAACCAGTCGTACAAGTCACACGCTTTTTGAATCATCCGTGTAGAGATAGCTGATCAAACCAGTCGTACAAGTCACATGCTTTTTGAATCATCAGTGTAGAGATAGCTGATCAAACCAGTCGTACAAGTCACATGCTTTTTGTATCATCAGTGTAGAGATAGCTGGTCAAACCAGTCGTACAAGTCACATGCTTTTTGAATCATCAGTGTAGAGATAGCTGATCAAACCAGTCGTACAAGTCACATGCTTTTTAGATCATCAGTGTAGAGATAGCTGATCAAACCAGTCGCACAAGTCACATGCTTTTTGAATCATCAGTGTAGAGATAGCTGATCAAACCAGTCGTACAAGACACATGCTTTTTGAATCATCAGTGTAGAGATAGCTGATCAAACCAGTCGTACAAGTCACATGCTTTTTGAATCATCAGTGTAGAGATGGCTTATCAAACCAGTCGCACAAGTCACATGCTTTTTGAATCATCAGTGTAGAGATAGCTGATCAAACCAGTCGTACAAGTCACACGCTTTTTGAATCATCAGTGTAGAGATAGCTGATCAAACCAGTCGTACAAGTCACACGCTTTTTGAATCATCAGTGTAGAGATAGCTGATCAAACCAGTCGTACAAGTCACAAGCTTTTTGAATCATCAGTGTAGAGATAGCTGATGAAACCAGTCGTACAAGTCACGTGCTTTTTGAATCATCAGTGTAGAGATAGCTGATCAAACCAGTCGTACAAGTCACACGCTTTTTGAATCATCAGTGTAGAGATAGCTGATCAAACCAGTCGTACAAGTCACATGCTTTTTGAATCATCAGTGTAGAGATAGCTGATCAAACCAGTCGTACAAGTCACATGCTTTTTGAATCATCAGTGTAGAGATAGCTGATCAAACCAGTCGTACAAGTCACACGCTTTTTGAATCATCAGTGTGGAGATAGCTAATCAAACCAGTCGTACAAGTCACATGCTTTTTGAATCATCAGTGTAGAGATAGCCGATCAAACCAGTCGTACAAGTCACACGCTTTTTGTATCATCAGTGTAGAGATAGCTGATCAAACCAGTCGTACAAGTCACATGCTTTTTGAATCATCAGTGTAGAGATAGCTGATCAAACCAGTCGTACAAGTCACATGCTTTTTGAATCATCAGTGTAGAGATAGCTGATCAAACCAGTCGTACAAGTCACATGCTTTTTGAATCATAAGTGTAGAGATAGCTGATCAAACCAGTCGTACAAGTCACACGCTTTTTGAATCATCAGTGTAGAGATAGCTGATCAAACCAGTCGTACAAGTCACATGTTTTTGAATCATCAGTGTAGAGATAGCTGATCAAACCAGTCGTACAAGTCACATGCTTTTTGAATCATCAGTGTAGAGATAGCTGATCAAACCAGTCGTACAAGTCACATGCTTTTTGAATCATCAGTGTAGAGATAGCTGATCAAACCAGTCGTACAAGTCACATGCTTTTTGAATCATCAGTGTAGAGATAGCTGATCAAACCAGTCGTACAAGTCACATGCTTTTTGTATCATCAGTGTAGAGATAGCTGGTCAAACCAGTCGTACAAGTCACATGCTTTTTGAATCATCAGTGTAGAGATAGCTGATCAAACCAGTCGTACAAGTCACATGCTTTTTAGATCATCAGTGTAGAGAAAGCTGATCAAACCAGTCGTACAAGTCACATGCTTTTTGAATCATCAGTGTAGAGATAGCTGATCAAACCAGTCGTACAAGACACATGCTTTTTGAATCATCAGTGTAGAGATAGCTGATCAAACCAGTCGTACAAGTCACATGCTTTTTGAATCATCAGTGTAGAGATGGCTTATCAAACCAGTCGCACAAGTCACATGCTTTTTGAATCATCAGTGTAGAGATAGCTGATCAAACCAGTCGTACAAGTCACACGCTTTTTGAATCATCAGTGTAGAGATAGCTGATCAAACCAGTCGTACAAGTCACACGCTTTTTGAATCATCAGTGTAGAGATAGCTGATCAAACCAGTCGTACAAGTCACAAGCTTTTTGAATCATCAGTGTAGAGATAGCTGATCAAACCAGTCGTACAAGTCACGTGCTTTTTGAATCATCAGTGTAGAGATAGCTGATCAAACCAGTCGTACAAGTCACACGCTTTTTGAATCATCAGTGTAGAGATAGCTGATCAAACCAGTCGTACAAGTCACATGCTTTTTGAATCATCAGTGTAGAGATAGCTGATCAAACCAGTCGTACAAGTCACATGCTTTTTGAATCATCAATGTAGAGATAGCTGATGAAACCAGTCGTACAAGTCACACGCTTTTTGAATCATCAGTGTGGAGATAGCTGATCAAACCAGTCGTACAAGTCACATGCTTTTTGAATCATCAGTGTAGAGATAGCCGATCAAACCAGTCGTACAAGTCACACGCTTTTTGTATCATCAGTGTAGAGATAGCTGATCAAACCAGTCGTACAAGTCACATGCTTTTTGAATCATCAGTGTAGAGATAGCTGATCAAACCAGTCGTACAAGTCACATGCTTTTTGAATCATCAGTGTAGAGATAGCTGATCAAACCAGTCGTACAAGTCACATGCTTTAAAATCATCAGTGTAGAGATAGCTGATCAAACCAGTCGTACAAGTCACATGCTTTTTGAATCATAAGTGTAGAGATAGCTGATCAAACCAGTCGTACAAGTCACACGCTTTTTGAATCATCAGTGTAAAGATAGCTGATCAAACCAGTCGTACAAGTCACGTGCTTTTTGAATCATCAGTGTAGAGATAGCTGATCAAACCAGTCGTACAAGTCACAAGCTTTTTGAATCATCAGTGTAGAGATAGCTGATCAAACCAGTCGTACAAGTCACGTGCTTTTTGAATCATCAGTGTAGAGATAGCTGATCAAACCAGTCGTACAAGTCACACGCTTTTTGAATCATCAGTGTAGAGATAGCTGATCAAACCAGTCGTACAAGTCACATGCTTTTTGAATCATCAGTGTAGAGATAGCTGATCAAACCAGTCGTACAAGTCACATGCTTTTTGAATCATCAATGTAGAGATAGCTGATGAAACCAGTCGTACAAGTCACACGCTTTTTGAATCATCAGTGTGGAGATAGCTGATCAAACCAGTCGTACAAGTCACATGCTTTTTGAATCATCAGTGTAGAGATAGCCGATCAAACCAGTCGTACAAGTCACACGCTTTTTGTATCATCAGTGTAGAGATAGCTGATCAAACCAGTCGTACAAGTCACATGCTTTTTGAATCATCAGTGTAGAGATAGCTGATCAAACCAGTCGTACAAGTCACATGCTTTTTGAATCATCAGTGTAGAGATAGCTGATCAAACCAGTCGTACAAGTCACATGCTTTAAAATCATCAGTGTAGAGATAGCTGATCAAACCAGTCGTACAAGTCACATGCTTTTTGAATCATAAGTGTAGAGATAGCTGATCAAACCAGTCGTACAAGTCACACGCTTTTTGAATCATCAGTGTAGAGATAGCTGATCAAACCAGTCGTACAAGTCACATGCTTTTTGAATCATCAGTGTAGAGATAGCTGATCAAACCAGTCGTACAAGTCACATGCTTTTTGACTCATCAGTGTAGAGATAGCTGATCAAACCAGTCGTACAAGTCACATGCTTTTTGAATCATCAGTGTAGAGATAGCTGATCAAACCAGTCGTACAAGTCACATGCTTTTTGAATCATCAGTGTAGAGATAGCTGATCAAACCAATCGTACAAGTCACATGCTTTTTGAATCATCAGTGTAGAGATAGCTGATTAAACCAGTCGTACAAGTCACACGCTTTTTGAATCATCAGTGTAGAGATAGCTGATCAAACCAGTCGTACAAGTCACATGCTTTTTGAATCATCAGTGTAGAGATAGCTGATCAAACCAGTCGTACAAGTCACATGCTTTTTGAATCATCAGTGTAGAGATAGCTGATCAAACCAGTCGTACAAGTCACACGCTTTTTGAATCATCAGTGTAGAGATAGCTGATCAAACCAGTCGTACAAGTCACACGCTTTTTGAATCATCAGTGTAGAGATAGCTGATCAAACCAGTCGTACAAGTCACATGCTTTTTGAATCATCAGTGTAGAGATAGCTGATCAAACCAGTCGTACAAGTCACACGCTTTTTGAATCATCAGTGTAGAGATAGCTGATCAAACCAGTCGTACAAGTCACACGCTTTTTGAATCATCAGTGTAGAGATAGCTGATCAAACCAGTCGTACAAGTCACATGTTTTTTGAATCATCAGTGTAGAGATAGCTGATCAAACCAGTCGTACAAGTCACATGCTTTTTGAATCATCAGTGTAGAGATGGCTGATCAAACCAGTCGTACAAGTCACATGCGTTTTGAATCATCAGTGTAGAGATAGCTGATCAAACCAGTCGTACAAGTCACATGCTTTTTAAATCATCAGTGTAGAGATAGCTGATCAAACCAGTCGTACAAGTCACATGCTTTTTGAATCATCAGTGTAGAGATAGCTGATCAAACCAGTCGTACAAGTCACATGCTTTTTGAATCATCAGTGTAGAGATAGCTGATCAAACCAGTCGTACAAGTCACATGCTTTTTGAATCATCAGTGTAGAGATAGCTGATCAAACCAGTCGTACAAGTCACATGCTTTTTGAATCATCGGTGTAGAGATAGCTGATCAAACCAGTCGTACAAGTCACATGCTTTTTGAATCATCAGTGTAGAGATAGCTGATTAAACCAGTCGTACAAGTCACATGCTTTTTGAATCATCGGTGTAGAGATAGCTGATCAAACCAGTCGTACAAGTCACATGCTTTTTGAATCATCAGTGTAGAGATAGCTGATCAAACCAGTCGTACAAGTCACATGCTTTTTGAATCATCAGTGTAGAGATAGCCGATCAAACCAGTCGTACAAGTCACATGCTTTTTGAATCATCAGTGTAGAGATAGCTGATCAAACCAGTCGTACAAGTCACATGCTTTTTGAATCATCAGTGTAGAGATAGCTGATCAAACCAGTCGTACAAGTCACATGCTTTTTGAATCATCAGTGTAGAGATAGCTGATCAAACCAGTCGTACAAGTCACATGCTTTTTGTATCATCAGTGTAGAGATAGCTGGTCAAACCAGTCGTACAAGTCACATGCTTTTTGAATCATCAGTGTAGAGATAGCTGATCAAACCAGTCGTACAAGTCACATGCTTTTTAGATCATCAGTGTAGAGAAAGCTGATCAAACCAGTCGTACAAGTCACATGCTTTTTGAATCATCAGTGTAGAGATAGCTGATCAAACCAGTCGTACAAGACACATGCTTTTTGAATCATCAGTGTAGAGATAGCTGATCAAACCAGTCGTACAAGTCACATGCTTTTTGAATCATCAGTGTAGAGATGGCTTATCAAACCAGTCGCACAAGTCACATGCTTTTTGAATCATCAGTGTAGAGATAGCTGATCAAACCAGTCGTACAAGTCACACGCTTTTTGAATCATCAGTGTAGAGATAGCTGATCAAACCAGTCGTACAAGTCACACGCTTTTTGAATCATCAGTGTAGAGATAGCTGATCAAACCAGTCGTACAAGTCACAAGCTTTTTGAATCATCAGTGTAGAGATAGCTGATCAAACCAGTCGTACAAGTCACGTGCTTTTTGAATCATCAGTGTAGAGATAGCTGATCAAACCAGTCGTACAAGTCACACGCTTTTTGAATCATCAGTGTAGAGATAGCTGATCAAACCAGTCGTACAAGTCACATGCTTTTTGAATCATCAGTGTAGAGATAGCTGATCAAACCAGTCGTACAAGTCACATGCTTTTTGAATCATCAATGTAGAGATAGCTGATGAAACCAGTCGTACAAGTCACACGCTTTTTGAATCATCAGTGTGGAGATAGCTGATCAAACCAGTCGTACAAGTCACATGCTTTTTGAATCATCAGTGTAGAGATAGCCGATCAAACCAGTCGTACAAGTCACACGCTTTTTGTATCATCAGTGTAGAGATAGCTGATCAAACCAGTCGTACAAGTCACATGCTTTTTGAATCATCAGTGTAGAGATAGCTGATCAAACCAGTCGTACAAGTCACATGCTTTTTGAATCATCAGTGTAGAGATAGCTGATCAAACCAGTCGTACAAGTCACATGCTTTAAAATCATCAGTGTAGAGATAGCTGATCAAACCAGTCGTACAAGTCACATGCTTTTTGAATCATAAGTGTAGAGATAGCTGATCAAACCAGTCGTACAAGTCACACGCTTTTTGAATCATCAGTGTAAAGATAGCTGATCAAACCAGTCGTACAAGTCACGTGCTTTTTGAATCATCAGTGTAGAGATAGCTGATCAAACCAGTCGTACAAGTCACAAGCTTTTTGAATCATCAGTGTAGAGATAGCTGATCAAACCAGTCGTACAAGTCACGTGCTTTTTGAATCATCAGTGTAGAGATAGCTGATCAAACCAGTCGTACAAGTCACACGCTTTTTGAATCATCAGTGTAGAGATAGCTGATCAAACCAGTCGTACAAGTCACATGCTTTTTGAATCATCAGTGTAGAGATAGCTGATCAAACCAGTCGTACAAGTCACATGCTTTTTGAATCATCAATGTAGAGATAGCTGATGAAACCAGTCGTACAAGTCACACGCTTTTTGAATCATCAGTGTGGAGATAGCTGATCAAACCAGTCGTACAAGTCACATGCTTTTTGAATCATCAGTGTAGAGATAGCCGATCAAACCAGTCGTACAAGTCACACGCTTTTTGTATCATCAGTGTAGAGATAGCTGATCAAACCAGTCGTACAAGTCACATGCTTTTTGAATCATCAGTGTAGAGATAGCTGATCAAACCAGTCGTACAAGTCACATGCTTTTTGAATCATCAGTGTAGAGATAGCTGATCAAACCAGTCGTACAAGTCACATGCTTTAAAATCATCAGTGTAGAGATAGCTGATCAAACCAGTCGTACAAGTCACATGCTTTTTGAATCATAAGTGTAGAGATAGCTGATCAAACCAGTCGTACAAGTCACACGCTTTTTGAATCATCAGTGTAGAGATAGCTGATCAAACCAGTCGTACAAGTCACATGCTTTTTGAATCATCAGTGTAGAGATAGCTGATCAAACCAGTCGTACAAGTCACATGCTTTTTGACTCATCAGTGTAGAGATAGCTGATCAAACCAGTCGTACAAGTCACATGCTTTTTGAATCATCAGTGTAGAGATAGCTGATCAAACCAGTCGTACAAGTCACATGCTTTTTGAATCATCAGTGTAGAGATAGCTGATCAAACCAATCGTACAAGTCACATGCTTTTTGAATCATCAGTGTAGAGATAGCTGATTAAACCAGTCGTACAAGTCACACGCTTTTTGAATCATCAGTGTAGAGATAGCTGATCAAACCAGTCGTACAAGTCACATGCTTTTTGAATCATCAGTGTAGAGATAGCTGATCAAACCAGTCGTACAAGTCACATGCTTTTTGAATCATCAGTGTAGAGATAGCTGATCAAACCAGTCGTACAAGTCACACGCTTTTTGAATCATCAGTGTAGAGATAGCTGATCAAACCAGTCGTACAAGTCACACGCTTTTTGAATCATCAGTGTAGAGATAGCTGATCAAACCAGTCGTACAAGTCACATGCTTTTTGAATCATCAGTGTAGAGATAGCTGATCAAACCAGTCGTACAAGTCACACGCTTTTTGAATCATCAGTGTAGAGATAGCTGATCAAACCAGTCGTACAAGTCACACGCTTTTTGAATCATCAGTGTAGAGATAGCTGATCAAACCAGTCGTACAAGTCACATGTTTTTTGAATCATCAGTGTAGAGATAGCTGATCAAACCAGTCGTACAAGTCACATGCTTTTTGAATCATCAGTGTAGAGATGGCTGATCAAACCAGTCGTACAAGTCACATGCGTTTTGAATCATCAGTGTAGAGATAGCTGATCAAACCAGTCGTACAAGTCACATGCTTTTTAAATCATCAGTGTAGAGATAGCTGATCAAACCAGTCGTACAAGTCACATGCTTTTTGAATCATCAGTGTAGAGATAGCTGATCAAACCAGTCGTACAAGTCACATGCTTTTTGAATCATCAGTGTAGAGATAGCTGATCAAACCAGTCGTACAAGTCACATGCTTTTTGAATCATCAGTGTAGAGATAGCTGATCAAACCAGTCGTACAAGTCACATGCTTTTTGAATCATCGGTGTAGAGATAGCTGATCAAACCAGTCGTACAAGTCACATGCTTTTTGAATCATCAGTGTAGAGATAGCTGATTAAACCAGTCGTACAAGTCACATGCTTTTTGAATCATCGGTGTAGAGATAGCTGATCAAACCAGTCGTACAAGTCACATGCTTTTTGAATCATCAGTGTAGAGATAGCTGATCAAACCAGTCGTACAAGTCACATGCTTTTTGAATCATCAGTGTAGAGATAGCCGATCAAACCAGTCGTACAAGTCACACGCTTTTTGTATCATCAGTGTAGAGATAGCTGATCAAACCAGTCGTACAAGTCACATGCTTTTTGAATAATCAGTGTAGAGATAGCTGATCAAACCAGTCGTACAAGTCACATGCTTTTTGAATCATCAGTGTAGAGATAGCTGATCAAACCAGTCGTACAAGTCACATGCTTTAAAATCATCAGTGTAGAGATAGCTGATCAAACCAGTCGTACAAGTCACATGCTTTTTGAATCATAAGTGTAGAGATAGCTGATCAAACCAGTCGTACAAGTCACACGCTTTTTGAATCATCAGTGTAGAGATAGCTGATCAAACCAGTCGTACAAGTCACATGCTTTTTGAATCATCAGTGTAGAGATAGCTGATCAAACCAGTCGTACAAGTCACATGCTTTTTGAATCATCAGTGTAGAGATAGCTGATCAAACTAGTCGTACAAGTCACATGCTTTTTGAATCATCAGTGTAGAGATAGCTGATCAAACCAGTCGTACAAGTCACATGCTTTTTGAATCATCAGTGTAGAGATAGCTGATCAAACCAATCGTACAAGTCACATGCTTTTTGAATCATCAGTGTAGAGATAGCTGATTAAACCAGTCGTACAAGTCACACGCTTTTTGAATCATCAGTGTAGAGATAGCTGATCAAACCAGTCGTACAAGTCACATGCTTTTTGAATCATCAGTGTAGAGATAGCTGATCAAACCAGTTGTACAAGTCACATGCTTTTTGAATCATCAGTGTAGAGATAGCTGATCAAACCAGTCGTACAAGTCACACGCTTTTTGAATCATCAGTGTAGAGATAGCTGATCAAACCAGTCGTACAAGTCACACGCTTTTTGAATCATCAGTGTAGAGATAGCTGATCAAACAAGTCGTACAAGTCACATGCTTTTTGAATCATCAGTGTAGAGATAGCTGATCAAACCAGTCGTACAAGTCACATGCTTTTTGAATCATCGGTGTAGAGATAGCTGATCAAACCAGTCGTACAAGTCACATGCTTTTTGAATCATCAGTGTAGAGATAGCTGATTAAACCAGTCGTACAAGTCACATGCTTTTTGAATCATCGGTGTAGAGATAGCTGATCAAACCAGTCGTACAAGGCACATGCTTTTTGAATCATCAGTGTAGAGATAGCTGATCAAACCAGTCGTAAAAGTCACATGCTTTTTGAATCATCAGTGTAGAGATAGCTGATCAAACCAGTCGTACAAGTCACATGTATTTTGAATCATCAGTGTAGAGATAGCTGATCAAACCAGTCGTACAAGTCACATGTATTTTGAATCATCAGTGTAGAGATAGCTGATCAAACCAGTCGTACAAGTCACACGCTTTTTGAATCATCAGTGTAGAGATAGCTGATCAAACCAGTCGTACAAGTCACATGCTTTTTGAATCATCAGTGTAGAGATAGCTGATCAAACCAGTCGTACAAGTCACATGCTTTTTGAATCATCAGTGTAGAGATAGCTGATGAAACCAGTCGTACAAGTCACACGCTTTTTGAATCATCAGTGTGGAGATAGCTGATCAAACCAGTCGTACAAGTCACATGCTTTTTGAATCATCAGTGTAGAGATAGCCGATCAAACCAGTCGTACAAGTCACACGCTTTTTGTATCATCAGTGTAGAGATAGCTGATCAAACCAGTCGTACAAGTCACATGCTTTTTGAATAATCAGTGTAGAGATAGCTGATCAAACCAGTCGTACAAGTCACATGCTTTTTGAATCATCAGTGTAGAGATAGCTGATCAAACCAGTCGTACAAGTCACATGCTTTAAAATCATCAGTGTAGAGATAGCTGATCAAACCAGTCGTACAAGTCACATGCTTTTTGAATCATAAGTGTAGAGATAGCTGATCAAACCAGTCGTACAAGTCACACGCTTTTTGAATCATCAGTGTAGAGATAGCTGATCAAACCAGTCGTACAATTCACATGCTTTTGAATCATCAGTGTAGAGATAGCTGATCAAACCAGTCGTACAAGTCACATGCTTTTTGAATCATCAGTGTAGAGATAGCTGATCAAACCAGTCGTACAAGTCACATGCTTTTTGAATCATCAGTGTAGAGATAGCTGATCAAACCAGTCGTACAAGTCACATGCTTTTTGAATCATCAGTGTAGAGATAGCTGATCAAACCAATCGTACAAGTCACATGCTTTTTGAATCATCAGTGTAGAGATAGCTGATTAAACCTGTCTACAAGTCACACGCTTTTTGAATCATCAGTGTAGAGATAGCTGATCAAACCAGTCGTACAAGTCACATGCTTTTTGAATCATCAGTGTAGAGATAGCTGATCAAACCAGTTGTACAAGTCACATGCTTTTTGAATCATCAGTGTAGAGATAGCTGATCAAACCAGTCGTACAAGTCACACGCTTTTTGAATCATCAGTGTAGAGATAGCTGATCAAACCAGTCGTACAAGTCACACGCTTTTTGAATCATCAGTGTAGAGATAGCTGATCAAACAAGTCGTACAAGTCACATGCTTTTTGAATCATCAGTGTAGAGATAGCTGATCAAACCAGTCGTACAAGTCACACGCTTTTTGAATCATCAGTGTAGAGATAGCTGATCAAACCAGTCGTACAAGTTACATGCATTTTGAATCATCAGTGTAGAGATAGCTGATCAAACCAGTCGTACAAGTCACATGCTTTTTGAATCATCAGTGTAGAGATAGCTGATCAAACCAGTCGTACAAGTCACATGCTTTTTGAATCATCAGTGTAGAGATAGCTGATCAAACCAGTCGTACAAGTCACACGCTTTTTGAATCATCAGTGTAGAGATAGCTGATCAAACCAGTCGTACAAGTCACATGCTTTTTGAATCATCAGTGTAGAGATAGCTGATCAAACCAGTTGTACAAGTCACATGCTTTTTGAATCATCAGTGTAGAGATAGCTGATCAAACCAGTCGTACAAGTCACACGCTTTTTGAATCATCAGTGTAGAGATAGCTGATCAAACCAGTCGTACAAGTCACACGCTTTTTGAATCATCAGTGTAGAGATAGCTGATCAAACAAGTCGTACAAGTCACATGCTTTTTGAATCATCAGTGTAGAGATAGCTGATCAAACCAGTCGTACAAGTCACATGCTTTTTGAATCATCGGTGTAGAGATAGCTGATCAAACCAGTCGTACAAGTCACATGCTTTTTGAATCATCAGTGTAGAGATAGCTGATTAAACCAGTCGTACAAGTCACATGCTTTTTGAATCATCGGTGTAGAGATAGCTGATCAAACCAGTCGTACAAGGCACATGCTTTTTGAATCATCAGTGTAGAGATAGCTGATCAAACCAGTCGTAAAAGTCACATGCTTTTTGAATCATCAGTGTAGAGATAGCTGATCAAACCAGTCGTACAAGTCACATGTATTTTGAATCATCAGTGTAGAGATAGCTGATCAAACCAGTCGTACAAGTCACATGTATTTTGAATCATCAGTGTAGAGATAGCTGATCAAACCAGTCGTACAAGTCACACGCTTTTTGAATCATCAGTGTAGAGATAGCTGATCAAACCAGTCGTACAAGTCACATGCTTTTTGAATCATCAGTGTAGAGATAGCTGATCAAACCAGTCGTACAAGTCACATGCTTTTTGAATCATCAGTGTAGAGATAGCTGATGAAACCAGTCGTACAAGTCACACGCTTTTTGAATTATCAGTGTGGAGATAGCTGATCAAACCAGTCGTACAAGTCACATGCTTTTTGAATCATCAGTGTAGAGATAGCCGATCAAACCAGTCGTACAAGTCACACGCTTTTTGTATCATCAGTGTAGAGATAGCTGATCAAACCAGTCGTACAAGTCACATGCTTTTTGAATAATCAGTGTAGAGATAGCTGATCAAACCAGTCGTACAAGTCACATGCTTTTTGAATCATCAGTGTAGAGATAGCTGATCAAACCAGTCGTACAAGTCACATGCTTTAAAATCATCAGTGTAGAGATAGCTGATCAAACCAGTCGTACAAGTCACATGCTTTTTGAATCATAAGTGTAGAGATAGCTGATCAAACCAGTCGTACAAGTCACACGCTTTTTGAATCATCAGTGTAGAGATAGCTGATCAAACCAGTCGTACAATTCACATGCTTTTGAATCATCAGTGTAGAGATAGCTGATCAAACCAGTCGTACAAGTCACATGCTTTTTGAATCATCAGTGTAGAGATAGCTGATCAAACCAGTCGTACAAGTCACATGCTTTTTGAATCATCAGTGTAGAGATAGCTGATCAAACCAGTCGTACAAGTCACATGCTTTTTGAATCATCAGTGTAGAGATAGCTGATCAAACCAATCGTACAAGTCACATGCTTTTTGAATCATCAGTGTAGAGATAGCTGATTAAACCTGTCTACAAATCACACGCTTTTTGAATCATCAGTGTAGAGATAGCTGATCAAACCAGTCGTACAAGTCACATGCTTTTTGAATCATCAGTGTAGAGATAGCTGATCAAACCAGTTGTACAAGTCACATGCTTTTTGAATCATCAGTGTAGAGATAGCTGATCAAACCAGTCGTACAAGTCACACGCTTTTTGAATCATCAGTGTAGAGATAGCTGATCAAACCAGTCGTACAAGTCACACGCTTTTTGAATCATCAGTGTAGAGATAGCTGATCAAACAAGTCGTACAAGTCACATGCTTTTTGAATCATCAGTGTAGAGATAGCTGATCAAACCAGTCGTACAAGTCACACGCTTTTTGAATCATCAGTGTAGAGATAGCTGATCAAACCAGTCGTACAAGTTACATGCATTTTGAATCATCAGTGTAGAGATAGCTGATCAAACCAGTCGTACAAGTCACATGCTTTTTGAATCATCAGTGTAGAGATAGCTGATCAAACCAGTCGTACAAGTCACATGCTTTTTGAATCATCAGTGTAGAGATAGCTGATCAAACCAGTCGTACAAGTCACACGCTTTTTGAATCATCAGTGTAGAGATAGCTGATCAAACCAGTCGTACAAGTCACATGTTTTTTGAATCATCAGTGTAGAGATAGCTGATCAAACCAGTCGTACAAGTCACATGCTTTTTGAATCATCAGTGTAGAGATAGCTGATCAAACCAGTCGTACAAGTCACATGCTTTTTGAATCATCAGTGTAGAGATAGCTGATCAAACCAGTCGTACAAGTCACATGCTTTTTAAATCATCAGTGTAGAGATAGCTGATCAAACCAGTCGTACAAGTCACATGCTTTTTGAATCATCAGTGTAGAGATAGCTGATCAAACCAGTCGTACAAGTCACATGCTTTTTGAATCATCAGTGTAGAGATAGCTGATCAAACCAGTCGTACAAGTCACATGCTTTTTGAATTATCAGTGTAGAGATAGCTGATAAAACCAGTCGTACAAGTCACATGCTTTTTGAATCATCGGTGTAGAGATAGCTGATCAAACCAGTCGTACAAGTCACATGCTTTTTGAATCATCAGTGTAGAGATAGCTGATTAAACCAGTCGTACAAGTCACATGCTTTTTGAATCATCGGTGTAGAGATAGCTGATCAAACCAGTCGTACAAGTCACATGCTTTTTGAATCATCAGTGTAGAGATAGCTGATCAAACCAGTCGTACAAGTCACATGCTTTTTGAATCATCAGTGTAGAGATAGCTGATCAAACCAGTCGTACAAGTCACATGTATTTTGAATCATCAGTGTAGAGATAGCTGATCAAACCAGTCGTACAAGTCACATGTATTTTGAATCATCAGTGTAGAGATAGCTGATCAAACCAGTCATACAAGTCACATGCTTTTTGAATCATCAGTGTAGAGATAGCTGATCAAACCAGTCGTACAAGTCACATGCTTTTTGAATCATCAGTGTAGAGATAGCTGATCAAACCAGTCGTACAAGTCACATATATTTTGAATCATCAGTGTAGAGATAGCTGATCAAACCAGTCGTACAAGTCACATGCATTTTGAATCATCAGTGTAGAGATAGCTGATCAAACCAGTCGTACAAGTCACATGCTTTTTGAATCATCAGTGTAGAGATAGCTGATCAAACCAGTCGTACAGGTCACATGCTTTTTGAATCATCAGTGTAGAGATAGCTGATCAAACCAGTCGTACAAGTCACATGCTTTTGAATCATCAGTGTAGAGATAGCTGATCAAACCAGTCGTACAAGTCACATGCTTATTGAATCATCAGTGTAGAGATAGCTGATCAAACCAGTCGTACAAGTCACATGCTTTTTGAATCATCAGTGTAGAGATAGCTGATCAAACCAGTCGTACAAGTCACATGCTTTTTGAATCATCAGTGTAGAGATAGCTGATCAAACCAGTCGTACAAGTCACATATATTTTGAATCATCAGTGTAGAGATAGCTGATCAAACCAGTCGTACAAGTCACACGCATTTTTAATCATCAGTGTAGAGATAGCTGATCAAACCAGTCGTACAAGTCACATGCTTTTTGAATCATCAGTGTAGAGATAGCTGATCAAACCAGTCGTACAGGTCACATGCTTTTTGAATCATCAGTGTAGAGATAGCTGATCAAACCAGTCGTACAAGTCACATGCTTTTTGAATCATCAGTGGAGAGATAGCTGATCAAACCAGTCGTACAAGTCACATGCTTTTTGAATCATCAGTGTAGAGATAGCTGATCAAACCAGTCGTACAAGTCACACGCTTTTTGAATCATCAGTGTAGAGATAGCTGATCAAACCAGTCGTACAAGTCACATGCTTTTTGAATCATCAGTGTAGAGATATCTGATCAAACCAGTCGTACAAGTCACATGCTTTTTGAATCATCAGTGTAGAGATAGCTGAACAAACCAGTCGTACAAGTCACATGCTTTTTGAATCATCAGTGTAGAGATAGCTGATCAAACCAGTCGCACAAGTCACATGCTTTTTGAATCATCAGTGTAGAGATAGCTGATCAAACCAGTCGCACAAGTCACATGCTTTTTGAATCATCAGTGTAGAGATAGCTGATCAAACCAGTCGCACAAGTCACATGCGTTTTGAATCATCAGTGTAGAGATAGCTGATCAAACCAGTCGCACAAGTCACATGCTTTTGGATTTCCAAAACATTCGAATTGTGCGACTCGTTTGAACACTTATCTCTACACTGATGATTCAGTAAAGATGAAACGTATACGTATGTAGATAATAATTAAATATTTATTATTAAATAATAATTTGTATCTCTCTTTCGACCTGGATCTTTAATGAGAAATAGTAAAAGCCGTCTAATCTAAGCTATAATTGCAAGATCCTTTCAGTTGAACACTGTTATGGCGGCTGACTTTTGTTGTCCGTCTGATTGGAATAGATAGGGATTATTTCTCATCACGTTGTGTAACGGTTGGGGTTAGTTTCATTGGTTAGACCGTTCAGAAATGGAGTTAAAGGTGACTCATGTTTCGGGGTTCGAATGGGTTTGAACAGTTATCACAACACTGGTGTAGAGATAAGCACGGATGAAACGTATACGTAAACGTATAAATTCTTATTATTAAATAATTATAAATATATATGTATATACATGTATATATATATATATATATATATATATATATATATATATAGAGAGAGAGAGAGAGAGAGAGAGAGAGAGAGAGAGAGAATTAAAAGATTAAAATAAAAATTGTAAAAATATCAAATCTATTACGTCTTCAGTTGTTCAAGACAAAAAAGTTATTTCCTTCCTCAAACCATGGATTTTTTTTGAAAAAGAATAAAAGGGAAATACCGGTAGAGTGCTCAATTAAATTAAGAGCGTAATATTTTTATTTTTAAATACAGATTTTAATCAGACATGGACCAGTGGTTTCTGACAAGAAACGGGTTGAATTCCCGATTCCGTCTTCTTCAGCATAGTCTGAAATAGTAAATGATGGAATTTCTTCAAAAAACACATATAACCGTTATGAAACGCTATGTACACAGAATTTTGAAATGGAGTGCCGACGAGAACGCTTAGGTCAGAAAAAGCCGTTAAGAGATTCTATATTTAGAAGTGAAGCACGAGAAGGAAGGATAAAAAGAAAGAAAGAAAAGAGAGAAAGAAAGAAAGAAAGATAGAAAAGCGGGGAAAAATAAAATAAAATTAAATAAAATTAAATTTATAATAATAAAATATTATTTTAATATTTATATATATGATTTTTATATATATATATGTAGAAAATAATTAAGGGTACGCAACTCTAATTAATTAAATTATCTAAAAAAGGGGAGGTAACTATTTATTATATAAAAAATATATATGTATATATAAATTTTGATTATTTGAATTAATAGATATCAATTCAAAGTAAAAATATAAATATAGATAAATATATAAATAAAAAATATAAATATAGATAAATATATAAATGCATAAATAAAAAATCAATATATACATAAAAAATCAATCAATATATAATTAAAATATCAATATATAAATGAAAAATCAATATATAAATAAAAATCAATATATAAATAAAATATATATATATATATATATATATATATATATGTCCCCTTCTTGAATTGAGCACTGTGGTAAGTGATATCGTCAGCTACAATTAGTGCAATGCAAAGCTCTTTGTAAATAAACGAATGGATCACTCTTTAGTAGTTTACAATGTTTTTAAAAAACATTGAGATATCATAGTGGCTAACATCGCCCGCCTCATAGTCAAGTGGTCAGAATTGCAGACTATTAATTAGATGTTCGTAGGTTCGATCCCGGCTTAAGGCGAGTGCTAGTCTCGCCACACTGAAGAGCTGTGATACAGCGACACAGTATGTTTCTTAATTACTATATATATAAAGAGGATAACTGCGTGTCCGTATATCCGCTATTCACGTTTTACTCAAAAAATGCAAACGTAAAATTCATGCTAATTATAAATCACCGTATCATGAGGATTGTTTATAGAAAACCCGAAAAAGAGATTAACTTGTTCCTTGTTTGGGCATTGGTCGAATTTTCATATAAATACCGGATACTGACTTTAGGATCATTTCGTGTGTTTTCTTTGCGAATTGAATTGCTTTCGATTAAATTGTTTATGAAGGAATTTCATGAATATGAAGGCTTAATCTCACTTTAATAATTAAAGCTAAATAAATATTTCATTTGTTATTTTTACATATATATATATATATATATATATATATATATATATATATATATATATATATATGTGTGTCTGTATAATGTGCTAATTGTTTTATGTAGGCCTTAATCATGATAAAACGTTAAATTCTCATTTGTGGCCATCTTAATTTGACGCGGTAAGTAGGAAACATATTTACTTAAATAAACTGAAGAATGAATTATATTTATTTAGGGGAAATGAGATGATTGGCGTTCCCTGTTTATAAGGGATTTCTACATTGCTGGTGTAATCTTTATTTTAATAAAATTAGGTATGTGTATGTGTATACATTTTTATGTACAGAAATCTACTCATAGACTAAGTAACCGATCATGGTGAATTTTGGAACCACGTGCTGCGTGGCATAAGGTGTCGTAGTGCGGGCTATATTTAGTTTAATTAATTTGAAGCTTTCACATAGACCCTTGACTCAGCGGATAAGCGTGTTCATAAAGAATACGTTCTAAGTAACGATCTTTTAAAGGTTAAAGGTCAATACTTATGTAATAAGTAATAATAAAATTATAATTAATTAGAACGTGTACAATCTGCCCACGTGGACTAGAAACAGGATTCGGTGCCAGTTTCCGTACGGGTTCCCGTGTTCGACAGGAAGATTCAGAAGTTAAACAAAAAATGCACCTGAAGAAGGTCGGAGGTTACATCGACTGAAACGTTATAAAATATAACAACTAAGATTAGAATAGTAGTACAAATTTATAGTACTAGTTAATACATAGTTGAATGGGGGGAGACGTGGATCCATACCTTTCCCAAAGAGAAAGCTCCCTTTTACAGAATAGTCACCCATCTAACTAGTGACAAAGATCAACGTTGCTGAACCAGTGATCCGAAGAAAACCAATGTTTCAACATGAGCTGAACGTATTTCGAACTCGGACTTAACAGGCGATTAAAAACTTTTACCGCAACAAATCATGACTTTTTAATTTCCTTTTTTCTCTTTTGTATTTTTATTTCATTTCGATTACTTTTTTCCATTCTATTTTTCGACAATTCCAAAACATCTGTGAAAATCTCATCTTATTAGGCAACATTGTTTTAGAACACCTTATTAGAAAACACATTTCACCTTGTTGTTTTTTCACGATGATAATTATGAATACCGTTTATTTTTACTGAGAAGAAACAAGAACGGATATTTTCTAAGATGCCTTCATTCAATCTGCGCGTTTAGCGATGAAAAGAAGCCTGACAGACCAACGAAAATGTTATTTTAAACTTAAGAATGACAGACCAACGAAAATGTTATTTCAAATTTACGGGTGATAGATTAAGAAAAATTAAGAATCGCAGAAAAATTAAAATGCTATTTTAAATTCCAGCATGCCTGACCAAGGAAAATTCTATTTCCAAATTAAATAGATGAAACCAATCTAAATAAATTATAGTATGCTTCTATGGACTGCCCCCCCCCCTAGAGACGAGAAAATGATTCACCAAGATGCACAAAGCGATCAGAAAATAGAATGGGTAGTCAACTGGGAAGTGACCGAGGAGACAAAAGACCGGACATAAGATTTCCGGTATGATTAAATATATTTAAGAGTAAACGAGTTTTAGTTAGTGTGGCAGTTGCTGTCTAGAACAGAACACGAACAGATCGGAACAGATCGAAGCATAGCCTTAGAAGACCCGAGATGAGCGGACGACATTGAGCAACGATAATGGGGACCTCGACAGTCCGCAACGGTGTCACACACACTCAGAGTACAACTAACTCATATACAATGTATTTGAGTTTGTGTTTTTCTTGTGAGTTTGCGTTGTTTAGTTTTCCTCAATTTGTAAATCAGTGCTCGCGCCCTCGGCGATCGTTACTGAAATAGACGACATGGCCAGGACGCGAGGAATATCGAGGAGAAGAAAACCACAGCATATATGACGTCGGGGTCAACACTCGTCCAAAGGGACAGCATGGGCTTACACTATTTAAAACTCAAGCCTGACATACTAACGAAAATCTTATATCAACCTTAAACATGACAGACTAAGTAAAATGCTACTTAAAACATAAGCGTTACAGATGAACGAAAATGCTATTTTAAATTTAAGCGCCACAGACTAACCAATAAAACATATTAAAACTTGACCGTGGCAGATGTACTAAAATGCTATTTCAAACGTAAGCATGTCAGATAAAGGGAAATTCTATTTAAAAATTAAAAGAGTGAGACCAAGTGAAATGCTATTTAAAACTTAAATGTGACAGACCCCAAAATATGCTATTTAGAATGTTTGGCGCAATATCCCCATGAAAATGCTATGTGAAACATAAGCCTGACAGATCAACCAAAATGCTATTTAAAACTTGAGCGTAGCAAATCCAAAAACAAAGCTTTCAAATTAAAGCACAACAGACCAATCAAAATGCTATTAAAACTTAACTATGACAAATCAACGAAAATGTTATTTCAAATTTAAGCTCAACAAACCAATCAAAATGCTATTAAAACTTAACTATGACAAACCAACGAAAATGTTATTTCAAATTTAAGCTCAACAAACCAATCAAAGTGCTATTAAAACTTAACTATGACAAACCAACGAAAATGTTATATCAAAATTATGCGCATCAGACCAACCAAAATGCTATTAAAACTTAACTATGACAACCAACGAAAATGCTATTTCAAATTTAAACTCATCAGACCAATCAAAATGCTATTTAAAACTTAACTATGACAAACCAACGAAAATGTTATTTCAAATTAAAGCTCAACAGACCAATCAAAATGCTATTAAAAACTTAACTATGACAAACCAACGAAAATGCTATTTCAAATTTAAGCTCATCAGACCAACCAAAATGCTATTAAAACTTAACTATGAAAAACCAAGGAAAATGTTATTTCAAAATTAAGCATATCAGACCAACCAAAATGCTATTTTAAACTTAACTATGACAAACCAACAAAAATATTATTTCAAATTTAAACTCAACATACCAATCAAAATACTATTTAAACAGTGATAGAAAAACGAAAATGGTATTCCAAACTTACGCGTGACAGACCAAGAAACATGCTATTTAAAACTTTAGCGTTACAAATCAACGAAAATGCTATTTGAAAGTTATACTATTGTGAACTATAGCATAACAGACCAACGAAATTGCTATTTCTAATTTAAACGTAATTGTGCGATTTAAAACTTAAGCGTAACAGCCCAACGAAAATGCTATTTCAAATTTATACTATTTAAAACTTAAGCGTTACAGACCAACGAAAATGTTATTTCAAACTTAACCAGAACTTATCAATAAAAATACTATTTAAAATCTTAGCGTGATAGTTCAACAAAAATGCTATTCTAAATTTAAACGTAATAGATCAAAATAAATGCTATTTAAAACTTAAGCCTGACAGATTAACATCTGTTTGTTGCAAAAGTAAGCAGGCAACGGACGGAGATATACGTCCATGCGATACGCTTACTTAATCTGTTCATTTGGTGATAAAAATGCTATTTCAAACTGATTCGTAACGGATCGACTGACAGACAAAGCTTTTCTTAGAGGTGCGAGGACGCATATCAGCACATTGTACGAAAGTAATAACAAGATGGCGTCTGTTTGTCTGTTTTGCCGCGTAAACAGTTGTGATTGCATCAAATAGGAGGATACAACAGACGCCGTGCCAATATTTAACAATTGTTAAGTTTATTTTAAACAATCAATGTTCGTCATCCGATATTTTGAACAACTTGCGCCGCATCTTTTGAACTAGAAAAGCTGTAGTGAAATCTCACTCTCCTCTCACATCTTCGGCCACACTCCTCCGTGGTTGGAGAATTACTGAATAACCTTTTCGGCCACCACCCCCTCTTCGTCTAAATCTCAATTTACTAAACATAGATTACATTAGAATGTTCGGTGCTTCTGTATTATTGGGGTCGATAAAATTTCCATTTTCATTTTAGAAGAGTCAGTTTAAAGGGGAGATAATTCAAATTGTTGTTATTTGTTGAAACTATAAGCCATTAGGACATTTTTTGTTGCAACTATAACCCATTAGGACATTTTTTGGGTGTAACTATAACCCATTAAGACATTTTTTGGGTGTAACTATAACCCATTAAGACATTTTGTGTTGTAACTATAACCCATTAGGACATTTTTTGGGTGTAACTATAACCCATTAAGACATTTTTTGGGTGTAACTATAACCCATTAAGACATTTTGTGTTGTAACTATAACCCATTAGGACATTTTTTGTTGTAACTATAACCCATTAGGACAATTTGTGTTGTAACTATAACCCATTAGGACATTTTTTGGGTGTAACTATAACCCATTAGGACATTTGTTGTTGTAACTATAACTCATTAGGACATTTTTTGGTGTAACTATAACCCATTAGGACATTTTTTGGGTGTAACTATAACCCATTAGGACATTTTGTGTTGTAACTATAACCCATTAGGACATTTTTTGTTGTAACTATAACCCATTAGGACAATTTGTGTTGTAACTATAACCCATTAGGACATTTTTTGTTGTAACTATAACCCATTAGGACATTTTTTGGTGTAACTATAACCCATTATGATATTTTTTGTTGTAACTATAACCCATTAGGACATTTTTGTTGTAACTGTAACCCATTAGGACATTTTTGTTGTAACTGTAACCCATTAGGACATTTTTGTTGTAACTGTAACCCATTAGGACATTTTTGTTGTAACTGTAACCCATTAGGACATTTTTGTTGTAACTGTAACCCATTAGGACATTTTTTGTTGTAACGTTAACCCATTAGGACATGTTCTGTTGTAACTATAACCCATTAAGGCATGTTGTGTTGTAACTATAACCCATTAGGACATTTTTGTTGTAACTGTAACCCATTAGGACATTTTTGTTGTAACTGTAACCCATTAGGACATTTTTGTTGTAACTGTAACCCATTAGGACATTTTTGTTGTAACTGTAACCCATTAGGACATTTTTTGTTGTAACGTTAACCCATTAGGACATTTTTTTGTTGTAACTATAACCCATTAGGACATTTCTTGTTGTAACTATAACTCATTAGGACATTTTTTGTTGTAACTATAACCCATTACGACATATTTTGTTGTAACTAAAACCCATTAGGAGATGTTTTGTTGTAACGTTAACCCATTAGGACATGTTCTGTTGTAACTATAACCCATTAAGGCATGTTGTGTTGTAACTATAACCCATTAGAACATGTTTTGTTGTAACTATAACCGATTAGGACATTTTTGTTGTAACAATAACCCATTATGACATTTTTTATTGTAACTATAACCCATTAGGACATTCCAGAAAATTTGTAAGAAAATAAATCAAGAAAAAGGAATTCATGCAGTTTACGGACCAGGCTGAAATAATATCGTTATAATTTAGAAAGCCATTCTTAACATGGGGAGATGGAGGTTGATTAACTATTCTGTACTTTCACTTAACAATTTAATTCTCTAGAATTTTCCTTATGGGTTATGGTTACTACAACAGATAGTTTGAATTATCCCCCCTTTCAAAAGGCTCTTCTAAATTAGAGAGGAGAATTGCATCTGCCCCAATAATACAGAAACATCGAATGTTATTTTCATTCATATTCCCAATTGATCAATTGATACGACCGCTTAGCCAATAAATATCTCCTCGTCTGTGTTCAACAGTCATCAGATGACACTCCAACGTTCTTGTATGCCAACCGTGAATGGCGGTGTCGTTGTGCTGCATGTGGCTATACTATGATATGATTGAAAATTTCTACATACCACAAATAATCACAATGTCGAGTTTTAATGTATGGTGAAATTCAGCTCCTCCAAAATGCCACTCGAGATTAGGAACAAAAAATTAAAAAAATTGCATTAGTCTAGAAATATCTCTCCTTCGCTCACCAAGGGCAGGTCAGATAAATTGTAGTATTAGAACAGATCTGATCCCAGCCAAAACACCAAGCTCAAGTCCTCAAATCCCATGAACGATGTTTCTCAGAAAGAGGAGGAAAAAAGCTGTTTTCAAATGCCAATCTATTAATATTATTAATCGTTATCCTCGAGTAGTATTTGGTCTTGATAAGTGGTGACGTATTAGTAAAAGAAGAAAAGAAAATGATCTACTTGTGAAATCAGTTGATGCGGTTCCCAGGCGGCTTGAGAAGCTGGTTGTGAATACTGGTGCCGATATTGAACTCTAAATCATCACAAGAATTATATATCAGTAATAAATTACGAACACTTCAAAATGGAGAGTTACCTAACACACACTCTGTACATATTATAAACGTGTTTTGGCGGTAAACCGGTGTAACTTTCGATTTAGTGTCTTTTTTCTGCCTCGCTTTAATTCCAGACAATGCCGGGTGTGCTGCTAGTAATAATATTTATATATATATATATATATATATATATATATATATATATATATATATATATATATATATATATATATATATATATATATAGGGTGGGCCAAAATAAGGGTCCTATCTTTAAATTTGAATAACTTGAATTTGAATAACTTCCACAAAATAAAAGTTAAACTCACCAAACTTTATGTGTGTGTAGACTAACCCTTCCGAGATTTTTTGAAATAAACAAAACAAATTTTAGCCGAAAAACACTTCTTAAAACTTACAAAAACTAAAGTATTGTTTTTTACACTGTTTTGAGTTTTTTTAAGCAAAAATAATGTTTTCTAAATGAGGGTACGTTCCTTAGGGCTAATACGGCTCATGCTTGCTTCGGAAGGGGTCCTTTACTTATTCTAAAAAAAAAAAAAAAATCAATAAATAAAAAAGTTATGAATTTTTAAAAATAGGACCTTTATTTTTGCCCACTCTGTATATAAATATATATATATATATATATATATATATATATATATATATATATATATATATATATATATATATATATATATATTTAAGCAAACATTATTTAATAACACGGAGTGGTTTTGTTTGATGAGACTTTTTTTTATTTTTTCAATTTTCCGAATTGTCCATCTAATGTTTCGGTCAAATTGATGTAAATATGATCCATGGGTTTCTTGTCCCATTCTTTTAAATCTCTCATATGTGTAGAACGCCATCACGCTCTCATGTACATTTCAACTTTACAGACGCTTTTTCAAGTTATAAACTACTTGCCGTTATAATTCAAAAATGAGCACAACAGTAAAGTGATAATTTGTAAAGACACTAAAACTAATACCGCCTGAAGATGATTTGACGATTCAAATCGAAAGTACTTGCAAAAAAGAAAAAAGAATGGAACAAGAAACCCATGGATCATATTTACATCAATTTGACCGAAACATTAGATGGACAATTCGGAAAATTGAAAAAATAAAAAAAGTCGCATCAAACAAAACCACTCCGTGTTATTAAATAATGTTTGCCTAAATGAAAATATGCTGCCTAAATACACACAATATATATATATATATATATATATATATATCTATTAATAATGGAGTTTATGTATCTGTCTGTCTGTCTGAAGCCGAAACTCCAGTATGACTATTTTACTGAAATTAATCTTTTTGAAATTCTTTATATACTGTCACTAAAAGTCGCTTAGACACCAGATGGGTTTTGCTATTAACATAACTCATTCCTTTAAACCTTCAATTAAATTAATATTTACAAATATACACTTATAACTGCTGTTATCAAATTTACATATGTATTTACAATATTTTCCGATTAGGTTATATTAATAAACATTATTCATACAATTAATTACAGTCATTTTCATCATAACCGGCGTGTTTTCTAAACCATTTCAACGCGAGTACTGTTAAAATTGCAAAGTCATTGGGTGTTTAATAAGTGGCGTCCTCCCTCCCTCCGGTAATTAAATATGGCGATCTGACTGATTAAGCAGCCGAGTGGCTTTTTAATCAGTAGTGTCCTCCCTCCCTCCGGTAATTATATATGGCGATCTGATTAAGCAGCCGATTGGCTTTTTAATCCATAGTGTCCTCCCTCCCTCCGGTAATTAAATATGGCGATCTGATTAAGCAGCCGATTGGCTCTTTAATCAGTAGTGTCCTCCCTCCCTCCGGTAATTAAATATGGCGATCTGATTAAGCAGCCGATTGGCTTTTTAATCAGTAGTGTCCTCCCTCCCTCCGGTAATTAAATATGGCGATCTAATTAAGCAGGCGATTGGCTGTTTAATCAGTAGTGCCCTCCCTCCCTCCGGTAATTAAATATGGCGATCTGATTAAGCAGGCGATTGGCTGTTTAATCAGTGGTGTCCTCCCTCCCTCCGGTAATTACATATGGCGATCTGATTAAGCAGCCGATTGGCTGTTTAATCAGTGGTGTCCTCCCTCCCTCCGGTAATTAAATATGGCGATCTGATTAAGCAGCCGATTGGCTGTTTAATCAGTGGTGTCCTTCCTCCCTCCGATAATTAAATATGGCGATCTGATTAAGCAGCCGATTGGCTGTTTAATCAGTAGTGTCCTCCCTCCCTCCGGTAATTAAATATGGCGATCTGATTAAGCAGACGATTGGCTGTTGAATCAGTATGCCCTCCCCCCTCCGGTAATTAAATATGGCGATCTGATTAAGCAGCCGACGTTAATCTGGCACGTTAAACATGTAAACCACAATGCTGGCAAACACTGTGCTCAGTTTTCCATTTTTAAAACCGTCCTAAGTTTGTTTATTCTTAGCCATTATGTTTTAAAACACAAATTTATTAAATCAAATTGTTTAATTAAAATAATAATTGATTTAAAAATTACTATATAAAAACGCGCGTGCGAAAGAACACACCCACACACAGTCTAGGTAAACTTTTTCTTTCTGAGAGTTAAAAATTTTTCCGTGTTTACTGTATTTGATTTCTTAATACTTTCATATCCAATATTATCATTTTTTCACGACCTCAACAGAATTTATGATTCCATGTTTTATTTATTAAAAAAAAAGATGTGATTTTTTTTTCTTTAATGTCAACAAAATAAACTAACACATTGTACTGGAAAACTATACAACTGATTGTAGAATCAAATTGTTTAATTAAAAAAAGGTACACACACACGCACACACACACACGCACACACGCACGAACGTTCACTGTATTTGATTTTTTGGTGCCTTTTCATTTTAGGACTCACGCTAACTTTGATCCCGTCGTTACAGTTAGGGTTAGGTTTGTTTTTTTTCCTTTTTAATTAAAAATATTTACATGTATAGGGGGGGGAAGACAAAAAAATTGGGGGAAGGCGGTCAAAAATTTTTTTTTTTTTCTTAACTAAAAAATAGTTCAATGACTGGTAATATAAAAAAATTGAGGGGGGGTACAAAAAAAATTTACTTTCTTTTTAAACTACAAGTCTTTCTATTTATGGGCGAGGGTACAACAAAAATCGGGGTAGGGTCGAATTTTTTTTTTTCTTTATTTTCAACTAAAAATATTCTTGGTCATAAACACAGAAAATCAATGTCTAACCACCACAGAAATATGACTGGGGCTCCATTGGCTTACGCGTGAGCCTTCATTTCTGATGCGGCAGCCTAGCAAAAATATGCGACCGAAGGGAGCATATATTTGCTAGTATATATACTGATTATTATAAATTACAATTTTGACTGAAAATTCTACCTTGCCCAATGCTATGTTTTTGTGGTTCAATAACAAACAGTTAACACCTAAAACATAAGGTTGATAAAAAAAAATGTATAGAAACTGCTTCCGACTCTCTTTTTCTATGACGATTTAAAAAAAAACACAAAAACATAAGCATCTCTTGTATAATAACAGTGCAAAATGTTCAACGTCTGTTTCCTGCACTGTGATCATTCAAAACTAGCTAAAACCGCGTAAATTACACGGTATGATTACTCCTCTTTCATAACGCTGTGTTGTCGTTTTTGGTTGTTGTTTTTTAATAAGGTTTTACTTATTGAAAACTAGCTGACCCCGCCCGCTTGCTATCGCTTCGCAATTGAATTCATATTCACTAAACTAAATCTCGCTCTCCCGCTCTCTCTCTCTCTCTCTCTCTCTCTCTCTCTCTCTCTCTCTCTCTCTCTCTCTCTCTATCTATCTATCTATCTCTTTATGTCTGTCTGTCTGTCTGTCTCTCTCTCTCTCTCTCTCTCTCTATATATATATATATATATATCTTTCTCTCTCTGTCTTTCTCCCTCTCTCTCTCTCTCTCTCTCTATATATATATATATATATATATATATACTTATAAGTATTGGAAGAAACAGCCGACGTCGGCAACTTAAAAACTGAATGTTGCAGTACTGACCGATATCAAGCGTTGATAGCAGCATCAGCAGCTACTCTACCTACTACCCTTTTGTTCACCTTATTCGTTCCTCTCCTCCTACCTTCTCTTTATCCCGCCAATTGAGCCGGACACACATACGTTCACTTTTATTATATAGATGACGTCAGTACACTCATCAATTTCTACATTATTACGACATGAGAATTTTCTTAACTATGCAGTGTTTTTATTTAAATTACTAATACCATGTGCAATCCTCTTATAGCACTGTTCACCATTCAACTGACAATTATATTAACCCTTATCATCGAATTGCTACTGGCCTTGATAAATGCTGACCAAATAGTAAAAAAAAATCTATAGTTCTTTTAAAACTTTCACAAGAACATCGCCCATCTATCACCACTGCAAAAAATGCCCTTCCTTCATCTGTGTATTTAAAACCATATAGAACTTTAATAAACAGTGTTTCTTTCCAATAATTTTAATTCTGTGGAACACAGTACCACGAGACTACTTTCCTGCTGACTACAACATGGTCATCTTTAAGTTCAATGTCAAAAAATGCCCATCGTTTCCAATCCTCTCATAGTATTATTCATCATCCAACTGGCAATCTCATTAACCCTTATCCTCGAGTGGCTTTTGGCCTTAGAGAGTGGTGACTCGTTAATATGAAAAAATGATATCCCCTAGAGTTACAATCTATAGTGCCCCCCCCCCTGTAAAACATTCATAGCAAGAACTTGTCAGTGAAAAGAAGTTTCCTTTCCTTCCTCTGTGTACCTTTAACCAAACGGAGTTTCTTTTCAAGAACTTCCCATCTGTGGAACTCAATACCATTGAACTGCTTCCCTGCTAACTACAACATGGTCGTCATCAAGTCCAATGTCAACAAATACTTGTCGAGCCGTACTCTTACATAATCAAATCCTTCCCATTCCATTCATCGGTTTCAATCCTCTCATAATATTGTTCATCATCCTACTGACAATCTCATTGACCCTTATCCTCGAGTGGCGTTCGGACTTGATAAGTGGTGACTCACTACTACAAAAAAGAAAGGAAAATATTACTATTATTAATAATATTTTTTTATTTCCCGTGGATGAAACTATACGTTACGAGGTAGAGATTACATCGTTTGCATCTTAATATAATATTTCACTTTTTCTAGGCGTCATTAACGTTTGTTATGTTGTGAACGTAACGATGTTTTTTTTTCTATTTTGGTTCACCCAAAACATAGCATATTGCCACTGAAGCGTAAAAGGCTACCCTCCAGATTTATAGGCACAACCTGAGTGGGGAGTTGGGTAGCAATATGTGTTTTCACATTACAGTTAAATGTATGCATGTAAGCACAGCCGGGAAAACAGCGAGCAGCCGGTATTCCAAAGTGGTCCGAGGAAATAAATTATTAGATAAAAAAGGTGCCCGGAATCTGGAGACTTCTACATTCGAAAGATGGGATTTTGCTGCTAGTCGAGTGTATTTATGTTGAAGAGGTTATATATACGATAAGTTTATCAGAGCACATTCCGCGGAAGTACTTGTTAAACAAGCACAGGAGTGTAACACTGCGGCGATGTGACAGGGAGTCAAACTTGGCAGACAGTGTGGGTCTATTAATTTGGAATTTTTTTTTCTATCCTGTCCAAGAGGAAGAGGCTAATGGTTGGTGTCTCGGCCCAGATGTGGCAAATATACCCCACGCACGGTCGAATAGTGGCTTCATAGAAATATAAGATACTAGCGTGCGTGAAAAGTTTGCTATCCTTGTAGAGGGAGCTTATGTTCTTCGCAGCAGATCTGGTAGCATCTTCTATTTACTTATTCAAATGCATGCTGTCTGAGAATGTCAGTTCAAGGAGTTGTAACGCTGTGTTCTTAGTGGGAGTGCTATCGGCCATGACAATCGGTGGTTGGAAAGGTTTCTTATGGTAATAAAAACAAGGAGCTTTGTCTTGGTAGCATTAAATGTGGCCCTCCTTTTGGGGGCATATTCTACTAGAGACTAGAGATCATAAAAACAATATTTACTCTCTGAAAAGTACACAAAAACGTTACGAAGAAGGATTTGACAGTGCATTAGTCTGAAAACGTGTCACGTTGAAAAAGGAAACCATATAGTCCGTTGATTAGAACTGAAAACAAATATTTGTAACATGAGGCTCGTTACTATTCAGACACACTTTGAAAATTGTCATTCATGGTCAATTACTTGATTTTTTTCTGATCGTTTACTCAAATCGCTTCCTGCATAATTGCTAATATGTATTAGCAAATATATCCATTAGCCAACCTGCCCACTAAAACATTAAAAATATTACCTTGAAGCGGAAACCAGATACTTATTTGTTTAGAATTGAAATAGATTATTTCGGATACGAGTTCCATTACTTTTCAGACAGACCTTGCATATTGCAGTCAGGATCAACCTGATCTCTTCTGACATTTCGTCTACAACACTTCCTACATAATTGCTAATATGTACTAGCAAATATATTCACTAAGCAACCTAGCTACTCTAATATTTAACAGTATTGAAGCAGAAACCATAGAGTTTGTTGTTTAGAATTGAAATAGATTATTTGTGACACGAATTCTGTTACTTTTCAGACAGGCATTGTGAATGTGTTATTGTTAGGCATGAAAGAAAGTCAGAATCATAAATACGTTAATGTTTCCGAACGTTTAAAGGCAAATCTTTTTTGATGTCTCAGATCTTCCTTATCGTTTAATAAGAATCGTTCTTATTTTGAAGTGATTACTGTCAGCTTTTAAGCAGTCCAATCCGATCGTAGCGAATCAAACCTAGACTAGTCGCCCTGTTCTTTTTTGCCGAAGCGATTCATAAAAATACACAGAGTTCACTTAAGACTTATTGCTATTTCCGAAAGATCTTCATATGTTTGTGTAAGATTTAACTCCAGTCGGCAAAGTAGGCAAAATAAATGTCACTTGATAATCCGGGGTCAACCTCGAACAAATACTATTTCAACTCGAAGGCATGATAGATCAATGAAAAATTATATTTTGAACAAGCGTCACATACTAACGCAGGTACTACTGTTGCGTTTGAACCTTGTGTCATACATGAATGAAAGTCCATAAACATACCTTTGTTCATGCGTACTTTCTGTGCCAGATGATAAAAGTTCACCTTAAAATATTTTTTTCATACCTCAGCAAACGACCAAGTCAAGAAAGAACTGTTGAAGACAGAGTAGGTTTATTCGCGTTGTTCTTGTTTCAAATCACTGACTAATGCGGCGGGAGACTTACAGAGATGTGTAATAATATCTTATTACAACATTTTAAAACAACATGTTCGCACTTCTAGGCTTCAAACCGAACTGAGAGCTTCTCTCCCTCACTCTCTCTTTAAGCAATGTGACGTCACATTCGTTTCAACCGAATTACATAGTCGCGTCGAGCTAATCTCGGTGTCGTCAGGTTCACCCTAACCGAACTTTCATTTCCTGTTATTTTCAACTAACCAAATTATATACTGGCGGGTTAATCGCCCAATGTTCAAAACTGCTTCATATTTAAGCTTGGCATACAGGCGTGTCAGATCTATGAAAATATTATTTCACACTTAAGTGCGATAGTGCGACCGACAGACAAACCTTTACATATAGATGGGAAGATGCATCTAAGCGTGCACGTATTTAATTGAAGACTTGTTTAAAGTTCCTAAAGATGTCGACGTGCGTTTCTGAAACTTTTTGTAGAAAGTAGAAAGTGAATCTTAGTATCCATTTTACCAGCCTCGTAACTCTCGCTTTCCCAACATTTTGTCTTTTTAGTACACACATTCCGTGGGCGTTTTTTGTGACAAAAGGGGGACTACTTGCTGTTTGCTGGGTTGGCTGCTGCTTTGTGTGAGTGCTATATTGAGATTTCCAATCCTCTCATAATATTCATCATCATTAAAACTGTCAATCTATCCATCTTATCACCCGTTATACTCGAATTGTTTTTAGCCTTGATAAGTGGTGACTCATTTGTAAAAAGCATATACAGACGACAAATATTTTAACCGATCGGGTATTAAAAATATGGGTCCGAATTCAGGAAATCACAAGATTCAAAATAACGATTTGTTTACATATTTGAAATATTTCAGCAAAATGATTTTTAGATGCGACCTCTATTATAGTAAGATTAAATTGGATGTTGAAAAAATAAATTAAAAACGAAATTTTTCACATAATGCTAGAATAAGGAAGAAATCGGAAAATTCCGTTAGAAGTTAAGGTTAGAATTATAGCTACATGTTACGGATGTTGCGTCACAGATATGAACTTGGCCCTATCGGCGGGGCAGATAATTCGCCGACTGCAACACCATACAGAAAACACTGCTATTTGTAGGCCGTGGGTGGCGACCCGTTATGTCTTACTTCAACCAGACGGAAGGTCGGAGATGCCCGATCTGATCAATCGGCTGATCACGTCATGCCCTAGTATTTATAAGTTCATCCCCAACCGTATTATTCTATCTGGTTCTTCTAAAAATCGAAACCTTACTTCTTTTCATTTCCCTCCTAAATAGATACTAGAAAGTGGTGTTTGGGGGTCAATCGTGTCGAGAACAAAAAAGATTACCACTGGCAAGGGAAGAAATGTTTTCTAAGTGTAATTTTTTTCGCATAGTAATGTTATTTCTAACTATAAGATTCAATTTGACAACTTTATTCAGCATTAAATAACCCATAGATGCCTGATATGCCGTAAAACAAACAAAGCAAAATAGAGAAGACCTCGATAGTGGCGCGTGGCGGATAAGCTGATAAAATCTATCTCTTGTTTATGAACTACAAATAAGAGCGGTCGTATTTAGAACAGCTGTTCCTTCCTTCTAAGGGGGAACCACAGGGTATTATGTATGTATACTGTATACAGTAAAATAAAAAAATAAATCATTGTTAAACCCCAAATGATCGCGTGCTGTGTGTTATAATAACCTACAGAACGGCTATAATTATCGAGAAACAGACAAGTAAAAGAAAAGGAAAAAGAAAAAGAAATAGAGCAAAAAAAGAAAGAGATGCCTAATATTGCTACGTGTTATCTACACAACAAGTAATCATGTGATGATCTGCCGTTCAGATTATTCGCTGGGCTCAGAGAATTTGTTCATCCTACTTATACAGTAAGGCCTAGTAACTTTAGGGAATGTAGAGTTACTCCCATGAACACTCTGATCCGGAGTGGTAGGGTAGTAAGGTTGGGTTCGGGGGAGGAGGATAATAGCGATGTTAAAAGGGGCATTTTCTACATGAGGTTAGAGTAAAGAAAAAATCTAAAAATTCCAATTACGGTTAAAACGTAAAATGAAAGCCACGTTTACAGGAAGTTGTGTTATACTGGATGGGTAAGCTCGGGGTGTTATGTATGTATTGTGGAAAATAAGAAATAAACGATAAATCATTGTTAAACCCCAAATGATCATGTGTTGTTTTTATTAAAAACGTTTACAATCACTAGCATTAAAAAGAAGACAATGACTGCAACATGAAAAAAAGAAAAAGAAAGAAAGCAACGCCAACTACTGCTACGTGGCATCTATACAACAAATCTCTAGCTGTTTATGTGATGAGCTGCCGTTCAGATGATCTGCTAGGCTTAAAGAATTGGTCGATGATTACGCTTTGTCTGTCGGTCTGTCTGTGTGTTACACCTTCGTTTCAAATTTTAGATGCGTCCACTCTTCTGTATAACATGCTCTGTCTGTCGGTCGTAGGGCATGCTTAACTTTGAGAAAGCATTTTCGTGGATCTATCAGACGTATGTTTAAAATAAACCTAGCACTGAATTACATTATACTGAACTGAATTAAATTTTATCTATTGATATAAAAATACGCTAAGATATTTCATTTTCGTACTTGCGTTATTACCTTTCATACACATTAAGAAAATGAGATCGTCTAATCCGTAAAGTTCCAATGTTACCCATTTTCAAATGAATCGTTCTAAAATCGAAGTATGTCGCCCGTCGACTAAAATAGTACTATTTTAAACAAATGCATTTCAAAATGTGACATTCGTTTGATTGATTTGAAAAATAGTTAGCTGACAATTATTTTTCCGTTAAGAAGATAGAGATTATGTATTCCTTAGAACGAATAAAATTGCTACAATTGTAAAGAAAGAAAAAAAGAAAAAAAAAGAAGAAACGCATTCATTTTATTTACTTAAAATATATTTAGCCAATAATGACAACTATTTTTACGGAAGAAGAAAGAGTCATGTTTTCTTAATAGGATTGACCCATGACAGACATTTATTATTTTTAATTATCATTAACAGTGAATTATAAATATTGATTTAGAAAACACCGTGGAATTACTACGACGTTCATATAGTATATTAAGAACAATATTAGATTTGGTTGTTGTATGTTTGTTAATGGTTGTAAACAAATAAACCAAAAATAAACATTAATAGTGTTATATCGTAAGTACGGTTGTGGTCGATCGAAGGCATTATACATGCATACATGTTTAATAATGGTTGTTACTTGCTCGTTTAGTGGGTTTTGGAACAGACTGCTGTAGAAGCTGAAATTTCACAATCATTTGAAAAAGGATTTGCTGGCTGAATAAAACTCAAACGTACTTTGAAATGAATGAAACTAACTCTAAGATGATCCGTCACAAGACAGTTGTTCCTTTAATTTGATCCCACATAAAACTGACGCAACGAAGGGAAGAAAACGATACTCCTGCTTATCCTCGTTTAATAAACTCAAACATCTTAATGAAGTTTGTTTTATCTATATATATTAAATACCACTTCCAATTATTTACCATGGCCAGATCTCTTCATCGTTGATAGCTCTGCCGTGGGGTTTTCTTCCTTCGTCTAGTGACCTCTCGTTTGCTGGCGTGGAGCATCGGTCCCCTGAAACGGAAAACTCTCCCCACGGGAAAGAAAGGACTTCGACGACAATTTCTTTTTTTTTCTTCTTGTCTTATCTGCTAACTTCTAAATTCTGTAAACGGGGCGATATGTCGATCTTCTGTCCCATTTTTAGAGACGCAGTCTTAACTTATTTTTCTACATCTTTGGACAATTTCGTCCGCTTTCTCTCACGACGATCTTGTCGCTTGGAGCCCCCATGACGGACTCATCCATTTCCCGTTTTCGACAACAACAAGTGACGTCACCGTCTTTTGTCCTGTCATACAAATCATAACGAGAGCTGGTCTGACTTTTATTGAACCTCAACTTTTGAAGTCGGACAGATTTCACCAGTTGTTATGACTTCTTGGGATTACTCATTCTGAGAACAAATCAATTTGTCCCAAAATGGATGCCATTTCGACCTGCACTCAACTCGAACAAAGTGTACTCCTCTTCACAATCAAAACTAGTGGGCCTACACGCTTTTAGGCATACAGGGCCCCTCATAATATAACATATACACTAATACATTGAGGTATTTCATGTTCGAGTACATTATCACCTTTCATACATGTAAAAAATTAGATCGTCCGATCAGGTTGTTGGTGATTAATCTAATGTTGCTAAGGTAAACAATCCCGACTCTACCTATTTTAAAATGAAGTGTCCACAAATCAAACTATACTATACCGTCGACTAAAATAGTACAATTTTCAATAAATAAATTGACGTTCGTGTTATTGATTCAAAGAATATTTAGCTCAAAATTGTTTATACAGTTAGAACAAAGAGAATATTAATTGCTTAGAAAAGTGTAAATTGCTACAATTTTAAATAAATAAATAAAAGAAAGGCAGTCGTTTTATTTATTTAAAAAAATATTAATCTGACTATGATAATTATTTTTTCGGAAGAACAAAGAATTGTTTTTATTAGACCTATTATTTAAAATATTTCGGAAGAACAAAGAATTGTTTTTATTAGACCTATTATTTCAAATATTCCGGAAGAACAAAGAATTGTTTTTATTAGACCTATTATTTAAAATATTCCGGAAGAACAAAGAATTGTTTTTATTAGACCTATTATTTCAAATATTTCGGAAGAACAAAGAATACGTTTTTATTAGACCTATTATTTCAAATATTTCGGAAGAACAAAGAATACGTTTTTATTAGACCTATTATTTCAAATATTTCGGAAGAACTAAGAATACGTTTTTATTAGACCTATTATTTAAAATATTTCGGAAGAACAAAGAATACGTTTTTATTAGACCTATTATTTAAAATATTTCGGAAGAACGAAGAATACGTTTTTATTAAACCTATTATTTAAAATATTTCGGAAGAACAAAGAATTGTTTTTATTAGACCTATTATTTAAAATATTTCGGAAGAACAAAGAATTGTTTTTATTAGACCTATTATTTCAAATATTTCGGAAGAACGAAGAATACGTTTTTATTAGACCTATTATTTCAAATATTTCGGAAGAACGAAGAATACGTTTTTATTAAACCTATTATTTCAAATATTTCGGAAGAACAAAGAATACGTTTTTATTAGACCTATTATTTCAAATATTTCGGAAGAACAAAGAATACGTTTTTATTAGACCTATTATTTCAAATATTTCGGGAGAACGAAGAATACGTTTTTATTAGACCTATTATTTCAAATATTTCGGAAGAACAAAGAATACGTTTTTATTAGACCTATTATTTCAAATATTTCGGAAGAACGAAGAATACGTTTTTATTAGACCTATTATTTAAAATATTTCGGAAGAACAAAGAATACGTTTTTATTAGACCTATTATTTCAAATATTTCAGAAGAACAAAGAATACGTTTTTATTAGACCTATTATTTCAAATATTTTGGGAGAACAAAAAATACGTTTTTATTAGACCTATTATTTCAAATATTTCGGAAGAACAAAGAGTACGTTTTTATTAGACCTATTATTTCAAATGGAATATTATTATAAACAGTATTGATAATACAGATTGATCTAGAAAACACCGTGGAATTTCTACGGGTTCCCACTAGTATAAATGATTATTGAAAGAAAAACAATTTAAGAATGGAAGACCGAACGACAAATTAAAACATAGCATGAAAATTCGAAGACAAAAAAAGAACATCATGACTCGGCGTCAATTTGTCTGAGGATCTTCGAACATTTTGATTCCGGATATTCTAATGGCATCGTTTTCTAAAACCAGACATTGTCTAATATAAATAATTACAAATTATTTAAAGTGGCCAAATTGGCGTCAAGCGTATACATAAAAATAGAAACTCTATGGATGAATGTTAACTATTAATTAAAAACCAATTATAAAATTCATAATGGATGATATACATTGCAATTAATGTTGTTCATAGCGAATCAATATTGTGTAACATTGTGGAAAATTATTAAAATTAGAAATGAATATTTGACGGACACAAATAATTCGGATATTATATTTAGTGTGACCCCAAATCATTGAATTGTTAATAAGATTTACAATCTTTTCTGCGATTTAACTATATTTACTACAAATAAACTTCAGTCTATGTTGGAATTGTCCACCAAGTTTCAGTCATCAATAGTCAACAGTCTTTGGTTTATTACAGTTCAATGCTAAGTACACCTAGATACGACTTGAAAATTTATCAATAACTCTAACACTCTCCTCTTTTGATACTGTCCCGATTTAGGGCTGTGATGGCGCGTTTAAGTTCAAGAGTAGTCTACAGATTTTTCTGATCGACATTATCTTTAGGATAATTCCACAAATAAGTATGTGAGGGGTAAAAGTCCGGTGAGTGTGAAGCCGATTCTAAATCACATATACTTATGAGATAATCGCCAAAGTGTTTCCGAATATCATTTAACAGCGATATAGCACAGACTTTTTGACACATATGCCTTGAATCTGTTAGAAAATTCAAGCATAGACTGCTACTTTATTTTAGCAAATATGGTTAGATTTCATGAAAGATTGTGAATGTTATTAACGGTTCCATTATTGGTAGTTTTGTTTTACGGCATATCAACATTTTTTGGGTTATTTAATGCCGAATCTGGTCATTATAGTAAAAGTTTTTATGCTTCAAGTTCTTTATATCTTCAAATGTTTAATCATCGTTTTTGGTTTGGTAGTTTTGTTTTACGGCATATCAACCCTTTTTGGGTTATTTAATGCCGAATCTGGTCATTATAGTAAAAGTTTTTATGCTTCAAGTTCTTTATATCTTCAAATGTTTAATCATGGTTTTTGGTTTGGTAGTTTTGTTTTACGGCATATCAACCCTTTTTGGGTTATTTAATGCCGAATCTGGTCATTATAGTAAAAGTTTTTATGCTTCAAGTTCTTTATATCTTCAAATGTTTAATCATGGTTTTTGGTTTGGTAGTTTTGTTTTACGGCATATCAACCCTTTTTGGGTTATTTAATGCCGAATCTGGTCATTATAGTAAAAGTTTTTATGCTTCAAGTTCTTTATATCTTCAAATGTTTAATCATCGTTTTTGGTTTGGTAGTTTTGTTTTACGGCATATCAACCCTTTTTGGGTTATTTAATGCCGAATCTGGTCATTATAGTAAAAGTTTTTATGCTTCAAGTTCTTTATATCTTCAAATGTTTAATCATCGTTTTTGGTTTGGTAGTTTTGTTTTACGGCATATCAACCCTTTTTGGGTTATTTAATGCCGAATCTGGTCATTATAGTAAAAGATTTATGCTTCAAGTTCTAAAAATAAAATAAAAAAGGGGAGGGAGAAAGGGAGAGGGGCTGTTGTTTTTGTTTTTGGTTTTGTAGAACATAATTAAGTTTTACAAAAAAACAAAACAAAACAAAAAAAAACGTCAATGTAGGTGAATTTCGTCTCAGGGAGCCACAGGGCAGCCTGATCTGGTATCACCAGTCCATTATTGGCATTTTAGAGACACCGTGTATTTGATTTTAACAAAGCATCTGGTACGGTATTTATTATTAGGGAATAGTGAAAATGAAGAATTTTTCTATTTCTAAGAAAATAGTAAATTTTGTTTTTCTTCAGATAAATGAAGGCTAAAAATGTATAACGCCTATTTAAATCACAGTACGTATATACCGTTCCATGTTTCCCAGGATTAAGTATTAGAACCTTTGTTATTTTATCTAGGTATGTATGTATGTATGTATGTGTTCGTAATGTTTGTGTGTGACCTATAGAAAAAAAGCTTAGAAAATCTACATAAGATCTAAAAAGTGTATTCTTATTTAAAATTTACTGGGGAAAACAATGTAAGTGTTCTGAAGGGCTTTGACGGCAAAAAAAACCTCTTAAAACTTCAAATATATATTAGATTATGATGAAATTTATATCATATGTATACATTTATCCGGGGGAGACATTAAAAGTAGTCCCGGGTCTCTTCATTACCCTGTATGTGGTAAATATCTACGTGCCCTCACGAAAGAATGGTATTGTCCGAGAATAGCAATCGGGTCACAGCCATTTACGATAGAGCTAACTGCGGATTACGTAAACAAAAGCTATTTAGCAAGATGCTTTTGGGTGCCCAGGATGGAAGATACCCTTACTAAAAGAGGGACTCATGGAAAAGAGAGAGTCGTTTTGACAAGACCGGCGCAGGTCCGAGACCCGTTTGTCTATTTATAAATGAATTTAAGTAAGAAATAAAGCATTCTTTTTATAACAAAAAATTGTTTATTTCTTTATATCAAGGGGGCGACTCTTGGCCCGACGGAAGCCAAACAAACAAATTACGTTGTCCTCCTTATACTCGACACTTCTATCAAACTGTTAACGCTTTGATTCAGTTGATAACACTATATTAATAGGAAATGCGTCCGGAAATTTTTTAAACCCACCTAATGAACCGGTATTGTCCTGGCCTTTGGGTCTGGATCTACGCCGGTCTATTGGGGGTTGTCTGGTCCTGTGCAGTTCTAGGAGGTGCACCCTCCCAGGCTTCGCCTCCCCTCTTTGGGGAGGAGTAAGTTTATTGCTTACTGTCTGAGGCGCCCTTACCGGGGAATGCCGACGGGTCTGCCCAGGCAATTTTTAAATGGTCAGATTACTCACCTCTCGAGCGCTGGCTTATCTAATCCCACTTTCCGACCTTGTGTCACATTTTACCTTGTGGGAGGTAGATAAATAGTAATTCAGAAACTGTATTTATCAAGATAGAACAGCAAGAAACAACAATGGAAACAGAAATTCTTTTCAAAATACGGATTTTATTAAAAGAAATACTGATATTAAAAACCGTATTCACCAAAAACAGAAATACTAATAATAGATAGATAATTATATATGCACAGACTGACACCAAAAATGCCATCCATGGAATTCCTTTTAAATATATACAGTTCTTTAATGAATAAGTTTCTAACATTGTTTGTTTTGATGATATGGGGGCCACTGGTGATCAATAAGAGGTGTTATTCTCAATAGGCTTCACACCTACCGAACTCGAACACCTCTAGATTTTTTATATGTTGTGTTATCTCAAATTTAATATCTACCAAAACAATTCTCAGAGAATTCTTGAATAGAGGACAACCATCACATTCAAAATCACGACAGCAGCAGCAGCAACAACAGCAGCAGCAGCATCATCATCGGTGTAACGTATGTTTTACATGATGGCATGCGTTAGGCGGTTTTTAGAAGCTGACTTCCAAACTAACCTATTTCTGGCTAGGTCTTTTTTTATATCTCTTTCTCTCAAATCCATCTTTATTAATTCTTTCCATGGTTTTCTTGCGGTTTGCATGAAAACTGGCGTGTTCTACGTCTACCAATCCAATATCTCTAATCCATTCTTTTAGTTTACAATTGTGCACGTCGTATCCATTACCTTACATCATGTCTACTATCTACAAGATTCCTGCAGCAACCAAGTTCAATTATTTCCTAGGTTACATGATGTAGAGATGCAACAAGATTTCTACTTTTCGTAAGCCATCTTTCGTCAATCATACTGCAGCATAGTGTGGGAAGTTTTCGACCCTGAAGTATTGTCTGTCGTCTTACTCACCGACACTTGGCCTTTTGGCTAAGATCAAAGTGTAGTATCTGTTCCGATGGATACTGCACCCCATACTGGTGTTGTCTTGGCCTTCGGGTCTTGATTTACGCCGGTCAATGGGTCTGTCCTGTGCAGTTCTAGGAGGTCCACCTTCCCAGGCTTTGCCTCCCCTTTTTGGGGAGGAGTAAGTTTATTGCTTACTGCCTGAGGCGCCCCTACCGGGGAATGCCGACGGGGCTGCCCAGGCAATTTTTAAATCCCACTTTCCCGACCTTGGGTCACATCTTACTTGTGGGAGTAAGATAAAAACTGGCCTTGTGCCTAACTCCTGGAGAGGAGTAAATCAATACTCACCGACAAAGACAGCTGTTCGACTCTTGTATCCACGCATAGAAGTTGGTGTCTGTGATAGTAACGTCATCAACAGTAGCAGTCTCAGAGATGTTCATCTTTTCTTCTTCGGTTATGTTGCTGGAATAATTGAAGCGATTAAAAGAACAACAAAGCAACATATTTTCTGTGGAATTTGATTTACTTATTACACCAGCAAGTGCATCAATATTAACTGCATATTCCACTTTCTACCACTGTACAGCCGTTAAACACTTGAAAACCGAGTCCGATCATGTTGACATCTCACTTGCAAAAAACAGAAACTCTCTCGCTTAAATGTCACGTACTTCCTCTCATGACGTAACTACTGGTACACATCAGCCTAATTTTTATTTGACCTCTAATGGAAAATTCAATTGTTATGCTTAACTAATATTACGCGTAATTTTCCATTTCAAAACTTTATTTTTAAACACTTCTATCAAAATATTACTACAATATCAATTAATCCATCGCACGTGAAATCTACATTAATTAAAAATATATACTATCAAGGAATATCCAACATAAGCTAGTGTGTCTGATCGGCCTCATAGATCCAGTTGTTCAAATTGTACTGGACCTCCATTAATCAATACTTTTGGCAAAGGTATGAACCCTCAATTTAACCCCTAGATATAGGTAAACTAAGAACTTGGGCTCATTAAATCGTATATTTTTAAAAATTCATAACTTTTTTATTTATTGATTTAAAAAATTTTTTTTTTAGAATAAGTAAAGGACCCCTTCCGAAGCAAGCATGAGCCGTATTAGCCCTAAGGAACGTACCCTCATTTAGAAAACATTATTTTTGCTTAAAAAACTCAAAACAGTGTAAAAAAAATACTTTAGTTTTTGTAAGTTTTAAGAAGTGTTTTTCGGCTAAAATTTGTTTTGTTTATTTCAAAAAATCTCGGAAGGGTCAGTCTACACACACATAAAGTTTGGTGAGTTTAACTTTTATTTTGTGGAAGTTATTCAAATTCAAGTTATTCAAATTTAAAGATAGGACCCTTATTTTGGCCCACCCTGTATAATACATAGTTTCCGATGCTTATTGAATTTCAGCATTAAATAAACCAAACTAAATGACGTATTTTTAAATACTACTCAAGGACGATGGATAATGAGACAGGAATTATTGTCAGTTGAACGATGAAGAATATTATGGGAGTAATAAAAATGATTAATAGAATGGACTTAGTTTGATTACATATGGGAACTGTTTATGACACGTGCTTGTTGAGGTTCGATATGAAGACGACTCTGTTGTAATCTGCAAGGAAGCCGTCCCGCAGTAATGTGTTCGACAAACGGAAAGCTCTTGCAAAGAAACTATTCCATGATAATTCACCTAGACACGTGGAGGAAGAAAGGAATGGGTTTCTTCTGTTGTGGTATAAGACGAGTATTTTTGGCGTGAATGCCTTACAATGAGGAACTAGAAATAGGAGTTCAGTTTATCATTTTTTGCAAAAGGACATCTAATTAATTAACTATTCGTTTCTGTTGTTTTCAATTGCAGTGGGTGTTTCGATTTTAATATAACACAGAGTTCTATTACATACAGAAAGTAAGAAAATCTAATAAAATGGTAACAGGTGGTTTAGAGGTGTAATCAGTGGTTTGATAGTGTCGTCAATTTTCCCGGGCAACGCTGGGAAAAGTGTCTTGCGAGTGACTTATATTTTAAACTAATTTAAGTTCTTTAAGCTATCCTTTACTTATATAAGAGTCAGATACTTTCTAAGATCGAGTATTACTGCCACAAATGGGGATATACAACCCAGAGTAATATGTCCTGACTTGAGGGAGTACAAAATCGACTTCGAAATCAAGTGGGAGCTAATCTCTTCTGTTCCTTACAACATATTTCTCACAGAATTTTATACAATCAGCTGTTTTCCCTTTGATTACAAATTTCAACGCGAGAGTGGGAGTTACTATCCTTCCTACACAATATTAAGCCCTAATCTTTTAACCCATGACAACGTAAAAGAAATACAGTATAAATAAAATTAAGGCCACTTTTTCGTATTAAACCGTGTGCTAGATTAATTAATATTTATTAACACATGATCGCAACACATGATCAGAAAAAAGTATTGTTCTTCTATTGTGTGAACTTGAAAACGGCGTGTTAACCCCACATTTCTCTCAATGTATGTTACGATGTACGAAACACATACATGCATACTAACAGAAAGAGAAATTAAAAGCAGGAGTCTCTATTTATATAAAAGTAGGACTGCGTATATGTTTATATATTGTTTATGTACAGGATTTACTCCCAAACTAATTAACCGATCCTTATGAATTTTGAGACATAGCTGCCAGGTGTATGCGTGGGTAATGTGAGTTATAGTTAGTTTAATTTAGTTTTATTCAAATGTGGGGGGGGGGGCAAAGTTGGGTAGAAGCTCTTGGCAAAAATTCAGACACCTACGATTTTTAATGAAATTTCAACAATAATTTTCCGGCATCAATTAATAAATATTCACCAAATTTCAGTTTCTTTGGTGTATTTAGATAGTTTTTAGGGGACATAATATGAGTACAGCATCCCATTTTAAAAATTAAAAATTTCAGATTTGCATTAAATTTGATACATAGTCATTAAACAGCAATTAAGAAAAAAATCCCTGAATTTCAATTCCTTCTTGAGACTTCTTAAGCCTTACATTTTAAACATTTTTTAGAAATTACGTAATTCATTTTGATCAGAATTGAAATAAGTATTCTAGACATGACGTTTAATATCATTATATCTGAATTTTACATTAAACCAATGCAAAACAATCCTGCTCAGGGAACTAATTATACTCGCACCGAGACGAGTATTGTTCTGGCATATTTATGAAAATATATGAAATATATACGACCTGTATTGTGTGGTACATGTTGACCCCTAAAAATGTCACACATGGAATCGTTAATGAAATCCACAATCCTTTCTGCAATCCAACCATATTTGGTACAAACAAACTTCAGTCTACGGTTGACTTGTCAACCAAGTTTCAATCGTGAATATTCAACAGTCTTTATTTTATCGTTGACAGTAAGTGAGGGGAAGCTTATGTGATATGGTAAATTTTCTAATTTCCATTAAGACATTTCAAATGTCCATCAAGTTGCATTAAGCCACTAACAATACCATTAAATGGAGAAAGGTATGAACTCCTCGTTACTTCAGTGATGGCGAAAATAGCAATTTTGTTCATTCGAAAAAGAGATTCTTAAAATGTTCTTTTTACATTGGTAAATGTTCAACTCTTTGAATTCTTGTCCTAGAATCCGTTAAAACAAAGAGACCACAAGAAAGATATAATATAACATATTTAACTTTAACTGGTCAATTGGGGAGAGGAAATTTAATGTTCTTAAATTCTTTACAAACTCAACGTTTGACAGGTAAAGGAGAACTTTAATGGAACACTGGAATATCGATGTATCTCATATATAGAGATCAAGTGTAAGCCTCAGGAAGGAACCCCTTGATTTCTGAGAACTTCAACTGAAGTAAAATGTAACAAAAAAGTGAAAATTAGCTACTGAACCAATTACACACAAGACGGTAAATTTACTCATATCCAACTAACTTTGAAAAGTAATAATTTGGTGGCTATTTGAGCTACCAAACTAAATTAGCCACCATTGTTTGTCTTTTGCAAATATCTATGTGCCTACGTTAACAGTTTTTAGATATACCCTTCCGAAAGGTATGATTCCATCTGTACTCCTGTCCTGTTATTGAACCGGTAAAGCATCAGATATATTAGTTTTATTAAGACACTAACAATATCATTAAATGGGGGAAGGTATGAACCCCTCTTTACTCCAATGATGACTAAAATAGCCATTTTGTTCATTCGAAAAGGACATTCTAAAAGTGTTATTTTTACATTGGTAAATGTGCAACTCTTTAAAAGTATTTAAATACAGAGAAACCTAAACAAAATGGCACCCATGGAATCGTTAATAAAATACGCAACACTTTCTGAAATCCAACTATATTTGGGACAGACAAACTTCAGTCTAGGGCTGACTTGTCCACCAAGTTCTAGTCATGAATGTTCAACAGTCTTTATTATATAGCTGTTCAATGATAAGCAGGACACTTTAGTGGCTGTCTCATTTGTAGGAAATGTGATTCTGAATGGGCGTCACACTCACCGGACCCTAACGGCCATATTTTATCTGTGAAGTTATCTCAACAATGATGTATATTAAAACAACCCCTGGTTATCCCTGAACTGAAGAGGTCTATCACAGTTATAATCAGGACAGTATCAAGAGTAGGTTAGACTTATTAACAATTTTACACGTCATATCAAGGTAGGCTTATCATTGAACGGTAATAAAATAAAGACTGTTGGGCATTCATGAGTGTAACTTGGTGGGCAAGTACAAGTGAAGTTTATGTGTATTAAATATAGTGGCATTATAAAATTCATTGTGAATCTATTACTAATAGAGGTTTGGTATCCGTCTGTCTGAAGCTGAAACTATACTATTAATGTAATGTACTATCTTGTAATGGTATAGTATGTATTAGTTCATTATGAGACCATCATCCAAGCCATTAGCTCCTTCTATATGTTCTTTTGTCATGGGACTATCCTCCCTGGCATTACCTCCTACTTGGCAGGAAAGTGTATTATAGGTTCGTTCGTCATAATATAATCCTCCCTAGCATTATCCCCTTCTTTGACGGAGTAGTATAGTATCTGTTATATTGTTATTAAACCATCTTTCCAGGCATTACCTTCTCCTGGGAGGTAGGGCTAACGTACGTCAACGAAAAATTGTACCAATCGTCTGTTCATTAGAAGACTCAATACTTATATATACTAGCAAAAATATACGATCGGTAAGAGCATGTTTTTTTTATGATTCCATTTATTTATTTTTTTTGGGGGGGGGGTCTCCTACCTTCAAATAAAATTATTAAAAGCATCTGCTTACCTGTGCTTACCCACTTGTACGCCGATGTTTATAAAAAAAATGGTTTAATACAAAGAGGACAACAGTCAGAGAAAACATCAGAGAGACAGGTTACTTTCGTACGCGTGAGGAGAGAGAGAAAGATAGACATATAGATAGACGGATAGCCCGTCCCACTACACCTAGTTACATTGTGCGCCGGCCCATCCCCATTGGGGACGGTACCCCGGACACGTCTTTCCTGATTGGAGTTTCGCTAACGAGAAGACAGAAAATCTCCGTCCGGAAGTCACGTAGTTTCGATATCTTCTGTTTTGGGGTCACCGCTGACACTTAAAGTGTCACTCAACATTTAGATTAAGCCAACAGCCCTTCGGTATGTACCATTATGGAGAAACGGAAATGTTATAAATTGAGTATTGGTGATTTGAGCCAAGAAAATAACTGTGTAATGAAGATCATTTTTGTGTTAATTTTACTGTTGAGCAGTCGTTGTCGCGTGCAGTACATTAAGTAGAAACAGAAATGTGATGGATTAAGTGTTGGTGACTTGAGCTGATGAAAATCACTGTGTAATGAGGATCATTTTGGAGTTAATTTTACTGTTGTGCAGTCGTTGTCGCGTGCAGTACATTAAGTAGAAACGGTAGATTAAGTGTTAGTGATTTGAGCCGAGAAAATCACTGTGTAATGAGGATCATTTTGGAGTTAATTTTACTGTTGTGCAGTCGTTGTCGCGTGCAGTACATTAAGTAGAAACGGTAGATTAAGTGTTAGTGATTTGAGCCGAGAAAATCACTGTGTAATGAGGATCATTTTGGAGTTAATTTTACTGTTGTGCAGTCGTTGTCGCGTGCAGTACATTAAGTAGAAACGGTAGATTAAGTGTTAGTGATTTGAGCCGAGAAAATCACTGTGTAATGAGGATCATTTTGGAGTTAATTTTACTGTTGTGCAGTCGTTGTCGCGTGCAGTACATTAAGTAGAAACGGTAGATTAAGTGTTAGTGATTTGAGCCGAGAAAATCACTGTGTAATGAGGATCATTTTGGAGTTAATTTTACTGTTGTGCAGTCGTTGTCGCGTGCAGTACATTAAGTAGAAACGGTAGATTAAGTGTTAGTGATTTGAGCCGAGAAAATCACTGTGTAATGAGGATCATTTTGGAGTTAATTTTACTGTTGTGCAGTCGTTGTCGCGTGCAGTACATTAAGTAGAAACGGTAGATTAAGTGTTAGTGATTTGAGCCGAGAAAATCACTGTGTAATGAGGATCATTTTGGAGTTTATTTTACTGTTGTGCAGTCGTTGTCGCGTGCAGTACATTAAGTAGAAACGGTAGATTAAGTGTTAGTGATTTGAGCCGAGAAAATCACTGTGTAATGAGGATCATTTTGGAGTTAATTTTACTGTTGTGCAGTCGTTGTCGCGTGCAGTACATTAAGTAGAAACGGTAGATTAAGTGTTAGTGATTTGAGCCGAGAAAATCACTGTGTAATGAGGATCATTTTGGAGTTAATTTTACTGTTGTGCAGTCGTTGTCGCGTGCAGTACATTAAGTAGAAACGGAAATGTGATAGATTAAGTGTTAGTGATTTGAGCCGATGAAAATCACTGTGTAATGAGGATCATTTTGGAGTTGATTTTACTATTGCGCAGTCGTTGTCGCGTGCAGTACATTAGGTAGAAACGGTAGATTTGAAATTAAGTAAGAAGAAAGAACGAAAGAAAGAAAATAACTAACGGAAGCAGAGGAGAAAAATATATATGTTTTAGTTTTTATTTCATTCATTTCGTCTGGTGTCTCTTTCCTCTCATTTGTTTTTTTTTTGTTGTTTTTTTAATCGCCGAATCGCGGCAGCTATTTAAAGCAGAAGACGCCATACGATGAGTATTTGCATTTATCTCCAACCACAATTAGTTTAAAAGAGAAGTCATAAAAAATCATTACTAATAATCTAATGTAATTTGTCTACATTTACATTTCGCCCCGGCTAAACACAATTCTTTTCCATTATCCACGTATAACCATTGGCTGTAGGTAACACATTCTTTAAAAGTGTTCGCGAATGACGGCGGCTGATGATCAAGAATACGACACCTGGCGGCAATGGAAGCAACAATTCTTTCCATCAACGTCTGCGACGATTTGCAAAACACAGAAATGAATATTGATAGGAAAAGAAACCAACAAAGGAAATATATTCATAAAGATATTCATAAAGTATAATTTCTCTGTTGTCCGATTTTCGAGACAGTCACCGTTGAAAGGAGATGAAAAGACGTCCATTTCGGGCGTCGATCGATAGAATACATTTTGAAGTGAAATAAATAATAACAGATATTCATAACATACGTCCATTCAATCTGTGCGTTTAACGATGATAATGCTATTGCAAACTTAAGCGTGACAGACCAACAAACCTACAGACAGACAGACAGACAGAACCCTTTATAGAAATTTATAGACGTATCTAAAATGCTATTTCAAACTAAAGTGTGACAAATATGGATACATGGGCACATTTATTAAGGCTTCAAGTATAGTTCAGAGACAGTTTGGAATATATGCCTGTACATTTAATGTATATATATATATATATATATATATATATATATATATATATATATATATATATATATATATATACATATATATATATATATATATATAAACCTAAACTAGAAGTACAAGGAACCACGTGTTAAACTATATTGGCACAACAAAGTAACAGGGATAGGCCACTCTATAGAAAACAGAACAATAGAATAGGAAAAAGGAAGTAAAACTAACCGGACCTTTGTTCGTAAGAAGCCCAACGATTGGCTAAAATAACAACAAAGAATCTGATTAGTTAACTAGCTAGTCGTGTATATAAAAACACCCGGCAAAACTAACTCCATGTATTTAAGCCTGAAGATTCCCCCGATCATAAAACGCAGGAGCCTCTGTGATTGCCATAAATATATTTTCATAACTTAATAATATATATGTATATATATATATATATATATATATATATATATAAGTATAATTATCGAAAATATTAAATTGAGTCAATCCGATTTTAGAAGTTAGACTAAAATAGCAACGTATCTAACAAATCGATATTTGATTCTGACTGACTATTTCTTCCTTTTTATCCTTGTAATATACTCTTTGCATTAAAAAGTGTAATTAGCTCCAGTTCCTTTCCGAAAATATCTATTCCGATTAGGGCGTTCGTTAGGTAGTTTGGTTTTGTAGTTTTGTTTTACGGCATATCAACCCTTTTTGGGTTATTTAATGCCGAATCTGGTCTTGTTTTCTTCTCTTTTTTGTTTCCTTCCCCTTTTAATATATGTTTCTATTTAACCCATAGTTGGGACCCTAACAGGTACTACCACTCCGGGTCAGGGTGGACCTGGGAGCAATGGTAATTAAGAGGAGGCTCCACATTCCCCAAAGTCCGTAAGCCGGATCTCACCATCGGATGTAGTTTAAGGTCATATCCAGGACCGGGAGTAGGGTAGGGAAAATAAAAATAAAAAAGGGGAGGGAGAAAGGGAGAGGGACTGTTGTTTTTGGTTTTGGTTTTGTAGAACATAATTAAGTTTTACAAAAAAAAAAAAAAAAAAACGTCAATGTAGGTGAATTTCGTCTCAGGGAGCCACAGGGCAGCCTGATCTGGTATCACCAGGGCGTTCGTTAGAATAGAGACTATTTTAAATAATGATATAAAAAAACAGCGTTCACATATTTCATTTCGATGAATGACTCAAATAGCATATCGGAAATAAATCCTATTCTAACTTAAGTGATTAAAATAGTAGTTATTTCCCTTACATTGTAATTTTTCTTATTCCATTATGAATAAAATTATGTGAACACTTTGTGTGTTCCTGTGTATGTATAATACTGTGTATGTGTGTGTTTCTAGCCTATATGTTAATTACAAATTATTATTTTTTTATCTGCTATTAATCTAATTTCCATTGAAATACACCAAAAATAACAAAATAAAATAGTTTTGTGTATAACGTAAAAAGGATGCAAAACATTTTTGGAAATTAAAATTAATTTAATGAATCCAGGGCAACGCTGGTAAAGGACAGCTAGAAATTACTATAGCTTCAGGTTCTGTAGTCATTTTGAAGTGTCACGTATTACATAGCTATAATATACTTTTAAAGTTGATTGTTCATAAAGTTTTCTAAATGCAGTAGGTCACTTTTGGTATGAGTGACAGGGTTTTACACTAGCATCACATGTCCTCGTGTTCTCTGATTGGCTGTGTTTAATCATGTGACATAGAAGGATTTGCAGTTAGCTTAACTGTCGCAGTTTAAAACTTAGAAGAAAAAAATAGTAATGTGAAGTTCGGTTAGATATCCGCGTTTAGATTTCTTTATGCGATCGACATACTAAAGTGAAGAGATATTGCTTTACAAAATGACATCTCATTAGTTAACTATTCGTCCTGATTGTGTTCTAAGTCAATAACTATTTTCATTGTATTATCATGCAGACTTCTATTTGCACCTATGCTTTATATTGTGAATAGAGAAAATAATATTTTGGGTTAAAATCGTCTTCTCAGTCATTTAAATTCAAATTACGTCTGGGGTTTGCGATCCGGTTTTACATTTTAAATTGAAAACAATACCTAACACACACCAACCGCGGCCAAGCAAGCAAGTCAGTGAATATCCCCAATAACATTTTACAGAAAGTTTTTATATGGTGGATAAAGAAACAGAAGTTTTCGTGAAAAGAGTCTTTTGGGTCCTTTCCAATCACTTTACTTCTAGGGGATGTGACCGTTTATTTCTGTAATATTCCCGAGCAACGCTGGGGCACGGGTCTCGCTAGTTTCTCATTAAAGACTCTCTTAGTAGCATAGCACCGCTACTAAACACCTGTTACCTTTTTTTGGAATTTAAAAAATTAAACGACTATTGAATATACATAATTTTGATTTGTTTAAGACCTTCTGCAATAGTTTTAATCCAGAAAATTTTAATTTTCTAAATCCCTAACTTCCGCAAATTTTATTTTTAATACGTTTTCACAATAGGAATACGTTTTTGATTGCTTCGAATTATTTCCAGGTCGATTTCATTAACTTTTTACATATTTTGAAAAAAGATGATTTAAGTACCAAAAGACTAGTTCCTCCATGACATTTTGGCTAAGATCAGAGTGTAGTATCTGTTCCAATGAATGCTCACTCTGTAGACCAGTACCGTCTTGGCCTTCGGGCCTTGATTCCATCGGTCTAAGGTACTGCCCTGTGCAGTACTAGAGGGTCCACCATTATTTGAGAAGAGGTTAGTTTATTCTTATCGCCTGAGACGCCCCTACCAGTAAATGCCGACGTGGCTACTCATGCATTTTTTTACAGAGTGCTCTTTTTCCTCTAGAGCGCTGACTTATAAAATCCCACTTTCCCTACCTTGTGTCACATTTTACCGCAGTGGGAGATAGATCAATACCAAGTACCAAAGGACTAAATTCTATATTATAGTGTTTCTTTCCGACGATGCAATTGACCAAAAATTACAAAGAATCCAATGATGGAATTTTCTTTAACATATTTCACCCCAAACAAGGCAGGCCGCCACTGTAGATGTAAGGGGTTACTGAGAATTAGAGTGTAGGTTTTGGGTGGCATCCTAAGTTGAGAGGTGTGTAGCGAGATGTCTGTTTACATTAGTTTTAAACCTCTGCATGTCGGTACAGTCTGGGAAACAGGGAGGAGGAAGGGAGTTCCAGACGTCGGCAACACGAGGAAAGAAGCTATTGGAATAGAAGGCTCTTTGGCATTACTTTTGTATTAGTGGGTTTTATAATAATATCGTTGGTTCTATATAAATAGCAAATACGACGTTTTTTATGGAAGTCGCTCCAGACAAAGCATGAAGTCACTTGATGAAAGGAGGAAAAACGAACGAAATATGATTATCGCAAAAACAGGAGATTCCTATTGACATCAAGGCTATAGTTAAAACGAAAACAGTTAGCAGAGAGTTCCACAAGCCTGCAGTTCTTAGAAAGAACCTTCTGTAATAGGAAGATGTATTAGAACCAGGCAACTGAAGAGTGACTGTATGTACACTACTAGAAAAACGAGTCAAACGAGCTGGAACAAAGAAATCAGGGAATAAATCAGTAAATTCTGAAGAACCCTTACCATAATCATATTTATAGAAGAGACTGAGACTAGCAACATCACGTCTGTGTGAGAGAGAGAGAGAGGGAGAGAGAGAGGGGAGAGAGAGAGGGGAGAGAGAGAGAGGGGAGAGAGAGGGGAGAGAGAGAGGGAGAGAGAGAGAGAGAGAGGGGAGAGAGAGAGAGAGTGTGTGCAGAAAAAATGAATAGGTGGAGCCAACCAAATTGCAGAAAGGCTTCTGAACTTTATCACGAACCCTGAAATGAGACAGAGATTCACCAGCTCAAATGTGACAACAGTACTACATGTATTGTCTGATCGTAGATTTATCGAGATAGAGAATAGCGTCAGATGTTATAAAGTGTTTGGAACGATAGAGAAAACCGACTTTACCAGAAGCAGAAAGAACAATAGCTCTAATGTATGAACTCTCCGAAAAAAAATAGTGAGAAAGAAAGACCAAGATGTTTTAGGGTCGATTTTACGTGAAGACGAGAACCATCCATGAAAGTCTCAGAAAGAAAAGGGTCACGCCTACGATTTTATGGACAACGTAAACAGTGAACATTATAGACATTAAAACATAAAATTTACAGTGCTGATAAAGTGTTCAGGGCTGGGAGGAAGAGTACACAATGGTCATCATCCATTCTTCAGTAACGCCGGGTGTACTAGTCAATCAAAAATAAATAAATATATATATATATATATATACACAATAATATTTTAATAAATAAATATTAACTATTTATATACCTAGAGACATCGATGTTTCATGCTAACGCAATCTTCAGTCTAGGAACCAATTCCCGACGGTCGGTAGGCGCGAACCCCGAACACAAATCGCCACTGATTCGTAGTCGATGATCTTAACCAAACGGCCATCGTCAATTAGTTAGTAAATATAGAGTAACTTTAACTGTAAATAGCGACACGTGGCCGCCATATAAAAGGTTGCAAGCTGTTGATCTACTGAATGTGACGTCACCAAATGTTGCGTCCAGATCGATGAGGCTTTAACTCACTGAAATGAAATGTTGTCTAACTCAATAACATAAGCATGTAACCTCTATTTTCACATACTTTTCAGTTTTAACATAGTTTGGTACAACTTATTTTAAATATGCTAACCCGGCGTTGGTCAGGATTCGATGAAGGCATTTTTGTTTTTAATTATTGGTTGCATATCAGGTAGACAACTCGATTGAATTATATATAAATACACAGGTGAATATATAGCAGTTAAGAAATAAATTAACAAGTAAACTCTTTGATATACTTACGTATCAGACAAAAATGGCTATCTACATAAAAAATTAGGGAAAATTATCGAGTAGGATTTTTATTAAAAATATAAATCAGTTTTATCGTATTTTTTTCTGCTTTTTCATTGGCACGAACGCAAGAGTTACGTAAAACAGAAGAGATTAGTCAGTTTGTTAATTTTTTGACGAATCAATGGAAAATCAGAAAAATGCGATACAACTGATTTATAGTTTTATATGAAATTCTACTTGATAAGTTTCCCTAATTATTGATGTAGATACATTGCCTGAAACGTAAGTACATCAAAGTGTTTTCCTGTTAATTCCATATTTCATCGTTGCATTTATATATAGTTGCACCGACAACTCCATTTATATTGTTTAGCCTAAAATGCGAGTTAACAACCTTGTCGATTTTTATTTTTAAGTGATTATTTAAAAGTCTGTCATATTAGCTTTCGTCTGGGTCGGAATGCGTAATACTTTAAATAATATTTAGCGAAGTACGTAATTATATTGCTAATAATACAGGACATCAATAAGTAATGTAAATTGGTTAGTCAGAAGAAAAGCTTTAATTTGTAAGCTTGAATGTTATTTAGGTCAAACGTTGAAAATCCGATAGGATAACGTTATATGTTAGATTTTATAGCTATTCGGAGAACATTGTCTGACTCAGAGTAATTGTTACAGAGCAGAAACACAACTACTACACTGTACATGGCCTTTTGGCTAAGATCAGCCGATGGATACTGCACCCCATAAACTGGTATCGTCTTGGCCTTCGGGGTTTGATTTACGCCAGTCTATGGGTCTGTCCTGTGCAGTTCTAGGAGGTCCACCCTCCCAGGCTTTGCCTCCCCTCTTTGGGGGGGAGTAAGTTTATTGCTTACTGCCTGAGGCGCCCCTACCGGGGAATGCCGACGGGGCTGCCCAGGCAATTTTTAATGGCCAGAGTGCTCACCTTCTCGGGCGCTGGCTTTTCAAACCCCACTTTCCGACCCGATCTTGGGTCACATCTTACTTGTGGGAGTAAGATAAAACTGGCCTTGTGCCTAACTCCTGGAGAGGAGTAAATAAATACTGCACCCCATAGACTGGTATTGTCTTGGCCTTCGGGGTTTGATTAACGCCGGTCTATGGGTCTGTCCTGTGCAGTTGCGGGAGGTCCACCCTCCCAGGCTTTGCCTCCCCTCTATGGAGAGGAGTAAGTTTATTGCTTACTGCCTGAGGCGCCCCCGACGGGGCTGCACAGGCAATTTTTAAACCCCACTTTCCCGACCCGACCTTGGGTCACATCTTACTTGTAGGAGTAAGATAAAAACTGGACTTGTGCCTAACTCCTGGAGAGGATTAAATCAATACTACACTGTACATTAGAGCTTAACCATTAACATTTCAAAATCTTTGTTATATGGCCGATTTCTCGATGACTTCGACCTCAAATTAAAATGTTTATGCAATCGACTCTAGTATTCTGGGGTATTTTTAATGTGGAGATGTCATTTGACAACCGTGCAAAATAAAAGGGATTTTTGACTTTCGTGTTTATACTGAGTGGGGGCGATCATAATTCGTAAAAAGTGTGGTTTGACATACGAGATTGGAGCGACGCATAAAACATTAATTCCTCTCGTGGTGGACGGACGACTTGGAGATATTTCTATTTCCGAAACTAATTTCACTATTTTCGTCGCCATTCGTGGAAATTATGTTTTTTAGAACAGCGGAACTCTCCAGTATCCGATGCGCTAGGCAAGATTCATGAGAAAAGAAACGAAAACGGATATTCTTAACATGCGTCCATTCAATCTACGCGTTTAGTCACGAAAATGCTATTTTATATTAAAGTATGACAGACAGATGAAAATGACATTCTAAACTTAAGAATAACAGAACGACGAAAATGCTATTTCCGACTTAAGCTAAAATGACCGACAAAAATGGTATTTCCAACTCAAACGTGACTGATAAACAAAAACTGTATTTCACACTTAAGCGTGACTAATTGACGAAAATGCTATTTTAAACTTAAGCGTGACTAACTAGCGAAAATGTTATTTTAAATTTAAGCGTGACTAACTGACGAAAATGCTATTTTAAACTTAAGCGTGACTAACTGACGAAAATGCTATTTCCAACTTAAACGTGACTGGCCGACGAAACTTCTATTTCCAACTTAAGTGTGACTGATAAATGAAAATGTAATTTGAACTTTAGCGTGACTAATTGACGAAAACGTTATTTCCAACTTAAGCGTGACTGATCGACGAAAATGCTATTACTAACTTCAGCGTGACTGACCGACGTCACATAAGCGTAACTAGAAACGTCACGTAAAATCATTTGATTCTCTCTAACTTTCTCTTGCTCTCTCTCTCTCTCTCTCTCTCAACCGATACAACACCCTCTATTTCCGCCTTTTAATATATAAAAATGTACAAATTACTTCTCTGAGATTCCCCGTCTGTTTCAACTCTCATCTAATCTTTCTCTCTCTCTCTCTCTCTCTCTCTCTCTCTCTCTCTCTCTCTCTCTCTCCCTCTGCCCCTGTCTTTGTCTTCTTCTCTCTTGTTTCAATATATGTCTGCAGTTGGCTGCTACTAAAGCGGCTGAGAGTGAGACATTTTTGTTGATGCTTCGGAATTTTGAGATAAGAACTGATAATTTGTATCACTTGGATTATTTGAACTATTGTTCTCATCTTGGATGTTATTCTCACAACGTTTCGGTCGATGTAATCTCTGACCTTCTTCATATCCCCCTTGACGAACTCTGGAACCTTTAGGTCGAACCCGGAAACCAGTAAAGAGTTTTGGACGGTACCCTTTACTTAATCCACGGGGATAACTTGCTCTCATTCTGTCAGCCATAACTGGACATGTCTTAAGTAATTCATAATTGTATTTTTTTTAGTATCGTCCTTACTGCGGATTGAACCTTCAACCTCAACAAAGACACGTGGCGCAACAGATGAAAGTACTATGTAATAACCAGTTCTAAGCGGCAGTGCTCTGGAGGTTATAAACCTAATCTTCAGTACGAGTGATACTAAAAATACAATTATAAATTACTTAAGACTTATACCTGGTCATGGCTAATGTAAAAAGGGAAAGATATCCTCTTGGATTAAATAAATGGTTCCGTTCAAAATTCTTTAACGATATCCGATTTTGACATAAAGATTAACGAGTCCGACACGACCCACCTAAAGAATGTAAGAGGTTACATCGACCGAAACGTTGTGATAATAGCATCCCTAACCCTAACCCTAACCCTAACCCTAACCCTAACCTTAACACTAACCCAACCCTAACCCACCTGAAGAATGTAAGAGGTTACATCGACCGAAACGTTGTGATAATAGCATCCCTAACCCTAACCCTAACCCTAACCCTAACCCTAACCTTAACACTAACCACACCCTAACCCACCTGAAGAATGTAAGAGGTTACATCGACCGAAACGTTGTGATAATAGCATCCCTAACCCTAACCTTAACCCTAACCCTAACCCTAACCCTAACCCTAACCCAACCCTAACCCACCTGAAGAATGTAAGAGGTTACATCGACCGAAACGTTGTGATAATAGCATCCCTAACCCTAACCTTAACCCTAACCCTAACCCTAACCCTAACCCTAATCCTAACCCTAACCTTAACCCAACCCTAACCCACCTGAAGAATGTAAGAGGTTACATCGACCGAAACGTTGTGATAATAGCATCCCTAACCCTAACCTTAACCCTAACCCTAACCCTAAACCTAATCCTAACCCTAACCCTAACCCAACCCTAACCCACCTGAAGAATGTAAGAGGTTACATCGACCGAAACGTTGTGATAATAGCATCCCTAACCCTAACCCTAACCCTAACCCTAACCTTAACACTATCCCAACCCTAACCCACCTGAAGAATGTAAGAGGTTACATCGACCGAAACGTTGTGATAATAGCATCCCTAACCCTAACCTTAACCCTAACCCTAACCCTAACCCTAACCCAACCCTAACCCACCTGAAGAATGTAAGAGGTTACATCGACCGAAACGTTGTGATAATAGCATCCCTAACCCTAACCTTAACCCTAACCCTAACCCTAACCCTTATCCTAACCCTAACCTTAACCCAACCCTAACCCACCTGAAGAATGTAAGAGGTTACATCGACCGAAACGTTGTGATAATAGCATCCCTAACCCTAACCTTAACCCTAACCCTAAACCTAATCCTAACCCTAACCCAACCCTAACCCACCTGAAGAATGTAAGAGGTTACATCGGCCGAAACGTTGTGATAATAGCATCCCTAACCCTAACCCTAACCCTAACCCTAACCTTAACACTAACCCAACCCTAACCCACCTGAAGAATGTAAGAGGTTACATCGACCGAAACGTTGTGATAATAGCATCCCTAACCCTAACCCTAACCCTAACCCTAACCTTAACACTAACCCAACCCTAACCCACCTGAAGAATGTAAGAGGTTACATCGACCGAAACGTTGTGATAATAGCATCCCTAACCCTAACCTTAACCCTAACCCTAAACCTAATCCTAACCCTAACCCTAACCCAACCCTAACCCACCTGAAGAATGTAAGAGGTTACATCGGCCGAAACGTTGTGATAATAGCATCCCTAACCCTAACCCTAACCCTAACCCTAACCTTAACACTAACCCAACCCTAACCCACCTGAAGAATGTAAGAGGTTACATCGACCGAAACGTTGTGATAATAGCATCCCTAACCCTAACCCTAACCCTAACCCTAACCCTAACCTTAACACTAACCCAACCCTAACCCACCTGAAGAATGTAAGAGGTTACATCGACCGAAACGTTGTGATAATAGCATCCCTAACCCTAACCTTAACCCTAACCCTAAACCTAATCCTAACCCTAACCCTAACCCAACCCTAACCCACCTGAAGAATGTAAGAGGTTACATCGGCCGAAACGTTGTGATAATAGCATCCCTAACCCTAACCCTAACCCTAACCCTAACCCTAACCTTAACACTAACCCAACCCTAACCCACCTGAAGAATGTAAGAGGTTACATCGACCGAAACGTTGTGATAATAGCATCCCAGAACAGTCGTCCAAATAATCCAAATAATAAACGAGTTTGTTGATTTAGTTGAGGAAGAGCAATAGGTATTTTTATATTGATCGTATGGTTGATTGATTTAGTATCGATACGTATATCGATATATCTATCGGTTTACCTATCGACGGTTTCATCTATAATACAAAACAAACACGCTTCTATGAATATCAATCTTCTTGCTTCAGTTCACAAGGAAATGTGAGTGGGAATAACTAGCCATCTTTGTTTCTAGGAATCAAAATCGGAACGTCTTTGATAAAATGGATCGAATTAGTTCCCGTCATGCAATGAGTCTCGAAGACGTTTTATCGACGTTGGCCAAAGAGAAGAACCGGAAATGAATCATTTCAAACAGAATCAATTCAATCGGAAAGTTCAACAATTCCACGAGTAAGTGTTACCTCTATAAATCGACGTTAGTAAAAGCGTATTGTCTTACTTAGTATGTTCAAAACTTATATCAACTCTATTATAATTGGACTGTGAATATTTCCATTCTTCGTGGCTTGTGCGGATGGCGAAGTAGAGAGAAGCTGAACGATTAGGTCTCGCCGATGAGATGGTGACGACGTGATAGTGTTAGAGCTACACGGCTACCAGGGCTCTAGTCAACCGGTATCAGCATCCGTCGTCCTCAGGTCGTCTCTGTCTCTGCATGTGGCAAGCTAAACAGTATGCCCATAGATGACTACATATGCCTCACATTTTTTATTGGTTCGACACAGTTGCATTGATAATTAATAGCTGCCATTAGGGATAATGCAAAGTTCGTCGTTAAAACGAATAGAGCACTCGTAGGCAGTTGATATTGTTTTTTTTCTACTGATGAGCCCAAAGGAGGGCGAAACTCGAGTCTAGGACTTCCGGTTTGTTTCTTTTCATAGGTTGTGGGCTGCGGCGTTGTCTGATTGTGGAAATAATTATATATATCATCTCACATTCAAGAAATCTAATATATATATATATATATATATATATATATATATATATATATATATATATATATATATATATATATATATATATATATATATATATATATATATATATTCATTCAAAATTGGCCGAGTGGTTAAAGCGTCGGATTTAAGTTGCAAAATATTCGTTATCCGGGGTTTCGAATCGCATATATATATATATATATATATATATATATATATATATATATATATATATATATATATTGATGACGTCAAAAATCTCGATCTTCTAAATGTTTTCTAATTCCAAGTTTGCAATATAACTTTACCATTCCTTTATATTTCTACTTGTTGGAAGGGCGTACCTCCTCCCACCTCTTTTCGATAACCACCGCAAAGGACTTTGCGGTATCGCAACAGCCGCCTACCATTGATTTCTAGCTGGCAACGACCATTGGTCTCCCCTGGGATTTGGGTGGCAATAAGCCTCCCTAAGGTTCCAGCACTCTACGCACTCTTCTAGTAGAGGTTTGGTTAGTGCTGTCCTGTTATTATTATTATTATTATTATTATTATTATTATTATTATTATTATTATTATTATTATTCATAGTAGTCTCAACTTTTGGATGTTTTTAGTTGGGGTTTTGTTTTTGTTTTTGTTTTTGTTTTTTTTGGAACATCAAGTCAATTCCCTTGACCTTAGATATTCAAGCTGTACCTTAACACTTTCACCGTTCCTAATATGCAAGCCTTTTGCAGAATTAGAAAAGAAATTGTCTCGTCAATTTGTTTAAGCCATTCATGGTGGCTTTTCGTTATGGTTCCAATCGCTCCAATTACAACGGGGATCACCTTTACTTCTTTACCCTTCCATAGTCTATTATTATTATTATTATTATTATTATTATTATTATTATTATTATTATTATCATTATTATTATTATTATTTACTCAATAAGAGTATTCACGGCGATTGCTTACTGACAATAAGAAGTGGTGTTCTCTGGAGTCCGTGCGAGAACAAGTTTTGAGCACTCTCTGCCTCCTTCGACAACCATTTCAAATCATATTGTGTTATCGCAACAGCCGCTTACCATTGATTTCTCGCTGGCGACGACCGTTGACCCTATCTGGAATTTGAGTGACAATAAGCCCCCCCCCCCAAGATTCTAGTACTCCCCGCAGGCTTTAAGTGGAGGTCTGGTTGGACGTCGCTTTGCTCAATCTTTCCATCCTCCTTGCCCATCCACCATCACGTTTTTGTTGGCATCAGGTTATCAAGTTTCTGGCAGTTCTATTTTATTAAGCTTGCGTGTTATTTCTATATATTTTATATTATTGATTTCATTATTATTATCATTATTATTTCATTACTATTATCATTATTATTATCATTATAATTATTATCATTATAATTATTATAATTATTATTATTATTATTATTATTAGTAGTAGTAGTAGTAGTAGTAGTAGTAGTAGTAGTAGTAGTAGTCATTTTACCTGTCGTCGCAGTATCAGCCCCCATTGACCTGTCTCCCCATGAGACTGAAGGTAGCTGTTTAATGTTGAGATTTTAAAAAAGGGCACTCTGGTCTGTGTTAAAAATAAAAATTGCCTCATTATAGAAGGATTTCTTTTTTGCTGAACGAGGACAGAAAAACTGAAGTTCCGTATCAGCACATGTACTACACTTTCCTTTTAGCGAACACTGCAATTTTTTTAGTTGCTGTAAGCCGTCAGACGCTATTATTAATGGCCTTATACCTCACTTGGTATTCTTGGTGTCATCACTGTGATTCTTTTTATCGCCGCCATTATTATTATTATTATCGTGGGAGCTTTGAGAATTGAATGATTCTAATGAATATGCATTCGCGACGCGTTTCGTTAGATTTCCCTTTGTAGCATTGTGTCAGCCTACAATATTTGACCAATGGCACGCGACGTGAAGTCGTACGTCACCCACTATTGCCCGACTGACTAAAGCGAGCAAAAGGGTGCAAAGTTCAATTCCTGGGGGCAGCTTTTCCGGAAGAACCGTTTTATCCTTGTTTGTTTTCCGTAAAATTCTTGCGACAGATTGTTTATACGATTATCAGAATATTTCACGTCTGGACAAAAGAAATTTAATCTGTTGTGCTTTTCCGTTTTCCGTCGTTTTCTCTCTGGTAATTCGAGTCGTTGACCTCACATGTTTGAAACCGAAAATGGCCAAAGGATACACCATCTGATCACAGGTTACATATGATTTTCATTGTGCCTATGCTAAACTCTCACACCTTACTCTAATTTCTCTCTCTCTCTCTCTCTCTCTCTCTCTCTCTCTCTATATATATATATATATATATATATATATATATATATATATAAATATATATATATATATATATATATATATATTTCTTCGGGGAGGGTAGATTCTTAAATCTCATTGGATGTTTTGCTCCACTTTTCAAACTTTGAGTAGTGGTAGCAAAACAATAGCACCTTCTTTTGTGCAACAGTCCATGGTTGGGCTTTTAAGCCTCTTATTTTTCTTTTTTTGTTGTTGTTGCTGCATTTGATGGAGATAGGGGGCCAGGACCTTTTTGTCTCAAGGCCTGATGGCTGACCCTGGTTGGCCTCTGTATTGGCTGGACCACCATTTCTAGAGGCAGGAAGGTTTACACCATTGCTTACATCTTCCCGCCTGGTGTATGAACGGGTTGATGGGTCCTTTTTATCCTGAGTGCCGGCCTACCAGTATTTACTTTTGTTTTCATTCATATTTTTTATTATTCATTTCCTCATTGTCAACAGCTTCTAATTGTTTATTCGAAGCTGCCCTCTATAAGTAGAGGGGGTGCCCCCGTCCGCAATTCAGGAGACGTGCTGGATGGCTTGAGGAGACAGCACACCATTTGTTTTGAATATTTGGTCAGGGTTTACTTCAAGTAAAAAGTATCCTCATGTCAGAGTCTCTGACAAACCCCTGTACAGAGAGACCGAAGACATCCGAGGGGGGTGTCTAGTAGGCATTCAAGTCCTCCCCTATATATATATACATATATATATACATATATATATATATATGTGTGTGTGTGTGTGTGTGTGTGTGTGTGTGTGTGTGTGTGTGTGTGTGTGTGTGTGTGTGTGTGTGTGTGTCTGTTGTGAAAAAGACAAATGGAAAAACAAATTAAATGCAGGAATAAATCATCACGAAACGAGAGATGTTTACCGGTTTCGTTCGGATAAACGAACGTCTCCAGAAAAAGTGAAGATTTTAAATCTATTCGATAACGATAAAAACATAGGAAAAAGAAGAACGGACCACGGGATGTTAATAGCACGTGTTAAACTATTTGGAAAAAAAAGAAAGAATGATAAAACGCGTGCGGAAGAGAACGTTTAAAATTGGAAAATTTGGGAGAAAGAAAGAGGAAAAGAAATGGAATAAAAAAAGCAAATATGTAATAAAATGTAGTAATAAAGGAAAGTTACTTTAACTGGAATCGCAGTTATTTAAGCAATAGTGTGAAATATTGTATTGTTTACGTACGTTTCTTTGCAATATGTTTGTTTAAGGAATACGATCTGAGTATGTGGTTTACGTGAGATGGTGATGAGAGAAGTAATATAGCGCTTTCGTTGCACTTCCGACGTGGTAGAGAATATTCAGTCTTGACTTATTTATTATTCTTTCTTTTATTATTGTTCCTGTTTTCCAATAGTTTAACAGGTCTTAAGAAACAATTAAAATTCAAGGAGTCTTGCTTAATTAATGTCTAATGGCAATGGATCAAATTTAACAAATCTGAAATATTTAATTTTTTATAATGAGAGGTTGT
>OY744548.1:25810492-25920492 GCA_963556195.1 Sepiola atlantica
AACATGGATCAATGGTTAGGGTTAGGGACGAGAGAAAGAGAGATGAGAGAGTGGTCAAAGATAAAAAACTAGACATATATTTTTCGCTCCTCGTAAAAAAGTAGAGCACTTTAATGGTAGTACTAACACAGCATGACGTCACTTGCTTTATAATGCATCATTCCTTTTCTAATAGAAGTAGAATGCTTGGACGACAAGCTGCTTTAAAAAGTGTTAAAATTATCATTGTTTATCAGCTCTTCAGAATTTGCCGAGCGGTTAGCGACGTTGGATTTGAGTTGAAAAATACTTGTAATCCAGAGTTTCGAATCGCATGACCGGTAGTGAATAGTCATATCTCTATGCTGATGAGTACAGATTAAAAAAGGACGAAACGTATACGTACATAGATAATAAACAATAACAAATATATATATATATATATATATATATATATATATATATAGAGAGAGAGAGAGAGAGAGAGAGAGAGAGAGAGACAGACAGACAGACAGACAGACAGACAGACAGACAGACAGAAATAAGATGGATAAAAAGGAGGAATACACATCCAATATGCTTTCATCACAAACCCACACGAAGCCGCCATCTTCGATTTCATGTCATATATCTTGTAATTAGCGTCTGTGTAAATTCCATAGGATGGGCAGCCCCCTAGGACTGAACAAAACCATACTTTAGTTTAACGACTACAAAGTCCCCGTTGGACTGATTGCCGAGGACATATCCTTGGCTGGATAAGGATTAATGATTAAGGATTAATAGGGGGCTGACCATCAATCGATATTGATGGAAAATAGTTCTGTTTCGCCAGTGTTCGCACTCGCTATGTATGAAAATATATTACTAAAATATCTATATAAAAGTAAGTAAGTAATGTGCGTGTACAGTATAGTCCCCGAAACTAATGAACAGATCATTATGCGTTTGATTACTTTGGGGGCAGTCCGTGTCATTTGATTTGGAGACGATGAAGTTGCGGCAATGTGTTCCATGTGTGAGAAGCCCTTGTAAAGAAGCTATGTTCCTGGAAATATCGCCTGACGCTAGATAAAATGATGAAGAATGGAAAGTCGTTTTTCTTTGAGATAGTAAGACGGGTTCTTGACGTGAATGTTTTACAAGGAGGAATCAAATACTGGAGCTCAGTCGAGCACCTTCCATGGAAATAACGATACAATAGAGAGATGTTTCCGACGTCTCTTTTGTGAGAAATGGGTTGGAGGAAAGAAAAGAGAAGAGATTTTTTTTAAATATTCTCTTTTTTCGACTTTGTCCAATTGTTTCGTGGTCAATTATGTTGTCCGAATTTGTTCACGTAAACATGTCGCTGTTTTGTTGAAACACTTAGCAGAGCAGGTCATCCGGCGACAGAGATTCTCGTGTTATGCCGTACAGAAGTTGTCGTAGACTCAGTTCAGTCTATCAGAAATAGTACATCAAAGAGTTCGCAATGGAAGTGAATCACACAACCTGATGTTCTTGCTCGACGATCGATTTGCCTAGTTCGAAAAAATGTTTCAAATCGATGTGTTTTAGTAGAGGCGCCAGTACGGTATGTGTAATAAGATATACAAATGTATATATATTTTTCTGGATATGTTGATATTTTTTCATATTTATAATATAAAACTAAAAATAAGAATACATTAATCACCTAAATAATAGTGTAATGGATTCGTCCAACCACTTTAAAATGCAGCAACATTTTTGTAAGTAACGGATAAGTTTTATTAGACAGACGAACAACACAAGTAAGGAAGACTTTTTTTTATTTTTATTTTTTTTAATAACTAATATAAGTTAGCAAAACATTTATATGGAACAAAACTTAGATTTAGTATACGGAACGTTTATGTTTTTGTCTTTTAAGGGAAGTGGGGTCTGATCAACTCGGCTGGGAAGCCATGAAATTAAATACTGTCTTGTTTTTAAATTCCCGAAACAGTTTTTAATGGTAAACAACTGATGATCCCTTAAATAATGTAAGAAGCAAACTAATATAATAACTGTAAAAAATAAATTGACTTACATGAGTGATTTTCCACTGAACGACTTGGGACTAAAAGTTGTTTTTTTGTTGTTTTTTTTATATAGTTTTAATGGTTGAGAAACTTCCGAGACTATATATATATCTATATATAAAATTAGGTATGTATCTTTATATTTGATAAGTTAAGCATGTGTATTTATAGTCGCCTACTACGACTTAAAATAATGCTAAGCCTTTTGTAAATAAACAAATTGAGTGGCAATCGATGTTTATATAAATAAATTTTAGATATCATTTACGAGCGCCTGTCTCGTGCCTTAGTGTTAAGAGTTACCGACTATCAACTAGATTGTTGGAGGTTCGATCCTTGGCTTGGGATAGGTGTTAGTTTAGCCGCACTGTGATACAGCGAAACAGTCTGTCTCTGGTAAAATTGCATGTTTTATTCAAATATTTGATCGAAATCTTTCCATAAAAATATTTTTTTAATTTTCAAAAATTTGTATTTTACCTGTTAATGGTTTCTGCGTCATGTTACATTTATTTATTTATTTTAAGCCCCCCCCCCCGCTCCTGGTAAGTTGTCTTTTAATCATAAAACATTATATAAAGATTTAAAACAAATTGGAGTCGAATCAAAGTGACACGCCCAATGGCAGTTTTCTAAAATGATCTGCAGAGAATCCCGCCCAGTTTTAAAGTTACTCATCAATCTATCTATTTATTATGATACTAAAGATTTTTGCATATATATATATATGTTGATCACACAAAATACATGCTAAAATGTTACTCAGTTTTCGAATTGAGTTGTTTTTGAGAAAATTCCATTTTGATTGCTCTAATTAGCCGCATTTTGCAATTAACCAATTGTCCGAGTACTTACTTACTTTGTACATATCACTCTCACTCTCTCTCACTGCATGTGTCTTGATTGCTCCTCGCTCTTATTTTTTACGGTATCTATCACTCTCGCATCTTTCTCTTTATCTCTGTCTCTGTCTCTGTCTCTCTCTCTCTCTCTCTCTCTCTCTCTCTATATATATATATATATATATATATATATATATATATATATTTAAATAAATTTTTCGTGGTACAAAATTTAATAACGGCGAGGAATACGGACGTTTGGAACATTTTTGGGAGGGTAGAATGAGATTAAACAAATATAAAAACGAGAGAAAACGATTAAAAAGAAATTCTCTATTCCACCTTAAAGTCCTGGAAGCCATATATATCAAGTCAATCAAACCCTCCCTTTGTAAACAAAAGGAGTGTCTTTTAGGACTCAATGTGATCAACTTATGACTCTCCTCCCCATATTTTTTTCTCCTAAACTTGTCACTAGTTTTCATTACAATTTTTTAGGTTTTAGTCGTCTTTAATCACTTCCACGTTTTACTCTGATGAGTGTGGACGAAAACCGGTTCAGTACATTAATTAATTTCTTTTTAATCGTTTTCTCTCGTTTTTATATTTGTTTAATCTCATTCTACCCTCCCAAAAATGTCCCAAACGTCCGTATTCCTCGCCGATATATATATATATATATATATATATATATATATATATATATATATATTAACTGTCGAACGTGATAAACAGAGAGAGAGAGAGAGAGAGAGAGAGAGAGAGAGAGAGAGAAGTAAGAGTAATTGACGACGTCGATGTATGGATAACACTGAGAGAATGTGAATGTAATAGATAAAATGGTAGTAAAATATATGTCACTCGGTTAGTTAATTGCAAATTACGGTTAACTAGAACAAATTAACATATCTCGATTCCCAACACTGAGTTATATTCAAACAATTCATTTTGTGTGATTATTTTGTGTAGATAGACAACCATTGATTAACTTAACTTTAGTTTAATAATAGATATAACAGATATTCAAAAAACGCGTCATCGGTGGAATTGTGTATTCGATTAATATCTTTTTTTCTTTGATCATTTTTTATCTTATGTTTTTGCTGGGGATGGGGCATCCTGCGATGTGATACATTCTCCTGCTATTTCAGAGACTCTAACCGTCTTTTTAAGAGCAATTGCTAGTATATCTCTTGCACTTGGTTCACTGGGTACATTCGGTAAGTTTTGAAATACGTTTTCATGAGCCTTGTTGCTGGTATGATTACTAGGATGATGCAGATCTCCCTAAGGTTTCAGTTTCTTTTTGTATCGCACATAAGACATTGGTTTTTAGTTTCTACTCCCTCTCAACCCTGTTTAAGCCAGCATCATTAGGCAAACTTATTTCAACTAACGTTACTACTTTCTCTCTCTGACCCTATATCACTGTCAGGTTTAACAGCTCCCTTTTTTGGGGTATGTAACTGTAGTTATCGTCGATTGTGTATGACTTATTTTCAACAGTTCTTTACGGTATATGTCACTAGGACTTGTTTCTACACTGTAGATCTAAGTGTAGTATCTGTTCCGATGGATACTGCACCCCATAGACTGGTATTGTCTTTGCCTTTGGGGCTTGATTTACGCCGGTCTATGGGTCTGTCCTGTGCAGTTCTAGGAGGTCCACCCTCCCAGGCTTTGCCTCCCCTCTTTGGGGAGGAGTAAGTTTATTGCTAACTGTCTGAGGCGCCCCTACCGGGGAATGCCGACGGGGCTGCCCAGGCAATTTTTAATGGCCAGAGTGTTCACCCCTCGAGCGCTGGCTTTTCAAACCCCACTTTCCCGACCTGACCTTGGGTCACATCTTACTTGTGGGAGTAAGATAAAAACTGTCCTTGTGCCTAACTTCTGGAGAGGAGTAAATCAATACACTGTATATTCAATTTTCTACAGATGCCCAAAGTAGAGATGTGTACCTACTGAATTGTGTCGCATTGTATAGTAGCCCTCCCTCCCCAGCAGAACTTTACAACTGGATGTCAGGTGGTTCATACTACCTACTTCTGTGTGTCATAACCTGACTTTGTTGTCATTGGGCAGCCATTATCATCCTCTTCCGATAATAGTGAAGCGACCCTCTTTTGAGCCAATCTACAAAGATTTCTTTATCTATATATTCCTGGGATAGTTCTCCCACAAAATATTTGGCACGTTGTTGCTTAGTCCATTCTTCGAGTTTTCTAGTATGGAAAGTCTTGGTGTATTTCTGGCGGCATTTTCATTTGCTATTTCTGTGGCAATCTCGTTTTCGTATTTCTGTCTCATTTATGAGACAGTCTTGTCTAAAATGTGCAGACTGTTTTGTGATGATGGCTGTTTCACTGGATATCGAAATAAATGCTAAGATGGGTATTCAAGATCCAATTATTTTCTGACCTTTTATTTTTATTAAAAAGGCCGTTAGTGCCTGTCTCAATAAAACCATGGTACGTCTCTGAAGCATGTAACATATAGTTTTGAATTAATAATTTATATATATATATATATATATATATATATATATATATATCTTCGGGGAGGGTAGATTCTTGGATCTTTTCAGCTAGAAGCTCATTCAATGTTTTGCTCCACTTTTCAAACTTTGAGTAGTGGTAGCAAAACAATAGCACCTTCTTTTGTGCAACAGTCCATGGTTGGGCTTTTTGTTACTGCATTTGATGGAGATAGGGAGCCAAGACCTTTTGTCTCAAGGTCTGATGGCTGACCCTGGTTGGCCTCTGTATTGACTGGAGCACCATTTTCAGAGGCAGGAAGGTTTACATCATTGCTTACATCTTCCCGACTGGTGTATGAACGGGTTGATGGGCCCTTTTTATCCTGGGTGCCGGCCTGCCAGTATTTATTTTTATTTTTATTCATATGTTTTATTATTTATTTCCTCATATATATATGTGTGTGTGTATATTATTTATTTCATTAATTAATTTAATAATTGTATCAACTAATTGCTAAAATGAGATTAAACTTGATGTTAATCAAATAAAATATTGCGAAGGAAAATGGAGAGGCAAATAATAATTAATTAATAAAATGTCCTTTTTCGAAACCAAAATGCACGCATCGGAAAGTTTCATCGAATGTCCGGTTAAAAGCGTTTACGAAACATAGAAAAAAAGCAGCGAGGAAGAGAAGAGGAAATGAAATATTTGATTGCAACATCAGCACCGAAACCGAACCAGTGAACCGTGGAGATTAAAGAGAGCGCACCGTGGGGATTGAAGAACACCTCATCGTATCTTTTATGCCACGGGTCCTTGCGACAAGATACACCTGAAGAAGGTCAGAGCTTACATTGGCCGAAACGTTGAGAACAGTAGTTCGAATAATCGAAATAATACAAAATAGGATTAGTTTTGTAAATTCCTCACGTAGGGTTAAAAATTAAGTCGAGTAGAATTTTCCAATAAAAATTAAAGTAAAACTACATATTCTATTTGGTGGGATGGGATGAAGAGTTGTTTGTGGTGTGTACATGTATACTCTGAAGAATCAAATAAAACACACTAAAGATGTAAATATGAAGGTGAGAATTCCGAGGCAGAAGCAATGCAATGTTGAAAAACCGGAAGGTTGAATAAACAAAAAATAAATGACAAGAGACGGTAAATCTCAGATCAATTCTTTTATGTGGCGGAATTGATGATCTTGAGCCAGAATCGAGCGGTGGAGATGGCCCGGACTTACTTCATCCCCGCAGTAAGAGGGTCCGCCTTTGCCTGGCTTGCAGATGGAAAGGGAAATAAGTTTTGGCTTACTAGTTTTCTAGTGAGGATTGAACTCGCAACCTCGAAGTAACAAATCTACTGGTTGCTGCACAATAATACGTGGATTCGCCTTGACGAAAAATAGTAAGCCAGCGGGTAATCTTTTTTCTGATTCGTTAAGCGGACTTAACTGAAAGAAAAATCTGCTAATAAAAAGAGAAGAAAATCAGAAGAGAAAAGCTAGTGTCGAGTGAGATTCTGCGGTGAGCAGAATTATTTTTTCGTTCATTGGAGCTCAAAGTTACACAAAGAGTGTTTGTGCTTCTTCGGGAATTGAACCGAACTCGGTTTTTTTTTGTTTAATGTTTGGAGTTTAGTCATAGACTTCTGAATTTCCACTTTCAATTTATATTTCAAAATTTAAATATAAAGACAGTAAATTGTAAAATTGGCAGGCTTACTGTTAAATATTTAAAGGTCCGGAATGGTAGAAACTTTAATCATTTCGAGAGTAACAACCTCTCTTTTTCAAAAAGAAAACAAAAGTTGGACTGGCTGTGTCAGTTGAAGAGAGCCAAGTGGACGCTGCTATTCAAAAAATAGGAACATGAGATTCGCAGAAAAAAAGACCTGCAGAAAATGCAATAGTTGAGATATGTAATACATTACTAAGACTGATTAATTTAGTTAATCTTAAATAATATTTGGATTTAATTTATTTTGTTGTTGTTGTTCTTTTTTATTATTATTATTATATTTGTTTTTTAATTTTTAATTTATTATTTACTTTTTCTTTATTATTATATTATTATTTTATTATTTTTATTATATTAAATATTTAAAATATAATATTTATGTTAAGTGTTGCAATAGTAAATATAGGTTCGGATAGTCAGATAAAAATTAAGGGAGATAATTAGGGATCTGCATGAAATGGTTAAAGCCCGATTGTTTTTGTTGATTTTTCTTTTTTAATAACGTTCGGAATATCGGTTATAGAGAAGAGATGAAAGCTTTGACTTCCGCATCAGCACCGAAACCCGACCAGTGAATCCCGTCAACGAAGTAGGCGCACCGTGGACTTCAAAAGAGAAAAAAACGTGCGGATCCAATAACACCCCATCGTCTTACAGTATAGTATAAAGTGTAACGTCACTTGTAACCAATTGAGGAACGTTCCAGACTTTCGTAATGACCCCTGTGAAGTAGATAGGTGCCAAAACGTTACACTAGAAGAAGAACTCTTCCGGAACGGTCGCACTTTGATTTTATTTGTTGATTTTACTTTTTTTTTCATAACGTTCGTGAAATTGGTCATAGAGAAACAGGGGATGAAAGATTTTGACTTCCATATCAGCACCGAAACCCGACTAGTGAATCTGTCAACGAAGTGGGCGAATCGTGGGGCTCGATGAAAAAAAACGCGGTGGTGATCAACGGCCGCCCATGATTATATGTATGCTCATTTGGTGCCATCAAATTGTAAGATCGTTACGTATATTGAATTGGTTTTCATTGAGTGAAACGGTCTGCCAATAAGAAAGCTTTTATCACTTTTATGGAAACACTTTTGAAAAGAAACGTGTTTTTTTTACCAGCTGTCCCGACCCGCCGTTGCCCAGTAGTTGTTTTACTTTCATTTTGATTTTTTTTTAACTCTATTGAAAGTAACTAATAAAAAACTGAAAATATTATGAAGCATTTTTTTACAGAAAAAAACTTTTAAATGTTTTTTTTTATTTTAATTACAGCAATGAGTGAATATATTTATTTTAGATTTCTGTCTTTAAATAAATAGAAATTAAGTTTGTTCTAGACGCGCACACGCTTCTCTATAAGCGGCTGTGTCCGTCAGTCTGTGAGTAGTCCATGCTTAAGTTGAAATAGCATATTCGATGCGTCTACCTAAGTCTATAAAAAAAATCTCTGTCCGTTGGTCTGTCACGCTTCTGTGAAAAATGTAATTTACATGACTAAATGGAGGATTAAATGAATGGTTTTCCTTAATTTGAACCGGAAAAAAAGCATAAAAGCACAAACGCGTCTGTCGGTCCGTAGATCTCTCACAAACTTTTCACCTGTTTTTGTTATAGTTTTAAATAGTATTCTAGATGCGTCCACGCTTCTCTATCGCCAGCTCCGTCCGTCACTATATCAGTTTTCCATGGTTACGTTTAAAATAGCATCTTAAATGCGTCCACCTATCTCTATAAGAAGCTATGTTTGTTCGCTGGTCTGTCACGCTTCGATGAGTATTTACATGACTAACGCGCAGATGTAATTACATCCTTTTTTCTTTTAATTTGAAACAAAGCTTCGTTTGATGCTCGGTTTGTCTGTCACGCTTAAATTTGAACGAGCATTTCAATTTGTCTGTCATGCTTAAGTTTGTAATAGTATTTTAGATGCGTCCGCACTTTTCTATAAGACGCTCTGCCCGTTAGTTTATCGGTAACTTTGTAACTGCCATCTTAGGTGTGTCCATCTATCTATGTGTGAAGCTCTGTCTGTCAAACAAGGATCAAAACAATCCATTAATGTTTAAGATCCTTTTAGGCTTCCTCATAAGAGAGACCGTCCGTGTGATGATTGAAATTGCATTTTCATTGATAATCGTCCAGTTTAAATGGACACATCTTAACAGTGAATTTATTTGTGTTTTTTGTTGTTTTTTTTTCATAGTATTTTAGAATTAAAAAAAAAAGCAATTAAAACTTGTTGAACCCCAAAAAGATTTAAATAAACGTAAAATATTGAAACGATAAGGATTTTGATTTTATTGACAAAATAGGAAAACTAACGCAATTCTAAAATGAGAGTCTTTGAATTTTCTTCTGCAGTTCTTGTTTTCTCCGATTTGTCCTTAAAAAAACATGAATGAACTATTTGAATTCTTTGGATCATTCGGGATTTTATTCAGGATTCCTGTGAATGCGTTTCATAGATTTTATTAGAATTCTGTCAAATCCTTAGTTGTTTCTTTAATGGGATGATTTAAAAAAAGTATTTCCAATCTGAATCTATAAAAAATATTTTAGAGATAGTTTGCACTTTCTTCAAGGCTCCTCACAAATTAGTTGCAATAGATAAAGATTAAATTTATTTGATAAATAGATAGATAGATAGATAGATAGATTTTTTTTAAAAAAGATAGTTCACCTAAAACAGGGCAGGCCGCCACTGTAGACGTAAAGGGGCTACTGAGAAAAAAGAAATGGGGAGAAGGTTGGGTGGTTCAACCTAAATTGGGATCTGCGCAGCGAGATGTCTGTTTACATTAGTTTTAAATTTCTGCATGTCTGTACTGTCGAGGAAACAGGGGGCAGGGGGGAGTTCCAGAGGCCAGCAGCACGAGAAAAGAAGCTATTTGAGTAGAAGGCTCTCCGACATCTGGGGACCTCCACAGTGAATGAATGAGATTGAGTTGATTGTCGAGTTAGTCTAGTGAATTTACGTCGAGGGGGCACCAGAGTAGCCAATTCATCGGAGCATAATCCATTGAAGTATTTGTAAAACAAGCAAAAGGATGCTACATTGCGGCGATGTGACAGTGACTGGAGCTTGGTTGACAGTGAGGGACCTATTAGGTTGGCGATTCTTTTTTGGACCTTGTCAAGGAGGGGGAAACTAGTAGATGATGCACCAAACCATATGTGGCAACAATACTCCATGCATGGGCGGATGGTGGCTTTGTAGAGATAGAGGATAATGCCAGGTGTGAGGAGTTTACTAGCACGGTAGAGGGAGCCAACCTTCTTTGCGGCAGCCTTGGCAATGTCTTCAATGTATTTGTTCCAATTCATGTTACCTGTGAAGGTTAGGCCGAATAGTTTGAATGAACTCTCAGACAGAGTGTTAGATAGATAGATAGATAGATAGATAGATAGATAGATAGATAGATAGATAGATAGATAGATAGATAGATAGATATTAACAGGCTAAGAGACAGACAGACAGACAGACGGGCAGACATGTATACACGCATGTGTAAGAAAAATGAGAAACATATAAACATTTTTAAATGATTGTATTGTATGTAGTATTTGGATTCAGCCGTGTAAATTCCGACCTTCTCACACTCGGAAATCTTCATGTCGAACTTGAGAACATAATATATATATATATATATATATATATATATATATATATATATATATATATATATATATATATATATATGAGGCTTGTCTAAAAAGTATCTGACCTTTATTTTTTCCATGCGAAATAAAGACGATAGGGCGGCGCCACTACACAGTGAAAGAAAGACACCTTCATACGCATGTGTAAAATTTATTACCGCCTTCCTGCGCGTTAGTCGCTGCCTGTCGGTCGCTGAGTGAGGTGCTACACAACGTGTTCCTCGGATTACCAATTCTCTCAAGATGACTGAACGTGTTGAGCAAAGGTACTGCATCAAATTTTGTCAAAAGCTTGGTGATTCTCATAGCAAAATAATTCGTAAGATTCAGCAGGTGTTTGGAGAAGATGCGATGGGCGTAACATAAATTAAGGAATGGTTCAACCAATTCAAAAATGGCCGCACATCAGCGGAGAGTGACCAGCGTTCTGGCAGGCTCCAAACTGCTAAACGTACAGCTGTTGTTGAGAGGGTTCGAAATTTGATGATGGAAGATCCACGTTCAACCGTGCGGGAAATCGCCCAAGAGGTCGGGGTGAGTAAAAATTTCGCACATGCAATTGTGCGTGATGATTTGAACATACACAGAGTGGCTGCAAAATATGTGCCCAAGTTGTTGTCGCATGAACTAAAGGACCTCCGTTTTCTAGTTGCACAGCACCTTCTGGAAACCGCAAACACTGATCCTGGGTTTTTGAACACCGTGATAACTGGAGATGAGTACGGGTACGACCCAGGAAAAAAGGAAAGTCGTCGCAATGGAAGCATCCTGAGTTTCTAAGGCCAAAAAAAGTGCGACAGGTGCGAAGCAAAATCAAGGTGATGCTGACTGTTCTAATGTCATGACACAATCATTCCAAGCATTACTTAAACCTTTTTCAGGGTGGGGGTGGTTTAGTATTTGTTCCTTTCTCCATATTTTGGTCATGATATTATACCCTATTTCCAGACATTGTCAACTCCTTCTGGGAGGAGGGGGTAGTGTAGTATCTGTTCTGTTGCCATGAGGAGATCCTCATTATCTCCTCGTTTGGGGGGATTAATATAGTATCTGTTCTGTTGTTATGAAATCATTCTCTTAGGCATGACCACCTCCTTAGCGGGTTGTGTAGTCATTGTTTATTCATCATGATACCACCTTCCCAGGCATTACCTCCTTCCTGGGAAGGGCAGTGTAGTATTTCTTCGGTCCTCATGATACAATTCTCCCAGGCTAGCAAAAATACGCGACCGGAGATAGTAATTGTTTGTCACGTTAAAATTAATTACTAATTCGTTTTTTTTATCACCAGTTATCGGTTTTTAATAGTTCTTCATTTTTTTTTCTCTACGTTCGAAAGAACGTTCTAAAGAAAGACAATTAAATTTGCAAATAGAAATTCAAAAACAGGCCCGCCCTTAAAACGAATCTGTTTTCGAATGCTCATCTTCGGTTGTAGATGCGTCCAAACATCTCTATCAAAAGGCTCCGTCGGTTGGTCCGTCTATCACGCTTAAGTTCGAAATAGGGTTTTTGTTTTTTTCGAAATGTCACGCTTATACCTTAAATAACATTTTTTAGATCAGTCAACGTGTGTCTACCAGATGTCCATCTGTCGGTCTAACTGTCGGTATCTCCGTCCCTTGACCGGTCAGTTTGTCGTTTGGTCTCTCGCTCCGTTTCTTTGTCTGTAACTGATTAAAATAGCGGTTTTACGTTCATCCGAACATCTCTATGTAAGAGATTATGTCTGTCCGTTTGTCTGACTCTCTGTCTGTCACCCTTAAATATGTGGATAATGTAAAGACATTTCTGAAAGACCCTTCCTCAGGGAAGAAACCATCAGATGCTGAAACATCCAAGACTGTCATCAACAGGGATTTGAGGAATATTGATCGTCAACTCCGTAAAAAACGGGGCTATCAAGCAAATCAACTTTTAGAGTAGCGACTCAATAATTCTTAGAATCTTTGGTCATCAAAGGTACAAAATTGATAAACTGACTTCCCTGCTCCTCAAATTTAAACTTTTCTCCTCAAATTTAAACTTTTCTCCTCAAACTTAAACTTTGCTCCTCAAATGTAAACTCAATGGATGTTTATGCCAATGGACGTCGATTTTTGTTTAAAACGGAATGATGAGAAGACATTAAGTTTGAAATACTATTTTCATCGCTAAACGCGTAGATAGAATGGACGCAATAGCATCGGTTCTTGTTTATTGTGTATAGCTAAACGCGTATATAGAATGGACGCAATAGCATCGGTTCTTGTTTATTGTGTATAGCTAAACGCGTAGATAGAATGGACGCAATAGCATCGGTCCTTGTTTATTGTGTATAGCTTAACGCGTAGATAGAATGGACGCAATAGCATCGGTTCTTGTTTATTGTGTATAGCTAAACGCGTAGATAGAATGGACGCAATAGCATCGGTTCTTGTTTATTGTGTATAGCTAAACGCGTAGATAGAATGGACGCAATAGCATCGGTTCTTGTTTATTGTCTATAGCTAAACGCGTAGATAGAATGGACGCAATAGCATCGGTGCTTGTTTATTGTCTATAGCTAAACGCGTAGATAGAATGGACGCAATAGCATCGGTTCTTGTTTATTGTGTATAGCTAAACGCGTAGATAGAATGGACGCAATAGCATCGGTTCTTGTTTATTGTGTATAGCTAAACGCGTAGATATAATGGACGCAATAGCATCGGTTCTTGTTTATTGTGTATAGCTAAACGCGTAGATAGAATGGACGCAATAGCATCGATTCTTGTTTATTGTGTATAGCTAAACGCGTAAATAGAATGGACGCAATAGCATCGGTTCTTGTTTATTGTCTATAGCTAAACGCGTAGATAGAATGGACGCAATAGCATCGGTTCTTGTTTATTGTGTATAGCTAAACGCGTAGATAGAATGGACGCAATAGCATCGGTTCTTGTTTATTGTCTATAGCTAAACGCGTAGATAGAATAGACGCAATAGCATCGGTTCTTGTTTATTGTGTATAGCTAAACGCGTAGATAGAATGGACGCAATAGCATCGGTTCTTGTTTATTGTGTATAGCTGAACGGGTAGATAGAATGGACGCAATAGCATCGGTTCTTGTTTATTGTCTATAGCCATTTCCCAGATGAACGATGTCACATTTTGTTGACATTGACATCCAAGAATATTCAATTACACAAAATGTTTTCTCATCTAAAATGAGATTATAATTTAAAATTTGAAAGACGGCAACACATTCGATCATCTAAAGCCTTTCATATCAATCAGTTGTATCTGGAAGACTAGCTTGCTTTTCCAGTTCGCTATCGCTTCGCAAATTCAGCTGCTTAAGATACTTGAAAAATCAATTTAAAATAATAAACGTTTCATTGTAAACACGGAACAAAATCTTTCTCATTTATTCATAAACATAAATATAAGCATTTCCATAAAAAATTATTTAGCTTTCAAATATGACCGTATAAAAATGAAAAGAAAGAAATCAATTTGCTTTTTCACTTGTAATTTCGGAATAGATCGCAACTTGTTTGAAAAAACAACAACTCAGTCCTTCTAAAGAAAGGAACATTCGGACACAAATGCTAAATATTTGTCCATGAATAAAACAATATTGCGAAACAGAATTATTTGTTATATTAAAATCAAAACTATAATTGAATTTAATACAACAATAACAAATTATAGTTGAATAATAAAATGTCCTTTTTCAAAACAAATATGCAAATAAGTTAAACCTTGCGAGTGATATCACATATGCATAAGCAGTATATAAGAAAAAGATGGGGCCTCTATTGAATAAGTTGAATTAACTTGAAACATGGTATTTTAACTTCACCGTTAGTGCGAGAAATTGCTTCAAGTTTCGTATTTATTCACTTAAAACTGGTTATTTTCTATTATATTTCTATTCTGAAGAAATAATTGTCTTTGGCTTCGCACAAATGAGCCATGATACTAGACGTTTTAGCTACTTGATTTTATTTAATCAATGATTATACATTTTCTTATTTTTGCTAAAAACAAAATTATAAAGACCGGAATAAAGTGATAAATAATCGGTCGTATTGTAATAGATGCGAGTCAAAAGCCGAAGATTACATAGCCATGGGAGGTTTGAGGTTACGGAAAGTCGGCACGTGAGGTAAGACAGGAAGTCAATAACGAACTTATGTCTGCATGTGTAAGATGACTACAAGCGTGAGAAAATGCATTTACGTGGTTTGGCTGCTGCTGATGATGATAGGAGTGCTATTTTTGGTGTATTGTATCATACTGGTGCGGCAGTCACTCTAGAGGGATATAACCGGCTTTCTCCCTCGTCCGCATGTTAGTTAAGGCAGACTCTATTAGGAGATATTGTTGCGGGCGTGATGGGCCAGAACCTGGATCGCCTGGTGGAAATAGTCTTGACTTACAGGATCGCTTGGTAGAAAATAGTCTTGACTTACAAGATCGCTGATGTGAGAAAGAACAAGTACACGCTGGAACGAGTGCATTTATACGTATCCACCACGTGTGACCGGCGTGCGTTGCCATCCATAAAAACGAGCGGACTGAAAGTCTACAGGAAGCGTTTTAGTAGTCGAAGGGCTAAGATCGTTGAGCAATAAAGATCAGCATTGAAAACGGTGTTCTTGGAGAAAAGTCCACTACGCGATTAATCTCCAGTGGCAGATACATTGTTACATTGAATACGGTGCTGTCGAGAAAAAAATCTACTGTTTTATAAATGGTATAACACGTTGTTGAATAGAATACGGTGTCAGCGGAGAAAAGTATACAACGTACCAAAGTTCCAGTGACTAAAACGTTGTTTCCATAAATCGAGAATATATTTATCTCGCTTTTTCTGTTCATGTTTATTTTCATTCCTTCAAATGTTTAACGTAAAGTCGCCCTCCATGAGCCGCGTGTACACACAAGTCAGGGGTGATTTTGACGGCGTTGGGGTTTGTTTTGTTTCAGAAATGTGTCGCTTTCCTATTGTACAGCGCCTTATATACGTCGTATCACGTTGACACACCGATTCTCGTTAGATCACTGAAGTTAAGCAACGTTGAGCCTGGTCAGTACCAGACAGGTGATTATTTGAGAATACCTGGTACTGTACATAGATAGAAGGACGTCGACATCTCTCTGCAAGAACTGCAAAAACCTAACGTCATCATCTGCCCTAACCAGAATATATACATGCGACTGGGGGCCGCTTGTGAATTTGATATTCCTTAGAAACTTCCGCCTTCGAAAGAAGTTGGTTCAACCCACCCAGTTTGTTATGCCTCCTTGGGCATCTCCCCTTTAACTATCTTCTCAATTCAACTGTTAAAAAAAAATAATCAAACTTTTAGTACAGTATCGATATCCAGATTAAATTCTGTTAAATATTTCATTTGATAACTCCCAATAGTGGCCCCTCAATTTCTCCTTCCTACCACTTTTTCTGAATTCATCCAACTTCATCTTAAACTGATTCACGCTATTGCTGTTCTTAATCCGATCTGCCAACTTATTCCAAAAACATATTACTCTGTGAGCAAAAAAACTTAACTGGTATACAGATCTAGTTTTTGAAAACTGCCTCGACAATAACCTTCCAGATCTACGAGAAATACTAAAAAAATGCCCACCATAGTTAGAAATGCCATTAATTATCTTGAAAGTCTCAATCATATCACATCTCATTCTTCTCTTCAGCCAAGTAGTCAATCCCAATTATAGTTGGACGTCGATACCTCCCTGTAAGAACTGCAAATACCTAACGTCGTCATCTCTCCTGACCGGCGTATACTACATGCGACTGGGGACCGTTGGTGAATTTGATAATCCCATGAAGCTGCCTTCTTCGGATGAAGACAGTTCAACCCGCCCAGGGTGAATAGCGTATCAGGTACAGATACAAGGTAGGTACAGCGCCTTGTATTCTCAAATAGTCACCAGCTGGTATTTACCAGGCTTAACGTCGCTTAACCTCAGGGATATAACGAGGATTTGTGTGTCAACTTTAATATGCTGAACTCTCGATAGGTGTAAGAGAAGCGAAATCAGAAATAGTAGCGATGTGACGAAAGACGGACGTATGATAGAGTTACCACTGAGGCCATTAAAATTGCCAGTCAGCCAACACACACTACCCCCTTTAGGGTTGCGGCTACAGAACTTCCCAACTGACAAAGATAACAAAGTGAAAAAGACTCTTATTTTGGGACTTGTCTGATCTAATCTAATATATAAAGTAGAGATAATTTTTCCCCTGTACCTTCTCGGAGTATAGGAAAATAACCTCATGCATCACAGGCTACTAAACTCACCACTATACTACACTTATTCACTCGAGCGTGTTTTAGTAAATTTGTTATTATTTTTTTCCATCTAACACTAAGTATTACATTTGGCCCAGTATCTACGGCTCTCCGACGAACCAACTCCATATAGGTGGTAGCAAACACTTTTCTCCCGAACGATTCTGTACTGTTACTACACTCATCGACACCGGGAACTAATAAACACAGTTTAATTCTCACAAAACACCGGTGCTTATTTATTATTTGCCTGGTATTAATTTAATACGCATGCCAATAATCAAGCTTCGGTTAATTGGATTACTTTCACATGTATTTTTAACCCGGAATCGTGGCGCAATCGGTGAGAAGGTAGGTTCCATAATCGCCAGTTTTAGCGTTTGATCCCATTCTATTCTACCGCTTTTTTCTTTTTTTTTAAATTTAAAACATTCGCCAACACGGTAGACGGGGGAGAAAAAACAATAGGCCGTTTCTTTTTTATTCGACGTCATGCAATAGGTAGTACTTTCTCCCGTGCAACGCCGGGCGACGGGTTCCGCTAGTAATCAATAAAATAACGATTATCTTATTTATACAAACTTAGGTATGTGGGTATGTTCATATATTTTATGTATAGAATTCACTTTTAAATTAATCAAACGATCATTATAAATGTTAGAACGCAGCTGCTAGGCGTAACGTGTCATAATATGGGCTATATTTAGTTTAATTTTGTTCTATCCAAAGAGGGGTTTAGACAGACTTCCTGAAAAGCCAAATATCTCCGATTTTTGTGAAATTTTTACAATATGTATTAGACATGAATTAATAAATATTTTGCAATCGTTGCAATCGTTGAAGATCTGCGTTGGCCAAAAGTCAGATCTCACTTGCATGGAGCATTGCATTGCTAGTATAGGAGCTATAAGTATGCCCACGAGTCTTGTACGATATTTGATAATATATTTTATTTAAACAAAAATATTCCTTGGAGTTCGTTTTCTTAAATGACCATCAGGATCTTACAACTAATTAGAGCCAACAACAGTTTACACATACGTTCACCTTAACCAGAACTTCCTTAAGGTGCATGCCGTGGAAATCAATGCGATGTTTATAGTTCAAATATGTAAAGCTTTCCTGGTATGGCAGTGGACACATTCGAAACTTACGTCTGATTATCGTTATAATCATTAGTCCCTTTTTGCTTCTTATGCCGAGTTACCTCCCTTGTTTTACGATCTCCACTCTTTTCATCACATACACTAAACTCCTTTTGTCTGTCTATATGACGCTAGACAAAAGATAACAAAAAGTCACGAAAACAGTTGAAATGTTTTTCATGAGACGCAGCTGACAAGAAAAGATAAGAAGTTTGTAACCCTAACCCAACAAACAGCAACGTTATTGGTAGTATCTTTGTTTGAAGCTGTCACATTCTACCAACTTCCTCCTGCACGTCATTATGTTTTCGTTATTCTACCTTTAGCTAGGTGGATTGTGTGTTTACGGTATTAGTTTGAAATTGGCCACAATAAATATTTGAACTCGGCGTAGTTTACGACGCTATCAGTAAAGTCAATTATCTACGCCACCCATATCGAGGGCGTATACAGACAGATTTATAACTTTCTCTGACCATGAGAGATAGAAAATGCAAGGATATATATATATAAATTAATATATAAAATATATTAAATTCCCGAAACAGTTTTTCATGGTAAACAACTGATGATCCCTTAAAATAGTGTTAGAAATAAACTAATATAATAACTGTAAAAAATAAATTGACTTACATGAGTGATTTTCCACTGGAAGACTTGGGACTATGAGTTTTTTAAAATTTTATTTCATTTTATTTTTATTTTATATTTTTATATAGTTTTAATGGTTGAGAAACTTCCGAGACTATATATATATATATATATATATATATATATATATATATATATATATATATATATATATATAAAATAAAATATGAAACTAAAACTATTTCAACTTCGATTGTTCAATGCAAGGTGTACTTGATAAAACATGTTTATTTTTCTTTCCTTAAGCCAAGGCTTTTCAAAGATTAAAATCTTATCATCAGAGGAATTACATAGATGGATAAGTTGGCAGTGGAAAGGCCAACATTCAAAATTTGAAAAAATATAAAATAATGGAGAGTAAGAGTATGCGTGTAAAAATATGGAGTCTATCCAGTTGGGGAATGTCCGTTGATAAGTAAAAATCGGAGACAGATCTCCTTTTAGAAATGCGTGGGCGCCTTTAAATCGATATTTGGTTTGGGAGCATTGTAGTATCCTATCTGGAGATTTGTATCCGAAAGAGCTTCAGCCAATTCTGTTTATTTTGCGTAGTTTTTCGCTTCAACTCATCGAGTTTTCTGTGTGTTCCAGTTTATTGTTTTACGGATTTTATTAGCAATTTATGTCATTTTTCAACCTTTCGTATTGCGTCTCGGCGAGATGAGATTATTGTGCTCTGATAACAACTGCGCTACACTACCATTACCCCTCTCCCCCTTTCTTTCTTTCTTTCTTTCTGCTTCTCTCTTTTTTCTCTTTCTCTTTCTCTCGTTTCGCTTTCTCTCTATCTCTCTTTCTCCTTTTATTTCTCTCGCTCTATCTATTTTTCTCTCTTTTTCTTTCCCCCCCTCTCTATGTATCTATATATCTATCTCTTTTTCTTTTGATCTCTTTTTCTCGTTGTCTCTTTCTTTCTCTCTCTATTTCTTTCTCTCTCTCTCTCTCTCTCTATCTATCTCTCTCTCGCTTTCTCGTTCTCTCTCTTTCTCTTTTTATTTTTTCTCTCGCTTTCCCTTTCTATTTCTCTTTTTCTTTCTCTCGCCTTGTCAATATTTCTTTCTATATCTATCTCTCCTTATCTCTTTCTTGCTCTCACTCTCTCTCTCTATTTCTCTCTTACTTCCTCTCTTTATGTCGTTCTCTTTCACTTTCTTTCTCTCTTTCTCTCTCTCTCTTCCGCGCTATCCCTCTCTTTCTCTCTTTCTCTATATCTCTCTTTCCTTCTCTCCTTCTCTCTCTCTCTCTCTCTGTCAACAAAGAATAACTATTTGCTTTGTAGATTTACTGTTTAATCGATCTACTGCAATAAATAATGCAATTTTGCCGCCTATAAATCGCGCCTTGCTCTTTCGCTTCCTTCTTCTTCAATCAAGTGTGTTCTCTTTTAAGAATATACTCTGAAGACGTAACGTTTCAATTCTTCTTTCATCTTTTTCAACGTGATTTCTAGTTCTTGAACTTATAAGTGTGTTGTCGAGTGGACTAGTAGCAGTGTTACAGAGTCTCCTTAGTAAATGCCTATCTATCTATGTAGACGTTGTCCTACACTTGTCAGTTCCAGTCTCGATGTTTTCATAGCTTTGTTTTCCAGATTGATAATTCTTTCGGATATTTTGTACATCCTATAGCATTCAATAATCCCTGCTTTGGGATTCTTCCGAAGGCTTTTTTGTAGTCTATTCATGGCATTGCTATGTTCTTTTACTGATTTTTAACCTTTTCAGTATCTTTTGATGTATGTATGTATGTATAAGAGGCCATATGTTTCTTTTTGTCACTTTCAAGCATTCTTTCTGTTCCCCAGGGAGTATTGATTTACTCCTCTACAGGAGTTAGGCACAAGGCCAGTTTTTATCCTACTCCCACAAGTAAGATGTGACCCAAGGTCGGGTCGGGAAAGTGGGGTTTGAAAAGCCAGCGCCCGAGAGGTGAGCACTCTGGCCATTTAAAAATTGCCTGGGCAGCCCCGTCGGCATTCCCCGGTAGGGGAGCCTCAGACAGTAAGCAATAAACTTACTCCTACCAAAGATAGGAGGCAAAGCCTGGGAGGGTGGACCTCCTAGAACTGCACAGGACAGACCCATTGACCGGCGTAAGTCAAGCCCCGAAGGAAAGACAATACCAGTATGGGGTGCAGTATCCATCGGAACAGATACTACACTTTGATCTTAGCCAAAGTCAACGATATATAAAGAAAGTCGTACATCTGTTCTCGCAGTAGTCCCGTTGGGATTTTCCGCATGGTTTGTAGGCAAGTTATCGGTCTGTAGTTGCTTTCCGTCTCGCTGTCTTTTTGGCTTAATGTACGCAGTGTACATTAAGCCAGTGACATGCGGCCAGTGACAATAGCTTTCTAATAAAGATTTAATAAGCTCATCATTCTGTTAACCAATTTACGCAATTGTTTTAGAGAAATCGTGTCACCATATGATAACATTATTTTATTGATGTACATATCGTTGTGAATAGTTTGTACAGTCATTAACGATTTTTTCCTCATTTCAGGGAGGCAAGAGATGATAGCCTTTTTACTTCTTAACAATGGGACGTTCAAAATCACTAAATGAGGGGGATAAAGAGATTATAATAAAGGAAACGGCTAAAGGAATCTCCGTGGATGTAATTGCCCGGAAAATAAGTCGTTATGTGGATAATTTAAATACATTTCTGAAAGACCCTTCCTCAGGGAAGAAACCATCAGATGCTGAAATATCCAAGATTGTCATCAACAGGGATTTGAGGAATATTAATCGACAACTCCGTAAAAAAAAACTGGACTATCAAGCAAATCAATCTTCACAGTAGCGACTCAAAAAATTCTTAGAATCTTTAACCATCAAAGGTACAAAATTGATAATCTGACTTCCTTGCTCCTTAAATTTAAACTTTTCTCCACAAATTTAAACCTTGCTCCCTAAATTTGAACTTTGCTCCCCAAATTTAAACCTTGCTCCCCAAATTTAAACCTTGCTCCCCAAATGTAAACCTTGCTCCCAATATTTAAACCTTGCTCCCCAAATGTAAACCTTGCTCCCCAAATTTAAACCTTGCTCCCCAAATTTAAACCTTGCTCCCCAAATTTAAACCTTGCTCTCCAAATTTAAACCTTGCTTCCCAAATTTAAACCTTGCTCCCCAAATGTAAACTTTGCTCCCCAAATTTAAACCTTGCTCCCCAAATGTAAACTTTGCTCCCCAAATTTAAACCTTGCTCCCCAAATGTAAACCTTGTTCCCCAAATTTAAACCTTGCTCCCCAAATGTAAACTTTGCTCCTCAAATTTAAACCTTGCTCCCCAAATTTATACCTTGCTCCCCAAATGTAAACTTTGCTCCACAAATTTAAACCTTGCTCCCCAAATTTAAACCTTGCTCCCAAAATGTAAACTTTGCTCCCCAAATTTAAACCTTGCTCTCCAAATTTAAACCTTGCTTCCCAAATTTAAACCTTGCTCCCCAAATGTAAACTTTGCTCCCCAAATTTAAACCTTGCTCCCCAAATGTAAACTTTGCTCCCCAAATTTAAACCTTGCTCCCCAAATGTAAACCTTGTTCCCCAAATTTAAACCTTGCTCCCCAAATGTAAACTTTGCTCCTAAAATTTAAACCTTGCTCCCTAAATTTGAACTTTGCTCCCCAAATTTAAACCTTGCTCCCCAAATTTAAACCTTGCTCCCCAAATGTAAACCTTGCTCCCCAAATTTAAACTTTGCTCCCCAAATGTAAACCTTGCTCCCCAAATTTAAACCTTGCTCCCCAAATTTAAACCTTGCTCCCCAAATGTATACCTTGCTCTCCAAATTTAAACCTTGCTTCCCAAATTTAAACCTTGCTCCCCAAATGTAAACTTTGCTCCCCAAATTTAAACCTTGCTCCCCAAATGTAAACTTTGCTCCCCAAATTTAAACCTTGCTCCCCAAATGTAAACCTTGTTCCCCAAATTTAAACCTTGCTCCCCAAATGTAAACTTTGCTCCTCAAATTTAAACCTTGCTCCCCAAATTTATACCTTGCTCCCCAAATGTAAACTTTGCTCCACAAATTTAAACCTTGCTCCCCAAATTTAAACCTTGCTCCCCAAATGTAAACTTTGCTCCCCAAATTTAAACCTTGCTCCCCAAATGTAAACTTTGCTCCCCAAATTTTAACCTTGCTCCCCAAATGTAAACTTTGCTCACCAAATTTAAACTTTGCTCCCCAAATTTGAACCTTGCTCCCCAAATTTAAACATTTCTCCCCAAATTTAAACCTTGCTCCCCAAATGTAAACTCAACAGAAAACTGTTCAATCTATCATCAAAGTAGATGTTTATGCCAATGGACGCCGATTTTCGTTGAAAACGGACTAATGAGAAGAAATTAAGAGGGCGGCAAACGCCATGCCACCAGCCATTATAAAAAAAGTTACTGATTCAGACCTTTTGAAGTTATAATGACCCATGGTGGTTATGTTTGGTAAATAAGATACTTGTTCATATGTATTTAACTATATATTATTATAGATTTAATTATATCAATTACTTGTTAAATATAGCAGTCATTAATCTTTATTTTATTGATTTATTCCTTATTTTTACTAATAAACGTTATTTAAAAAAAAAAAGCTGTTACCATTGGGCGGTAAAAATTCAATGATTTTAACAAATATTTTATTTTTCAAATACTAGATATGAGTGTCTTCTTATTCTTTAAGAACATCTTTATAAGACAGTGCTAGATTATATATCAAGAAATTTCCGAAATTGAGTCATGGAAAATTGAGAAATAACTATTTTTTTAGAAAGCTATTATCGCTGGTCGCAGTATAGTTATTCTTTTTGTCATCCATTATGGGAGTCTGTTTCGTGTATACATGTTCTCAGATTTTGCATGGTTTAAAATAGTCACAACTTTACATGAAACACTCATGTAGGGTTGTGAATATTTTAAACCAGTAAGTATGTATTCCATCGTGGCTTGCTACATTTCAGTTCGCCATTTTTCTTAAGTTTGTCTTGAGTGTTTCTGCATTAATTTCATTTTTTTTCTTTCTTCAATTTCCTGAAGCTCTTCCTCCATGTTTTTTCAAACCTCTAATTGTATTGTTTATCATCCAACTGGCAATCTCATTGAGTCTTATTCTCTTACAATGACGTCACTTTCGGAAGGACCGGAAGGATGAGTCAGCAATTTATTTTTCCAAAATGGTCACCCATTTACTAATGGCTGGGATATGGTTTAAAAATACGCTGGTTTCTCAATGAAATGTGTTTAATTAATTGTATGAAAGATTTTATTAACATCACCTTATCGGAAAATATTGTAAATACATATGTAAATTTGATAATAGCAGTTATAAGTGTATATTTTTAAATATGAATTTAATAGAAGTTTAAAAGAAATGAATTATGTAAATTGCAAAACTCGTCCGGTGTCTCAGCGAGTTTTTGTAACAGTATATAAAGAAGTTGAAACAGTATTACTTTTTGGCCTTTTGGCTAAGATCAAAGTGTAGTATCTGTTCCGATGGATACTGCACCCCATAGACTGGTATTGTCTTGTCCTTCGGGACTTGATTTACGCCGGTCTATGGGTCAGTCCTGTGCAGTTCTAGGAGGTCCACCCACCCAGGCTTCGCCTCCCCTCTTTGGGGAGGAGTAAGTTTATTGCTTACTGTCTGAGGCGCCCCTACCGGGGTATGCCGACAGGGCTGCCCAGGCAATTTTTAATGACCAGAGTGCTCAACTTCTCGAGTGCTGGTTTTTCTAATCCCACTTTCCCGACCTTGTGTCACATCTTACCTTGTGGGAGGTAGATAAATAAAACTTTTTGGCCTTTTGGCTAAGATCAAAGTGTAGTATCTGTTCCGATGGATACTGCACCCCATAGACTGGTATTGTCTTGGCCTTCGGGGCTTGAATTACGCCCGTCTATGGGATTGTCCTGTGCAGTTCTAGGAGGTCCACCCTCCCAGGCTTTGCCTCCCCTCTTTGGGGAGGAGTAAGTTTATTGCTTACTGCTTGAGGCGCCCCTACCGGGGAATGCCGACAGGGCTGCCCAGGCAATTTTTGATGGTCAGAGTGCTCACCTCTCGAGCGCTGGCTTTTCAAACCCCACTTTCTCGACCCGATCTTGGGTCACATCTTACTTGTGGGAGTAAGATAAAACTGGCCTTGTGCCTAACTTCTGGGGAGGAGTAAATAAAACTTTAAGTAAGATTCTTAACACTTTCTCTGTTCTAATCGCAGTCTCGTCTTGAAATTTCGTTTATATGTTATCCAATGTTATTTAATGTTATCTGATATAAATTAATTAATTAATAATTTCCCAACGTAATTCTAAAGGTATACAAATCTTATGAACGCTGACTTGAAAAAGTTAATTAATTAAATAGTAATTACTCGAGCCCTTACCCCTCTCTCTCTCTCTCTCTCTCTCTCTCTCTCTCTCTCTCTCTCTCTCTCTCTCTCTTACGTTTACAAAAATTCTCGCGGACAGACAGACAAACAGAGAAAGTGCTCGTTATATTATTTGGTTTCGGTAATTGTTGACTCATTGGTAGAAAAAATATACAAGATTCTATGATCGACTAGTCGGTCGGTCTGTGGTACAAATACCATGCTTAAGTTTAAAATAGAATTGTTCTTGGTCTGTTTAGAATAGGTTTGAACTAGCATTTTTTTGTTTATTTTTCTTTGCTCCAAAAAAGTCATATTGCCACTGAAACTTCAATGACTACAGAGTTAGAGCCAGATTTATAGACTCACACACATAGTTTAACGAAAATGTTTTCACTTGAACGTGACAGATAAACAAAAATGCTATATCAAATTTAAGCAAAATGCTATTTCCTGAGAGACTGATGAAAATGCTAAATCAAACTCAAACAAAATCTTATTTCAGGAGAGATCAACAATTAATTTTTTTTATTTCTATTTTAATTTAGTTATCCATAAACAACGTATACTTCCACTGAAGTGTAAGGGCTACAGTGATAGAGGGCAGTTTTATAATGCGCAACTTGGGTGAGGAATTGCGTAGCAAGGTGTTGGTTCACATTACATTTAAATTTCTGCATGTTGATACGATCAAAGAAAAAAGGAACAGGGAAACAATTCAAAAAAGAAAGAGGTCCGATAAAAGAAGCTATCAGAGCAGAAAATCTTCCGGCATCTACAGTGGAAGGGGCGGGAGTTTGCTTCTAATCGAGAGGGGTGGGGATATTTTTGTTGAGGGGTACAAATGAAGTAAGTTCATCGAAGCACATTTCGTGGAAGTACTGTAGAGAGAAGCAAAGGGATGCAAAGCTGCGGCGATGTGCCAGGGGCTGGAGCTTAGCAGATAGTGTGATCAGGTTAGAAATTCTTTTTTGTACCCTGTATAAGAGAGAGAAGGGTTAATGGTTAGTGTACTAGCCCAGATCTGTCAGCAATACTTCATGCATAGGCGGATGGTGGTTTTATTAATATTTTCATGTATCTGTTACAGTTAAACTTGAAATAGTATTTTCATCTGTCTGTTACGGTTAAGCTTGAAATAGTATTTTAATTTGTCTGTTACGGTTAAGCTTGAAATAGTATTTTCATTTGTCTGTTACGGTTAAGCTTGAAATATTATTTTCATTTGTCTGTTACGGTTAAGCTTAAAATAGTATTTTCATTTGTCTGTTACGGTTAAGCTTGAAATAGTATTTTCATTTGTCTGTTACGGTTAAGCTTGAAATAGTATTTTCATTTGTCTGTTACGGTTAAGCTTAAAATATTATTTTAATTTGTCTGTTACGGTTAAGCTTGAAATAATATTTTCATTTGTCTGTTACGGTTAAGCTTGAAATAGTATTTACATTTGTCTGTTACGGTTAAGCTTGAAATAGTATTTTCATTTGTCTGTTACGGTTAAGATTGAAATAGTATTTTCATTTGTATGTTACGGTTAAGCTTGAAATAGTATTTTCATTTGTCTGTTACGGTTAAGCTTGAAATAGTATTTTCATTTGTATGTTACGGTTAAGCTTGAAATAGTATTTTCATTTGTCTGTTACAGTGAAGCTTGAAATAGTATTTTCATTTGTCTGTTACAGTGAAGCTTGAAAGAGTATTTTCATTTGTCTGTTACGGTTAAGCTTGAAATAGTATTTTTAATTTGTCTGTTACGGTTAAGCTTGAAATAGTATTTTCATTTGTCTGTTACGGTTAAGCTTAAAATATTATTTTAATTTGTCTGTTACGGTTAAGCTTGAAATAATATTTTCATTTGTCTGTTACGGTTAAGCTTGAAATAGTATTTACATTTGTCTGTTACGGTTAAGCTTGAAATAGTATTTTCATTTGTCTGTTACGGTTAAGATTGAAATAGTATTTTCATTTGTATGTTACGGTTAAGCTTGAAATAGTATTTTGATTTGTCTGTTACGGTGAAGCTTGAAATAGTATTTTCATTTGTCTGTTACGGTTAAGCTTGAAATAGTATTTTCATTTGTCTGTTACGGTTAAGCTTGAAATAGTATTTTGATTTGTCTGTTACGGTGAAGCTTGAAATAGTATTTTCATTTGTCTGTTACGGTTAAGCTTAAAATATTATTTTAATTTGTCTGTTACGGTTAAGCTTGAAATAATATTTTCATTTGTCTGTTACGGTTAAGCTTGAAATAGTATTTACATTTGTCTGTTACGGTTAAGCTTGAAATAGTATTTTCATTTGTCTGTTACGGTTAAGCTTGAAATAGTATTTTCATTTGTCTGTTACGGTTAAGCTTGAAATAGTATTTTGATTTGTCTGTTACGGTGAAGCTTGAAATAGTATTTTCATTTGTTTTTAGTTTCAAATATGATTCATTCCAAATAAAATGCCTATTTAATATATTAAACGAAAATGCGTCAAACTGCAACTTGTTTCACATCTGCAACGAGCCTTTTGAAAAGTGTGAGTTAGTATTAGTATGATGTTGCATCAGCATACCCGCTAAATAGGTAATCAGTATATTTTATGTAAAATATATATATATTAAAAAAAATAAAGCATTTAATGATTAGATTTAAAATGTCATTTTCATCGCTAAACGCGCAGATTGAGTGGGTTCATATTAAGAATGGTTTTGTTCTGGTTCGATTCTTTACATCTTTAGGCATTTAATAAGTTTTCGTTTATTCTTCTTTTTCATTAGCGTTGCCTTTCTTTCTAGGAATTTGTGTTGCTTTTTTTTCTTTTTTGTTTAGTATTTTCTTTTTCTTCGAGGTTTCTTCCTAGATTTATGGCGGGAAAAGAGAGACAAAAAACAAAACAAATCCGACTCGATGATCCATCATACATTTGAAAATCGTTCTTCGACAAACACGGCTAATAATGATATTTACATGTGACAGACTGGGTTAGAACGAACGAAAAGAACTTGTGAGCGATAATACTGAATGGTCTGTCTGGGGAGGGGGAAGAGGGATGGGAAGCATCCGTGAGGCTGGAGGATCTGTTGTGGAGGTGGAGAGTCGGGTAGTACCCGTGAGAAGTGACTCATTCAGCACAGTTCTTTAATTAAGAATCTGTCAAGCGAACAACAATTCGAAAACGGCGCTTCTTTACACATTTCAGAAATGCACAAACTCATTAGAAACATTTACTTTACTCTTTAGTAATATTAGTTGTTATATTGACAACGTTTCGGTCGATGTAACCTCCGACCTTCTTCTGATGCTTCTTTACGAACTTGGGAGAATAATAGTTGAACTTGTGAATCATCATCATCATCATCATCATCATCACCATCATCACAACCATCACCATCACCACCATCATCATCATTATCATCATCACCATAATCATCACCATCACCACCATCATCACCATCATCATCATCATCATCACCACTATCATCATCATCATCATCATCATCACCACCATCATCATCATCATCATCATCATCATCATCATCATCATCACCATCACCACCATCACCATCATCACCATCACCATCACCACCATCATCACCATCACCATCACCATCACCATCATTATCATCACCATCATCATCACCATCATCATCACCATCATCACCATCACCACCATCATCATCGCCATCATCACCACCATCATCATCATCATCATTACCATCATCATCACCATTATCATCATCATAACCATCATCATCATCATCATCATCATAACCATCACCATCATCATCACCATCATCACTACCATCATCATCACCATCATCACCACCATCATCATCATCATCCCCACCACCACCACCATCATCATCATCATCATCATCATCATAATCATCACCATCATCATCATCACCACCATCATGATAATCACCACCACCATCATCATCATCATCATCATCATCATCATCATCATCACCACCCCCATCATCATCATCACCACCATCACCATCACCATCACAATCATCGGTTTAACGTCCGTTTTGCATGCTGGCATGTGTTTGACAGCTTTAAGTAATTGTCTTCCAAACTAACCTATCTCTTTTTGCTCAAGTTACTTTTTATCACTTCCTCACATGTTTTTCTTCGCGTGTACCTACGGACTGGACCTACTACTTCAACTGCTCTTCATCTACTAACCCAAAGAATTCTCATCTATGGTTTCACCGTGACCAAACCATCGAAGTCTCCTGTTCTATACACGTCTACCTATGATGTCCAGATTTAATCTCCCTCTGAGGTCATCAGAACAAATCTTGTCTTAAAGACTCACTTATCCGGATTTTTTAAAATCATTAGATGCAAAATAAGAAAGCATTTTTTATTATTATTATTTGGATTATTCGGACTTCTATACTCATATTGGTTGTTAGTTTCATAACGTTTCGGCCGATATTACCTTCGACTTTCTTCAGGTGAAACTTGTGAAACTTTATATCGAGAAATTTAAAAAAATCATTAATTAAAAAAGAAAAATACAGCATTTTTTAAGTTTATATTATTTATATTATTCGAACTACTATTTCCATATTGTTTTTTATATTCACAACGTTTTGACCGATGTAACTTCCGGCCTTCTTCCTGTGCATCTTTTCGAATGTTGGAGCCTAATAGCCCAACTTGGTAACCTGTACAAAATCCTTAATTTTAAGCCATGCGTGTGAGTTGTTCTCATCCCGTCAGACATGACCGAGTAGAAGTGTTTTTTGGGGGTTTTTTTTAACATAATTCACCCAAACAATGCAGGCCGCCACTGTAGACGTAAGGGCTACTGAGAATTATGGGGCAGTTTTAGGGTGTCATCCTAAGTTGGGAGCTGTGTAGCGAGATGTCTGTTTACATTAGTTTTAAACCTCTGCATGTCGGTACAGTCGGAGAAACAGTGAGCAGGGAGGGAGTTCTAGAGGCCGGAAGCACGAGAAAAGCAGCTATTGGAGTAGAATGCTCTCCGGCATCTGGAGGGACCTCCACTGTGAATGGATGTGATTTAGCTGATTGTCGAGTTGGTCTAGTGTATTTACGTCGAAGGGGGCACAAGAGCAGCCTGTTAATCGGACCACAATCGATTGAAGTATTTGTAAAGCAAGAACAAGGATGCAACATTGCAGCGATGGGACAGGGGCTGAAGCTTGATGGATAGTGAGGCACCTATTAAGTTGGCGACTTATTTTTGGACCTTGCCTAGGAGGGAGAGACTAGTGGATGATGCACCAGCCCAGATGTGGCAACAATACTCCATGCATGGACAGATGATTGCTTTGTAGAGATACAGGATAATGTCAGATGTGAGGAGTTTACAAGCACGCTAGATGGAGTCTACCTTCTTTGCTGCAGACTTGGCAATGTCTTCAATGTATTTGTTTCAATTCATGTTGCCTGTGAAGGTTAGGCCGAGGATTTTGAATGTTGTAACTCTCAGGTTAACGTTATGTTATTAGTTATTATTGCTTGGAGTAAAGATCGAATTTTAAATCTCAAAATGCTGTCACTTAGAATTCTTGTTTTATTGTTTTAAATTACTTATTAAAAGAAAATACAGTATTCTTTAAATTTTATTTTATTATTTGCTTATTTCGGACTACTAACCTAATATTGGTAGTTATATTAACAACGTTTCGACCGATGTATCTGCCTTTCTTTAGATGCATAATATCAGAATTGTGAACCTATATATATATATATATATATATATATATATATATATATATATATATATATATATATATATATATCGATTGTAGTTTGCTTGAAGCATTTCTGTAAATATAAGTGTAAGTTTGAAATCCGAGGCAGGAGCAATATGAAATAGATACCGGAAGGTGGAAAGATTAACAAAGATAAATGAGAAGAGAAAATAAGAAAGTAATCTCAAATCAATTTATTAATATTTCACGTAAAACAGATTAAATACCAGAACAGTAAATAAAAAAGTGGTTACTGTCAGGCAATTAAAAGTTCCGGAATAATGTAAACTTAAATTTTCGAGAGCGTTCCTCTCATTATCAAAAGACAAAAAAATATCACCGAGTGGTCGAAAAAAATCAAGGTGGACGGATGGGATCAACTGTTGACGAAATACCGCAGAGAATTGAAAGTAGATATGCAGAAAAAATTAAGATAAGCTGATTGGACATCAATATTAATTATTCATATCATAATTAATTATATAATTATTCAGTAAAAGCTTATCATCTTATTAATATTTGTTTATTTATATACTATTTATTATAATTTTATTATTTTATTTGATTGTTATTATTTTTCTTCTCTAATTCAATCTTAATTTTAAATTTAAATTTGATAAATGTGAGCCGTTAAAGGAATACGAACAGTCAAGGGGAGACAACTTTCAAATTCATTGAAATCCAGAATCTGGTTAGAATTATTATTAGAAGAAGAATAATAACCTTGGCTGTTTTGGGCTTACCCCGACATACATACATCAACTCCTACGCATCATTGTGGATAATACTTATTTCAGGTTCAAGCAAGACACGTACAATCAAGTCTCTGGCTTACCCATGGGTTCCAGTCTCTCCGGCCTCCTCGCCATATCCTACATGAACAGACTGGAACAACAAGCACTTAGCACCTGCCGTTTTACGTGAAATATTAATAAATTGATTTGAGATTCCATTCTTATTTTCTCTTCTCATTTATTTTTGTCGATCTTTCCACCTTCCGGTATCTATTTCACATTGCTCCTGCCTCGGATTTCAAACTTACGCTTATATATATATATATATATATATATATATATATATATATATATATACATATATATATATATATATATATTAGTACTTCATGTATCCACATAAAATATTATAAGGAGATATAATTTTGTTATGTGTCAGTTTTCAGTATTTAGCCTGACGATTCCCCCCGGGGATGAAACACGGGAGCCTCTGTGTAGCTTGATTGCCATATATATTTTCATTGCTTACTATATATATATATATATATATATATATATATATATATATATATATATATATATATATATATATAATTTGCAAGCGTTGTTAAATTACACTGAAATTTTCGCATTTATTGCTTTTTTGTTGTTATATTTTCGATGCGTCAGCAAGCTTTCTGGTCTCCGGTTGTAGCCGGTATAATATGGTTCCGAGTGTTCTTGTTTTGGACAACACTAAAGCGCTTTAGACCTAAGTGATTGTGATAAGGAGTAGTTTTTTTTGTTGTTTTTTTCAAGACTTAAGTTATTGTGTTTTTTTTTAAATATTCTTGAAGGTTTTTGGTAGGAGGAGAAGGCGAGTGAAACAAAACAAAGAGTGTGTGGTTGAGTTATTATTTATTCTTGTATTTGTGTATTTCGTGTTATTATATTATTTTTTTAGTATATTTATTAATTTATTATTTTTAATAATGATATATGTTTAATATGTGTAGTATGTTAATACCAGTATTAAAAGATAAGTTGTTAATAATGGGTTGTTTACGTTTAATAAATATTGCTTCTAGTATTTTTAGTCGATGTGTGCAATTATTTTTATGTATGATTTTGGTGATAGCTATTAGTATTATTTGTATATCGGCCGACTATAATGTTTTGTTGTGTGAAGTGATGTGGCGTTGACAGCGCTGGCATAAACTATGACTTGCTATCTAAATATATATATATATATATATTTATATATATATATATATATATTACATTTACATTTACATTTACATATGTATTAAAGAAAATTAGAAAAACATCGGTACCGTCGGTTTTAAATCCAAACAATGTGGACCTATGTCGGACTCTCTTCAGTCTCTGTTCTATGTGTGTATCTCCGGAAAATGGCGGCTTGCGCATTGCGTGATTTTTCTACGATATTTCAAACCTTCAAATGTATTTTCATTTTTTTTTTTTTTTCATGAATTCGGCATTTCTACCAGAAAGGTTTGCAGATATATATGTCGTTGTCAAGTAAAAAACTTTTTTTTTTCTTTTATCTGAGAATGTAGGTAGCGTGACCCCTGGTCGCCTTCTCTTTATTTCCGGCGTCAGAGAAATTAAAAATTAAAATCTAAACAAATAAAAAGTTAACAGATCCCAAAATAAAAAATTACAAAAATAAAAATGCCAACCCTCTCCAATCGAAAATGGAAATTCCCCTTTTCCAGTTAGAATTGTGATTTAGAGTTGGGTGGCAATAGCCCATGATAAACCATGGAACGACTACTTCGCCATAAATAAACAACAACGAACACCGTCTGGATCATTTTTCCGTTTAAAAATAATTTGTACGATCAAAAGGTTGGGTATTGAATTAAAAGTAAAATATTCAATAATATTAATTTGAAAAGAATAGTAAATAAATTATTTAACATATATCATGAATAGTAAATGAATAAATATAAATTAATCAAAAATAATTGAAAGTAGTTAGATATAAAAGAAAAAGCGTTTTCTAGATTTTAACTCATAAAGGTTTAACCTAATAATATTAATAATAATAATAAATGTGATAAATATAATAATAAATATAAATTAATCAAAAATAATTGAAAGTAGTTAGATATAAAAGAAAAAGCGTTTTCTAGATTTTAACTCATAAAGGTTTAACCTAATAATATTAATAATAATAATAAATGTGATAAATATAATAATAAATATAAATTAATCAAAAATAATTGAAAGTAGTTAGATATAAAAGAAAAAGCGTTAGAAAACGCTTGTGATAAATATAATAATAAATATAAATTATGAAAATATAAATTATAATAAAGAAAGTTTTAAAAAATAATATATTAATTAAATTAAATTAAATAAACCCCTGTTTTCCTAAAACTTACTAGTAAAGAAACATCCAAAAGATAATGGTAAATAACCTTTTACGAATGGGATATGATGAAGGAGACCGAATGATAGAAGACATGCTACGTATAATTGAAGAATTTGAACGAGTAAAAATGGGGTTCAAACTCTGCGACTAACCTGGTCAATAAATTTTGAAAAAAATAAAAATGTAAATTGTTTTCAAAACTTTCTTTAAAAACTGTTTTTCTGAAAATTGCTTCCCCAAAAAAGAGAAAGAAGAGAAAAGATAAAGAAACCCCATGGCCATATGAGTATAATGTTATTCTTCTCTTCAATTACCTATCATATGTGTATGTTACATAGCCAGAACTCCTGCCTTGACCGCGGCAGTTCTCTTAAACCAATCAAACAACTGGTTACGGTCCAAAAAAGCATTTGTTACATAACGCTTGTGAATTAATCTTCTCGTAACCGAAAATAATACAAAAGTTTACGAAAAGATTATGAAAGCATTTTCAATTTTTTTTGTAACTCATTTCCGTAAGGCACTTCTATAGGCATTTTCAACAGGCACTTTTAATACACATTTCCTTAGGGCGATTTTAAGCCTTCAAACTGTCAATCTATTTTCAACAATTCTCGTTAAAACATCTACTTTTTAAACATTTCAAATTGCGCATTTTAAACATAGTCCTCTCTTAAATTCTTTTCTCATTAAACATTGTTCATTAACCATTCTACATTAAACATTAACCACTTTAAACATTGTTCGTTAAGCATATCGAATAAAGCATGGTGCACTTTTCCTTCCTGTTTTTTAGTTCTTTTCGTTTTACAGATTAGGACCCAACATTTTATGCACAAAAAAAGTTACCTTACGTTTTCTTTCATCGTCTGGTCGTGATCGCCGGTGGTGCCGTCGATTTCGTTGTGTCTTTTTGGTCGTGATCGATATCTGTGGATACAAACATGACAGGCAGAAGAGAAACGCGGAGACAATTTTTCCCCAGAGAGATTCTATCTTTTATTCCGCTTCGTTGTGGGGGTTTCGTCCATTCGTTTCTCGATTCACTCCTTCATTCTTCCTGCTGGGGAAATGCGACGATGCACGGGAAATTGCTGCTGGATCTCCAAGATATCCAGCCATTACGACGAGCGATTACATTTTCGATTCCCTGCTCCCACTTCCTGAGCACTTCTGTTTCCTTTCGGGACCCACCAGATAGGTCGACTGTTCAGCTCGCTGCAAAACTGTTAACTTCTTTTCAAACCTTAGTTTCTAACCAAAGAAGGAGTGACGTCACAGATGTACACGTGGGATAGTCATGCAAAACATTTTCCTTCACTCATGTTTTCTGACCTTTTCTGACCCGATGTTGTCTGTGCCGGCGTCTAAGTTTGGAACTTTGTTATGGTCTTTCAAAACATGATTTGACTCACAACGGTTCCCTTCGGTGCATGTCAGCGTGACCTGCCCCGAGCTCGAACAAAGTTCACCCCTTCTCATAATAAAAACTAGTGGACCTACACACTTTTAGGCATACGGAGCCCCTCATAATATAACATGTACAGTCCAGTGTCTTCCCTTCATAATGTATTAATTTTGTTTAAATTTTTGCCTATTATTTCATATATTTATCTCTGCTTGTATGGTCAGATGGTGCAGCTTTTCCTTTATTCTTATTTAGAATATTGAGAATCTTTCTCTCTCTGCTAGACAGTCTTCCCAGTTAATCAAAAGTGCCTGCCTCTTGTGAATCTTAAAAACCTCACACATTTTGTTTAGATAAACTTTACTGATGTCATTAGTGATCCTTATTATGTTATATTTCTCGGAATTGCATAGACGGTAGCGGTTCAAAGCTGGGGAGTATGACGACTTTCTCCTCATCTCCTTCCATTTGATTGTGAAAGGTTTTCTCTCGTCTTTTAAGTTCCATACCCGGGTAATTAATGCTGTGTTTTATGTTTCGCTATATTTAACAGTGTTTCTATAATCTATGTTTTAAAGTTATCTGCGTCCTGCCTATATATGTTTCGGCTCTGCCGGTAGGTTAACTTGTGATAGTCGCTTCATATACAAGGGATTGTATCTTGCAGTTTCCATCTAGGGGCAATTATCGTTGGACCGGCAAGAACAGCCAGCGCTTTCCGTTGCCTTTGGTTCTGTAGAGATAATACTCTATACAGATAGGGGCGCTGGAGTAGCTTATTTTAATTGTGTTTCTATTAAACAATTTGTGCAGTTTATGTTGTGGGGAGAAAGTTTCTGTCTAGCAGCTTAAATAAAATGTGACCTACTCATGTCTTGGTGTTAAGGAAGAAGGGGGTGAGCACCAAACAATTTTCTGTTTTCTATTGTGTTTGTTTTCAGGTGATTGGTTATGAGTTCGCTAATATGATATCTTATCTATAAACCCACTATTGCGGCGTGCTTCGTTGTAATATGGTATTGCTTGTTCAAAAAATCTCAGAATTAGATGAATGATCTGCGATTCTTCTACTAATGTTAGTGATCATCTTCTTGAAAACTGGGAGGGGGGAAATAAATACATATTAAAATAAATATTACGCTCTTATTTTTTAATTTTTCTAAACAATCAAGCACTCTGCTGAGGTTCTCCCCCACAAACCTTGAACACAAACACAGAAATCTGTATATATATATATATATATATATATATATATATATATATATATTAGATTTATCTTCCTCCCACAACGGTAAGATGTGATACAAAGTCGGGAAAGTTGGTTTTACAAAGCCAGCGCCCGAGAAGATGAGCACTCTGGCCTACAAAAAAATGCCTGGGCAGCCCCGTCGGCATTCCCCGTAGGGGCGCTTAAGGCAGTAAGCGATAAACTTACTCCACCCCAAAGAGGGGGGGGGGGCAAAGCCTTGGAGGGTAGACCGCCTAGAACTGCACAAGACAAACCCACAGACCGGCGGAATCAAGACCCAAACGCCAAGACGATACCGGTCTATAGGGTGTAGTATCTATCGGAATAGATACTACACTTTGATCGTAGCCAAAATGCCAAGGAGCATATATATATATATATATATATATATATATATATATATATATATATATATATATATATATCAACTCTCATATAAAAAAATCAAAAACATTATACTAAATCAGTGCGAACCTAATTCATGACGACTATGATTCATGCGAAAAAAAGAAGTAAAAGATATTTCCACCACTCAACAATAATATCCATAGTCAAGATACGCCTGAAACAGGACGGAGATTACATCGGCCGAAACGTTGTGAGAATAACACCCAAGATAAGAACAATAGTCCGAACAACCGAAATAATACGAACAACATATTTTCACATACAACGCGTGTATTGTCTGTCGCAATCACGTTGTAGCCGGCTGCTATCCAACCCGTTTACATTTAAATCAATCGAACGAATGATATATTCTCCTTCCTTGCTAACGTCAACCGCAGGGAATTCTTTGATTGTTATATTGTTCTTAATTTACATAAAATGTCCGTCTTTCCAAAATGTCACTCCAACTTTAAAGGCGCGCCACTTAGTCTTTCCAAAGAGCCATCTTACTATGCAGATGAACTTACTATTCAATCTTTAACATCCAATGTGTGATATCAAGTGCGAGTGTACGCTTCGTTGGCCTTTTCGGCCTTCTGGCTAAGATCAAAGTGTAGTATCTGTTCCGATGGATACTGCACGCTTGTCCTGTGCAGTTCTAGGAGGTCCACCCTCCCAGGCTTCGCCTCCCCTCTTTGGGGAGGAGTAAGTTTATTGCTTACTGCCTGAGGCGCCCCTACCGGGGAATGCCGACGGGGCTGCCCAGGCAATTTTTAAATGGCCAGAGTGCTCACCTTCTCGGGCGCTGGCTTTTAAAACCCCACTTTCCCGACCCGAGCTTGGGTCACATCTTACTTGTGGGAGTAAGATAAACCTGGCCTTGTGCCTAACCTCCTGGGGAGGTAAATAAAAAAAAAGTGCGAGTGTGTGCTTTCATCAGCTGCCAACCAGGATCGTAAAACAGTTTCGGTGTCTAAGACGGTATTGCCGCCGATGGCGTTACAACAAGCTCCCCTTATAGTCTAAACTTTTCTTTACCGTTGTAAGGGACGGTGAGAACGTTGGTATTGTCAGAGCTAACCGGTAACAACATTAATAGAACAGATACATTATTTTAGTTCTAACGTGTTACAAAAAAAGGTCACTTGCTATTTGACCCACGTAAATGTGGGGAGCGCCAGAATGACCTCACAAAAAGGGCTGTCATACAAAGGCTAATCAATATAATAGCTCGAGAGAGGGTAATAATACCAACGAACCCGATTGGTTAAAGTTAACACTACTTTGATATAAGAGCAATCGCACATCGATCGAGGTTCAATTACAAAAAAAAAACAAGCTTAATAGTTTGCATATAAGGTTATCTCCCTTGAGTCATGACTAAGTAAGTATTTGAGTTACTTAGTTATTTTTCCTTTTCTTCAGAACTCTTCTGTGTTTATTTCACGGCATTTCATTTTATGATAGATCGTGTATTTTAAAGATGGAAAAAGGGGTTCCCACTTTAAATCTCCATTTACCGGATACCTTATAAACGGACATTCACCAACTGGACAGACTCCATAGTTTTTACACGCACACTCTTGCTCTCCATTACTTTATATTTTTTTCAAATTTTGAATTTTAGCTTTTCCACTGCCAACTTATCCATCTATGTAATTCCTCTGATGATAAGATTAAAATCTTTGAAAAGCCTGGTTTAAGGAAAGAAAAATAAACATGTTTTTATCGAGTACACTTTGCATTGAACAATCGAAGTTGAAATAGATTTCTCATTCGTACATCCTTATCTCTCTTCACTCATTTATCTTTATAATTGCTCTATCTCGTATATTGAGCTTAAACCATTTCACTATAGGTTCTATCCTCTAAAAGTATACTTTTACTTTGATATGTTATATGTATATATATATATATATATATATATATATATATATATATATATATATATATATATATATGGGTTCTTACAAAGAATATATATTTAAGTATATACTCTCTATATAATATCCTAAAATGTTCCAATGCAAGCTCAATAAAGTTGTATTACTTTTCCCATCTTCCTTTCTTATGTCTTTGGAATGATGTGCTTTTTCCCTTATTATTGAAGGAACAATATCTCCGATGGTCAACGAAGTTAAGATGAAAACGATATATTTCTCTTGATTTAGCTGTGAAACGCGCATAAGATGTAAAAGAATTATTAAATTTGGTAAAAATAAACAAAATATAAATATATTGAAAATATGAATTATAGATACCCGCCTATATATGAAAAAAAGACTGTGAAACTAGAGTTAAAAGTTATGGGTGTGTTTGTTCAATAATATATGAAGATAAGAAAGTTGTAGAGACAGTTGAAAGTTATGGTATGGATTGATTGTTCCTATGGTCGTTGCAATGAAACTACAATACATATATATATATATATATATATATATATATATATATATATAACTTCTTTGTAATATAGCAGCAGAGTGCTCGATTAATTGAGAATTAAAATTAAAAATTAAAAATTAAGAGCGTAATATTGATTTATTTTGGTACAGAAAAATTAGTACAACATTCGTACCGTCGGTATCAAGCACAGAGGACTTAGCCATCCGGCTTTCTTCAGCTTCTGCTGTCATCAACAGAAGCTGAAGAGAGCCGGATGGTTAAGTCCTTCTATGCTTGAAACTGACGATACGAATGTTGTACTAATTTTTCTGTACCAAAATAAATCAATATTACGCTCTTAATTTTTAATTATATGTACGAATATATATATATTCTCATCGACCTATTCATCTAATTTTGATTTTATTTTTTTACTCTTTCTCTGTATGTTAATAATGAGCATCTTCCATCTTAAAGGGTGACTATGTTATGAGTTAAATCCACTTTTCCTTTCTTTACATAACTGGTTATGCCTTGGTTCTAGTCGGACATCTTAATATCGGCAGATTCCGGTTTGGGAAACCGGTGTATGGAAACTGTGTCGGAAGTTTGTAGTTGAACTGGCTGGCGTGTCGTGGCGGCTCTTTGTGGAGCGTGACACTCATCAAGTGCGAGAATATCAAATTGGAATGGACAAGAAATGATGCTTGTTGGGAAGTACACAGGATTCCTGAAAACGCACGCAATCTATGGTTAAAAGAAGGTAAATGTAATGCAGTTCGGATAAAGAACAAGGGACATTGTAGAGAGACAGGGAGAATGACAGAAACAGAAAGAAACAGTAAGAATGGTGTACGGATAAAATCGGCCACAGGTATATATATATATATATATATATATATATATATATATAGGATCAAATAAATCAAAGTGAAAACTTTTAGTAGATGGAACCTATTGTGAAGAGGAAAATAATTCTTTTAATAATAATTTTCATATTTTTCAAATATTTGAACTTTGGATTTTTCGAAAGCCAACTTATCCATCTGTATTTCTCCTCTGATGATAAGATTTCGATCTTTGAAAAGCCTTGGCTTAAGGAAAGAATATTAAACACTAGTTTATTACTGAATACACCTTGCATTGAACAATTGAAATTTGAAATAAATTTGGACAATCGTCGCATATTTATCACTCTTATTTCTTATATATATATATATATATATATATATATATATATATATATATATATATATAATATAAAATGAAGTAATAAAATAAGGTGTCAATCAAATTTTATTAGAATTCAAAGTTCATGCAAAGCATCCTTAAGTCCTTAGCTCATGAGTTTTCAAAGATAATTCTTCTCTTCAGAGGACCATTACCGCAGTTATACTACTACAGGCAATAAAATTACGCTTTGAAAATATATAAAATTATATACACAAATATATAAAAATACATAACATCAAACATATCAATCCAAAAACATACTTTTGTTGAATCCATACAGTCCATCCAGGTCATACAAGTTGAGAAGCATAATCAGGAAGGACATTACTCCAAGATACAAACAGCAGACCAAATATGTGAAATTGAAGGGGCCGGCAAAGTTATCCAGTCGCGAAATGTGTCCATATTCAATGTTAATGATAAATAAATCAATCAAAATTATATTATAATATTAATGCTCTATCCAGTATATTGAGCTTCAGTTTTTTATCCGGATGTTTCACTAATTATAAGATATTAGTTGACGCTTATATCTTTTGTTGGATTGCTTCATATATATATATATATATATATATATATATATATATATATATATATATATATATATATATATATATATATATATAAGTGGTGAACTAATCGCGAACTTTTAGGAAAGGTAAAACCTATTGTGAAAAGTATACAGCTCAATATACAGGATAGAGCACAATCTTTATTTTACTTTGTCAAATTTTAAATCTTGGCCTTTGCCAACTTATCTATCCCAGCGATTTCCTCTGATGATAAGATTTTGATCTTTGAAAAGCCTGGTTTAAGGAAAAAAATAATTTGAATAAATTGCCTTTTTGCGGAATATACCTTGCTCTGAGCAACTGAATTGAAAAAGGTCTGCCTTTTGCTTTTCTAATTCCTTTTCATCCCTCTACCTATATATATATATATATATATATATATATATATATATATATATATATATATATATATATATATATATATATATATATTATATATATATATTATATTATATATATATATATATATATATATATATATATATATATATATATTATATATATATATTATATTATATATATATATATATATATATATATATATATATATATATATATATGCCAACATTGTTAAAAATAACAGAATTCGTCTGTTTAATTATACTTTTTTATTTTTTTTATTTTTGTGATGGTCATTTTGTATTAAAATTTTAAAAATTATAAATGTCCATACATTTCACATGTTTCACGAACGTTTTTGATTCTTCGTCGAATCATTCCCAGGTGTCAAAAGCAAATGAACAAAAAAGCTGGAGAAAAGAGGAAAATTTTTAAAAGACGGTGGAGAAACGCGCAGAGAACGTTTTCCGTATTGTTCCAGGAAGTCATTTGCGATTTTAAATTCAGCGACGCTGGATGGCATCACAGAACAAAATCGCATTACGTTAAGCATTTTAACATTTTAGTACTGGTTTCATATGTGATGTTGTTAATTTTAGGTTGTTGTGTTTTTATGTAGATAGCTTCGAGTATTTTTAATTTTTTTAAATTGGTTTTGGAATATATAATTTTAGTGTTATTAACTAGAATTTATTTTAAATCAGAGGAGGGCAGTTATGTTTTTGTAGATGTTGGTAAATTGAGCTAGAGTTTACAAGATGCATGGTGAGGCGGCGGGATAGGGTAGTGTTTGTAAAACGAATGTAGCTATTAGCGTTATTATTATTATGGGAGTTACATTTTCCCAAAGGGCATTTTTTAGACTCCATGAATAGCCCTGTCTTATTGTTAGCTCCAGGAAATATAAAATATAATCTGGGCTATGGGGTGCATACTTCAAATCAATCTTAAAAGTTATATTTATGGTTTAATGAGATGCAATGATTGTCAGTCGAAATTGATCAATGCAATGAACTAAGTTTGTATTACGTCCTGAATGTGTTTTCGTTTTTTTTCTTAAACTTGTGTTTGCCCCAAACAAAGCACATGGCCACTGAGACGTAAAGAGCTAGTGTGATCAGGGACACGTAGGGAGTTGTGCAGAAAGATGTTTGTTTATATTACATTTAAATTTATGCATGATTATACAGTCGGGGAAACAGGGAGCAGGGAGGAAATTCTAAAAGCAAAAGTGTTCCAGAATCTGCAGACCTCTACACTAAAAGAATGGTATTTTTCTTCTAGTCGGGTTGATCGGGGGTATTTACCTTGAGGGGGGTACAAATTCAGTAAGTTTGTTGGAGACGATTCCGTGGAAGTAGCTTTAAAACAAGTACAAAGATGCAACATTATGGCGATGGGACGGCAATACTCCATGCACGGGCGAATGGTCGTTGTATAGATATAAGGGATACTGGCAGGTGTGAGAAGTTTTCTAGCCCCATAGAGGGAGACCACCTTTTTTTGCAGCAGACTTGGCAGGTGTGAGAAGTTTTCTAGCCGCATAGAGGGAGACCACCTTTTTTTTGCAGCAGACTTGGCAGGTGTGAGAAGTTTTCTAGCCCCATAGAGGGAGCCCACCTTTTTTTGCAGCAGACTTGGCAGGTGTGAGAAGTTTTCTAGCCCCATAGAGGGAGACCACCTTTTTTTGCAGCAGACTTGGCAGGTGTGAGAAGTTTTCTAGCCGCATAGAGGGAGCCCACCTTTTTTTGCAGCAGACTTGGCAGGTGTGAGAAGTTTTATAGCCCCATAGAGGGAGCCCACCTTTTTTTGCAGCAGACTTGGCAGGTGTGAGAAGTTTTCTAGCCCCATAGAGGGAGCCCACCTTTTTTTGCAGCAGACTTGGCAGGTGTGAGAAGTTTTCTAGCCCCATAGAGGGAGCCCACTTTTTTTTGCAGCAGACTTGGCAGGTGTGAGAAGTTTTCTAGCCCCATAGAGGGAGCCCACCTTTTTTGCAGCAGACTTGGCAGGTGTGAGAAGTTTTCTAGCCCCATAGAGGGAGCCCACTTTTTTTTGCAGCAGACTTGGCAGGTGTGAGAAGTTTTCTAGCCCCATAGAGGGAGCCCACCTTTTTTTGCAGCTGACTTGGCAGGTGTGAGAAGTTTTATAGCCCCATAGAGGGAGCCCACCTTTTTTTGCAGCAGACTTGGCAGGTGTGAGAAGTTTTCTAGCCGCATAGAGGGAGACCACCTTTTTGCGGTAGACTTGGCAGTATTTTCTATTAATTTATTCCAATTGAAGATGTATGTGAATGTTTGCTCGAATAATATGAACGTTGAACTTGCTTTGTCTTGGTAGCATTGAATGTAAACATCTATTTTGGGGCCTGGAAGTCATATCTAAGTATTTGGCAATTGCCTTGGATATGTACATTCAATTTTGCCGCATGTCGAGAATAGTGCATGGTGACATCAGCAAATATACTCATCTCGGACGCAATTGCATCAGGAAGGGCATCTATTAGGATCTAACAAATCAGAAATGCGTATATTTTATCATGGAAGGTTGTGCATATATTTTGTCCCCTAACAACCCTTTTATATACCCCTAAAAATTGGAATTTTGTGAATATTAATTAATTTATATCTAATACTTACAGTTATAATTTCAAATACATTTATATTTTCACGAAGAGCTTCCAGTACCACATTACCATTTTTTCATAAAATTAAATTAAATATATCTTACATTACCTACACTGTAACGCTTTCACCTACCGAGCGTGTATGAATTCTTTACATACCCGTGTCGTCGTTGTCGTTGTGAACCCAGGTGGCTGATCGTTTCTTAACACAAACCTACACGAACGCCAATGAGCAGTTTTTAATTAGGTTTATTTTAAAAAGAGAAGAACAGTGAGTGAGACGGGTTATTTTCTCTATGAGAGACGGAGATAGGCTGAGAGCTCATCTCGCTAAATCAACCACACCTCGTGCACCCAAACCCCTATTGGGCTGAGCGGCTTCACACGTCTTCTCTGCTTGAAATCTCAACGGCTAAGAAAGAGAGAAAGAGATAAGATAGATAGATACATAGATATTAACAGACTAAGATTGATAGATAACTAGATAGAAATATATTAAGATAGATAGATAGATAGATAGATAGATAGATATTAACAGACTAAGATAGAGAGAGAGAGAGCGAAATATAAGCAGACTAAGATAGATAGATAGATAGATAGATAGATAGATAGATAGATAGATAGATAGATAGATAGATAGATAGATAGATATTAACAGACTAATATAGGGAGAGAGAGCGAAATATAAGCAGACTAAGATAGATAAATAGATAGATAGATAGATAGATAGCAAAAGCTCAATTGTAAAAAAGGTTACAATTAGTGTTTTCAAAATCATTATTTAATAAACAAAGAGTATAATTTACTAAGCAACAATATACGCAACTGGAAACCTGAACAACAGATACTAGAATGAGGAAACCAGCTCAGATTCCATAAGACGATATTATAATCATCAAAGTTTATTTAACAACTGTATATATATATATATATATATATATATATATATATATATATATATATATATATATATTTCTCTCTCTTTCTCTCTTAAATTCCCGAAACAGTTTTTCATGGTAAACAACTGATGATCCCTTAAATAATGTTCGAAGCAAACTAATATAATAACTGTAAAAAATAAATTGACTTACATGAGTGATTTTCCACTGAACGACTTGGGACTGAAAGGTCTTTTGTTTCTTTTTGGGTTTTTTTAAAAGCAATATTATATATATATATATATATATAATATTGCTTTCGAAATACTTTTGATTGCTGAGAGATAGTTGAAATTCTCCAGTATTTGTGGAAAATTCAAAAACGTGTGTAGATTTTGAGATTATGTTTTAATGAAATACTACAAATTTTAAAATTTAAAGTTCTAAAATCTTAAACTGAAGAAACGAGGTAACTATAAATTGTATTGTTGTATTTTCACCTACCAAACGTGTATAAATCCTTTAGATACCCGTTTCGTCATTGTCGTTGTGGATCCAGGTTACTGATCGTCTGTTGACACAAAACAACTCGGACGCCGATGTTTAGTTTTAATAAGATTTATGTAAAACAGAGAAGAACAGAAACAGAGACATGTCATTTTCGTATGCTAGCTAGATAGCTATCTATCTATCTATCTATCTATCTATCTATCTATCTATCTATCTATCTATCTATCTATCTATCTATCTCTCTCTCTCTCTCTATATATATATATATATATATATATATATAGATAGATAGATAGATAGATAGATAGATAGATAGATAGATAGATAGATAGATAGATAGCTTGTCTCGCTACATCTGACCACACTGTCACTATTGGGAACAATGGTCAGACGAATCTTTCTTCGTTGAAATCTCGCTAGCTAAGAGAGAGAGAGAGACAGAGAGAAGATGTCACAAGAAATCACGTGGTTTCATAACTTCCGCCTGGTGTCACTCTGTGACCCTTGATCTTAAAACATTTCAACTCAAACACAGTCTTCACCATGTAATACGCCTAGCAGAGCTGAGTTCTAAAATTCAAAATGTCCACTTAATTAGTTTTAGAGTTTAGCCCACACATAAATCATAAACACATACTTAAATTTATATTCGTAGATATGGGATATTAGTGTGTGGAATCGTGGATAAGCATGGAGAGACTAGTTTAAAAAATTGTAGATATATTGCGGGGTACCGAACAGAATTGGATGATGACTCAGTAATCTGACTTCGGTGAATCTTTTGTGCGTGACAAACGCATTCGTTGCTCTCTGTTTTACGAGATTGCCCATTTAATGACGTGTTTTGTCTTCGTTGTGTTTTTGTTGGCTGTGTGCCTTATCCAGCCACTATAGGACGGGGCTTCCACTCGTACATCATTTGAGCCACAAAAACTTGGATGAAGCACTTATATAAATGAAAAATCAATTGCTGACCTCATCACGTGTTGCATCGAGTGGCCAGTTGCTTAGAAAAGATTTTATTAAATCCATAACACCCACCAAGCCATCCTCTCTCTCTTCCTATGTCTTTCTCTCTCTTTCTCTCTCTTTCTCTCTCTCTCTCTCTCTCTCTCTCTGTATCTATATCGTTCTCTATTTCTCTCTCTATGTATCTTTCGGATTCGCTCTCTGTTTCTTATTTCTCTTGCTTTTACTGTATCCCCCCTTTCTCTCACTCTATCGTTCCAGCTCTCTATTTCTCTCTCTCTTTTTTCTCTCTCTCTCTCTCTCTCTCTCTCTCTCTCTTTCTCTAACATTCTACATATCTGTGCTGATGTATTTATGTCTGCCTCTTTATATTTCTCTCTTTATATGATTTTTATATTTCCTCTGTTGTGTTACTCCCTCTATCTCTTTCTCTCCCCCTCCTTTTCCCTCTCTCTCTCTCTCTCTCTCTCTCTACTCTGCTCTCTCAAACTATAGATTTATATATATATATATATATATATATATATATATATATATATACATTCCTCGCTTTATCCATTTCTATATATTTCTATTTGTTCTTCTCTTTCTATGTTTATTCTGTATCTATATCTGAATATTTGGCTTTCTTTTTGGCTTTCTTTCTTATCTTCTCTCTCTCTCTCTCTCTCTCTCTCTCTCTCTCTCTATATATATATATATATATATATATATATATATATATATATATATATATATATATATATATATATATATGCATTATTGTATTGTGTATCTTTTCTGTATCTCTCCCACTCCACTTTATCCTATTCCATCTTCTTTTTATCGTTTCATCCTTTCTCCTTTTTTCCACCTTCTTATTTTCTTCCTCTTTCTTCTTCCCCCCTCCCCTCATCCTCTAGTTGTTGTTGTTGTTGTTGTTGTTGTTTTTCTTCTTCTTCTTCTTCTTCTTCTTCTTCTCCCTGACAAAACTATAGGTCGTCGTCCCACGCAAATGCTTATGCGACCCGCGAAACTTAGTATCCATAACCCCCTCCCCCTTCCGGCATCAGACACGCCCTCATATCTTCGTCAAATGTTTTTGAACTGAGAAACACGGACTTAAATATTTGTGAGCTAAAAAATAGAAAATCACAAAATCAAGAGAAAAAGTTTTAACAAATCGAAATTAAAACAAAGAACCGAACACAGATGATAAAACGTGCCGCAACATTTTTCACTTTATCTTCAACAACTGACAGCAATGTCGGCCATGTTGAAATAGTGGCTCATTTAAAAGAAGAAGAAGAAGAAGAAGAAGAAGAAGAAGAAGAATTTTCCGCGCAAACACACTCACATACATTCGATCGTAGAATATATCTAGGAAAGATGAAGATACTTGTCACTCACGTTTTGTTAAGTACCACCGACCGCATCTAGCTAATACGAGGCAGATGACACCACCCAAACCCTAACCCTAACCCTAACCCTAACCCTAACCCACCATCCAAATCTCAACTGGAAGAGTATAGACAATACTGAAATCTTGGGGCAGGCTTATTGTCACTCAAAGTCCAGAGAAAACCGTCGTCCGTTATCAACAAGAGACCACTGGTAAACGGCTGGTGTTAGAACACACAGTCGGTTTCAATAATAATGGAAAGAAAAGGATAGTACTGGCAATCCGGGGAGATTTGTTGTCACTCGGATTCCAGTTAAAAACACATCTTTTGTACCAGCGAGAAATCACTGATAAGGACTTTCCTGAGGACACCTCGTGAGAACGAAATAATATAAATAGAATAGTGTTACATAACAGAGGTCGTGTTTGAATAGAAAAGTTTCAGTGACACCTTAAAGATCAGAGGTGACTCCAGACGAAAGTCAATGAAACCACATGACTTCCAGTAAGAGATTTTCTATCTCTTTTGCTTGCGAGATTTCACGCAGGGAGGAAGTGCCTAAACCGCTGTCCCCAATGGGATCAGAGAAGCGAGCGCACACAATGTAACTAGATTAACCAGACGAGCTATCCGTCTATCTTTCTGTCTTTCTCCTTCACACACGCGTACACAAGTCACAAGTCGTTCTGATGTTTGCTTTGAGTGTTCTTTCTCTTTTTTTAAATAAATGTTGTTGTTTAAATTAACATCGGCGTCCGAGTGGTTTCGTATCCACAGTCAAGCAATAACCTGGTTTCCTTCGACGACACGGGTCTATAAGAGTTTATACGCACATCGGTAAGTGAAAATATAACAATAGCAGAAGCTTAAAAAGAAAATTAAAACAGATTTGGGAATTATCCATGGTAAGATACTCATGATCCTTCATAACCTGGATTTAAAAACAAACAGTGACTATGCACAAGGCACTACAGCTGAGGCATATTGTTGACCGATTCTAGATAAAAAGGAGGGGAGAAGGAAGTATTGAAAATTACGTATACGACGCAATTAAGCGACGAGACAACTAACTACACACGACAAAACATAGAAATGCTAATTACCGCCACCATAGACAGCACGAATGAGAACGCTATACTATTTTTTTGTTTACCAATAGTTCACCACTTACCAAGGCGAAAAGCAACTCGGGGATAAGGGTCAATGAAATTTCCAGTTGAATGATGAAACAGTACTATGAAAGGATTGAGAACTATGATGAATGCACAGGACGACTCAGAAGATATTTGCTGGCATTGGACTTGAAAACGACTATGTTGTGGTTAGTAGGGAAACATGCCCGCGATAACGTGTTCCATGAGTGGGAAGTACTTGAAAAGAAACTATGTTCATGGAAGTTCCGTTTGATTTTAGGTACGCAGAAGAAGAAAGGGGGGGTTGCAGTGTTGGGAGCAAATCAAGTTCTTGCTGATAAGGTTTTACGGGCGGAGGGGGGGGGGATGGCTCAGGTCTTGAAGCTCAGTCGAGCACTTTCCATGGAAATACCGATAAACTAACGAAAGACTAGCAACGTATCTTCTATGAGAAATGGGCTGTAACTAAGAAAAGACACCATCTCCGACTAGATTGCGAACTCGATTTTGTACTCTCTCAAGGCAAGGCATAGTGCTTTCAGCACTACCTCCTCAGATATGACAGCAGTACTCCATCATGGGCCTAATCTGATTTTTATACAGGTTAAATAAGTAGAATAGGTTTTAATTAAGTTTAGAAAAGTAGCAAATTTCATGAATAGTGCTCGGACACAGGGTCAGTTTGGATCTGTATATGAAGCAGTTAGTTGATTGGTCGATCGAGTCACGTGAGATATTAGCGAGAGTTAGGATATTAAGTTTAGTTGTGAACAGAGAGATCGGGCGCAATTTAGTTCGGATACCGTATAGTCTCGTTTAGCCCTCTCAAAATAGCCAGGTGCAATTTGATACTTCAGAAAAGTGTACCATAGTTAATTAAATCATATATATATATAAGTTAAATTGCCGTCGTCCACATCTTCCTGGTAGTGGACGGGAGGAGACCACATCACCTCAATAGACCAGGAGCTGAAAGAACTGACAAATAGCTATAAAGCTCTATTGAGGGAATACACTGCAACTTAATTAAACAGGAAACACGGGAAACAAAAATGAGAAGCAACAAAATCGGGAAGAGAAGCAGTTACATGGATAATTTGTAAGACAATTAAAAGAAAGTGGGTAAAACTGTAGATTAATACTCTACGCTGAATAACTTACCCACCAATTCTCCAAAAATGAAATTCTATATTTTTAGGCGATTACGTGTGAACATCATGAAAAAACTTGACCGAACAAAAAAAAATACCCAAATAACAATTATATGTAGAATTTAGAATGAGGGATCAGTTTCGTATGTAAATGTAACATAAAACTATTCTTCATTTTCTAACTTTTTATGGCAGTTAACTAAATCTGTCACCATCAACTTTAAGTCTGAGTGGCAACACTATAAAACCAAACGTAATCACCTAAAAAGTAGAATCTCCCACTCAAAAAAACACAGAGAATTTATCTTCTATACAAAAAAAAATATTAGATAGCTGCCCTAGAACGCTAGAATGGCCAGGAAATGAGGGATGATTTTACGTTAAATTTTTATACGAAATTGATCCTCCACTGTAAATTCAATAATAATTGTTGTTTTGGGGGTTTTTTTTCGCCAAGTTTTTAATGATTTTCACACGTAATCGCCTAAAAAACGTAGAATCTTATTTTGGGGGTAGGTGGGGGTGATTAATGCTACAATAATTCCAAAAAGTGTGCATAGGAAAATATGGATATGGTTGCGCAAAGGACACTTTAAAAGGGAAACAGAATCGCTACTTATGGACTATCAAAACAACACGATTAGAACCAACTACACACTTTAAAAACCAAGATAGATAATACCTTAGAAAACGGAAAATGAAGACTGCGATCAACGAGACGAATCAAGAAAACCACGTCATAAGTTAATAATCAGTTTGTTTTAAGGATTTTTTTTACTAATGTGTCCCCATTTATCAAGACCAAAAGCCACTTGAGGATAAGGGTTCCGAAAAGTTTTTGTCGAACGCCTATTTATACATTTAGTTTTTGATTGTGATTCTGTCGCTCTGTTTCCGGGATACTTTAATGAAAGAAAAAGGGAGAAATATTAAATTCCGATGATTTTTAAAACATTGGCGTTTCAGTCGGCAGCGAATGTATTTATATATGCAAACAAAATGCATATATATGCATCTGTCATTGCCCATGCATCGGTGCATCTATTAATAAACAAGAAAAGATATTCGCAAAACGCGCCCATTCAATATGCACTTTTTAAGGATAGAAAATACTATTTTATAAAACATAAGTGTGAAAAATAAACGGACAAACTCAAGGACAAGCGAACAGACTGACAGACAAAACTTTTTATATAGACGAGCCCACGCATCTAACAGAAAACAAAATAAAAAGTGCCATAATTCCTCTTTCATGAAACCGGATTATGAAATATGTATTTCTATATATTTATACTCGTACGAAACAAAAAAGCAATACATAATACGATTGTAAAATGTACGACTGATACGGAGATTATATATAAACGCTCTCAGCCTTAAATGATATCGACGTTTGCTCGCCATTGTGCGCGTCTGCACATGCGCAAGCGGACGCAGTGGCCATTTTGTCTTCTGAGGAAGAACTTATATTTATTGATATTTAATGACAGCGAGAGAAGATTTATATTTTTACATTCATGTATTGGTTTCCATACAATGAAAGATAACATACATAGTCTAAAGCAATCCACATTATAAAGTGCACACGCAAGCACACACACACATACATGCATATATATATATATATGAATAGATGAATAGATGAATAGATGAAAGGATAAAATAATCCGACGGTATGAAATTAAAATGGAATAAGCGGAAGACCTAAAAAGCTCAACGTTTCGCCAAAATGTTATATGGGCTTTGTCAAGAGTGAACGTCTTTTGTCATTTTTTTTCGTTCGCTTTTGGGCGAAACGTTGAGCTTTTTATGTCTTCTGCTTATTCCATTTTAATTTCATATATATATATATATATATATATATATATATATATATATATCGGCTAGGAATACGGACGTTTGGGACATTTTTGGGAGGGTAGAACGAGATTAAACAAATATAAAAACGAGAGAAAACGATTAAAAAGAAATTAATTAATGTACTGAACCGGTTTTCGTCCACACTCATCAGAGTAAAACGTGGAAGTGATTGAATACGACTAAAACCTAAAAAAATTTGTAATGAAAACTAGTGACAAGTTTAGGAGAGAAAAAAAAATTATGGGGAGGAGAGTCATAAGTTGATCACATTAAGTCCTAAAAGCCATTCCTTTTGCTTACAAAGGGAAGGTTTGATTGACTTGATATATATGGCTTCCAGGACTTTGAGGTGGAATAGAGAATGCGATCTACTTATGACAGAAAACCAGTCACTAGTGTACGTCGACGCACATTCGGCTCAGTACATTAATTAATTTCTTTTTAATCGTTTTCTCTCGTTTTTATATTTGTTTAATCTCATTCTACCCTCCCAAAAATGTCCCAAACGTCCGTATTCCTCGCCGTTATCAAATTTTGTACCACGAAAAATTTATTTAAATATATATATATATATATATATATAAATTATATCATTCTATGATTAAATAATAATTTCTGACATAATAACTTTTACATATGTTTCTAAAAGAGTCGTAAGTAAACACAAGTAATCCAGTTGCTTACTCGAACATCGTTTCATAAGTTAATATTGAGCTTCACTTTTGCTTATTGGAAATTGATTCCGATTCGGATCGATCTGAACCATATAAATTATCTTTTATATTATTATCTTATATATATATATATATATATATATATATATATATATATATATATAGAGAGAGAGAGAGAGAGAGAGAGAGAGAGAAGGAGAAAATCTGCAATGATAGCCCTCTCTACAAACAAATTCAGACAAAGAATGGGTTTCTACTGTATATCCCCCAACCTCTTTAAAACAATCTTAAACGAAAATAAGATACGTCTACACACTGGATGATTCCCTGAATATTATTTTGGTTTTTTCTTTCTTTTTTCTTTTTTCTTTTTTCTTCTTTCTTCTTTCTTTTTTTTCTATTTCCCCCTATCTTCTCTTGAGTTTCTCCTTCTTTTTTATATTACTATGTACATTTGAAATTGCAGGTTTATTTATGCATACATATATGTATTTTAATATATATATATATATATATATATATATATATATATATATATATATATATATATATATATATATATATATATATATATAAATATATATAAAATTGAAATAAAAGCCAAATTAGCAATACAAGATTAATTTATTATTATTATTTTTTTTTACATTAATCCTATCGATTACGGAATAACATTCCTTCTTCAGGGGTGACCAGTATTGAGTCTTTTTTTTTTTTTTTTTTTTTTTTTTTTCATCAAAAAACAAGAATAAAGAAACTTATTTCTTTGTTAATTTGATAAACGTCTTTGATGGTACGACGTCATCGCCTTGATGTTATGAAATGGCGGGTAGGATTCAAAACCGGTGTCGAACGAGATGCGTTGGCACGCTGTCGAGTAATGTGTGTGTTTTTCGTTCAAGTTTTAAGTATTGCATGGAAAGTTAATAAAATTGAAATAAAAGCCAAATTAGCAATACAAGATTAATTTATTATTATTTTTTTTTTTTACATTAATCCTATCGATTACGGAATAACATTCCTTCTTCAGGGGTGACCAGTATTGAGTCTTTTTTTTTTTTTCATCAAAAAACAAGAATAAAGAAACTTATTTCTTTGTTAATTTGATAAACGTCTTTGATGGTACGACGTCATCGCCTTGATGTTATGAAATGGCGGGTAGGATTCAAAACCGGTGTCGAACGAGATGCGTTGGCACGCTGTCGAGTAATGTGTGTGTTTTTCGTTCAAGTTTTAAGTATTGCATGGAAAGTTAATAAAATTGAAATAAAAGCCAAATTAGCAATACAAGATTAATTTATTATTATTTTTTTTTTACATTAATCCTATCGATTACGGAATAACATTCCTTCTTCAGGGGTGACCAGTATTGAGTCTTTTTTTTTTTTCATCAAAAAACAAGAATAAAGAAACTTATTTCTTTGTTAATTTGATAAACGTCTTTGATGGTACGACGTCATCGCCTTGATGTTATGAAATGGCGGGTAGGATTCAAAACCGGTGTCGAACGAGATGCGTTGGCACGCTGTCGAGTAATGTGTGTGTTTTTCGTTCAAGTTTTAAGTATTGCATGGAAAGTTAATAAAATTGAAATAAAAGCCAAATTAGCTATACAAGATTAATTTATTATTATTATTTTTTTTTTACATTAATCCTATCGATTACGGAATAACATTCCTTCTTCAGGGGTGACCAGTATTGAGTCTTTTTTTTTTTTTCCATCAAAAAACAAGAATAAAGAAACTTATTTCTTTGTTAATTTGATAAACGTCTTTGATGGTACGACGTCATCGCCTTGATGTTATGAAATGGCGGGTAGGATTCAAAACCGGTGTCGAACGAGATGCGTTGGAACGCTGTCGAGTAATGTGTGTGTTTTTCGTTCAAGTTTTAAGTATTGCATGGAAAGTTAATAAAATTGAAATAAAAGCCAAATTAGCAATACAAGATTTTATTAACTTTCCATGCAATACTTAAAACTTGAACGAAAAACACACACATTACTCGACAGCGTGCCAACGCATCTCGTTCGACACCGGTTTTGAATCCTACCCGCCATTTCATAACATCAAGGCGATGACGTCATACCATCAAAGACGTTTATCAAATTAACAAAGAAATAAGTTTCTTTATTCTTGTTTTTTGAGGAAAAAAAAAAAAAGACTCAATACTGGTCACCCCTGAAGAAGGAATGTTATTCCGTAATCGATAGGATTAATGTAAAAAAAAAATAATAATAAATTAATCTTGTATTGCTATTTTGGCTTTTATTTCAATTTTATTAACTTTCCATGCAATACTTAAAACTTTAACAAAAAACACACACATTACTCGACAGCGTGCCAACGCATCTCGTTCGACACCGGTTTTGAATCCTACCCGCCATTTCATAACATCAAGGCGATGACGTCGTACCATCAAAGACGTTTATCAAATTAACAAAGAAATAAGTTTCTTTATTCTCGTTTTTTGAGGAAAAAAAAAAAAGACTCAATACTGGTCACCCCTGAAGAAGGAATGTTATTCCGTAATCGATAGGATTAATGTAAAAAAAAAATAATAATAAATTAATCTTGTATTGCTAATTTGGCTTTTATTTCAATTTTATTAACTTTCCATGCAATACTTAAAACTTGAACGAAAAACACACACATTACTCGACAGCGTGCCAACGCATGTCGTTCGACACCGGTTTTGAATCCTACCCGCCATTTCATAACATCAAGGCGATGACGTCGTACCATCAAAGACGTTTATCAAATTAACAAAGAAATAAGTTTCTTTATTCTTGTTTTTTGATGAAAAAAAAAAAAGACTCAATACTGGTCACCCCTGAAGAAGGAATGTTATTCCGTAATCGATAGGATTAATGTAAAAAAAAAATAATAATAAATTAATCTTGTATTGCTAATTTGGCTTTTATTTCAATTTTATTAACTTTCCATGCAATACTTAAAACTTGAACGAAAAACACACACATTACTCGACAGCGTGCCAACGCATCTCGTTCGACACCGGTTTTGAATCCTACCCGCCATTTCATAACATCAAGGCGATGACGTCGTACCATCAAAGACGTTTATCAAATTAACAAAGAAATAAGTTTCTTTATTCTTGTTTTTTGATGAAAAAAAAAAAAGACTCAATACTGGTCACCCCTGAAGAAGGAATGTTATTCCGTAATCGATAGGATTAATGTAAAAAAAAAATAATAATAAATTAATCTTGTATTGCTAATTTGGCTTTTATTTCAATTTTATTAACTTTCCATGCAATACTTAAAACTTGAACGAAAAACACACACATTACTCGACAGCGTGCCAACGCATCTCGTTCGACACCGGTTTTGAATCCTACCCGCCATTTCATAACATCAAGGCGATGACGTCGTACCATCAAAGACGTTCATCAAATTAACAAAGAAATAAGTTTCTTTATTCTTGTTTTTTGATGAAAAAAAAAAAAGACTCAATACTGGTCACCCCTGAAGAAGGAATGTTATTCCGTAATCGATAGGATTAATGTAAAAAAAAAAAAAAATAATAAATTAATCTTGTATTGCTAATTTGGCTTTAATTTCAATTTTATTTACTTTCCATGCAATACTTAAAACTTGAACGAAAAACACACACATTACTCGACAGCGTGCCAACGCATCTCGTTCGACACCGGTTTTGAATCCTACCCGCCATTTCATAACATCAAGGCGATGATGTCGTACCATCAAAGACGTTTATCAAATTAACAAAGAAATAAGTTTCTTTATTCTTGTTTTTTGAGGAAAAAAAAAACAAACTCAATACTGGTCACCCCTGAAGAAGGAATGTTATTCCGTAATCGATAGGATTAATGTAAAAAAAAAAATAATAATAAATTAATCTTGTATTGCTAATTTGGCTTTTATTTCAATTTTATTAACTTTCCATGCAATACTTAAAACTTGAACGAAAAACACACACATTACTCGACAGCGTGCCAACGCATCTCGCTCGACACCGGTTTTGAATCCTACCCGCCATTTCATAACATCAAGGCGATGACGTCGTACCATCAAAGACGTTTATCAAATTAACAAAGAAATAAGTTTCTTTATTCTTGTTTTTTGATGAAAAAAAAAAAAAGACTCAATACTGGTCACCCCTGAAGAAGGAATGTTATTCCGTAATCGATAGGATTAATGTAAAAAAAAAAAATAATAATAAATTAATCTTGTGTTGCTATTTTGGCTTTTATTTCAATTTTATTAACTTTCCATGCAATACTTAAAACTTGAACGAAAAACACACACATTACTCGACAGCGTGCCAACGCATCTCGTTCGACACCGGTTTTGAATCCTACCCGCCATTTCATGACATCAAGGCGATGACGGCGTACCATCAAAGACGTTTATCAAATTAACAAAGAAATAAGTTTCTTTATTCTTGTTTTTTGATGAAAAAAAAAAAAGACTCAATACTGGTCACCCCTGAAGAAGGAATGTTATTCCGTAATCGATAGGATTAATGTAAAAAAAAAATAATAATAAATTAATCTTGTATTGCTAATTTGGCTTTTATTTCAATTTTATTAACTTTCCATGCAATACTTAAAACTTGAACGAAAAACACACACATTACTCGACAGCGTGCCAACGCATCTCGTTCGACACCGGTTTTGAATCCTACCCGCCATTTCATAACATCAAGGCGATGACGTCGTACCATCAAAGACGTTCATCAAATTAACAAAGAAATAAGTTTCTTTATTCTTGTTTTTTGATGAAAAAAAAAAAAGACTCAATACTGGTCACCCCTGAAGAAGGAATGTTATTCCGTAATCGATAGGATTAATGTAAAAAAAAAATAATAATAAATTAATCTTGTATTGCTAATTTGGCTTTTATTTCAATTTTATTAACTTTCCATGCAATACTTAAAGCTTGAACGAAAAACACACACATTACTCGACAGCGTGCCAACGCATCTCGTTCGACACCGGTTTTGAATCCTACCCGCCATTTCATAACATCAAGGCGATGACGTCGTACCATCAAAGACGTTTATCAAATTAACAAAGAAATAAGTTTCTTTATTCTTGTTTTTTGATGAAAAAAAAAAAAAAAAAAAAAAAAAAAGACTCAATACTGGTCACCCCTGAAGAAGGAATGTTATTCCGTAATCGATAGGATTAATGTAAAAAAAAAAATAATAATAAATTAATCTTGTATTGCTAATTTTGCTTTTATTTCAATTTTATTAACTTTCCATGCAATACTTAAAACTTGAACGAAAAACACACACATATATATATATATATATATATATATATATATATATATATATATATATATATATACATACGGCACAATCACGTTGACACACCGGTTCCCGTTAGATCACCGAAGTAAGCAGCGTCGAGCCTGGCCAGTACTAAATGGGTGACCATTTGGGAATATCAGGTGCTGTATATGCTCTCTGCTTATCTCGGCATTGTTTCCAGTCGTCTTGTATTACTACTTGCCATTGAAATCAAGCAATGTCGACTCAGGAGAGCGGTTGTTGCGGATAGCGCAACCCTTGCAATTACAAATTCATGCGCGGGCAGCCCTGGTGGGGCACTCATACGTCGAAATCGACAGGAGAGTCCATCATATATATATATATATATATATATATATATATATATATATATATATATATATATATATATATATGTATATATATATATATATATATGTATAATTATATGCTGACATTTTGCACACTTATCTCTGACACTTTACATATTTGCATATATTTCCCTCCATTCAAACCCTACCACTATATATATCCCCAATTATATAGCCTTCCCGTATTTTATCATTTTTAGCACATATATATATATATATATATATATATATATATATATATATATATATATATATATATATATATATATTAAAGCAAGGAATATAGACGTGTGTGACATTTGAGGAGTGAAATTGAAAAAAGTGTAAAAATCGAGAGATAAAAAATCAATACATGAATCAATACATAAATCTACTAAGCCGGCTTCACACTCAGCAGAGTAAATACGTGGAAAGTAATTCATGAACTACAATTAAAAACTTAAAGTTATGAAATGAAGATCATCGACAACTGTGGGAAAAAATTGGGGAGGTCACAAGTGGATCACATTAAGTCCAAGAAGCCATTCTCTTTTGTTTACATAGGGAAGGTTTTAATGACTTAATATATATTGTTTCCACTTTTTCAATTTCACTCTCCTTAGAAAATGTCACAAACGTCTATACTCCTTGCCTTAATAAAATGTTGTACCATTAGAAATTTATATATATATATATATATATATATATATATATATATATATATATATATATATATATATATATATATATAGATAGATATATAGATATATATATATATGTTGTGTGCGTGGGGGTGCGTGTGTATTACAGAAGATCAAAACAACATCGATACCATCGGTTTCAAATCCAAACGAAGAGGACCTATTACCGGACTCTCTTCAGCCTCTGTTTATGTCTGCCTCCCCGGAAAATGGCGGCTCGCGCGTTGTGTTATGTTTTGACGATATTTCAATCCTCTGCTTTTTCCCTTGTATTATTTTTACTTATTCGCCATTTCCACCCGCCAATTCTGTCGGAGTTAGCAAGAAAAAATAGATGTTTGTTTAGTCTAAGTCAAGGTTTTTTTTGTTTTTGTTTTTTTAACATAGTTCACCACAGACAAGGCAATCCGCCACTGTAGACGTAAGGGGCTACTGAGAAGAAAGAAAAGGGAGAAGGTTGGGGGGTTCAACCTAAATTGGGATCTGCGCAGCGAGATGTCTGTTTACATTAGTTTTAAATTTCTGCATGTCAGTACCGTCGGGGAAACAGGGGACAAGATTGGAATTCAAGAGGCCAACAGCACGAGGAAAAAGCTATTTGGATAGTAAGCTCTCCGGCATCTGGGGACCTCCACATGGGATATAGTTGATTGTCGAGTTGGTCTAGTGAACTTACGTCGAGGAGGCACCAGAGTAGCCAATTCATCGGAGCACAATCCATTGCAGTATTTGTAAAACAAACATAAGGATGCTACATTGCGGCGATGGGGCAGGGACTGGAGCTTGGTTGACAGTGAGGGACCTATTAGGTTGGCGACTCTTTTTTGGACCTTGTAAAGGAGGGAGAGACTAGTAGATGATGCACCAGCCCAGATGTGGCAACAATACTCCATGCATGGGCGGATGATGGTTTTGTAGAGATACATGATGATGTCAGGTGTGAGGAGTTTCCTAGCACGGTAGAGGGAGCCAACCTTCTTTGCGGCAGCCTTGGCAATGTCTTTAATGTATTTGTTCCAATTCATGTTACTTGTGGCGGTTAGGCCGAGGAGTTTGAATGCTGAACTCTCAAGTAGGGTGTTATTTGCCATGGCAATCGGTGGTTGGAGAGGTTTCTTGTAGTTATTGAAGGAAAGGAGCTTTGGGTTTGCGGCATTAAACGTTACCAACCATTTATGACCCAATCCACTACAGCCTGGAGGTCATTTTCTAAAGATTCAGCCATTGTCTCGGATATGATCGCATCTGTTTTGCCAACATAGCTAGAGTATAGCATGGTGTCGTCAGCAAATAAACCAATCTCAGACTCTATATCATCAGGGAGATCGTTTATATAGATCAGGAACAACAAAGGTCCAAGAATAGATCCCTGGGGTACACCAGCATTTATGTCATGTTGCTTAGATGAACGGCTATCGAGGACAACCAGAAATTTTCTTTTGTTTAGGAAGGATCTAATTATATTAAGTAATTGCCCAGTAATACCGTATTAGCGTATTTTCAGGAGAAGCCCTTTATGCCATACCTAGTCAAAGGCCTTGGATATATCAAGCGCTACTGCCCTAGCTTCTCCTGCCTTGTCGAGTGTATGATACATGCGTTCAGAGATGACCGTTAGGATGTCTGCAGTAGATCGTGCTTGTCTAAATCCATACTGGCGGTCAGATAGAAGTTTAGCAATAACTAAGTGCCGTACTATCGCTAGATTGATTAAGGATTAAAAGATTTTAGCAAAGATCGGCAGTAGGCTGATTGGGCGGTAGTTCAGAGGATCAGTTCTATTCCCAGAATTCTTGCAGACTGGTACAACACAGAGGCAAGTTTCCAGCAATCGGGAAAGCAAGATTCAGCTAGGCATTTATTGTAGAGTTTGGAGAGGACAGGGGCCAGTTCAGCAGAGCAGGCCCACAAGCTTTGGAGGTGTCAAGGTTTTTATGATGTCTCTGACCTGGGATCGGGTGATGACCAGGTTATCAAGTGTGGCTTCGGTCCGCAAAGGGAATTTGGGGAGGGGGTGGTTATCTGAGTCCAAAGTGGAGTTAAAAGCGAAACGCTGGGCAAGTATTTCGGCCTTATCAGTGGCCGGGCAAACGACATCATTGTGGTTTTATAGTGGGGGAATCGTTGATTGACCATTGTTCACTACACTATTGTAGATTTTCCAGAAATCGCGAGTACTTAGTTTCTGTGACTGAATGCGTTTTTTTGTTAACTCATTATACCTTCTCTTTGCTTCGCCTATCACGGCCTTGCAATTAGTTCTTGCCTGTATAAATTTAGGTCTATTAGTAACTGACTTATGGCGGCCGAATTTACGGAATGCCTGTTGCCTCTTGTTCCCAATAGCATCTGCACATTCCGACGTGAACCATTGGAGAGAATGGGGCTTGCTAAAGAATTTTCGCATGAGGACATAGGCTTCAATGTCTGCTTTGACCTATTCAGTTAATTCATTTGCACACTGGTCGGCAGGGAGTGAGAGGGGTGTCCCTCCATGGGGCGTCGCTGATGTGATCTCGTATTGACTCAAAATCAGCCTGCTCGTAGTATCTCGTTGTTTTGAGCAACGGTTCTATCAGCTGTTGGGTGACTTTTTAGGGTGATTGGTATCATTAGCACAATGTGATCAGCATTCCCGAGCGGGCTATGAGCTTTCGTCACACAAGCCTCGGGCATTGAGGTCAAGAAAAGATCTAGAAGTGAGGCTTGTTGGTCTACTCGATCGGGGATGCGGGTCGGAAAATCGACAGTCTGAGAGAGGTACTGAGCTAAGGAGAAATTATAGGTAGAGTTCCCGGCTGCGTCAGTAAGGCTGGAGGATCACAACCAGTCGCGGTGGTGGGCATTAAAATCCAAAATACATGTATCTGGGAATTCGAGTCAATTAAGGTTATGCTGACCAATGGTCTTTATTCGTGTCCGGCGTCGAAGAAGTAAAAATTAAAATCTAAAAACTAAAAATGGGAAAATTCTAAAAAAAATCAAATATATATATATATATATATATATATATATATATATATATATATATATCAAAGAAAATCAAATGTTGAGACAAAAATACTTCACCTTAATTGTATAAGTATTAAAACATGAAGCAATCTAAATCTTTAAGATACTAATGAATACGACATGTGTTATTTTGCTCAATGATTAGAAGTTCGGCGCTCATATATTATTCTTCAATAGAATATTAAATGTATGACATAATCAATGCTCGAAAAATTCCACATCAACAATTTTTTATGCGTACATATTTTTCAAAACTATATAATAATAATTTTTTCGTCGGCACAAAAGAAATCACCCTATCACTTCGTTACAGGTCCAGCTAACAATGGAGTTGTGAAATAATTACTAACACATAAAACAAATAAGAAAATATTATTTTCTGGATGTTGATGGGTATTTTTACCAATCAACATCCAAAAAAGTATATTTTCTTATTTGATACCTTTTTTCTTTTTTTATGACTGGTTATAATAATTAGTTTCAGAGTAAAATACAAAAAGGTGTATTCGCTCTTGAATGAATGTATATAGTTCTAGTTTGAAATAAGTTTAGACAAAAATAGTAATATAAACAGTATATAGTTTTCAACTTCAAAATACAAATGGGTGCTGAAGTTATAGGGGAAAAAATCTTATATTGCTGGAGAATTCCGAATCATCCGATAATTTCCGGAAAAAATAATTATCTATGGTTGTAGATTTAACTAGAACAATAACAGTGGAACTCACCTAAAATCAGATTTTATCCCAAATAATAACATAATAATTTATATTGAACTTGTTTATTTCAAACTCCTTGTGTTTGATAGCGAAGAGGGGGTTTGGATGGATGCGGTTAAGAGACACCATAAAGGTCGGGGTGACTTAAAAGCTGAAGTTGATGAAACTAAGTGACTTCCGGTCGGAGGGCTTTTCGATCTCTTCCTGGCTGTAAACAAACGGACCTGAAACGTCACCGTTCCCGGAGCCTCAACGGAGATGCGACAGTCGTGTACAATGAAGCTAAGTGTAACGAGACATGCGATTTATCTGTCTATCTGTTTGGCCCCCTCCTCTCTCTCTCTCTCTCTCTCTTTCTTTCTCTCTCTCCCTCCCCTATCTGTCTCTGTTTATCTCTCTCTCATACGTAAGAAGTTTTATGTTCTTGTTTTTTAATAAACCTTTATAAACCTATCAACAAATATCGGCTTAGGTTGTATCAACAGACGTAAGGGTAGCCTGACACAACAATGATGATGATGACGGCGGTACGGATGAAAGATCGTCTCACGTGCGTTTTGTAAACAAACTGGGTTTGCAACAAAACGCGAGTATATATAGTATTTATACACTTATGATAACTGAAAATATAACACTTGGCCTAAGATATTGTTAAATAAATGCGTCTTCTATCACATATCATATATTAAGTGGTTAAATGTAGTTGATTTGGGATTTGTAAATATTTTCTTTAGTGAGGAAATGATTTGATTTTCTGAAGCATAAAACGTTAAGTTTAATTAGAGTTATTCCCCCTTCTCTGTAAGAATCTGTTTACAAGTAAATGGAATCAGACTAGTAATTACTAGTTTGTGATTGGGTATTTATCCCCCTTGATTTTACAAGATGTTGACTATTATTGTTCTAGTAAAATCAACGCCGATACGTTGCCTGAATAGATACAGATGGTAATTCAATAAACAGAAAAAAGATGTTATATTTGTGAAATATATATATATACAAACAATGCAAAACTATTTGTCATACTGTACTTATATGAATTTAATTGAAGTTTAAAAGAAATGAATTATGTAAATGGCACAAACCGTCTAGTATCTGAACGACTTTTTATAACAGTATATAAGGAAGTTGAAAAAGTATTAGTTTAAGTAAGATTTTTGACACGTTTTCCGTTCTAATCGCCGTCTCGTCTTAAAATTTCGTTCTTCTTTGTTTATATGCTATCTAATGTTATTTTTTTATTTTTTTAACATGATTAACCCCAAACAAAGCAGGCCGCCACTGTAAACGTAAGGGGCTACTGAGAAAAAGAAAAGGGGAGAAGGTTTGGGGGTTCAGCTTAAATTGGAATCTGAGCAGCGAGATGTCTGTTTACAGTAGTTTTAAATTTCTGCATGTCAGTACTGGCGGGGAAACAAGGGGCAGGGATGGAGTTCCAGAGGCCAGCAGCACGAGGAAAGAAGCTATTTGAGTAGAATGCTCTCCGGCATCTGAGGACCTTCACAGTGAATTAATGAGATTTAGTCGATTGTCGAGTTAGTCTAGTGAATTTACGTCGAGGGGTCACCAGAGTAGCCCACTCATCGGAGCATAATCCATTGAAGTATTTGTAAAACAAGCATAAGGATGCTACATTGCGGCGATGGGACAGGGGTTGGAGCTTGGTGGACAGTGAGGGACCTATTAGGTTGGCGACTCTTTTTTGGACTTTCTCAAGGAAGGAGAGACTAGTAGATGATGCACCAGCCCAGATGTGGCAACAATACTCCATGCATGGGCGAATGGTGGCTTTGTAGATATACAGGATAATTTCAGGTGTGAGGAGTTTACAAGCACGGTAGAGGGAGCCAACCAACTTTGCGGCAGCCTTGGCAATGTCTTCAATGTATGTGTTCCTATTCATGTTTCCTGTGAAGGTTAGGCCGTGGAGTTTGAATGATGAACTCTCAGGTAGGGTGTTATTTGCCATGACAATCGGGAGAGGTTTCTTGTAGTTATTGAAGGAAATGAGCTTTGTCTTTGCGACATTAAAAGTTACCAACCATTTCTGACCCCAATCCACTACAGCTTGGAGGTCATTTTCTAAAGATTCGGCCATTGCCCCAGATATGATCGCATCTGTTTTGCCAACATGGCTAGAGTAAAGCGTGGTGTCGTCAGCAAATAAACCAATCTCAGACTCTATGTCATCAATGAGATCGTTTATATAGATCAGGAACAACAAAGGTCCAAGAATAGATCCCTGAGGTACACTAGCATTTATGTCATGTTGCTTAGATGAACGGCTATCGAGGACAACCTGGATTTTTCTTTTGGTTAGGAAGGATCTAATTATATTAAGTAGTTTCCCAGTAATACCGTATGCCATACCTTGTCAAAGGCCTTGGATATATCAAGCGCTACTGCCCTAGCTTCTCCTGCCTTGTCGAGTGTATGATACATGCGTTCAGAGATGACCGTTAGGATGTCTGCAGTAGATCGTGCTTGTCTAAATCCATACTGGCGGTCAGATAGAAGTTTAGCATTAACTAAGTGCCGTACTATCGCTAGATTGATTAAGGATTAAAAGATTTTTGCAAAGATCGGCAGTAGACTGATTGGGCGGTAGTTCTGAGGATCGGTTCCATTCCCAGAACTCTTGTAGACTGGTACCACAGAGGCAATTTTTCAGCTATCGGGGAAGCAAGATTCGGCTAGGCATTTATTGTAGAGTTTAAAGAGGACAGAGGCCAGTTTAGCAGAGCATTTCTTTATTACTATTACACGTATAAGATCAGGCCCATGTTATCTAATGGAAATTAATTGATTTGTAGTTTCCTAATTCTAAAGGTATACAAATTTTTTTAACGCTGACTTGAAAAAAATAATTAATTAAATAGTAATTACTCGAGCCCCTCTCTCTCTCTCTCTCTCTCTCTCTCTCTCTCTCTTACGTTTACAACAATTCTCCGCGACGGACAGACAGACAGATAGACAGAAGACAGACAGACAGATAGACAGAAGACAGACAGACAGACAGAGAAAGTGCTTGTTATATAGTAAGTAAATAAAGTGGTCGACCATAGTTAGGGCGACAACGAAGGCTTACTTTTTAATAACTACTACACCTAGAAGTATGAGAAGGGAGCTACCACTCCTTTTCCATAATTCCTCCAGTTACCCTTGATCCTCACCTTATAATGCTAAGTGTTTCGCAAAAATGCATCAAGTATCATAATTTTAGTATTCGGTATTACTCGAGAAAGGAATGAAACCCTGGTCTCCCATATCATTAGCGAATTAACTAGCCATCATGCCAAATATCTCACATATAAAGATATCGATTTTAAGTAGAAAAATCGATCAATAATAAAAACTAGCATGACTCAAACAACAAATATTTGAAGATATAAGAAGAATTAATGTACATAAAAAACATGAAAGGTTGAACAGAATTACGTAGATTTAGGCATGAGTATAAATCCATGGCTTTCATCTGAGAATGGAAACTTTGGAACATATTTATTGAAATAACAGCCTCGTCAAAACAATGGGTTTAATATGGATTACTTGAAACCGCATAGTTTTGCAACTATAAACGTGCACACACATGTATCAACAGCTATGTACATATACAACCTGGCACAGCCTGAATAAATGTTGTTAATACCAAGTCGAGGATACATCCTCGACACTCAGGCCGAGAGAGTCTAGGTCATTTTTTAGTATTTATTTACCTCCTCTCTAGGAGGTTAGGCACAAGGCCAGTTTTATCTTACTCCCACAAGGTAAGATGTGACCCAAGGTCGGGTCGGGAAAGTGGGGGTTGAAAAGCCAGCGCCTGAGAAGGTGAGCACTCTGGCCATTAAAAATTGCCTGGGCAGCCCCGTCGGCATTCCCCGGTAGAGGCGCCTCAGGTAGTATGCAATAAACTTAATCCTCCCCAAAGAGGGGAGGCAAAACCTGGGAGGGTGGACCTCCTAGAACTGCACAGGACAGACCCATAAACAGGCGTAAATCAAGCCCCGAAGGCCAAGACAAGACCAGTTTATGGGGTGCAGTATCCATCGGAACACTGTGCAGTTGATGAATGGTTTGTTTATTATTAATCGCCTGAGACGCTCCTACCGGGATACGCCGACGGAGTTGATCTAGCATTTTTTTTACGGCGAAAGTGCACACACCTGTTCTATGCTGGTTTCTCAATCTAGCCTGACGATTCCCCCGGGGATGAAACACGGGAGCCTCTGTGTAGCTTGATTGCCATATATATTTTCATTGCTTACTACCTAGCTCTACTTACGTATCGAGCACTGTTGAAGTAAATACTGAAAACTGATACATAAAAAATTATATCTCCTTATAATATTTTATGTGGATACATGAAGTACTTATATATATATATATATATATATTATACTTTCCTACACTGATGAAGGTAATAAGCTTGAAGCGCTAGCGTCTGTAGGTATAAAACATTTTAATATTTATTTATAAAAATATTTTAAGATCTTTTAAGAAATTACAAGAGTTGAACACTCTCGGGGATGTTAAAAACAGGTCTAAAGCAAAGTTCTGAATACGTTCGTCGAACACTTTCGACTAGTCTTCTGTCTGTGGCCGCATCTAGGTACATACAGATCTTAATTCCCCTTAATCACGTGACAGTTTCTAGGGGCCGGGTGGATATGGCGACTGCTTGCAGATTCGAGGCTGACTCTGTGAAACAGGGTTCGCACCGCCCGACCGTTCGAAATTGTTACTTTCCTGCACTGATGAGAGCAATAAGTTTGAAACGCTAGCGTTTGTAGGTATAAAATAAATGTATATATATATATATATATATATATATATATATATATATATATATATATATATATATATATATATATATATTCCGAAATGGGGCTGTGAACGCGTCTGAGGAGACCCATCTAGGTCGAAATAATTTATAATGCGGACAGGCATAATGTGTGTTCAGTTTATTTCATTTAAATTTATTCCTGCTCTGTTGATAAATACATTTATCTCTTTTACTCGGAATCCCATCGAAACCATTCAACTTTGCACACACACACACACACACACACACACACATATATATATATATATATATATATATATATATATATATATATATATATATATATATATATATGTGTGTGTGTGTGTGTGTGTGTGTACTGTAGGTATTAAAATATTTAATAAATATTTATTTATATATATATATTTACACAGTGCCAGGTCGAACTACCATCTCAATATTCTTGAGGCGTTAGTCATTAACAACTATCGACCTAGCCTGTGTAGACAAAAGATTTTGAAACATCAGTTGGAGATCTTTAATGATTCAAAGCCACCATAACGTTGAGAGATTTAAATTTTTTTTTTTCCCTTTTCATTCGTTTCCTCCAACTGAAATAAGTTTTATTTTATTTTTTTTTCTCCCCCCTTCATTTCTCATTCGACTTTTAGTTTTTAATATACCATTCTGACGTTTCCTCTAAGAGGGTCAGACGACAAGGCCTTAAGGTAATTTTAACAATTTTCCTTTTTTTTTCCCCCTACTCGTCTGTTTCATTGATTTTAATAATGCTTCCTCTAAAATTAATCCTACCATTCTGTTGTACACGTTATTTACTTACACATATATATATATATATATATATATATATATATATGTGTGTGTGTGTGTGTACTGTAGGTATTAAAATATTTAATCAATATTTATTTATAAATATATATATATATATATATATATATATATATATATATATATATATATATATATATATATATATATATATATATATATCCAGTGCATCCTTACTGTATTTATATAAAAGTGTTAAATCATAAATATAGCTGGTTATTAGATGTAACAATATTTTATGTATACAAAATATTATTTAACTACAAATTCGCAGACATGTTTCGGTCAGATCTATGGATAGCAAAACCCCTTCGAACCAAAACCTTTAATTCGCGTCTGCATGAGTGTGTATGTGCTCATTCCACCTAATGCGGCTAGCATACAAAATACACATTGCATTAATTCGCAAGCAGCTGTCATACCAGTAACAAAATAACGGAATGGCGGACAGTGAGGAACGCATCAGTCATTTCTGATTGACACCGAGAACCAAAAACCAATAAATAAAAAACAATTCAAAAACGAGGTTGACACCAAATCGGTTAAGTTCGCTAAACGTGTCTTCAATTCGAAACCCGAAAGCCCTTCAGCCAATTTTTATGTTCATCTATTCGGTACAGATTTAAGAACGCCCGCTAAATGACCATTCTTCTCTGATAATGTCTTCTCCTGTGTGCGATCGGGGGGGGGGGATTCGTTCGGTTTGCACGTCATTTAAACTCTCTACGACGATTCTTCGATCAAATATCGCTGACCGTTTTAATTACTTGCTGAGTTGTATTTCATTGGATACCGGATAAATCAGACGATCGAATGACCCGCAAAGACGGACTGAAGGATTTCGTGATTCACTGGGAGATAATCGAGGAAAAGAAAACGCGGTCAATTTTCATGATTAATTGTAATTACTTTAAATATGACGTCACTTCCGGTGGTAAAGTTTTTGCACGAGTCAATTTTTTTTTTTACGTGAGTGGGATTCAGTTTTCGATTCCTTTTGTTTTATTGTTTAAAATTCTTTTTCATCCAAAGAAGAGTACCAATCACAGGACGGGTAAAATGAATTCCCCTAACGGAACAACTTTACACAATTACCATGTCCCCTACGTCAAGATATAATGATACCAAACCTTATGTCTAGAATCCTTATTTCAATGTTGATCCATATCAACTACCTGATTCTTATTCAACCAAATGTTGAAAACTCTAGGATTCATCTTAAGGGGTCATAGGGAGAAATTGAAATTCAGGGAATCTTGCTTAAATGGTGTTTAATGAATATGGATCAAATTCGATGAAAATCGAAAACATTTGATTTTTTAAATAGGAGGTTGTGCCCATAGTATGCCCCCTAAACACTCTTTAAAATACTCTAAAGAAAGCGACATTTGGAAAATATTTATAAATTGATGTCTAATATCTATTTATAAAAATGTCTCTGTCTCTCTCTCTCTCTCTCTCTCTCTCGACCGTTGAGAATTAGTTCATACACTGAAGATTGCGTTAGAATGAAACATCGATGTCTGTAGGTATTAAAATATTTAATAAATATTTATTTATAAATATTATTATTTATCAGCCCCCTCCAACAAAGGCAGGGTACTCTTGAGTGACTTTAATAACAAGCAGTGCAAATAGCTACATGCACGATCCGTTCGTAGATCACTCTAAACTGTAAATCTAGCCGCCGACTCGCTATTTACATATATTAAAATATTTAATAAATATATATATATATATATATATATATATATACAATAATATTTTTATAAATAAATATTAAATATTTAAATACCTAGAGACATCGATGTTTCATGCTAACGCAATCTTCAGTCTAGGAACTAATTCTCAACGGTTGGTGGGCGCGAACCCCGAACACAAATCGCCACTGATTCGCAGTCGGGGATCTTACCCATAGGCCATTGCCAACTAGTTAGTAAATAGAGAGGAACTTTAACTGTAAATAGCGGAAAATCGGCGATTACTCACCAAGCAGCTAGAGTGATCTACAAAACGTCGGACTATGCATATAGCTATTTGTACTGCTTGTTATTAAAGTGCCCAGCCTCCGTGGGAGGGGGCTGATAAACAATAATATTTTTATAAATAAATATTAAATATTTAAATACCTAGAGACATATATATATATATCCTCACCTCTATCGTTATGTCTATGAAAGGTGCTCGACTGAGCTCTAGTCTTTCGTTTCTCCTTGTAAGACATTCACAGTAAGAACCCGTCTCGCCACCACAACGAAAATTTTCATTGGAACAGCTTCCTTGCAAGGGTTTCCAACCAGCGAACACATTACCACATAACTGCTTCCATGTTAACAAATTCTTGTCCTAAATCGACCCATAAGTCATCAAACGCAGTTCATAGCATTGATCAAAGTTAGTACTCTCATAGTGTTCTACATCTTTCGGCTGGAAATCATTCCCGTTTTCTTAACCCTTATCCTCGAGTGGTTCTTTGCCTTGATAAATGACGAGCCTAATAATGATAACAAATATTATAATTATGGTATTTTGAATAATCGAAATAATACAAATTGTTGATCCTCGTCTTCAAAAAAAATCTAAAACAAAAAACTGTTTCTTATAGATTTTTTTAGCCATCTGTTTTAGAGTTTCATTTTTTTAGCTATCTGTTTTAGAGTTGCATTTTTTTAGCTATCTGTTTTAGAGTTTCATTTTTTTTAGCTATCTGTTTTAGAGTTGCATTTTTTAGCTATCTGTTTTAGAGTTTCATTTTTTTAACTATCTGTTTTAGAGTTTCATTTTTTTAGCTATCTGTTTTAGAGTTTCATTTTTTTTAGCTATCTGTTTTAGAGTTTCATTTTCTTTAGCTATCTGTTTTAGAGTTTCATTTTTTTTAGCTATCTGTTTTAGAGTTTCATTTTTTTTAGCTATCTGTTTTAGAGTTTCATTTTTTTAAGCTATCTGTTTTAGAGTTTCATTTTTTTTAGCTATTAGTTTTGGAGTTTCATTTTTTTAGCTATCTGTTTTAGAGTTTCATTTTTTTAGCTATCTGTTTTAGAGTTTCATTTTTGGGAGGGGGGATCATTCTTATTTTTGTTGGAATACAATGTATTACCTCATAGGCAGGGTTTGTGCGGGCCTTTAAACTTATTTTTTATATATACTAAATGTTGCATAGTCCCCGACTTGGGCCGCGGTAGTTCTCTTCTTATATACTAATCCCGGAACGGACCGTGGCAGTTCTCGTTTAAACACTCGTCATTTTTTAACACCAAAAATCATATAGTTTGTATACCTTTAAATTTCTCGTACCCTCTCTTCTTTCCTCGTCGCGTGGAGGGGTGTGTCGTCTAGTGGTTGAATTTTTTATTATTTCTTTCTGCCGAAACATCGCCGCTACAACAAAAACTTCATGGCTGACCCCGAAGACAAACAATCTTTTAAATTTAATTTCTGTTTTATTTCAGGCGTAAGTTATATATCGGTTAGAGATATTCACCAACGTCGAGAGAGAGAGAGAGAGAGAGAGAGAGAGAGAGCAAATTACTGATTTCGTAATTACTTATCAATTAAGTCTTAACCATTCGTGGAGGGGGGAAAAGAGATCTTTTGCCTGTATTTTCTTAGGGAAATAATTCCCCTATGTAAGTTGCAGACTACATCGTAAAAATCACGTTTGATAGGTTCGCCTCCAAAACCCAGACTGCTAAACTCGCTTCTCTCGAAGGACGAGTGACGTCACGGATCTCTCTGCTTCCCAAGCAAAAGCCCCTGACGTCACAGAGCCTCCATCGCAGTTGCGCATTGACCCTTGATCTGAGGTCTCGTCATGCGGTGACCCTGTCACGTCTGTGAGCATCGACTGTGAGAACAGGCCTTATTCTGCACTCGACTGCACGGGTCCACCCGCACTAATTCGCGCAAGTCAAACCAACGATTTCCAACAGATACGTCCATTCCCATAGGGCCATTATCCAACATAAAGAGTCACCTCTTATCACGGCCCAAACTCGAAGATAAGAGTTTATGAGTTTGTCAGTTTGAGGAAGACGAACACCCTGAGAAAACTGGAAAACTGTGAGTGAAAATGGTAGGATTTGATTATTTAGAATGGCGGGTCGAGAAGAATTTGTTAACATTGATCTTGTAAACGACCGTGCTGTAGTCAACCGGGAAGAAGCCCCGTGATATTGTGTTCCACAGAGGGGAAGCTCTTGGAAAGAAACTAATTCATGGAAGTTCTGTTTAGTTTTAGGTACACATATTATTTGGATTATTTGGTCTACCATTATTATCACGTTTTTATTGGTCCCCCGATTTATAAAATCGGGAGACCTATGTTTTGAGGCATTTCCGTCTGTCTGTCCGTCCAGATTTTTCTCCGCAACCATCCATTGAATTTCTCTGAAATTTTGCATGCCGTTGTAACTTTTGTCAGGTTAGAAAGTGACATTCTCTGATTTTTGAAAAATCATCTGGTTAGCCCCCCAGGTGGTCAAAAGGCCCCAAAATGGCAAAAAATGACATCCATCCATTCAATTTCTCTGAAACTTGGCCAAAATATGGAGGCACTTTTTCCTAATAGAAAATAACTATCGCGTATTCTGTCCTACAAAATATGCCTGAGAAGCACCATCGGCATTCCCCGATAAGGGCTCTTCAGAGGAGAAAAAATCTGGTTCGCGTCCCCAGGGGGTCAAAAGCCCCCAAAATAACAAAAAATGACCCTTTTCTCCCATAACGGTTGATCCATCCATTCAATTTTTCTGAAACTTGGCCAAAATGTAGAGGCAATTGTTCTGGATATAAAATGAGCATCCTTGACCTCAGAAAAATTCTGGTTCTCGCCCCCAGGGGGGACAATGGGGGTCAAAAATGCCCCAAATTGCTCAAATTTATTGCATTTTACACTCGCCACATCGAGTCACATACAGAGGGGGACCACGCATGCGCAGCATGATATTATTAGGCTCGCCGCTTAGCAAGGCCAAGAGTCACTCAAGGATAAGCATTAATGGAACGGGAATAATTTTACACTGGTTGTAGCTAGACAAGTTTTTGTTTGTGAATGTTTCACAGGGAGAACCAAAGATCAAAGCTCAGTCGAGAACAGAATTATATTTTTTTTTAAATCATTAAAAATGGGCACCGAAATGTTATGAATTCCGAATTGACTGTAACGCACGCGTTTTTAACGTGTGAGATTCGTTCATTGTGAAACAGGTGTTGTTGGCAAGATGAGATAAAAAAAAATCTTTCTTTGATTTCAATTATCTTTCATTTCATTTTAATAAAAATTTAATTTTCATTTTACTTCATTATTTTGATATAATTATTTCGCGCGAAAACATCATAAAACAATTCGTGTTTCAGTGAGAAATGTTATTCGTGATGTTTCATTAATGAATCTTAATAAAATACTTTGATCTTTTGTAGAAGAAATCCACAAACAAGTAACTCGACATCCAACAAAACATATAAAACGTGGGTTGAAATATTAAAAAGGACGTTTTATTACATCCTCAAGAGGGTGGAATCCATTCATGTCATTGAATAGTTGCATAAAAAGATCGTTTCTCTTATATTTCAGCCTCCACATGAACTCATACAGATAACTTTTCACCGTTCCGTGATGCGATCTACAGTGGCATTTATTCGATATTCTGTATAGCCTAACCTTCAAACTGATCATAATTCATTCATGTGATTGAGTATTTAAATAAAAAGATCGTTTGTCTTATATAGGGTGGGCCAAAATAAGGGTCCTATCTTTAAATTTGAATAACTTGAATTTGAATAACTTCCACAAAATAAAAGTTAAACTCACCAAACTTTATGTGTGTGTAGACTGACCCTTCCGAGATTTTTTGAAATAAACAAAACAAATTTTATCCGAAAAACACTTCTTAAAACTTACAAAAACTAAAGTATTGTTTTTTACACTGTTTTGAGTTTTTTAAGCAAAAATAATGTTTTCTAAATGAGGGTACGTTCCTTAGGGCTAATACGGCTCATGCTTGCTTCGGAAGGGGTCCTTTACTTATTCTAAAAAAAAAATTAAAAAAATCAATAAATAAAAAAGTTATGAATTTTTAAAAATAGGACCCTTATTTTTGCCCACCCTGTATTTCAGCCTCCACATGAACTCACACATTTAATAATGGTATTTATTCGGCATTTTGAATAGCCTAACATTAAAACTAGGCCTAATCTGTTCATGTCATTGTGTATATAAGCATCAAAAAGATTGTTTCTCTTATATTCCTGTATAAACATGTAATTTACCTCTTTGCTAGGGGTTTAGAAACAAGGTCAGATGTGCTCTTGGGAAGTAAGCGCACTAGGATAAACGTATTCTGTCCGACAAAATATGTCTGAGAAGCACCATCGGCATTCCCCGATAAGGGCTCCTCAGAGGATTAGCAATAAGCTAACCCCTTCTCAGAGATTAGATAAAGCCTAGGAAGATGGTCCTCCTAGGACCGAACAGACTATAGTTCAGCCCGACAGTAACCAAGCAACTGTATTTTTTATTTGCATAAAAATGTTATGATACAACATTACGGTGACGTTTATTCTACAGTCTCTTCCTAACCCTAGCACTAATCCTAACCCTAACCCTAGCACTAATCTTAACCCTAACCCTAGCACTAATCTTAACCCTAACCCTAGCACTAATCCTAACCCTGACCCTAGCACTAATCCTAACCCTGACCCTAGCACTAATCCTAACCCTTACCCTAGCACTAATCCTAACCCTAACCCTAACCCTAACCCTAGCACTCATCCTAACCCTGACTTACCGGCGTAAAGCTGTTGGAAGTGTGCGCATGACTGGCGGGTTTATTTTTCTGGAAAAACTTATTTTTCCATTAGTAGCGGTACTCTTCTACAAATAACCTTTATTTTTAGATACGCCCACGCATCTCTAAAATAGTAAGAATAAACCCCGTACTCAGGGCGAAATATTGAATCAAACTAGAACATCGGGGGTTACATCGACAGAAACGTTGTGAAAATAACAAGAAAGACGAGAATAGAAGTCCGAATAATCCACATAATAAATCCTCATCTAAAAAATTTCGAAGCATAATTTGAAATCGTATTTTAATCACTAAACGTACGCGGCTAATAGTATCGTACCCGGTCTGACATTCACGAATACGTAGGAACATGCAGATCAAACGGAAAAGTGACAATGTCTATCTTTTTCTTTGCTTGTCTTTACTGGTGCAGGTGCAAAACAAAAAATAAAACAATATAAGATTGACCTTTAAAACAGCATACGTAAGAACATGCAGGTCAAACGAAAAGGTGACAATGTCTATCTTTTTCTTTGCATGTCTTATGAATTATAAAAATATACATTAGAAGATACTGCCAATTATGCCGCAAAGAAGGTGGGCACCCTCTATTTGGCTGAAAAACTGCTTACACCTGTCAATATCCTATATCTATACAAAGCCATCATTCGTCCATGCATTGAGTATTGTTGCCACATCTGAGCTGGTGTACTTACCACTAGTCTCTCCCTCTTAAACAGGCTTTAAAAAGAGCCTCTAATATAATAAGTCCCCCACTGTCTACCAAGTTCCAGTCCCTGTCCCATCGCCTCAATGTTTCAACCCTGTACTTGTTTACAAGTATTTCAATGGAATGTGCTCCGACGATCTTGCTGCATGTATTCCCCTATAACGTAAATACTCCCAACCAACCTGACAATAAGCAAAATCACACCCCTTCACTGGAGAGATCCACAAGTACCGGAAATCTTTCTACTCTAATAGCTTCTTTCATTGAGCTGTTTGTTTTTGGAATTCCCGCCCTGTTCACCATTTCCCCGACTATATCAACTTTCAGAAGTTAGAATTCCTCTATAAATCTGGCCCCTAAATTCACAGTAGCCCCTTTGGAATTAATGGCAGTGTGCCTTTTCTAGGTTTAATTAAAGTAAAATTATTTTTGTAAAAAGATTGTATAAACGTTTGGCCTTAGGCTGGGATCAAAGTGTAGTATCTGTTCCGATGGATACTGCGCCTCATAGACCGGTATTGTCTTGGCCTTCGGGGCTTGATTCCGCCGGTCTATGGGACTGTCCTGTGCAGTTCTAGGAGGTCCACCCTCCCAGGCTTTGCCTCTCATCTTTAGGGAGGAGTAAGTTTATTGCTTACTGCCTGAGGCGCCCCTACCGGGGAATGCCGACGGGGCTGCTCAGGCAATTTTTAATGGCCAGAGTGCTCATCTCTCGAGCGCTGGCTTTTCAAACCCCACTTTCCTGACCCGAGCTTGGGTCACATCTTACTTGTGGGAGTAAGATAAAACTGGCCTTGTGCCTAACTCCTGTAGCGGAGTAAACAAAACGCTTGGCCTTTGGCTGGGATCAAAGTGTAGTATCTGTTCCGATGGATACTGCGCCCCATAGACCGGCATTGTCTTGGCCTTCGGGGCTTGATTTCCGCCGGTTTATGGGTCTGTACTGTGCAGTTCTAGAGGGTCAACCCTCCCAGGCTTTGCCTCCCCTCTTTGGGGAGGAGTAAGTTTATTGGTTACTGCCAAATGCGCCCCTACCGGGGAATGCCGACAGGGCTGCCCAGGCATTTTTTGTAGGCCAGAGTGCTCAAATTCTTGGGCGCTGGCTTTTCAAATCCCACTTTCCCGACGTTGTGTCACATCTTACCTTGTGGGAGGAAGATAAATAGAGTCTAAAGATTTTGTTCTTATTTTCTCTTTGTTTTTGGCAGAATTATTCATATTCCTATCACGTATACGGAACCAACATTTTTGCTATTGATTATTTCAATTTGATTCTTCATAAACCATTTTCTTTTGTAGCATTCATTTTGTTTCAATCCAGAATTAGCATTTCGTTATAATTTGGTCATTTAAACCAATAATCGGCTTTTATTATAACATTAAGATTTTGGGGCGTTTTTTTTCTTCTATTTTTTTTCTTTGTAAATTTTTATCTTTTTGCAAAGGATTAATATCAGTGTTAATACAGAGAAACGAGAACGTATATTCTTAAGATGCGTCCATTCAATGTGCGTAATTCGTACCATTGAGCAATGTTAGTACTTCCGAAGTGTTCACCATCTATCGATTGGCAATCATTTTCGCCTCATTGACCTTTATCCTCGAGTGGCGTTTGGCCTTGCTCACTGGCGACTAAATAGTTGAATAAAAGAAAAAAATAACCTTTGAAAAAGCTAATGAATACAAAAACAAAACAGACAATTACCACCTTCTTCGAATAAAACTCCCCCAAAAAACAAAAGACGATTTTTCACCCATAAACCTCTCCAAACTACATAGTTCGGGTTTAATTCGCAAGTACATTTTTGTGCGAAAAGTTCTGAACTGATTCTTAAAAATTGCGGAAAAAAATCCCTTATATATTTTTCTTTTCTTTTCTTTTTTATAATTATATTTCAAACTTAAGCGGAACAAGACAAACGGAATTGCTACTTCTAACTATAACGTGACAGTCAAGCAAAATTTCGATTTGAAACTTTAGCCTGACAGACCAAAGAAAATTCTATTTCAAACTTAAGTGTGACAGATAAACGATGAAGCAATTTTAAACTTAAGTGTGACAGGCAAACGAAAATACTATTTCAAACTTAAGTGTGACAGACAAATAAAAAGTAATTTTAAACTTACGTGTGACAGTCAAACGAAAATACTATTTAAAACTTAAGCGTTACAAAAAAAGCAATTTTCAACTTAAGATTGACAAACGAAAATTCTATTTCAAATTTTAGCATGACAAACTAACGAAAATACTATTTCAAACTTAAGTGTGACAGACAAATTTTTATTTGTCTGTCACACTTAAGTTTGAAATATGCAATTTTAATGCAATTTTAAACTTAAGTGTGACAGTCAAACAAAAATTCTATTTCAAATATAAGCAGGGACGGACAAGGGAAATTTTATTTCAAACTTAAGCTTCACAGTCTAACGAAAAAGTGTACCAGTGATAAATGATAACATTTATTTTCTCTCTCGGAGAACTGCTCCTGTTGGGCCATTTTGTCGCACACTGACCAATAAGTTTGCAGCGCATTAATTTCAGCCGGACCCTAAAGGACTACTTCAACCACCTTAGAAATCACGGACAGTCGTCAGAGAGTTTCCACAAAGCAACCAAGAAAGACGCTTTGATCTACTGGATTCCCGAGCATCGACTATTTTCACTCGAAGTTAAGCTTCCCGTAGACTTTCAGCAGCCAGAGAACTTTCTTATTTAATTTCTTCATTGTGATATGTAAGAGTTGATCTTGACGGTTTATGCTAAGACCAGCCTTTATAAACACCGTCATGCGCACAGTCTCTGGGACACTCCGTGCCACGCCGGTGAACCAACTACCGATCCTCTCCGGTATTGCCCCACCCGCTATCCGACGAGAAGCGACTGTCCTGTCACTGTCACGCAAGGCCAAGATCGACAAAAGACATCTGCTCCACGACATCAAGAGCAAACCCCCTCCACCAGTACGCCTCAAATCACACCACGCACTCTCAGCTTCTGGAAACCGTCCCAGAACCACCTCAAAGCAGATGTGAACCAAGAACCGCTGGAGGGAAGATTGGCAGCAGGCTGACTAACACCGACTGCACAGGTTCATCACCGACCCAGACGATATACCAGGGGCTGAGCTGCCACGAAGGCAATGGACTGAGAACTGGTGTGGGCCGTTTTTCTCCCACAATGAGAGACTGGGGCCTGAGAGAGGGTGCTACCTGTGAATGTGGCCACTCAGAACAGACAGTTACGCACGTCATAGAGGAATGCCCGCTGTTCAAACCACCCAATGGCGAGCAGGACATAGCGGACCTTGATGACGAGACGAGAACCTGGCTTGCCAAGACCGAGCTGCAGCTTTGAGGGAGCTGGCACAAGAAAGAAGAAGCCTTTATAAACGCTATTTCAAACTCGAGCGTGATGGACAAGCGACAATTCTATTTCAAATTTAGACCTGACTAACCTATCTATATTTTAAAGGTAAGTTGTAAGAAAACGACGGACATACCTTCATACAGAGATGCTCATGGTCTGATGTTCATCTACTATTCGACACGTCAATTCAAACTGCACGGTTTACATTGAAAATGCTATTACTGATATCGATCCTGACCCAGTTTTCGTGAGGTTCGACTCGGAAGCGTCCGGCTGTCCTACGCAAACGCCCGAGTGTTGACGAGCCGAATGGTACCAGACGACAATTTTGATACGGTGCTGCGACTTGTGATTGTAAGTTATATTTTCAAGAAATTTTCTAAAAGAAACAACAAAAAAAAACAAGCAAAACATAGCGAAGTTACTGTTATCAAATAATTTTATTTTTATTTTGATACGTTGCTGCGTCCTATAATGTTTAATTATAGTTGCAAGAAATTTTTTAAACAACAAAACAAATAAAACAAGCAAAACAGAGCGAAATTACTGTTATCAAATAAATATTTTTAACCCTAACCCTAACCCTAAACCCTAAACCCTAACCCTAACCCTAAACTCTAACCCTAACCCTAACCCTAAACCCTAAACCCTAAACCTAACCCTAACAACAAAAAACAAACAAAAAAAACAAGCAAAACATTATTATCATAGGACGCAGCACCGTATCAAAATTGTCGTCTGGTAAAAATTGGCTTGTCAACTCTCGGTCGTTCGCGTAGGACAGCCGAACGCTTCCGAGTCGAACCTCACGAAAACTGGGTCAGGATCGATATCAGTACCAGAAATTGAATCGTGACGGAGCAAACTACAGACACAAAAATCATTCAAGATTCAACTTTTAAAAAAAAGCACACATGTCGGATTTTGTTTACATTCTTCGGTGGATAATGCCTTTTATTGCGAAATTAAAACACGTTTTTATTGATCGACTTAATCGAGTTAAAAAAAACGAACGAAGCACTCGTTTTATTCGCTTCGAGATTTAATCACTTTATCAATATCCGAAAATTATAATCCATTATAAAAAAGAAAAGAAAAATATATAAGGGATTTTTTCCCGCAATTTTTAAGAATCAGTTCAGAACTTTTCGCACAAAAATGAACTTGCGAATTAAACCCGAACTATGTTGTTTGGAGAGGTTTATGGGTGAAAAATCGTGTTTTTTTTTTGGGGGGGGGGAGGAGTATTATTCGAGGAAGGTGGTAATTGTCTGTTGTTTGTTTTGTTACTTTTTTAAAAAGTTATTTTTTCTTTTATTTAACTATTTAGTCGCTAGTGAGCAAGGCCAAAAGCCACTCGAGTATAAAGATCAATGAAGCGAAAATGATTGCCAATCGAGAGATGGGGAACACTATGGGAGTACTAACATTGATCAATGGTACGAATTACGTTTGATTACTTATTGGTCAGTTTATGACCATAATTTTTTACATAGGAGTTGTTACATATGATTTGTTACACAGGATTTGTTACATAGGATTTGTTACATAGGATTTGTTACATAGGATTTGTTACGTAGGAGTTGTTACATAGGATGTGTTACATAGGATTTGTTACACATGATTTGTTACATAGGATTTGTTACATATAATCTGTTACATAGGATTTGTTACATAAGAGTTTTTACATACGAGTTGTTACATATGATTTGTTACATAGGATTTGTTACATATGATTTGTTACATACGATTTGTTACATAAGATTTGTTACATATGATTTGTTACATAGGATTTGTTACATAAGAGTTGTTACATATAATTTGTTACATAAGATTTGTTACATAGGATTTGTTACATATGATTTGTTACATAGGATTTGTTACATAGGATTTGTTACATAGGATCTGTTATATATGATTTGTTACATATTATTTGTTACATATAATTTGTTACATATGATTTGTTACATAGGATTTGTTACATATAATTTGTTACATATGATTTGTTACATATGATTTGTTACATAGGATTTGTTACATAGGATTTGTTACATATGATTTGTTACATAGAATGTGTTACATACGAGTTGTTACATATAATTTGTTACATAGGATTTGTTACATATGATTTGTTACATAGGATTTGTTACATAGGATTTGTTACATACGAGTTGTTACATAGGATTTGTTACATAGGATTTGTTACATAGGATTTGTTACATATAATTTGTTACATAGGATTTGTTACATAAGATTTGTTACATATAATTTGTTACATAGGATTTGTTACATAGGATTTGTTACATATGATTTGTTACATATAATTTGTTACATAGGATTTGTTACATATGATTTGTTACATAGGATTTGTTACATAGGATTTGTTACATACGAGTTGTTACATAGGATTTGTTACATAGGATCTGTTATATATGATTTGTTACATAGGATCTGTTACATAGGAGTTGTTACATATGATTTGTTACATAGGAGTTGTTACATACGATTTGTTACATCGGATTTGTTACATAGGATGTGTTACATATGATGTGTTACATAGGATGTGTTACATAGGATTTGTTACATAGGATCTGTTATATATGATTTGTTACATAGGATTTCAAGACAACCAAGTTGTAATCAGCAGAGAAGCAGTACCACAGTATTGTGTTCCACAGGTGAGAAGCCTTCGCAAAGAAGCTCTGTCCATGGAAACATAAACGTTGAGCACTACGACCTCACATTTCTTACATTTTATAGGCATTGTCATAGAGGATAACCTCTATTTTGCTGTTGTCAGTCGCAATCCGATTTTGACGGCGTTAGTTCTTGCGGAGTGTTGTCGCCATCTTCGCACACACATCGCCATCCAGTACTGAACAAGTTCAATGTCGATTAACTTTCGATGATCTAACGAGAACCGGTATGGCAACATGTCTCTAGCGCCCCAAACACTTTCTCACACCTGAGAATATTCTCTATCTCTACAAATCTTCTATCAGACCACGTATGGAGTACTCTTATCATATTTCGGCTGGAGAATATCTGTTCCATTTTAGGGTCCTTGATAAGGTGCAGAAACGTATCTGTAATTTTATTGCCCCCCCCCACTATTTTTCTTCTCTGTACCCTCTCTCTCTCACAGACGTGATGATGCTAGTCTCAGTCTTTTCTATAAATACTATTATGGCATTTGTTCGTCAGAATTGTGTGATCCATTCTCTGCTTTCTTTGGTCTAGCTTGTTTGACTCGTTGGTCTAGTTGTATCCATCAATTTGCTGTTGTAATACAACTTCTTATTCCAGTAGCTTCTTTCCAAGAACTGTAGCTTTGTGGAACTCTCTTCCTGCTGACTGTTTTCTCCTACCTTGGTATTTTTAAGACTAAGGCCAATAGGAATATCCTGTCTTCGTGATAATCATATTTCGTTCTTGCCAGCTCTTTATATCAAGTGGCTTCATGCCTTGTCTGGGTCGATTTCCGTTTTTTTTTATCCGGTATTGACGAGGCATAACACCAGTTACCATCGGTAATCAACAAGAACTGATATGTCAGCGTGATTATGCCTTATATATTTTATTAGCAAAACCTACCTGCCCTTCGGGCAGCAATTAATGGGAGGGGGGTATAGTTAACTAATATATTTGTAACACTAACCCTAAGTCCGACTGGCACGTAATCGCCTAAAAAAGTGTAACCCTCCCCCACGAAAAAAATAACGCACAGAATAACGTACAATTTAGGTTAAACATATATGAAACTGATCCACCACTGTAAATTCTAAAATATGTTTTACTTCTTTCCATTTTCCATGGTGTTCGCACGTAATCGCCTAAAAAAATAGAATATATTTATTGGGGTGGGAAAGGTTGCAGAGTATGTTAATCTGCAAATTTACCCACATTTTATTTTTTAAATCTTATATTTTTTAACTGTACGTCCCTTTTTTATTTTCATTTGAAGCAATTGAGTTTAGTGGTGTTATTTTTTCGCGTAAAAATGAAATAAATAACCTCTTCAAAATGATCTAATAATTAAATCTGTTATTTTTCATGTATAAATAAAAATATTAAACGTTTTGGTTTTATTGTAGATTAACACCCTCAGCTAAAAAATACGATTCTACTTTTTTAGACGATTACGTGTGGATACCCAGAAAATCCTGGCGGCAATAGAAAAATATATATATTTTAGAATGTAGAGTTTGGCATCAGTATTGCATATAAATTTAACTTTAAATGATCCTCTATATCCGGGCCATTCTAGGGTTTTATGGCAGTTAACCATTTTTTTTTTATGCTATTGGAGATAAATTCTGTGCGTTATTTTAGGGAGAAGGGCCCAACTCTTATCGGCGATTACGACCATACCAGTCATACCTAGGGTTAATGTTAAAAACATATTAGTTAACTGACCTAATAAGTTAGAATTACGCTAAAAAGTAGAATCAAATTGTTTAAACTTTAGCTGAGGGTGTTAATCTACAAATATATCAAAGTTTGTTGTTAAAATTATGGAGTAAAATCATTGTTTAAACTATACCCATCCCCAATTAATTGGTGTTTTAATGTAAATAGTTTTGATAAATAGAAAAAGAACTTTCGCATTTATTCATTTAAGAGAAAGAAAAAATAAGTTTTAAAAATATGAATCTATTTTTATTATTATTTAAAAAGCTGAGACGGTTTTTTTTCTTTATTATAGCAAATATAATCATATTCAATAGTCGTCGTCGTCGTCGTCGTCGGAAACAACAACAAATTTAGTTTTAAAGATAAAGTATATATCTAAAGAAAAACTTTGTTAGTTATTGCGTTCAATGTGGAGTGTAATTTTTTTTAAATAAATTATTCCAAGTAATCAAAGTTGTTGATTCGTGTAAACACACGCATGCTTAAATGTGACCGGAAGTTATAAAATCATTTCGAACGTTAAATGTTTTTCATAAAATCGCTGAAATTAATATTACCACTAATAATAATAATAATAACATTAATATTGACAAAACTTTTAAATATGCATAAGAAAACTGTAAAATGAAAATAGAAATGAATTGTTCCGAATATTAATTTATTAGAAGGTGTTTATAAGAGTATTATGCTAATGTAGCATCGGGATGAATGTGTTTACGTAATGTTCAGTTGGCTATATATAATGTATTTCAAAATACTTTCTTTCTTTTAAATAAATTTTTTAAAAAATAATGATAATCAATTTCTTTCCTCCTCGGCGTTTTGGCAAAGATCAAAGTGTAGTATCTGTTCCGATGGATACTGCACTCCATAAACTGGTATCGTCTTGTACGTCGGTCTATGGGACGGTCCTGTGCAGTTCTAGGACGTCCACCCTGCGAGGCTTTGCCTCCCCTCTTTGGGGAGGAGTAAGTTTATTGCTTACTGTCTGAGGCGCCCCTACCGGGGAATGGCGACGGGGCTGCCCAGGCAATTTTTTAATGGCCAGAGTGCTCACTTCTCGGGCGCTGGCTTTTCAAATCCCACTTTCCCGACCCAACCTTGGGTCACATCTTACCTTGTGGGAGTAAGATAAAACTGGCCTTGTGCCTAACCTCCTGACGAGGATGTAAATTTTTAAAAAATAAATAAATAAGTAATCGATTTAAATAAACGTAACTTGTTTTGATATATCATAGTTAGGATGAATAGAAAAATATTTCGTATTTATTCAATTTAGATAACGTTCTAAACAAAAAATTAGTGGTTTATTTATGAATTTTTTTTTTTATGCAGGTTATTTTGAAAATTGATGGCATATTTTTGGAATTATGTTCTATATGTAAAAATTAAGTTCCTGTGTGTGATTTGCTTTTTTAATATGACTCTATGACTAATCTACAGTTTTGCTGTGGTCCATTTATTCCTCTCTATGGTTTTTGGTTTGTGTTGATTATATTTATTTACCTGTGTTTGACCTGTTGTATGCTGGTACCTAAAATAAGAAGGACCAACATTCGCAGGATGTCGCCCGGATCCTCCCATCTTAGTTATCAAAGTGTGTGTAGTCAGCAAAAAAGATCCTCTAAAAGATATACTATGAATTTTGAGAATACACCAATTATTGGCCAAGATATGACGATTTTCTTTGCTTTCCAAAATTTTTCACGAATTTTTCTCGAACACTCGGGGCAAATACCAGCAAGACGTTGTTGGTGGCATTCTCGCGTTCTATCCTTTTAATTTACAGAAACGACAATGGATAAACATCTGAATGCGCAGAAAAATACCGATTCTGAATACGTCAAAGCTTTACATAGGTAAGTTTCTGGCTTTATACACAAATTTCGGTTAAAGAGAAAAAGTCTATTTAGCAACGACTTCCGGTTTTAAAATCAGAAATTGACAACCTTACCAATCATGATGCTCAAATATTTCTTCTTGGCCTCACGGCTTTTATATTTGTTGTTTTTTTGTCATTTTTAATCGCTCTTTTTAGTGTATGTAACAACACCAGGCCCAGGCTTAATTTACCTGTGATCTTGTTAAAGAGATAGTGTTTATCTACCTTATATGCATTAATAACGGTGCACTATAACACGCATTTTGCGTGTTAGATGTTTACAATAAAGAATGTTAATCAGGATTTGTTGCAATGGTCTCTAATTTGGAAACGTAGCGTTTCCGATCATATATGCAGATATAGAACATAATCCTCGACATTATGCCATCAATTCTCCAAACCTTCAGTATATACTCTCGATCTCTTGCACGTGAACAAGGGTTAAATCTGTTTTCTGGATACGTTTCTCCCCGGTGGGATAATACATTCCTGGAGAAGGAGACGACGACCATAATAACCTGAAATACACTTTATTATGGATAGCCGTTTTCCATTTCATGTTGAATTAATTCTGCATATTTTATGAGGATGTACGATGAGATTAAATGCCCCTATCTAGCAGGACATTATATTAAGTGCCAATCTTCTAAAGTTTACTCAGCCAATGACATCTAACTGATTAATATATCACGTGCTTAAACTAACTAATCGTAAACGTAAGCTGATGTGAGGTCATAGTTGACTCTGTCAATTAAACTTATTGACCTTTTGCAAACGATATTTATCATAGAAGTGTAGTATCTGTTCTGATGGATACTGCACCCTATACTGGTATTGTTTTGTCCTTCGGGGCTTGATTTACGCCGGTCTATAGGTCTGTCCTGGTCAATTCTAGGAGGTCCACCCTCCCAGGCTTTGCCTCCCCTCTTTGGGAGGGAGTAAGTTTATTGCTTACTGTCTGAGGCGCCCCTACCGGGGAATGCCGACGGGGCTGCCCAGACAATGTTTAATGGCCAGAGTGCTCACTTCTCGGGCGCTGGCTTTTCAAACCCCACTTTCCCGACCCGATCTTGGATCACATCTTACTTGTGGTAGTAGGATAAAAACTGGCATTGTGCCTAACTCCTGGGAAGGAGTAAATAATATTTACACTCCAGAATAGTTTACATGTTATTAATTAATGAATGAAATGTTAAGCTTTATGTTCAGAAAAATATTTTCCTTCGCCTTTTGACTCGGGTCAAAGTATAGTATTTGTTCTGATACTGTATTTCATCTGTTCTGTACTAAGCCCGTAAAGAAGAAATCCTTCAATACTGGGGGAATTTTAATTTCTGTCCTAATACTAAATTCTTCTTTTAAGGAGATAGTTTTTGCCAGATTAAAAACCGACGTTGAGTCTAACTCTGTCCTAGTGGGGAGGCAAGTAAATAGGGAGCAACTCCAGCATTCCTTTTTATTTGACTAAGAGTAAAGTGTAGTATCTGTCCCGATACTACACTTCTTTATTTCCATCCTCGATCAGCCAAGGAGAGATCCTTCTTGACTGGGGCATTTTTTTAATGTTTATCTCAATACAAAATGCCTGTTTTAGAGAGCTGAATGTTCCCCATATTAAAAACCAACCTTGTGTGTACTTCTGACCTCGTGGGGAGGCAAGTAAATAGCGACTTATAAATTATACTTACGTAGTGTTTCTAGCATATACTATAGATTACCATGGGGGATATGAAGTGACTGCGACTAAGTGGTTAACGACACGGACTGACAACCTGAGTGTGTCATGTTCGAATTCAGTTCGTTCCACAGAAACATTTTCACTTAGGATGTTGGCAACCTTCACGTGGTCCCTCCCGTAAGTATCCGATGTCTTCCTAGAAATATATCGGGGAAACCAATGCCAACAATAGAATACTCTGATACATACGATATGAATAAATGAATTATCGGGAATTTTCTCTTCTATTCTTTACAGCTCTTTTTTTCACAGAAAAAACGTTACTAGTCTTTCTCTGCTCTATCGTTATTTCCATGGAAGGTGCTCGACTGGGCTTTAACCTTTAGTTCATCTTTGTAAAAATTTAACAGCAAGAATGTATCTTTATACCACCACTGCAAATAACCCCCCCCTCCCGAGTGCCTAACACCAAAGAAAATTTTCATGAACAGAGGTTCTTTCCAAGAAATTTCCATCCGTACAACACATTGCCACAACAATGCTTCCCTGAATGTTACAACAAGATCATCTTCAAATTGAATTTAAATAACCGTCATCATAACTCATCAATTTTATTCATTCCATTGTTCTTGAACTTTCTCATAAATCAACATTATCATCAATCAGCTGACAATATATCTATCTAATTATCCCCTTACCTTCGAATGGCTTTTAGAATCGATAACTTGTGACACATCTTACATATATATATAGATTTTTTCCGTCCGTCGCAATTTTATAAAACATAATTTCTCTCATTTCGAAATATCATAGATCTTAACTACTTTTAGAAGTTGAAAATATTGCATTAATATTAAATAATAAATTCCCAACAAACCTTGAGATCTTCGGTCTTACATTTTACTGAGCATTAAAAAATTGCGACAGACGGACAACATCTCTATTTATATGTAAGATGTGTCACAAGTTATCGATTCTAAAAGCCATTCGAAGGTAAGGGGATAATTAGATGGATATATTATCAGTTGATTGATGATAATGTTGATTGATGAGAAAGTTAAAGCACAATGGAATGAATAAAATTGATGACTTATGATGACCGTTATTTAAATTCGATTTGAAGATGATAACATTTTCAATATGGTTGGAAATTATTTTAATACTCTAAAAAAATTTAGTTTGTTTTAACGTTAAAAACAATTTAAGATGTTTGCTTTATCTACGTATTGGCGTTAAAAAAAACAATTTAATTTTTAATATATAATAAGAAATGTAACTAAAAGTTCCATAAGAAACCCTCATGAGAATGATATCCATGTTTGTCCGTTACAAAAATGTCTGGAACGAGAGTATTTTTAATCCTAAAGTCGGGAACGAGAGTATTTTAATATTAAAAGAAAGCGTCGTTACAATTGTTTATATCATAAATGTGTATATTTACAAAAAATGGGCAGAAACAATTGTACGTGGATAAAATGATTTTTGAGTAAACAAAGATTATATAATGCTAAATAGTATTATACACCATGGATCTAATATACAAAACCTTTGTGCAAACTTAAAGAATCAACCTATACTCCGCAAGCAAGCGTCATAACCATACGACCACGAGACATTACCACGCCAAGAAGGGCATTTAAGTTCTGTTTATGCGAATGAAGGCACACATAGAAAGACTGACCATAGTATTCAACCAATGTTCTCGTAATACGGCTTATAGTTACGTGTTATTCTATTTTTAACAGGGCCCAACTTCAATCTTTTTTAAGGGGCTTTTAACAATATAAATTTTAAGTAAATAATATAAAGTTATGTTTACCTACATACGCTAGCGTTTCAAGCGTTTGCTCTCATCAGTGTAGTCAATGATAATCTCACACGGTCGCAAGGTTCGAACCCCTGCTACAGAATCCACCTAAACTCTGCAAGCAAGTGCCATAACCATACGGCCACGAGACATTACCGCGTCAAGAAGGGAATGCGAAGGAAGGCACATATAGAAAGACTGACTAGAGTATTCAACGAACGTTGTCGGAATATGCCTTATAGCTACGTGTCAGTCTATTTTTAACTTCCACGAACAGGGCTACACTTCAATCTTATTAAAGGGGCTTATAACGATATTAATTTTAAGTAAATAATATTAAATTAGTTTTACCTACATTTGGTTGACACTTCGTGATTGAATAGATAATGCCATTGTTAAATAAATTATAGGGGTCTGAACTCAAAACGGGCTGCTCCCCTAGAGGGTTGCTCCCCCTAGCCAAAGCTTCCTCTAAAAGAAACAGAAAACCTTTAAAAAGGGGCATACACTCCCCCAATACATAAAATACAAACCACCGTTGCGGCGAACGGTGGGCGGTCCTCCAATGAATTTAATTTCCGAAAGTCTTTTGCCATTATGAAAGAATGATAGTTGTTTCAGATTTTTTTTTGGCGCTGGGTTTCTCTTTCTTGTGATAAATAACTTCTGTTGGGATATGCGCACATTCAGTGCGGCCCTCTAAATGTTCTCTTTGCGCAAGCATCTGCCCTTGCCACGATTAGAATGTATTTCTAATTAGACTGTACTGTCATATTTCATCTGTAGTGGATGTAGGACTGTCATCGTAAACTACATGACTGACAACCAAGAAGGAGAAATAACTTAATGATGTAATCCTTTTTTTATAACCGCAAAAAATCTCCTACAAATACAAAAGCCATGATGAGAGGGTTACACTTTTTCGATATCGTTCTATGTGCTTCGATTCCGATCGTGTAACCATGAAATCGATATAAGAACTATTTGACTTCTTCTACTTTTTCTTCTTCTTCTTCTTCTTCTTCTTCTTCTTCCTCTTCTTGCATTTAAAATTACTTTTATTAGATAATTGAGTTTTGAGTGACAGTTTCGATTAAATCAAAATTCATACTCGTTCTTCTCTCGCACAAGTTTTGGATTTGGTTCCCAATGTTCTTATTTATATTTTCAAATACGACAGCGTTTGCATGAACATGACAGATTCTGTCAGGATGGAGAACGAAGATGAATCAAGTTTGGTTTTCTTCTCCTTTGGGTTTTATTGTTTGCGTCCTCATATCGCAATAAGATGCTTTGTCGATCGGTGGGTCGATAGGTTAGTCAGTCACGCTTTGGTTGAAAATAGTATTATTAATATTATTTCATTATTAAATACGCTAAATTGTCAACAAAGAAACTTGACGCAACAGTTAAAAGCGTTAGTTTACAATCAGTTCTACCTGACAGTCTTCTGGTGGTTGTAGGTTCAATCCATACAGATTAAGAACTAAGAATGACTTAATAATTAATTAACGTTTCTATCCGGTAATATCTGACTAAACGAGGACAATCTACCTACGTCGATTCAATGGAGAGTTCGGATCAAATTTCTGTATCGATTCTAGAGTTCGACATAAAGACTTCAAAATTCGAAAAGAGGAACCTCGAAGATTACATCGGCCGAAACGTTGCGTGAATGAAAATCAAGATGAGAATTGTAGTCCAAATAATACAAATTATGAATCATCATTTGAAAAATTCCGGATCATGAAAGACGCCTATTTAGATTCATCATAACATCCCCAAGATACTTATCAAGATAATGACCCAAGCCAACTCTAACCATAACCCTAACCATAACCCTAACTCTAACTCTAACCCGAACCCTAACCTAACCCTAACACTAACCCTAACCCTAACTCTAACCCTAACCCTAACTCTAACCCTAACCCTAACCCTAACCCTAACCCTAACTATAACCCTAACCCTAACTATAACCTAATAACATGTCCGATGTCGTTCGCTTCTGTCATGCTTAAGTTATAAAATAAATTTTCCTTGGTCTGTAATGAATAAGTTTAAAATTTCATTTTCATAGTCTGTCACGCTTTAGTTTGAAATAGCATTTTGTTTGGTCTGCCACGCAACAATGTTGAATAGCATTTTAATTGATCTGTCACGCTTAGGTTTGAAATAGCATTTTCTTTGGTCTTTTTGATTTAAGTCTGAAATAAATAGTTTTTTAGTATGTCATGCTTAAGTTTAGAATAGAATTTTGGTTAGTCTGCAAGGCATAAGTTTAAAAAACAACATTTTCTTTGTTTTATCACGCTTCAGTTGTACATAGAATTTTCATTGGTAAATGCATAGATTTTACGGACGGATCTTGAGGACACCGGTTCTTGCATATTTTTTATTTATTTTTGTTTCAATGGTCAATTTCAAACTGAGAAAACCTCATCAGGAATTGACAGCGAATCAAATCAGAAAATGGAAAATTCCAATCCATTATATGCGACGTGTAAGATTTGAAAGTGTAAACCTATATTATAATCAGCTTTATTTTAAGAGAATGTCATATGGATATATATATATATATATATATATATATATATATATATATATATATATATATATATATATATATATATATATATATATATATATATATATATATTGCACCCTGATATATATCTCTTATTGACAATAATAAAATAGGACTAATTTATTTCTACAAGAAATTTAAGACCCAAAACCTTGTAGTAAAGAAACAACTCCTCCCCAAACCATAAAACATGAGAAAGTACCAATGTTTTTTCAGAGTTCAAATGTTCTTTGGAAGAATACAACTCCTAAAAAAATTTAAAAATTAAACAAAAAATTTTTTAAATAAAAAAAAAACAACAACAACAACTACAACAACAACAACAATAGCTACCTTGGTTTTACTATCACTACCCTTTCCCACAGACTCACTATGCATCTGGTAAACTTTAGCTGAATTTACCAGCATATAAACAAAACACTGCTTTCCTCTGATTTTGAGCAAATGTTAGTTAATAACGTAAAAATAATAGATTCATAAACTAATTTTGAAAAATTAAAAATACTTGAATCTATGTGTATTAAAACCCAATAGAATAAAATGCTTAACATGATACAATTCATCCTGTGACGTTTCTTCTGGAACTACTACTACTACTACTACTACTACTACTACTACTACTACTAATAATAATAATAATAATAATAATAATAATAATAATAATAATAATAATAATAATAATAATAATAATAATTATTATTATTATTATTATTATTATTATTATTATTATTATTATTATTATTATTATTATTATTATTATTATTATTATTATTATTATTATTATTATTATTATTATTATTATTATTATTATTATTATTATTATTATTATTATTATTATTATTATTATTATTATTATTATTATTATTATTATTATTATTATTATTATTATTATTATTATTATTATTATTATTATTATTATTATTATTATTATTATTATTATTATTATTATTATTATTATTATTATTATTATTATTATTATTATTATTATTATTATTATTATTATTATTATTATTATTATTATTATTATTATTATTATTATTATTATTATTATTATTATTATTATTATTATTATTATTATTATTATTATTATTATTATTATTATTATTATTATTATTATTATTATTATTATTATTATTATTATTATTATTATTATTATTATTATTATTATTATTATTATTATTATTATTATTATTATTATTATTATTATTATTATTATTATTATTATTATTATTATTATTATTATTATTATTATTATTATTATTATTATTATTATTATTATTATTATTATTATTATTATTATTATTATTATTATTATTATTATTATTATTATTATTATTATTATTATTATTATTATTATTATTATTATTATTATTATTATTATTATTATTATTATTATTATTATTATTATTATTATTATTATTATTATTATTATTATTATTATTATTATTATTATTATTATTATTATTATTATTATTATTATTATTATTATTATTATTATTATTATTATTATTATTATTATTATTATTATTATTATTATTATTATTATTATTATTATTATTATTATTATTATTATTATTATTATTATTATTATTATTATTATTATTATTATTATTATTATTATTATTATTATTATTATTATTATTATTATTATTATTATTATTATTATTATTATTATTATTATTATTATTATTATTATTATTATTATTATTATTATTATTATTATTATTATTATTATTATTATTATTATTATTATTATTATTATTATTATTATTATTATTATTATTATTATTATTATTATTATTATTATTATTATTATTATTATTATTATTATTATTATTATTATTATTATTATTATTATTATTATTATTATTATTATTATTATTATTATTATTATTATTATTATTATTATTATTATTATTATTATTATTATTATTATTATTATTATTATTATTATTATTATTATTATTATTATTATTATTATTATTATTATTATTATTATTATTATTATTATTATTATTATTATTATTATTATTATTATTATTATTATTATTATTATTATTATTATTATTATTATTATTATTATTATTATTATTATTATTATTATTATTATTATTATTATTATTATTATTATTATTATTATTATTATTATTATTATTATTATTATTATTATTATTATTATTATTATTATTATTATTATTATTATTATTATTATTATTATTATTATTATTATTATTATTATTATTATTATTATTATTATTATTATTATTATTATTATTATTATTATTATTATTATTATTATTATTATTATTATTATTATTATTATTATTATTATTATTATTATTATTATTATTATTATTATTATTATTATTATTATTATTATTATTATTATTATTATTATTATTATTATTATTATTATTATTATTATTATTATTATTATTATTATTATTATTATTATTATTATTATTATTATTATTATTATTATTATTATTATTATTATTATTATTATTATTATTATTATTATTATTATTATTATTATTATTATTATTATTATTATTATTATTATTATTATTATTATTATTATTATTATTATTATTATTATTATTATTATTATTATTATTATTATTATTATTATTATTATTATTATTATTATTATTATTATTATTATTATTATTATTATTATTATTATTATTATTATTATTATTATTATTATTATTATTATTATTATTATTATTATTATTATTATTATTATTATTATTATTATTATTATTATTATTATTATTATTATTATTATTATTATTATTATTATTATTATTATTATTATTATTATTATTATTATTATTATTATTATTATTATTATTATTATTATTATTATTATTATTATTATTATTATTATTATTATTATTATTATTATTATTATTATTATTATTATTATTATTATTATTATTATTATTATTATTATTATTATTATTATTATTATTATTATTATTATTATTATTATTATTATTATTATTATTATTATTATTATTATTATTATTATTATTATTATTATTATTATTATTATTATTATTATTATTATTATTATTATTATTATTATTATTATTATTATTATTATTATTATTATTATTATTATTATTATTATTATTATTATTATTATTATTATTATTATTATTATTATTATTATTATTATTATTATTATTATTATTATTATTATTATTATTATTATTATTATTATTATTATTATTATTATTATTATTATTATTATTATTATTATTATTATTATTATTATTATTATTATTATTATTATTATTATTATTATTATTATTATTATTATTATTATTATTATTATTATTATTATTATTATTATTATTATTATTATTATTATTATTATTATTATTATTATTATTATTATTATTATTATTATTATTATTATTATTATTATTATTATTATTATTATTATTATTATTATTATTATTATTATTATTATTATTATTATTATTATTATTATTATTATTATTATTATTATTATTATTATTATTATTATTATTATTATTATTATTATTATTATTATTATTATTATTATTATTATTATTATTATTATTATTATTATTATTATTATTATTATTATTATTATTATTATTATTATTATTATTATTATTATTATTATTATTATTATTATTATTATTATTATTATTATTATTATTATTATTATTATTATTATTATTATTATTATTATTATTATTATTATTATTATTATTATTATTATTATTATTATTATTATTATTATTATTATTATTATTATTATTATTATTATTATTATTATTATTATTATTATTATTATTATTATTATTATTATTATTATTATTATTATTATTATTATTATTATTATTATTATTATTATTATTATTATTATTATTATTATTATTATTATTATTATTATTATTATTATTATTATTATTATTATTATTATTATTATTATTATTATTATTATTATTATTATTATTATTATTATTATTATTATTATTATTATTATTATTATTATTATTATTATTATTATTATTATTATTATTATTATTATTATTATTATTATTATTATTATTATTATTATTATTATTATTATTATTATTATTATTATTATTATTATTATTATTATTATTATTATTATTATTATTATTATTATTATTATTATTATTATTATTATTATTATTATTATTATTATTATTATTATTATTATTATTATTATTATTATTATTATTATTATTATTATTATTATTATTATTATTATTATTATTATTATTATTATTATTATTATTATTATTATTATTATTATTATTATTATTATTATTATTATTATTATTATTATTATTATTATTATTATTATTATTATTATTATTATTATTATTATTATTATTATTATTATTATTATTATTATTATTATTATTATTATTATTATTATTATTATTATTATTATTATTATTATTATTATTATTATTATTATTATTATTATTATTATTTTCACACAGTATAGTTTTTGCTATGATGTCAGAAATGTTCTATGACCAGATGAAGCCCCTAATTTCCGTGAGTGCTCGGCGGCAACAATCGGGCAGGTCGCGGAAGCGCCCGAGAATGGCCGAGACGAAAACTATGCTGAAGCAGACTGGCCGATCACGTTGCTGCCAATCATCTGCGCTCAGCACAACAAAACAAGCGGTAGGAAGACCTTTCGAACCGACCGCAAACGTATCCGTAAACCCTGACCTTCGACGAGAAAATATATGAAATCCCCCCCGAAAAAAAATAAATAAATATAAAAAAAACTTGCCTAAATATCATAAGAAAGATAGCATACTTCTTTGTTTTATGTAAAAAAAAAGACAAAAAAAAGTTGCCTAAATATCGTAAAAGAAATAGCATTTACTTCTTGTAAACAAAAAAAATTAAAATGGGTCATTTGGCCTACAGAAAAAAATAAATAAAAAATGTTATTTATAGTTCTTCAGCTATGGTTTGTTCATTTTTTTCCCCAAATATATGTATTTCTTTTTCTTTGTATTCTTCGTCTTATACTGTCGTCTGCCACTCTTCCATTTTTACGACTTTCAGTCTTTGCCTCAGCCTCGTTTTCGTCTCGGAAGCTTTCGGGCGCTTCCGCGACCTCCCTGATTGTTGCCGCCGAGCAGTCACGGAAATTAGGCGCTTCATCTGAAGTAGTACCGACCAGGCTTTTGTTGAGTGCTATTTTTGCATCGTAAAATCTATGAGGCGTCGTGATTTTATATTGTGAATGTTTTTTTTATATAGTTTTTGCCTTTGACGTGTCAACATGATGAATATTGTAAAGCATATGGGTAACCAACGAGTTTAAAATATATCCTAGCTTGATTACCTTATTATGTTTATACATTCTCTTTTTAAAGGATGTTAAGTCTCGCCCAAAATAGATTTTCTCAAAGTCATGACAGGGTATATCACCGCATGTGTGGGAGATGTGTGGGAGATGTGTGTTCTGGTGTTATATATTGCAGTGCGCTTAGTAAACATACTAAACACAGAAACAAAGAACACACATCTCCAACACACGTGAGAATAGACACAAAAATAGGCTTACATTTTAAACATTTTCTTAGAATCAAAATCATATAATGGATTTCGATCACGATTGGAAAAGGATTCTAGACATAAGTTTTATAGACATAAGTTTTAGTCTCATTTTATATTGATTGACATAAAAATGGTGCAAAACTATTCTGTTCTAATTATATTACTGATATCATTTAAATAATAAATGTAAATAAAAATCATTGGAAATCCCCTCGATTTCCAATGATTTTATTTACATTTATTATTCAAATTGTATATAAAGTTTCGGCTTCAGATGGACAGATACCAAATCTCTATTAGTAATACATATAACATGTATTCAACTTTTCAAATGTCCAAATATCTAATAATATATATAACAAATACTGTGTAATGAGCAATTACGAATAATTTCCTTTTGAGAACTCTCCTGTTCGTCTTAACAATATAAATAGCAGCACTAATATTGTACTGACAGTTATGCCGAATAAAGCTTTCTTAAGTTACGACTGTTCTCGTTTGTCATTACATACTGATCCAACAAATAGTCCATTGCTAATGAAAGCGACCTGTACTTTTTTCCGATAACCTTCTAAGTAAAGAAATAACAAATAAAACTAAAGAGATGCGGTGTAACTGCTAAAACAATCCGTTCCGCCCTCTTGCCACGGGGTTGGTGGGTTTTAAGGTTTGCAACGCATCTTTGGCCAAGTCCTTGTGTCAGTTGACCACACAATCGATTTTTTTTCAGGGCCTTGCCTCCACATTGTCTTTGTCAATTCTCTTCTGTTTTATTGGTCCGACCGAAGGCGCAATTACGATACGAACTCTGACTCTCTTCTCATTACACAATGGACATTTAATTTAGCTGCGCCCTTCATGTCAAATATCCTGCTTCGCGGTTTCCCTTCGGTTTCCGATCGCCTCTTAAGAAAACTGAGGAAATTACTAGCGGTGAAATGGAAATCAAAACGAAATGATCCGGGTCCGTGAAATGGAATGCGGGTGTAACGGTCGATCAAACACGTGATTCTCTTTTCTTTTTTTTGTGTGAAGAAATCAAAGAATAGAATTCAGATCAAAAACTTACGTATTGGGTTCACTCGGAAATAGGATAATTTTCTCGAAGGAAAACTTTTTAATATACAAGGCTATTTCCAGCGTTTCTTTAAGACACGTTCTATTGAGTTCTACGCAACAACAAAAAAAGCAATATTGCTGTTGGATGTTGATAACGAGTTATTGTAAACAAACATAAAGAAAAAACATTCTTCAATCGCGTAGGTATTATTTACCTCCTCTTCAGGAGGTTAGGCACAAGGCCAGTTTTATCTTACTCCCACAAATAAGATGTGACCTAAGGTCGGGTCGGGAAAGTGGGGTTTGAAAAGCCAGCGCCCGAGAGGTGAGCACTCTGGCCATTAAAAATTGCCTGGGCAGCCCCGTCGGCATTCCCCAGTAGGGGCGCCTCAGGCAGTAAGCAATAAACTTACTCCTCTCCACAGAGGGGAGGCAAAGCCTGGGAGGGTGGACCTCCTAGAACTGCACAGGACAGACCCATAGACCGGCGTAAATCAAGCCCCGAAGGCCAAGACAATATCAGTCTATGGGGTGCAGTATCCATCGGAACAGATACTACACTTTGATCTTGGCCAATCGGAACAGATACTACACTTTGAGCTATTGACTGTCACGCTAGGATAAATATATAGCATAAGACTGCCACGGGTAACAGCGCAGTTAATGTGGTGTTTACGTATCCGCCGTTCATTGGACAAAATTTCCAATCACCAGTGTCTTATCAGCCAATCAGAGAATTCCAGCGCACACTATAAACAGCCGAGCACTCTTTACTTCCTTTTCAGGTGCGTACGTCACAATCTTGTCTATCCCCTTTGGGTCGGGTGGGGGAAGTACCTCAACAGACAGACGAAACACTTCACAGGCTACTAAAAACAGCGACAGCATATACACGCCGAACACTCTCACATTTAAGTTACTATACACAATCTCTCACCAATAAAACACGTTATTTACACACACATAAACACCCGTGGCGCCAGCTAAAATGAACACACATAGATTTTCTCACTAACAAGCAAAAGAACGCTAATAAACGCATTCATATCTTCGTGCCTATTAATTTACACACACGTAAACGCACACGGCCGCAGCCGAAACGAACATGTGTACTCAATTTCTCCCGAGAGATAATCACCTTTCTTTTATCAGAACTTTCTGGGACATTCTTTATAAACCGTTCTTTGTTTTAACAAATCGTTGTAATAAAATGAATTAATTTTGTATGTTCTATCTAAGTCGCCCCAGAGAAAGCATAAAGTCACTTGATGCAAAGAGATAAAAAAAAAACGAAAGATGGTTAACGCAAAAACAGGAGATGCCTATTGACCTTAGACTTGAAAAGACCAACGCCATGGGTAGTAGCTAACAAAGATTCACTACCCTTAAACAATTATACCGATTCCCCTTACCGATCTAACTTTTCGTCAGGTAATACACCCTTCCTGTTATGCTATTTCCGTTATACATTCATCTACTTCAGTTCTTATCATTGCTACTACTATACTAACGTAATAGGTTCAGAAACAAAAAAACACTTACAGATTAAGCAATTGACATTCTCTTATTCTTCCTTCGTAGCATTTTCAAGTTAGCAAATAACAGAATAAATTAAACTGAACACAATGACAATCGCAAACACTACTACTTATTCACCTTCATTGTAATAATAAATAAATTAGTACAGTTCTGACATAAAGTACACCATTTCTTCCTTCTACATAATTTGAACCTAACGGTTCCCTACATTATTCGATTTAATATGTAATACTAACACTTTTCCATTATTTTACTCTTCACACGCCACAGTCAGATCAGTTAACGTTAGTAACAAGTTGAGAAATACTGGTGGTATTACGAACTACAGCCAGTTACAGATATAACTACAGTTTAATTTATTTTGCACAAAGAATACACACCAAACATATTATATTATAATACATACTAAACAATATTCCAAATAACTTTTATATTTCGTTTTAAACTTCGGTTTACACGTATTTTTCAAGTTTTTTCATTACTTTACATAACAGACACATATTACATAAAAAAAAGGTTGGAGAAGTCTACAGTTCTTGAAAATAAGCTACTGGAATAGGAAGCTGTATTATGACGAGGTACCTGAACAGTGAACTGGCGAATACCACTAGACCAACGAGTCAGATGAACTCGAACAACGGAATCAGAGAATAAAGCAGACAATTATGAAGAACACATGACATAATAGTATTTATAGAAGAGATTAGCAACATTCATTCCGTCTGTGAGATAGAGGGTACAAAGAAGAAGAAAGGACGGGACCAACCATATTATAGATACGCTTCTGAACCATTATCAATAACCCTGAAATGGGACAAAGATTTTTTTAGCCCAAATATGACAACAGTACTTTATACAAGATCTTATAGTAGATTTGTAAACATAGAGAATAACCTCAAGTGTGAGAACGTGTTTGGAGCGAAATGGGTAGATTTTGTCATTTTCCTTTTGATAATGTCCCACCCTTTTCAAGATTGTCTTGAAGTTGCAATATCAGCCATGGTTTTGTTATTGAAGGAATACGCCGTGGAGAGCGCTCGAGGCCAGCGAATTTTCGTTAAATTGGCTTAGGTGTGAAACCAAAAATTTAGAATATGAGATTTATTTTGGTAACCGTATACTCACCTAGCGTTTTATACTTTGACGAATGCACCCACCCAACCCCCACCGTCAAAAATTATGAAAATAATCTTTCGCCAGTGTTCATGTTCATATAAAGTAACGTCTGAATCGGTTAAATTAAAAAAAGAATATTTAGAAAAAAATAAAATGACTAAAAACTGAAAAGTAAAAAAGAAAAGAAAAAAACGTATAAATTGGTACAGAAAGCAAAATAAAACAGAAACAAGAAAAGAAAGAAAAACGTCTCATCATGGAAATATATTGATGGGGAGAGGTTGTATATGGCTTGCTATTTGCTTTCTCAATTCTCCTAAATAATTAAAATGGATTCGCCCGGTAGTTTTTTTTTTTGGCTAACCTTTGTGTGACAGGACGGATATATACATACAAATAAATATACATTGCTTTAGATTAGTAAGTAGAGAATGGTCGATAAATGCCTACACATAGGAAAGAAGTAGACACCTTGTTTGTCTACGTATAAATGTTTGGCGAAAATGAGCTTTCGAATCGCCCCGAACTCTGATCGGTCAATTTAATACATTCTTACCAACGTTTAATACCCGATACAAGCGTCACAGTCATACCCACCCATTTGGCATAATGGTTAAGATGTTCGCTAATGAACCGGGGTTACATCCTTGGTCGAGTCTTACCAAAGAGTAAAAAAAATGGTAATCGATGCCTCCTTGCTTAATACTCAGCAGTATAAATGTTTTTGTTTTTTTTGTTTTTGTAACGTAGTTAACTGCAAACAAGGCAGGCCGTCACTGTAGACGTAAGGGGCTACTGAGAAGAAAGAAAAGGGGAGAATGTTGGGGGGGTCAACCTAAACTGGGATCTGCGCAGCGAGATGTCTGTTTACATTAGTTTTAAATTTCTGCATGTCAGTACTGTCGGAGAAACAGGGGGCAGGGAAAGAGTTCCAGAGGCCAGCAGCACGAGGAAAGAAGCTATTTGAGTAGAAAGCTCTCCGGCATCTGGGGATCTCCACAGTGAATGGATGGGATTTAGTTGATTGTCGAGTTGGTCTAGAGAATTTACGTTGAGGGGGCACCAGAGTAGCCAATTAATCGGAGCATAATCCATTGAAGTATTTGTAAAACAAGCACAAGGATGCTATATTGCGGCGATGGGGCAGAGACTGGAGCTTGCTTTACAGTGAGGGACCTATTAGGTTGGCGACTCTTTTTTAAACCTTGTCAGGGAGGGAAAGAGTAGTAGATGATGCACTAGCCCAGATGTGGCAACAATACATGCATGGGCGGATGGCGTCTTTGTAGAGATAGAGGATAATGTCAGGTGTGAAGAATTTACTAGCACGGTAGAGGGAGCCAACCTTCTTTGCGGCAGCCTTGGCACACGGAAATGAGTTGCGCCCTCCCCTACATCTCTGTGTAGTTAAAAAAAGGTTGATCCATTTATTTATTATGAAAATTAGATATAGTTTTCTATATAAAAAAAACAACATTGTATACGATTACTTGGACACAAGTTTTTATTTTACCCATTGGGATGATAAAAGTGAGTGTTCATTCACGTCTTTGTCGTATTAGTACGTGAATTAACACAATAGATCCGATAAAATTCGAACTCGACACAGCTGATTCCAAAAGAACGCGATGTTATCTACTAAGGCAGTCACACACGCATATCTGTCCCTAATGATGCAGGATTAAACAGAACAGAAAGGGAAAATATTACGAAATACCAAGGTCTTATGTACGACATGAAAAGAAACTGGAATCTTAGGAAAATCTTCATCATACCAGTAATTATAGAAGCAACAGGACTAATGAAAAATAATTTCAAAAGCTGTCTAGCGAGTATACCCGGTGAACCGAGTGCAAGAGAAATACAAACAATTGCACTTAAAGGGACGGTTAGAATCTTAAAAAGATCTCTAGGCTGGAGTGTCTAGCATCCGGCAGGATGCCCTCTCTCCAGCAAAAACAGAAAGATAAGAAAAAGAAAAATAGTGTTTAAAGAGGCTGACACGTTAATTTTAGACTATAAGTAAAGATAGGGGAATTTAAGTGAAAGTAATTTCTGTTTAACAAAAACAAAAATTAAAATTAATGCCCATGATTTTTTTAAATCCACACAAAAACAAAGAGAACTATCCCATTTTAATGAATCTTTTTGTATTTATCAACATATAAAATTAAGTAAGTCGGATTTAGGGCTGGGGACTCGAATTACATAACAGCTTGCAGATCGATATTTGCTTCTGACTAGCGATGTCTTTCTTTTTATCTGTACATCATATTCTTTGCACGCTTATTCCGGCCAAGAAGATTGGTAAAATAAAGACATGTGATTACTCTGACTGTTCACAAAAAGGTAAACGAAATTGGCATTAATGAATCCTGGGCATTTCCAGGTAGCTACAGTTAGTCTCTCTCTATGTAAGTACATAAGGTTGTTATATATATATATATATATATATATATATATATATATATATATATATATATATATATATATATAAGAAGGAATAGGTAAAATAAATACCTTTTGAAGCATTAAGATGCGATATCAATTTTTTTTATAAAAAAGAAAAATAATAAATCGAAACCGATTTTTTTATATTTTTTTTTATTATAAACTAGCATTATTTTTTTTGTTAGTTTAAAGTGATACAGATATTTCGCCAAAACCTGGCATCCTCGGTGTGTAATATATCCAGATGTCATCGGATTTGTATTTTTTTCTCTCTCTTACCGGCTTGTTGTTGTTATTACAGCCGGGCCAAATGGGTTAGCTGTTGTTCCCCACTATCAAATATGAAAAACGTGAATGCAGCACGTGATTTGTATAAGTGTTTTAAAAAAAATTGATATCGCATCCTAATGCTTCAAAAGGTATTTATTTTACCTATTCCTTCTTAAATTTAACAATAGATGCATTTTTTTAAAAAATATGAACCTTAAAACACTTATATATATATATATATATATATATATGTGATTTTATGAAGGCTTACCAAAGCATTCCTTTCAAGACACCAATGATCACCATTAAAGATATTTTTTCTTACAAATACTATTTATTCAAATTAAATGTTTTTTCCTACACGTGTTTCACTACCAAGCAGTTACTTGCTTGGCAGATCATCAGGGAAATTAAATGTCTGGAATACTGGTTTCAACTGCCGACAAAACACAATGTGGCGTTGTAATAGTTGAGGTCACTTAAGAAGAGAAGAGGAATACAACGCCACATTGTGTTTTGTCGGCAGTTGAAACCAGTATTCCAGACATTTAATTTCCCTGATGATCTGCCAAGCAAGTAACTGCTTGGTAGTGAAACACGTGTAGGAAAAAACATTTAATTTGAATAAATAGTATTTGTAAGAAAAAATATCTTTAATGGTGATCATTGGTGTCTTGAAAGGAATGCTTTGGTAAGCCTTCATAAAATCACATATAAATGCTCTGTACTCTGTAATCGAGTATCATCGAGCTTGTTTTTTATTGGAACAACCCCGGTCTTCACTGAATGATCTATTTTATAAGTGAAAAATCTAAATCGATATATATATATATATATATATATATATATATATATATATATATATATATATATATATATATATGGGTTGGTGGGTTTGTATTTTGCTTTCTTCGTTAAATTTGACAAGCGGGCCGATACAGGATAAACACACACAACTTCCGCTCTATTAACATCGCTCAGAGAAGTAGGCACTTTTTATATCGCCTTCCATTCGGCGAAGAGTTGTCATATTTGGCTGAATCGCGGAAAAACTAAGTTTAATTATTTTGTCGCTCGGGTTGGAAGCTATGACCGGGTTTGCTGACTCAATTCAATCTTATTTTTGTTCAATTCGGATTTAACGGACTATCTAATGTACAACTTTGATTTGATTTGGGTTGCCCAGATCAAGACTTTGGAATTTTAAGTGAGTTTATTGAACTTTCTATATTATTTGATTTGATTTATTTATCGTTGTAATAATTAACATAAACATTGTATACTTTTCACTTCATCGATTGTTGACGCATTTCGCGACTGGATAACTTTGTCAGCTCTTTCAATTTCTCGAATTTGGACTGGTACTCGTCACCTGGATTAATCTTCAGTCAACCCTCTGGATGTCTTTCCTGATTATGTTTTTTCAAATTGTATGACTTGGATGGATTATATAGATTTAACAAAAAAAGTATGTTTTTGGGTTGATATATTTGATGTTATATATTTTTATGTATTTTTGTATATATTTTTATATATATTCAAAGTTAATTTTATTACCTGTAGTGGTATAACTGCGGTAATGGTCCTCTGAAGAGAAGAATTATCTTTGAAAACTCATGAGCTAAGGACTTTAAGATACTTTGCTTGAACTTTAAATTCTAATAAAATTTGATTGACACCTTATTTTATTACTTCATTGTATATATATATATATATATATATATATATATATATATATATATATCAGAAAGGAAGGATGAGAGTAATCCGACGTAATGGAAAATGAAAAAGGGAAAAAAATCAAGAGATATTTTTTATATATTCATCAACGTTTCGTCTTTATTGTAAGATTTCCTTATCCCCTTTAAATCCATGCCGCACCTCACCACGACAAAACCCTCAGCCCCCTCTCCTTATTCCCACTCTAAGACAAATTCACTAACACTCTCACCCCTCCTCTTTTTCACTGCTGCCTTAATGGTACCCACTCAAAGCTTTCCATGTTCATTTCACTCTCTGCCACTACTGACTTCTCGTGGCCTGGATCCTCGTCCAGCGCTCTTAGTAGCCACGGCTACTACTTTTCCTTATCAACTCATCATGTCAACCCAATATTTTGATGTACTTGCATGACATTTTTCTTATAATTATCATCCTGAGGAAGTCTTACAATAAAGACGAATATGAAACTAAAGTAAACTTTTAGTAGAAAGAACCTATAGTGAAATAGTAAAGGCTCAATATACGAGATAGAGCAATTATAAAGATATGTTTTCAAATGTTGAATTTTAGCTTTTTTATTGCAAACTTATCTATCTGTATAATACCTCTGATGATAAGATCTCGATCTTTGAAAAGCCTTGGCTTAAGGAAAGAATAATAAACATACTTTTATTACAGAATATACCTTGCATTGAACAATCGAAGTCAGATATAAATTGGGACATTCGTGCATGTTTATCACTCTTCGTCCATCTATCTACCTGTATATATATATATATATATATATATATATATGCACATGATACTCTCCAAAACTGATCAAAGGATCATTATGAATTTTGGAATATATGTTCTAGGTAATACGGTGAGTAAAATGGGCACATTTATTTTTTGTAGATATTAACATTTAGGGTGCATATATAGTAAGTTTATTTTGTAAAACGATCATTATGAATTTTAGAATATATATTCTCGACAACCCGGTAAGTAACATGGGCACATTATTTTCCTTGTAAATATTTGATTTAGAAGCTGAACCAACTACAACTAGCATCCGCCATCAGAAAACGTTTTAAATAATTTAGATACAAAAGAAATCTAATAGAAAAAAGAATTGCTCTGCATAAACTCTTGAGCTATATTTAGTAATCCATTTGTAAGAATATCGGTACACGCGCGTGGGCGTTAATAATATTATACTTGGGGTAAAATCCTAAACTATTTAACTTATTATGAATAATTGAATATGTATTCTAGACAAGAGCACATTATGTTTTCGTAGATTTACTATAAAGGGATGCAAACGAAACAGTACCATACACTCCAACGAAAGAAAAAAATATTAAAAACTAATGTATATTTATTGCTTACACACGTTTTCGGGCGTGCATTTTACTCGTTTATTAATTAATAAATGTCAATATTAAGTATCAAGTATTAATAATCATTCTAATTACATAATATCGCGTTTATCTAAAGGATTAAACACATCTTACTATACTCATAGTCGAAATTCAGTGACCACTATTACCAGATATAATTAAAAAATTAAGAATATGATACTAAAAAATCGGAAAATTTAAATCCAAAAAAATAAATCTCTTGGGAGCTTTACTCGCTGGCTTTATTTGTTTTTCCTTCACAATTTTAGAGTGTTATCTCTTTGTAAATATCGTCACTGAGTTTCGACTATGCGTATAATCAAACGTGTTTTGTTCTTAAAATGAAAGAAAGTAAAGTCATTTTAATGACTTAAAAATGTATGAGTTTTTTTACTAAAATAAATACTTTATATTAACATTATTTTATTAATAAGGTAAAGTGTACGTGTTTTCTACATTTGGGTTTCTTGTGTATACTAAAAATGAATAATCAGAAATTAGCACCAAACAACGATTAGCCAATGAAACAAAAATAACAATAGTAACAACAAATAAGCAGTAGCAACGCCAGGAAATAGCAACGAAAGAGAATTAACCAACAAACTACAGACAGACTTTAGGATTTCGTCACCGCTCTTATTAGTAAGGAACTACGTTACATTTACAAGGCATTAAGGAGCCCGAACGCCCTTCAACATATTATTTACCCGTCATTGGCTAGGTATTCTAGTTAGTATGAGAGCAGCCATTTTCTTTTTCCAGAAAATGATGCAAACTGTGATGTTTTAAACTGGACAAAAAATATCCGCTAAATTGAAATTTAGTCAAGTCAGGCGCCAGACTCGAGCATAAATTAATATTTTTCGCTAATTAATCAATAGTAGAAAAGAAAAATAAACGCGAATTTTGGTAAGATGCGGCCATTTAATTTACGCGTTTAGCGATGATAATGATATTTTTAACTTAAGCGTTGACAGACGTAAGTGCAATTTAAAATTTAAGTGTCACATACAAATGAAAATGGTATTTAAAACTTAAGCCTGACAGACCGTATGAAGTTATATTTCAAACTTATGCGTGAGAGACCGACGAAGATGCTGTTTCAAACTTAAGCGTATCAGACAACAAAAAACTATTTAAAACTTTACCATGAAAGACAAGCGAAAATGCTATTGTATACTTAACCATGACAGACACACGGAAATGTTATTTAAAACTTAAGCGTGACAGAAAAACAAAAATGCTATGTTATACTTAACCATGTCAGACAAACGAAAATGCTATTTTACTTAACTATGATAAACGAACGAAAATACTTTTTTTTTTACTTAACTATGACTAAACAGCAACAATTTTATGACAAACTTAAGCGCGACAGACAAGCGAAAATTCTATTTATATTTAACCATGACATATAAACGGAAATGTAATTTTATACTTAACCATGACAGACAAACGAACATGCTATTATATACTTTATTTTGACAGAGAAACGAAAATGCTATTTTATACTTAACCATGACAGAGAAACAGAAAATACCATTTTTACTCAACTATGACAGACGAACGATAATTGTATTACTAACTTAAGCGTGACAGACAAACGAAAATGCTATTTTATACTTAACTATGACAGAAAAACAAAAATGCTATTTTATACTTAACCATGACAGACAAACGAAAATGCTATTTTATACTTAACCATGACAGACAAACGAAAATGCTATTTTATACTTAACCATGACAGACAAACGAAAATGCTATTTTATACTTAACCATGACAGACAAACGAAAATGCTATTTTAGACTTAACCATGACAGAGAAACAAAAATGCTATTTTAGACTTAACCATGACAGACAAACGAAAATGCTATTTTATACTTAACCATTACAGACAAGCGAAAATGCTATTTTATACTTAACCATGACAGACAAACGAAAATGCTATTTTATACTTAACTATGACAGAAAAACAAAAATGCTATTTTATACTTAACCATGACAGACAAACGAAAATGCTATTTTATACTTAACCATGACAGACAAACGAAAATGCTATTTTATACTTAACTATGACAGACAAACGAAAATGCTATTTTATACTTAACCATGACAGACAAACAAAAATGCTATTTTAGACTTAACCATGACAGAGAAACAAAAATGCTATTTTAGACTTAACCATGACAGACAAACGAAAATGCTATTTTATACTTAACCATTACAGACAAGCGAAAATGCTATTTTATACTTTAATATGACAGACAAACGAAAATACAATTTTTAGTTAACTATGACAGACGAACGATAATTGTATTACTAACTTAAGCGTGACAGACAAACGAAAATGCTATTTCATACTTAACCATGGCAGACAAATGAAAATGCTATTTTGTAGTTTACTATGACAGACAAGCGAAAATGTTATTTAAAACTTAAACTTGACAGACAAACGAAAATGCTATTTAAAACTTAACTATGACAGATAAACGGAAATGCTATTTAAAACATTCCCATGACAGAGCTACAAATATATATATGCTAGAGTTAAGATCGACAGATAGACTAACAGATATAGCTTCTTTGCGAAGGCGCATCTAATAAAAACATTTAAATTAATTTAACAATTTGTTTGAAAAAAATATCGGAAAATGAAATTAATTAAATATGAATGTCTTTATTAAAGTACACACAAATATGCAAAATGAAATGTATGTTGGCAGATGGATCCTACACATTCCTGGCATAGCCAGTTGGTCAATACTCCTACCCTCCAAAAATTTCACACCTAACCACAACAAAATCTCCCCTCTGCAACCTCACCCATCTCACCCTTTCGACTACTTCTTTCACACTCTTACCCACCCACCCCGCCTACTTTCAAATTATCTTCATTTCTTCAAATCTTTTTCCAAAACTATGATACTACCTACATACCAAAGACACAGAGTTCCCCCCTTCACTCCTCTTTCCCCAGACCCTCAAAATCCATGCTACACCTCACCACGACAAAAACCTCAGCACCCCCTCCCCTCTCTCCCACCCGTAGACAAATTCACTAACACTCTCACCCTCCCCTGTTTCAGTCACAGCCGTCCACATTCATTTCACTCTCTGCCACT
>OY744548.1:25925492-25955492 GCA_963556195.1 Sepiola atlantica
TCAAAGTTAAGCGTGTGACAGACAAACAAACATGCTATTTCTAATTCTAGCGTGTGACAGACAAAAGAAAATGCTATATTCAAAGTTAAGCGTGTGACAGACAAACAAACATGATATTTCTAATTCTAGCGTGTGACAGACAAACGAAAATGCTATATTCAAAGTTAAGCGTGTGACAGACAAACAAACATGATATTTCTAATTCTAGCGTGTGACAGACAAACGAAAATGCTATATTCAAAGTTAAGCGTGTGACAGACAAACAAACATGATATTTCTAATTCTAGCGTGTGACAGACAAACGAAAATGCTATATTCAAAGTTAAGCGTGTGACAGACAAACAAACATGATATTTCTAATTCTAGCGTGTGACAGACAAACGAAAATGTTATATTCAAAGTTAAGCGTGTGACAGACAAACAAACATGATATTTCTAATTCTAGCGTGTGACAGACAAACGAAAATGCTATATTCAAAGTTAAGCGTGTGACAGACAAACAAACATGATATTTCTAATTCTAGCGTGTGACAGACAAACGAAAATGCTATTTTCAAAGTTAAGCGTGTGACAGACAAACAAACAGTATATTTCTAATTCTAGCGTGTGACAGACAAACGAAAATGCTATATTCAAAGTTAAGCGTGTGACAGACAAACAAACATGATATTTCTAATTCTAGCGTGTGACAGACAAACGAAAATGCTATATTCAAAGTTAAGCGTGTTTCAGACAAACAAACATGATATTTCTAATTCTAGCGCGTGACAGACCAACGAAAATGCTATTTCAAATGCAAGCATGTGACAGGCAAACAAAAATGCTATATTAAAATTAAACGTGTGACAGACAAACAAAAATGTATTTTAATTTTTTTATTTTACTTATATTCACTCTAAACAAGGCGCATTACACTGAGACGTAAGAAGCTACTGAAAATTAGAGGCAAGATTAATAACGGCATCCTAGATGGAGAGTTGTGTAACGAGATATTTGTTCACATTGCATTTAATTTTCTGCATGTGGGTACAGTCGGAGAAACAAGGAGCGGGGAGGGAATTTAAAATACAAGCAGGTCAAGGAAAAGGAGCTATTAGAGTATAAAAGCTTTAAAGCAACTGGAGACCTCTACAATTAAGGGGTGGGATTTTGCTGAATTACGATTTGGTCAAATTTAAGCATGAACACAAATCTTCTATATGTATCATTTACTGTTTCCTTTGTTTATTTTGACCATCGCGTGCACTCAGGAAAACACATCACACAAAATGGCAACTCGCTGGGAAGGTGCCACCCAGAGTATTCTCTTCTGCCGAGAAAGGGTACAGAATCGATTTTGAAATCTGGTGGCAGATAATCTCTTCTCTTCCCCGCAGCCTATTTCTCATAGAAGAGATGTTGCTAGTCTTTCTCTACTCTATCGTTATTTCCATGGTAGGTGTTTAACCGAGCTCCAATACCTGACTTCACCCCCCCCCCCTAGTAAAACATATACAGCAAAAAGAAGAACGTGTAGCGTCAACCATTGTACAGAACTTTCCTTTCTTCCTCCGTGTATTTAAAGCTAAACGGAACTATTACAAACAAGGTTTCTTTCTAAAAACTTCCCATTTGTGGAAGACAATACCGCAAGACTGCTTCCCAGCTGAGTACAACACGGTTGTTTTTAATGCCAATGTTAACAAATTCTTGTCACATCGTCTGCCTAAATAATCAAATTTTGATTATTCCACCCATCGTTTCCAAATCATCTCATGGTGTTGTTCATCGCCAACTGACAATCCCATTAACCCTTATCCTCGAGAGGCCTTTGGGCCTTGACTCCCTCTTTCTTGCCTCGCAATTTAAAGGAGCATGATCCCTACTTTTCTTTGTGACCCCTTTCTCACAGAAGAGACGGTGCTAGTCTTTCTCTACTCTATCCGTATTTCCATTTCGACAGAGCTTAAAGTTACCCCCCGGCTGCAAAACCTTCGAAGCAAAAACTCGTATTCTTACCAACACTGCAAAGAACTTTCCTTTCTGCCTCTATGTTGCAAAAATAAAACGAAACTTTTATGAAGAAAGTTTTTTTCCAGGAACCTTCCACCTGTGGAACACGTTACCGCATAAATATTTCATTACGGACTACAACATGTTGTTCAATGTCAACAAATATCTCTCATGTCGTCTCGTTAATTTATTCTTAGTTCTCAATCTTTTCATAGTACTGTTCCATCATCCAAGTGAATATTTTACTAACCCATATCCTCGAGTAACTTTTTGGCCTTAGTAAGTGGTGAACCATTAGTATTAAAATAAAATAAAAACCCAGCTGTTTCTTAATCATGACCCTGCTTCCATTTGTTTATTCCGATCCTCGTGTTAACCCAGTAAAATCTAACACACAAAATGGCGGCCACCACGTGGTGAAAAAGAGTATTGATTTACTCCTCTCCAGGAGTTAGGCACAAGGCCAGTTTTTATCTTACTCCCACAAGTAAGATGTGACCCAAGGTCGGGTCGGGAAAGTGGGGTTTAAAAATTGCCTGGGCAGCCCCGTCGGCATTCCCCGGTAGGGGCGCCTCAGGCAGTAAGCAATAAACTTACTCCTCTCCAAAGAGGGGAAGCGAAGCCTGGGAGGGTAGACCTCCTAGAACTGCACAGGGCAGACCCATAGACCGGCGTATATCAAGCCCCGAAGGCCAAGACAATACCAGTCTATGGGGTGCAGTAATCATCGGAACAGATACTACACTTTGATCCTAGCCAAAAGGCCAAGAACAAAAAGAGTAACCAACAGGTTGTCGCTAATAACATAAAAATACGATTATATAAAACGTTAGTAATTTGATTAAAAAAATAAAGCCATACAATGAAATTTTTTCATCTAAAATTTTTCGGCAATAGAACTCTTTATCAGAGAAAATTGGCATTGTTTCATCCTCGTTTTAAGCCATCTTTTTTGTTGTTATAGATACGCGGGCTGTTTCAAACGGTATCGGTACAATAGTTTTGCAGTCAACAACGATCGTGCATCGCAGCGCTAATATTAAGCAATTGGGGATTGTTCTTAATTTATAAAGTATTGATATTATTTTAAATTTCGAAAGATATTTTTGTGTTGCATTGTATGGTTTTTAATAGAGCTATTTTCGGTGTGGATAACTGGGTCTGTCACTGGCATGCTAATATGTCGGCTTTAGGTTCAATTAGTTTGTCTCTAAATTAGGTGAGTACCATGTTTTACAGTCCTCTCCCTTTTTGTTATTATGCGGCTTAATCATCTTTCGTTCATTTTAACCCCTTTACATCAAGTAGCTTCGCCTGGAGGGATTTCCATAAAAATACTCCCCAAATAAGCAAAAAATATTTGAATCTTTGTTAATTGATTAACCTTTTTTTAGTCTTGAAGATATTTTCCAACTTTTTTTAGGGTCAGTGGTTGGGGGGAGATAATCCGTGCCTTCTGATAATGACGGTTATTGGTAGACTTTCCATTGCATCCAGCTGTGATACCATCAATGGAAACTTTGGACTCACCTGTTTGTGAGTTGTATTCCTTCAGCATGACAGGTACAGCAAGTTTTGGGTGAGCGAAATCATTTTCATTTGAAAACAACACCGAAAAAAAAATTAAAAAAATACGGAAGCCTAGTAAATAATAAAAATAAAAAAAACTAGTTCAGACTTTAAAAAAATAATATTTTAACCAAAGATAAATGGATTTTCTCTCATCGCAGTCTTTATGAACTTGTGGAAAAGGATTTATTTCATAGTTTTTTTTAGCATAGTCTACCCCAAACAAGGCAGGCTGCCACTGTAGGTGTAAGGAGCTACTGAGAAAAAAGTGTGTGTGGGGGGGGGGGGATCAACCTAAATTAGGAGCTGCGCAGCGAGATGTCTGTTTACGTTAATTTTAAATTTATGCATGTCAGTAGCGTCAGGAAAGCAGGAAGCAGGGAGGGAGTTCCAGAGTCGAGCAGCACGAGAAAAGAAACTTTTGGAATAGAAAGCTCTACGGCATCTGTGGGCATACACTCTGTATAGATGGGATTTGGCAGTTTTGGGTGAACGAAATCATCTAAATTTGAAAACAACACCGAAAAAAAGAAGTAAAAGATACGGAAGCCTAGTAAATAATGAAAAAAAACTAGTTCAGACTTTTAAAAAAATAATAATATTTTAACCAAAGGTAAATGGGTTTTCCCTCGTCGCAGTCTTCATGAACTTGTGGAAAAGGATTTATTTCATATTAATTTACTATCGAGTTTAATTTAATTTTTGAGACTTTTGAAATTAAAGAAACCATACAACATTGCTTACCACGCTTTGAGAAAAATCAGCGCGATTTTTTTCTGGGATATTATTTTTATAGAGAAAAATTTGTATTTCTTAAAGTGTAAATAAAAATAGACTTCTTATAAAATCACATTGTGTAAATATTTATAGATTACATAATTACATCGTTACTAAATAGAATCTTTCATTTAATACATCTTTAAAAATAATATCTTTATTTGATACATCTCTATTTAATGCGTATTTAATGCACCTTTATTTAATAACATCTTTATTTTACATCTTTATTTAATAAAATCTTTATTTACATCTTTATTTAATAACATCTTTATTTTACATCTTTATTTAATAACATCTTTATTTTACATCTTTATTTAATAACATTTATTTTACATCTTTATTTAATAACATTTATTTTACATCTTTATTTAATAACATTTATTTTACATCTTTATTTAATAACATTTATTTTACATCTTTATTTAATAACATTTATTTTACATCTTTATTTAATAACATCTTTATTTTACATCTTTATTTAATAACATATTTATTTTACATCTTTATTTAATAACATCTTTATTTTACATCTTTATTTAATAACATCTTTATTTTACACCTTTATTTAATAACATCTTTAATTTACATCTTTATTTAATAACATCTTTATTTTACATCTTTATTTAATAACATCTTTATTTTACATCTTTATTTAATAACATCTTTATTTTACATCTTTATTTAATAACATCTTTATTTTACATCTTTATTTAATAACATCTTTATTTTACATCTTTATTTAATAACATCTTTATTTTACATCTTTATTTAATAACATATTTATTTTACATCTTTATTTAATAACATCTTTATTTTACATCTTTATTTAATAACATCTTTATTTTACATCTTTATTTAATAACATCTTTATTTTACATCTTTATTTAATAACATTTTTATTTTACATCTTTATTTAATAACATCTTTATTTTACATCTTTATTTAATAACATATTTATTTTACATCTTTATTTAATAAAATCTTTATTTTACATCTTTATTTAATAACATCTTTATTTTACATCTTCATTTAATAACATCTTTATTTTACATCTTTATTTAATAACATCTTTATTTTACATCTTTATTTAATAACATCTTTATTTTACATCTTTATTTAATAACATCTTTATTTTACATCTTTATTTAATAACATCTGTATTTTACATCTTTATTTAATAACATCTTTATTTTACATCTTTATTTAATAACATCTTTATTTTACATCTTTATTTAATAACATCTTTATTTTACATCTTTATTTAATAACATCTTTATTTTACATCTTTATTTAATAACATCTTTATTTTACATCTTTATTTAATAACATCTTTATTTTACATCTTTATTTAATAACATCTTTATTTTACATCTTTATTTAATAACATCTTTATTTTACATCTTTATTTAATAACATCTTTATTTTACATCTTTATTTAATAACATCTTTATTTTACATCTTTATTTAATGACATATTTATTTTACATCTTTATTTAATGACATATTTATTTTACATCTTTATTTAATGACATATTTATTTTACATCTTTATTTAATGACATATTTATTTTACATCTTTATTTAATGACATATTTATTTTATAAAATCTTTATGTAATTGTTAGGGCAACCTAACAAAACAGAACAGTTATTTCCCTTGGATCAAAAAGAAAGAGTTATCGCCCTTGGATAAAGAAGTCGTCTGCCATGACAGTTGATAAGTAAACAGAACGGCTCTTACGATCAGACTAAGCATCTCGCGTTCAGCGGTTTTCTACATTCTATTTAATCGGTGTTTTTGTTAAATAGATATGTTAAAGTTTCTACTTCGTCTTTTCTTCATTTTTGCGTTGTTATTAACCCGATAACAACGTGTAAACACCAGACGTAATATTGGCGACGGGAATAGTTTTTAGAACGCAAATTTACACTTTCAAAGATGGATTGCACCATAAAGCAATTAATGCAACAATAATTACGTTTGATGGAATTATTTTCAGTGAGATTCTCAACAACTGCAAGCACAGTCCACTCGAGTAAAGCAGATCCAAGTTAACTCAAGTACACTCGGTACAGTTAAATACTAAAACGGGCTGATGTTAGAGCAAACTAACAAAACAGAATAGTCATTTCTCTTGGATTAAAAAGAAAAGAGTTATCGCCCTTGTATAAAAGAAGTCGTCTGCCATGGCAGTTCAAAAGTAAACAGAACATCTCTCACGATCAGACTAAGCATCTTGCGTTCAGAGGTGTTCTACATTTTATTTCTTGGCCTTTTGGTCAAGATCAAAGTGTAGTATCTGTTCCGATGGATACTGCACCCCATAGACTTTTTAAAAATGATAAACAGATTTAAGGAAAGCAAGAAAAATTGCTGCGCCAAAAATTGGTGAAAAACTTTTGTTATTTTAACAGAACGGATATTCTGGAGTGCTAATTTAAAATGTAAGCGTGGCAGACCAAAATGAAGCTATTTTTAACTTAAGCGTGACAGACCAAACAAAATATAGGTGTGACAGACCAACCAACAAAAGACAGACCTTTTGTAAAAGATCTTTGCGTACCATAACGTACGGGGGCTTCTTCGATCACCACCGATTGTCCGTATTTTTTTTTTCGTTCATAGAAACGGCTGTTCGTCTCTCTGTAGTATTTGGTAAGTTTGTTTTTTATATAAAAATCGCTCCAGACAAGGTATGAAGCCATTTGATATAAAGAGCTAACATAGAACGAAAGATAATTATCGCAATAACAGAAGATACCTATTTGTCCTTAGTCTTAAAAAGATCAAGGCAATAGATAGGAGGAAAACAGTCATCAGGAAGAGAGTTCCAAAAGCCTGCAATTCTTGGAAAGAAGCTACTGGAATAGAGAGCTGTATTACAATGAGGTATCAAAACAGATGATTGGTTGAAACCACTAGGCCAACTAATAAAACGAGGTAGAACAAAAGAAGCAGGGAATAGATCAGACAATTTTGAAGAACACATGAAATAATAATATTTATAGAAAAAACTGAGACTAGCAACATAATGTATGTGAGAGAGAGGTAAAGATAAAGAGAGAGAGAGAAAAGGTGCAGAGAAAAAGGGTGGAGCCAATCAAATTACAGATACATTTCACCTTATCAAGAACATGGGACAAAGATTCACTAGCCCAAATATCAAAACAGTAATCCACACATGGTCTGATAGTAGACTTGTAGAGATACAGAATAACATAGAAATTGCCTAAAGCGTGAGAAGGAGCGACAGAGAGAACCGACTTCATGAGCAGCAGAATGTTATAGTTTTAGTTTTAAATGTGGTCGTAGTGGTAATGGGGCAGTTGTAGAGATGTTGATTTTTTCTTTTCTTTCTCTTAGTGGCTGAAATCCTGGAATCAATTTAAAAGAAAAACAAATTACACCATTAACTGCTCTGGGATATGATTCGCTTCTTGTAGTAATTTGCAGCAAGTGCATGAAGATGAATTGCATCTTCTCTTTCAAACTCCAGTAGAGTGGAACGGGGTTTAAAACCTGTTCGAGTCACTTCGCCGTCTTATTCCCTGAGGCAGGAACTCTCTAAATGTTATGCCACATACTTCTTTCCATAACACATCTACCAGCACACGTCATCCTATATTAACACTTTTAACTTCTAATGGAATTTTCCACTTTCTTGCTTGATTTTAACCTCACGTGAAAATTTCCGATTTAAACCTTTTCTTATATTCGGACGTATCTAAAATGCGATGAATCCATTGAATTTGGGATTTAGTGTGACAGACAGACGAAAATGCTATTTCAAACTTGAGCATCATCGGCCAACTGACCAAAGAATGAGCACCAAGGGTTTCTGTGTATTCATATATGTTTTTCTATTTTATATGTGTTCTTTGTATTTCATTTTTTTTTACTTTTCACATTTTCCGGTGATTTGCCAATCACTCCACTATTGACAAAGGAAACTCTACATTGCAGATCTGATCAGTCCAGCCCATGGTAGTCTACTATAAGGTATTTTACCGGGAAAATATTTTAGATAGTTTATATTTATATGCGTTTTTGGTATTCATCTTTTAATGTATAATAAGTGTATTTGTGCTTGGTATTTTAACATGTATATGTGCTATTCACTTATTTAGTATTTGATAAAAGTTCTTGGTGTACGTATATATGTGTTTTATAGTTTATATGTGTTCTATGCATTAATATGTATACTATTAAAAGGTTATAGTATTTTTTTAGTTTGTTCGTACGCAAATATAAAACATGTGATTGGTTGACAAAAAGGGATAGGCAGAGTACACATTACTAAGGCAGTAGTTTTAAGATGTCATACTTTTAAGATGTCATACTTTTAAGATGTCATACTTTTAAAATGTCATACTTTTAAGATTTCATACTTTTAAAATGTCATACTTTTAAGATGTCATACTTTTAGATGTCATACTTTTAAAATGTCGTACTTTTAAGATATCATACTTTTAAAATGTCATACTTTTAAGATGTTATACTTTTAAAATGTCATACTTTTAAGATGTCATCCTTTTAAGGATGATTTCTTAAAAGCATGAGCAATCCGGCAGACTTATGTGTTGAAGCATGTCCGTCCGTCCGTGTAAGGAAATTAACATAATATAATTACATAAAAAACATTACATAATATTTAAAAGAAATCTGTATGACCTTTTTAATCATCAGCAAACAGTAGACATAAAAGGTATAAAATATAAAAATACAAAAGACAAAATTGCTCTCCACTCTGTGTGTCTCTCTATTTTTAACTCCTTGCTCTCCTTTTCTGGTTCATCTCCTTAATCTTCCATTGTTATTAATGTTCTCATATAGCTGTCTATTTTGACGTATTACTTTGCTTTGATGTTATATAAAACTGAAAATAAAACAGTACAGTACCTGTGCATATATATATATATATATATATATATATATATATATATATATATATATATATATATATATATATATATATATATATATATATATATATACGGTGTTGCAGAAAAATCCGACACTTTACAAAAAAAAACGAAATGTACAATGAGATGCTGAGAAGATCGCCAGTAGACACCCTACATCTTCCGGCGAATTATTTTTCTATTACACATTATTTCTAATGTATTTTTTAAATAAGGTGAGGTTTTCGTCCAGATAGGAGTTTTTTGCCGTAAATGAGACACAATATCAGAAATACTATTTCAGACGTAACTGATACAGAATGAAAGAAATAGTTTTTAAAACGCAACTGTTACAGAATGTCAGAAATACTATTTAAAAAGTAACTGTTACAGAATGTCAGAAATGCTGTTTTAGATTTAACTGTTACAGAATGTCAGAAATACTATTTTAGATTTTACTGTTACAGAATGTCAGAAATACTATTTTCGACGTAACTGTGACAGGATGTGAGAAATACTATTTCAGACGAAACTGATACAGAATGTCAGAAATACTATTTAAAACGCAACTGTTATAGAATGTCAGAAATACTATTTTAGATGTAACTCTTACAGAATTTTAGAAATACTATTTCAGACGTAACTGATATAGAATGTCAGAAATGGTATTTCAGAGGTAATGTGACAAAATGTCAGAAATACTATTTCAGACGTAACTGATACAGAATGTCAGAAATACTATTTCCCCCGTAACTGTTACAGAATGTAAGAAATGCTATTTCACACGTAACTGTTCAAGAATGTCAGAAATACTATTTAAAACGGAACTGCTACAGAATGTAATAAATACTATTTTAAACGTAACTGTTACAGAATTTAGAAATACTATTTCAGACGTAACTGTTACAGAATGTCAGAAATACTATTTCAGACGTAAATGTGACAGAATGTCAGAAATACTATTTCAGACGTAAATGTGACAGAATGTCAGAAATAGTATTTCAGACGTAAATGTGACAGAATGTCAGAAATAGTATTTCAGAAGTAAATGTGACAGAATGTCAGAAATACTATTTCAGGCGTAAATGTGACAGAATGTAAAGCATACTATTTAAGACGTAAATGTGACACAACATCAAAAATACTATTTTAAACGTAACTGTGACAGAATGTCAAAAATACTATTTCAGACGTAACTGATACAGAATGTCAGAAATACTATTTCAGACGTAACTGATACAGAATGTCAAAAATACTATTTCAGACGTAACTGATACAGAATGTCAGAAATACTATTTCCCCCGTAACTATTACAGAATGTCAGAAATTCTACTTCAGACGTAACTGTTACAAAATATCAGAAATACTATTTTAGATGTAACTGTGACAGAATGTGAGAAATACTATTTCAGACGTAACTGATATAGAATGTCAGAAATGGTATTTCGGACGGTAATGTGACAGAATGTCAGAAATACTATTTCAGACGCAACTGTGACAGAATGTCAGAATGGTATTTCAAACGTAACTGTGACAGAATGTCAGAAATGCTATTTCAAACGTAAGATAGATTGATATGATATTATAAACTTAAACATGACTTGCCGACTGAGGGATAAGAATTATCCTAAGATACTCATAGGACACCGTAAAAATTTCTACGATACTTTCTACAAAACTTTAATCTAGATTCGTGGACGCACATAAAACTTCGCTATAAATGTCAATTTTAATGTCAGTTTAAATGGCAAATATTATCTGGAATCAACAGACAAAGGAGATTCTTTTTCGTTTCTCCAAGCAATGAATTCGTTTCGCTGTTCTTATTTGTTTTCCTTTTGTAGATGCCTCCCCGCATCTATACGACAATCTTTGTTTCGTGAGCCAGTTAAAAATAGCATTTTCGTCGCCAAATGAACAAATTGAATCTCGGGATGATCCCTTCTTTTCTATTTTCTTTCTGGGCCGCACCTTCAAATACGCGCAATTGTGCGTCACCCGAGGCCAACGACGCCATTAAAAGACTTTATATTCTAACAAAGAAAAGAGATTATTCCGGCCCACGCAACATGGGTTTTGTTGACACGGTGAAAGTGCTAGATAGCCGCCGGGAGATTAGAATTGGCCTTCTTGAGACGAGTATCTACAGTTCGTGCTTTAAGCATAGCAGAACAAAGAATATGACATTTTCTTTTTAAATAAAACTTTAAAACTCATGAGCCAATCAGCATAAAAGTGCAGATTTTAAAAGATGTCACAATCGGCACACCGATTTTCATGAAGCATACTCTCAGTTAGGGTCTTTGTCTACTTGTGTGCTGTCTAGACATGCTTACGGTTAAGATAAGGGTTCAGCTGTACAAAATGCAGCATAAATGCCACTGTAGAACGCATCGAGGAATCGTAGACAGGTATCTGTTTGCGTTAATGTGTAGGCATAAATCTATAAAGAACGATCTTTTTATACAAATACTTAATGACATTAATGGATTTCATAGTCTTGAGTAAGTAATAAAGCTCATTTTGTTGCACCCGGCAATCCGTCTGTTGTTTGTAGGGGCGGGTGGCGAAGATATTTTGGCTGGTTTCTTCTACAAAAGATATGTTGCAACTTTATTTTTTACTTTTATTCCTCTCAAACAAGGTATATTTTCACTACTATGCAAGGGGCTACAAATTTATAGGGGGCATCCTAAATGTGGCACTGTGCAGTAAGATATATATTCACATTACATTGAAATGTCTGCATTTGAGTAAAGACAGGAAAACAGGGAGCAGAGAAGGAATTCCAAAGTTAAACGGTCTGAAGAAAGGAGCTGTTAGAATAGACAATTTTCCGGCATCTGGCGACCTTTAGAGTGAAGGGGGTGGGATTTTGCTACTGTTCTGGTTGGTCCGGGGTGTTTACTTGAGGGTGTACATGTGCAGTAAGTTCGTCGGAGCACACTCTCTTTTTTATTTTACTTCTGTGTAGGTTATCAGAAATCAAGGACTCCTATCTGAGGATAACGTTTGAATTCTATATGAGATACATAATTATCCGAGCATTCAATCAAGAGTTTATTCCACCTCTCAAACGTTGAGTTGGTAAAGCAGTGAAGAACATCAATTTTCATCCCTCCAGTTGACCACTAAACTATTTGATACTTTACCGTTATTGTGGAATTTCCTTAGTCTTGCCGGATTCCAAGACCAGAATTAATCTAGTCTGGTGGAGTATCCAGCTAAGTGTTGTTACTTGAGGTTACATCACTAGGAGAAGGGGCACCATTCCTCGTATGAGCCAGTCTATAGCCGTGTTGCGAAAATCTTATTTGGGCTTCGAACACTTCGAATTTTGTATATTTGGGCAGAGCTTACTTGTAGGCTAGAAGTATTTTCATGTCAGGTTGTCCTGACAAACCCCTGTTCAGATAGACCTTAGATACTCGATAACAGTGTCTATCAGAGATTCAAATATGTGAGTTTTAAAAGAAGAATTCTGTTAAAATGCGATCAGTAAACTTGACAGGAATATGGTGTCTCTTTATTTCATTTTAGTTCAGTGAATTGTAAGATATCAAGGTGCCCCCTTCTCTGGCTAACACTTGATTTATTTATGAGTTGCGTTCATATCCAAGGGTTTTTTAGGGGTTTCTGTTTTTTCATCCTGGTAGTTTCTGATTTTTCCGCTTAGACCTATTATAAGAGCGAACACATTTCTGTACTTTATGCTCTCTCAAGCGACAAACAGTGCAATTGAAAGAGCATCAGTGTAATGATGAGGCAAGAATTGTGCAATCCCAAAACACAGTGGCAAGGAGAAATTTACCAAAAACGAAAGTAAGCAATGCTCGGATAAGTATCGAAGAACAGCAGTTTGCCGCAGTTTTACATTTCCTAGACTTGTTGCTCAACTATAGATTAAGAGTTTTGTGAACCTTATTATTTCACACGTAGCTACGAGAGAGAAAGGGTGATAAATCCTCCCCTTTACTTGACGTAACTTCTAAACTTATGGCAGCTGATATTCACAAACATAAGACTGATCAGGTTCAACGTGTTAAATATTGGGCGAGTATAATTTTGTTAGTTGAGTATAACAGTAAATCGAGTCAGCTTAGTGTACTCGAATGTAAGCCTACCTCCTGTGTGCTAAAGCCGAATGTGATGCCGTATAGCCCAAAGATAGAGAATGAGGGGAGAGAAGTCGTAAGTTCGCTTGTAATCACACATATGTGAAATGAGAGTGTTTGTGATGTCCGGATAAAGTATGATTAAGCCGTAATTATCGACTTCTCTCTGTGTCTTCCCCGTCGCCCCACTGGCCAGTGGTTTGGAACAAAAACAAAACTAATAAACGACTTATTGTCTTGAACCGTTGTCTCGTATTAGTCCTTATTTTAGAGGTGTGAACGAACTTGTTACGGGCGGCGGCGTCGCTCGGGCAAAATCACAACAAGGAAAAAACTGGCAGTAAAGTATGTTATTAACGTTCATGTGTTTTAATTTATTGTTCCTTGTGAAACATTAAACCTCAACTAAGAAGGGAGGAATTTATAAAAAAAAAAATATGGCTGAAGTTGTCGCAAGCAATCTGAAAATTTAACCGGAAATAATCAATAAAGTATAGGCTAGATCGATTGGTATGCTTGCTTGCGTGCCAATATACAGTCTCTATCTCTCTATTTTGTTGTTGATAATTAAACGGGCGGAGTGGAGACTGCAGTCATTTAAAAATAATCAATGAAAGACAATTATGTTTCTTTATAAAAGAGTGTTTTTGAGAAAAAATAACAATAATGAGGTCCTGGTAAAATCTGGTAGTAAACCCGAAGTGTATATGATGAGTGTGGCCGATTGAAGCCGGTATATCTTCGTCGTGATCGTGATGGCCGGTTGTTCAGATCCTTTTGTGTAGTGGTTAAGGCTAAACTGCTTAAGAAGCTGAAATATAAATATCATTGAAATGAAAGTTTTTCGTCTCTTTTCGTTTGTTTCAGCATGCCGTTGTCAGATCACCAGCTCGGTTGAATAAAGCCAAGCTAGCGTTTCGTAGTCTAGAGCAGCTATGCCGGCTTCACCGTTGGGTGGTCGGTATTTAAGGCATAACTCGATGACGTGGTCGACTGTCTATTCAGGGTGACCACAGTCGTAGACAGCCAAATCCCTGAGTCCCCATCCTTCCATGTCGCGGCGAAACGTCTGATATTTGTCCTGAGGCGGTTGAGCATTGTCCACTGCCGGAGAGGGAGTTCCATGTTCGGTAGTTCGTCCGGCGCCTTCACGAATTTGTACAACATTGATTGATCTACTGTATGCAATTTCTCCGTCCAGCGATGTTTGAGCCAGGTTCGTTTTGTGACGTCACCGGGTGTTGAAACCAGGAACTGGTGGGCATGCTCGGCTAATCGGGGTCATGACTTCAGGCGAGCTCATGGAGGGGTCTCTGTGACGAGCTTGTTTTGAGGCATGTCTGTCCGTCCGTCCGGATTTTTCTCCGCAACCATCCATTGAATTTCTCTTAAATTTTGCATAAAGTTGTAACTTTGGTCAGGTTAGAAAGTGCCATTCTCCGATTTTTGAAAAATCATCTGGTTAGCCCCCCAGAGGGTTAAAATGCCCCGAAATGGGAAAAAAATGACATTTTTTGCCCCATAACTTTTCATCCATCCATTCAATTTCTCTGAAACTTGGCCAAAATGTGGAGGCAATTGTTCCTAATAGAAAATAAGTATTGCTGACCTTGGAAAAAATCTGGTTCGCGCCCCCAGGGGGTCGAAAGCCCCCAAAATGGCCAAAAAATGACCCTTTTCTCCCATAACGTTTGATCCATCCATTCAATTTTTCTGAAACTTGGCCAAAATGTAGAGGCAATTGTTCTGGATATAAAATGAGCATCCTTGACCTCAGAAAATTTCTAGTTCGCGCCCCCAGGGGGTCAAAGGGGGTCAAAAATTCCCCAAATTGCCCAAATTTATTGCATTTTACACTCACCACATCGAGTCACATACGGAGGGGGGCACTCACGCGTGGCTTGTTATTTAATTACTGTTTTAATTACCAGTGTATGGTTAGTGTTGTTTTGCTATTTTCTTTTAAATTACCGATTGTTGTTTAGTGTAATTTTCCCATTTTCCTTTAAATTACCGATGGTTGATTAGTGTTCTTTTATTTATTTCATTTCAAATTAAGTGTTTGATTAGTGTTATTTGGTTCTTATGTTTTTTGATTACCAGGTGTAAGCGAGTGATATTTCATTATTTTCTGTTATATTACCAGCGGTATATTAATGTTATTTCGATATTTTCTTTCAAGTTATCATTGTTTAATTTGTGTTATTTTTATTTATTTATTAATTGTTGGTTATCGTTATTTTATTATCTTTTATCTTACCAGTGGTATCTTAATGTTATTTTATTATCTTATTTTAAATAACCGGCGGTTAGTTAGTGCTATTTAATTATTTACTTTCGAATTACTAATGGTTAGTCTTATTTAGTAATTTTCTTTTAAATTACCATTTGCTGGTAAGTCTTATTTGATTATATTCGTTTATATTAGCAGTCCTATATTAGTGTGTGTTTGTTATTTCCTTTTGAATACCAGTGGTTACTTTATTTTCGTGATATTCTTCTTAATTACAAATGCTCAGTTAATGTTATTTCATTATTTTCTTTTAATTTTTAATTTGGTTAGTCTGTTTTATGTACTTAGTTTCTATTAAATTCCCAGTGCTTGGTTAGTGGTAGTTGGTTATTTTCTTATTAATTACCAGTGGTATATTAGAGTAGTAGTAGCTTCTTTTTTTAATTACCAGTAAGTTATTGGTATTTGATTATTTAGTGTTATTTTTATTATTTTATTTACAACTACCAGTTGTTATGGTTATTTTTTTATATTCTTTTGAATTACCAGCGGTTATTTAGTGTTACTTGATTATTATTTTCTTTGAAATTATCAGTATTTTGTTAGTGTTATTCGATTAATTTCTTTTTAAATACCAGCGAGTGGTTAGTGTTATTTGCTTACTTTCCTTTAAAATACATGTGGTTTGTAAGCGTTATTTATAATTTATTTTTAATTATCAGTGGTTGATTAGTGTTATTTGATTATTTTCTTTTAATTACCAGTGGTTGGTTAGTGTAATTTGGTTATTTTCTTTTTAATTAGCAGTGGCTGGTTAGTGTAATTTTGTTATTTTCTTATTAATTAGCAGTAGTTAGTGTTATTTGGTTATTTTCTTTTTAATTAGTAGTAGCTGCTTAGTGTAATTTGGTTATTTTCTTTTTAATTAGCAATGGCTGCTTAGTGCAATTTTGTTATTTTCTTATTAATTAGCAGTAGTTAGTGTTATTTGGTTATTTTTTTTTTAATTAGTAGTAGCTGCTTAGTGTAATTTGGTTATTTTCTTTTTAATTAGCAGTGGCTGATTAGTGTAATTTTGTTATTTTCTTATTAATTAGCAGTGGTTTGTTAGTGTTATTTGTTTTTGTTTTTTTAATTATCAGTAGTTGATTAATGTTATTTGTTTATTTTCTTTTTAATTCGCAATGGTTCGTTAATGTTATTTTTATCTCTTTTAATTACCAGTAGTTGATTAGTGTTATTTGGTTATTTTCTTTTTAATTATCAGTGGTTGGTTAGTGTTATTTTGTTTTTTGGTTTTAATTAGCAGTGGTTGGTCAATGTTATATTTTTTCGGTTTTAATTATCAGTAGTTGGTTAGTGTTTTGGGTTTTTTAATTATCAGTGGTTTGTTAGTGTTATTTGGTTATTTTCTTTTTAATTAACAGTGGTTGGTTAGTGTTAGTTTGTTTTTTGTTTTTAATTAGCAGTAGTTGGTCAATGTTATTTTTTTTTCGTTTTTAATTATCAGTGGTTTCTTAGTGTTAGTTGGTTATTATTTTTTAATTATTAGTGGTTGGTTAGTGTTATTTGGTTATTTTCTTTTTAATTAGCAGTGGTGTGTTAGTGTTATTTGTTTTTGTTGTTGTTTTAATTATCAGTGATTAGCTAATGTTATTTTGTTATTTTATTTTTAATTATCAGCGGTTGGTTAATGTTATTTGGTTATTTTCTTATTAATTAGCAGTTGTTGGTTTATGTTATTTTGTTATTTTCTTATTAATTAGCAGTTGTTGGTTAATGTTATTTTGTTATTTTCTTTTTAATTAGCAGTGCTTGGTTAGTGTTATTTATTATTTTTCTTTTTAATTAGCAGTGGATCGTTAGTGTCATTTTGTTTTGTTTTTCCTTTTTTAAATACTAACGGTTGGTTAGTGTTATTAAGTTATTTCAATTCGTTTCCGTAGTCTCGAGTTTTTTTTTAAATATACCATCTCTTTTTATTACTGGCATTGTTTGTATGGCGTAAATCCTTTCTATTATGTAAATGTTTATTTCTTTTTCCTTTTTTTCAGGATTTTTCCTAGTTCTCTTATAATTATTAGTATTATCGATGTTTATATATTCCATAAAACTTTCATAATTCTATGTATTTACTTTGTTTTTCTGTCACTTTCAGCCTCACCCTGTAGGCGTCTAGGACGGCAGACCATTTCTTTTGGCAGTTTATTTCCTTTGTTTTCACTATCATCATGTCTGGTTTTCTGGCTTCGGTAAATCTATATGTAGATAAGTATAACTATTAGTTCTGTTACTACCATCTCTATTACTATTAATATTTGTATTATTCGGACTATAATGTTCAACTTGGTTGTTATTTGCACAACATTTCGACCGCTGAAACATTCGAGCTTCTTCAGGTTCGTCTTTTCGAATTTGGTAAAATTTTAGTCGGACACGGTAACCTATACGGAATTTCAAATTGAACTATTTATGTAATCCACGGTGGTAGATTGTTCTCGTTCCGTCACCCATGACAGAGAATAAGTGTTAACTACTTTATGTTATTCTTAATTTTCGCCTATAGTTAGGATGTAACCTCCCCCCGAGGACTGTCACAAAGAACTGATTGATAACACAATTTAACACATGTTTTGTTTATTTGTATTTTTACATGTTTTATGTGTATTTTTTGCTACTGAATTCATAAATTCATAAAAACATCCTGAATTACCAGGAATAGGATATTTATTTACTCCTCGCGGAGTTAGGCACAAGGCCAGTTTTATCTTACTCCCACAAGTAAGATGTGACCCAAGATCGGGTCGAGCAAGTGGGGTTTGAAAAGCCAGCGCTCGAGAGGTGAGCACTCTGGCCATTTAAAAATTGCCTGGGCAGCCCCGTCGGCATTCCCCGGTAGGGGCGCCTCAGACAGTAAGCAATAAACTTACTCCTCCCCAAAGAGGGGAGGTGAAGCCTGGGAGGGTGGACCTCCTAGAACTGCACAGGACAGGCGTGCAGTATCCATCGGAACAGATACTACACTTTGATCTTAGCCAAAAGGCAAAGTAACGACCTCTATATACTTCTTGCTTGCTTTTATCTCTGAACCCCATAGAATGCGAGAGCTAGATAGTCCTTCGAAGTCTTCTTCTTTGCTTGTATTTTTTGCACTACTCTTATTTCACACTATTACTACAACTACTACTACTATTATTTTTATTTACTGTGTTTAAATGATTTTCCTCTACTCGTTGAATGACATGACCTGCTTCGTCTTCTTTGTTCTAAGTCGATATTTTTCGAATCAATAACGACTTTCTCATAATCGGGAAAACAAAGAATGTGTTGTCACACTCAAGATGTTTTAATTTAACACTTGTAAGAAACCCATAACTTTTTGAAATGAATTCGTCATGCGACAAATCCCAGACGATTGGAAGCGTAGATGCAATTTTGGATTTTAATCCGAGCAGTTATCCAACCGTTACTGAGCTTAAAATCAATTCTCTCGACTTTCTTGGATAAAATTAATTTTTAAACTCAGCAACGAACCCGTTTTTATGCCGATGCTATAGCTATAAAATTGTTGTTTTGTTTTCAATATACATGATTACATAATTTACTATGTTTCGGAATTTTTAGATGAGGGTTGATAATATGTAGAATTTGGTATATTCGGACTACTGTCCCCCAAGGACCCTTGGCGCAATCGATACAGTACAAAGTAAAATTGAGTTCTAAGTGACAGTCATTGAAGGTTCAATCCTCAGTGTGGGCGATACGAAGAATTACGAATTACTGAAGACTTCTTCCCAGTCATGGCAGATGGAACGAGATCATGCTACCACCGTGGATTTAATAAAGGGTTACGTTCAAAATTCCGTCCAGATTCCCGAGTTCGACAAGGTACACCTGAAGAAGGTTGGAGGTTACATCGGCCGAAACGTTGTGATAAAAACACCCAAGATGAGAACAGTAGTCCGAATTTTCCAAATTCTACATAATTTACTATTTGTTGCATAAGTTTGAATTAGGATTTACATCGATAAAATCATTTTTTAGATAAGTTCACATACCTCCTATACAGATGAGTTCTATTGTTCTGTCGATCATGTGTCGTTTTTATATACTAATGCGGACTAATCACGTTGACACACCGGTTCCTGTTAAAAAGTTAAGTAACTGTGAGCCTGGTCAGTACTAAAATGGGTGACAAGTTGGGAATAGGAGGGGCTGCATGTACTCTCCAAATATCTCAGCATTGTTTCCAGTCGTTCTTAATTTATTGCAACTGGATTCAGGTAGTGTCAATTCAGAAGGGTTGTGGTTGTGCAACCCTTGCTTCACAATTACACGCGCAGCCACCCTTACATGGGGTATCCATTGTTTCTCAAGACTGAACGCATGCCATGAGGATGAATGCGTCAAAACTTATCATAGCTAAAAGCCACTCGAGGATGAGGGTTAATGAGATTAGCTTGTCAGTTGAATAATGACGAATATTATGTTGTATCAGAGAATTATGATCTAACGTTTTTCAACCGACAATGGTTTTGTTACTGTTCGGTCCTGGGAGATCCACCTTCCCAGGCATTGCCTTCTCTCTGAGAAAAGAGTTAGTTTATTACTAATCGTCCTAAGCACCTATTCAGAGAAATGCCGACTAGGTGACTGAGGTAAGTTTGTAAGACAGAGTACGCTTATCCTGCTGCGCTGGCTTCTCAAACCCACACTTGACCTTGTGTCGAACTTCGTGGCAAGGAGATAAATAATATAATGACGAATATTATGAGAGGATTGAAAATGATGAATGGAATGGACAAAATTTGATGACTTATGGGGACGGTTTATAACAAGTATATATTGATTTGAAAAAGACTAAGCTGTAGGGTGCAGGGAAGCAATCCGTGGAAATGTGTTCCACGTATAGAGAACATTTTGGAAAGAAACTCTCTTCCTGGAGATTCCGTTTGGGGTAAGGGATACGGTGGGAGAAAGAAAAGTATTTTACAGTTGTAGTAAGAAGTTGAGTTCTTGCTGTGAATTTCTTACAAGGAAGAATCAGATATTGAATCTCAATCGAGCACCTTCCATGGCAATTACGCTACAGTAGCGTGAGAATATGTTTTATCGCTTAATGTGCAGATTCAATGGACAATTTTAAAAATAAATATTTAAATATTTTCTACATACGTGTATGTTTCATCTTTCCGGAATCATCAGTGTACAAATAACTATTCACGCCAGTCGCATGATGATTCGAACCCCGGAACAAAAGTGATATTGAACTCCAATTTCGAGCGCACTAAGCAATGAGGTTAACGTAAATGGCTACAAACGTGATAAGAAATATACCTTATATATCAAGAGAAGCGGACAGATTTAGTCGACCGTCATAACAGTGTTCAACGCTAACGAACATGCATTATAGTTGTTCACGGCTTCTATTCTTACTCATTAAAGCACACAGCTGAGAAGAAGCTACAAATAATTATTTTAATAACAAATATTTAAATATTATCTACATACGTATACGTTTCATCCTTGCGGAATCATCAGTTTAGAAATTACCATTCACGCAAGTCGGACGATTTGAACCCCTGAACGAGAGTCATATTTAAATCCAATATATATTTATATTTAGTTTCATACATCCCAAACAAAGCAATTGCCACGGAGACATAAGGAGTTACTGTGAATTAGGGGCCATACCTACCTACACGGACATCCTAAGTGGAGAAGTATACAGCGAGATTTTTTATAATATTACATTTAAACTTCTGCCTGTTGGTACAGTCAATGAAAGTGGGGGCAGGGAGGGAATTCCAAAGGCTAACAGTTCGAAGAAAGAAGCTATTAGAGTAGAAAGCTCTCCGGTTCTAGAGTGAAGGAGTATGATTTTGCTGCTTGTCGAATTTGTCGGGGGTATTTAGCTCGGGAGGGGATCAGTGCAGCAAGTTCATTGGAGCACATTCCATTGAAGTAATTGTAAAACAAGCACAGGAATAGAACATTACGGCGATGGGACAGAGGATGGAGCTTGGTAGATTGTGTGGGACCTCTTTTTTGGACCCTACCTAAGAGGGTGAGGCTAGTGGTTGGTGCACCAGCCTATATGTGACAACAGTACTCCATGCATGGGCGAATGGTAGCTTTTTAGAGATATAGGAAACTTTCTGGAAAGCCTTTTCGAAAAACGTCACTTTTCGTGACCGAACGTTGCTTATAATTTTTCAATCTATTTTTGGATCCGGAATCCCTAAATGGCCTATTCCCTTTTCTGTTTACCCTGACTCTTCTCCCTCTTCTAGATAATCTTCACTCTTTCCCTCTTTCTGTCTATTCCCGTAGCCTAAGCCAAATTATTGGCTGTCTCTTAGGTGACATCATACGTGACATCATTGAGGATATTCACATAAAATCAACACGCTGTGCTCATATTACACCCCTTTTCTAACTTGTGGTTTGCGGTATGCCAGAAAGGATAATTAGACCATCTTTTCTCCTAACTCACCTCTTGTCTCCCGTCTGTATCTCTTCATTGCGTTCTTTGTATAAATTTGAAAACTTTTCTGTTTTTAATTAAAGTTCTTCTACCAACTGTTTATTTTCAATAATTATTTCTTCTTTTTTAATTACTTTTATATTAATTAATTTCTGTTTAATAATTTATAAATTTCTAGTTTTATTTATTTTAATTTTAATCATCATCTAGTCATGGTAGCGTCACGAATTTCTCTGACTATCTCACGGCATCTCGCTCTATCCTTCATCGCACCAGGTGAGTCTTGATATTGTGCATTGTGATTTTTTCTGTTAATTGCTTAATCTAAGATCTGTGCGATCTCCCCACTGAACTACATCCCTGTTTGACATCCATAAAAGAGGGCGCGGACGATTTCATCACTAGTCCTCGAAGAGTGACCAGCAAACCTGGTTCTTCTCTCTCTGATCAGGGCTGAGATCCAAGGAAGATATCTCTAGAGTTGCTCTTTCATGAGGTAATACTTTCAGGAGATGTTAAGAGCAGCTCTTAGCATTCTGGTGTACACATCGTCATTTGTTTTCTCCAACCTTTTGGAAAAATCTCACGCGCTACTTCTATATACAAGAACTGATGTAACAATGGCTTCAAAAAAGGCACGTTCTATAGCCACTATATATATATATATATATATATATATATATATATATATATATAAATATATATATATATATATATATATATATATATATATATATATATGTAAAAATAAAAATGGAATAAAGGATAAGCAAATCAACAACTAGCAAAAATAAACTACAAAAAAAACATATTGAATAGTTCTACCAAAATATTTCAATTGTTAAAATACAATCATCATCAGTTTTCAAATTTATACAAAGAACGCAATTTGGAAAAAAAACAGTAGAAAGGGAGAAAGAAAGAAAGAAATGTTAAAAAAGAAAAAGAAAGAAAAAAAATCAGCATTGCGTTATTTGTATAAATTTGAAAACTTTTCTGTTTTTAATTAAAGTTCTGCTACCAACTGATGATGATTGTATTTTAACAATTGAAATATTTTGGTAGAACTATTTAATATGTGTTTTTGAGTTTATTTTTGCTAGTTTTTGATTTGCTTATCCTTTATTCCATTTTTATTTTTACATTTTGTCTGAAACACTGCTTTTTATTCCTCATATATATATATATATATATATATATATATCATAATAAATATTTATCATTTGTGATTCTTATCCACATACACATGATTTTCATTATTTTCTAGGAATCACCAGTGTGGAGGATGACTGTTTTGCCTATCGCACGATTTGAACCTCAGATCTAAGTCATCTTTTAACGCTTTTAATCTTAACTCCTATATCGATGTGGCCTACCCAACAGCCACGAGAAAGAAGAGAACTAAAGTCTATTCATATCTTCACCAGCGGACATATCTAGCAGACTGCCATAACAGTATTCAACCATCAGGCTAGTCGTCGCATTACGCATTACTTTTGCAGCTAGTTTTTACTTCCTTTAAACGGTCCAATATTGTGATAAATATTTATTTTTTAATTTTTATCCACATACACATGTGTTTCATTCTTTCACTTTTTTTCGGTCGCACGATGACTTCGTTCTCAATCATCTCGAGAGACAATGGACAACCCCTGGAAAGCCTTATCGATAAACCTTACTTTCCATGGCCGGGCGTTACTTAAAGTTCAGTGTTTTGGTAGAAATACAACAATATAGAAAGTAGTGTAGAATAATAATGCCATATCGAATAAAGTATAGTGTTGGAGAAGCTGTATTTAATACCATAATATCACAGAAATTTTGTACATAGTGCTAACAATTCATGAATTAAAAAAATCCGACAAAGTCGAACGGTGCAAAATTTACAGTCAATTAATAAATCTTCTATTTAATGTAATATATAGGTAAATTAATAGTGAATACATTTATAAATGTAATGAAATAACCAGAAACATAATACGTTATATAATGAAATAACCCAAAACAAACAATAAATGTTAATTAATGAAATAACAAAAAACATTACTTAATGAAATAACAAAAAACAAAAAACGTTACTTAATGAAATAACCAGAAACAAAAAACGTTACTTAATGAAATAACCAGAAACAAAAAAAAAATTACCTAAGGAAATAGCCAGAAACAAAAAACGTTACTTAGTGAAATAACCAGAAACAAAAAACGTTACTTAATGAAATAACCAGAAACAAAAAAAACATTACCTAATAAAATAACCAGAAACAAACAAAAACGTTACTTAGTGAAATAACCAGAAACAAAAGACGGTACTTAATGAAATAAACAAAAACAAAAAACATTACTTAATGAAATAACCAGAAACAAAATAACATTACTTAGTGAAATAACCAGAAACAAAAAACATTACTTAATGAAATAACCAGAAACAAAAAAGTTACTTAATGAAATAACCAGAAACAAAAAAACATTACCTAATGAAATAACCAGAAACAAAAAACGTTACTTAGTGAAATAACCAGAAACAAAAAACGTTACTTAATGAAATAACCAGAAACAAAAAACGTTACTTAATGAAATAACCAAAAACAAAAAACATTACTTAATGAAATAACCAGAAACAAAAAACATTACTAAATGAAATAACCAGAAACAAAAAACATTACTTAGTGAAATAACCAGAAACAAAAAACATTACTTAATGAAATAACCAGAAACAAAAAAGTTACTTAATGAAATAACCAGAAACAAAAACACATTACCTAATGAAATAACCAGAAACAAAAAACGGTACTTAATGAAATAGCCAGAAACAAAAAACGTTACTTAATGAAATAACCAGAAACAAAAAACATTACTTAATGAAATAACCAGAAACAAAAATGTAGCTGAAAGCTTGTTTTGTTTGTTTCAATTAAATTGTTTTCAGAGTTATTCTTTTTACGGTAATTTTGGTTAAAGGGTTATAATAATAATCAGCCGATTTCTTTTGGGTTCGCACCGGTGTGAAAGTGCTGACGTCACATCCGGCCACTATTGACCTGTACACTTCTTCGATATTACCGTCTAGCCTACTTTTATATTATATACCTTTGTTCAAGTTACTTACAAGACCTGAAATAACCCGCCATTTCAAGTCTACGGTTTGCGCTGAGATTCGAAACCTGACCACTAGTATAGTAGTTAGCAATCTTAACCGTACGACATCGCATTCTCCACAAAAGTATGACATATAATATATATTTTTATATTTGTTTGCATTAGCGGTGGTCGAAATGGGCCAATTCTTATTACGAAGAATAATTCTTTACGAAAAAATGAAAACCGTTTCTTTCCTTACTAGCAAGCTCACCTATGTAGGGAGCAAATGCAGTCATTCATAGATAACTGTTTCGTCGTATCACAATTGTTCATTGTATATAGATTATGTGAATGTTTCAAGCTAAGATTCGAAACCCGACCGTTTCGTTAGCAGTGAAGACATTTTACCATTACGTTATTAACGTTATGACGCTTGCCACGGAAGTGAGGGAAATTACAATAATTATATTTTTGTTTACCTTAATGATTGCTTAGAGAGCTCAATAATTTTACGAAAAGCAACACTTTACGCTAAGTGAAAACCGTTATTTATAATTATCAGATGATTACATTCGAGCATGAAAAATGAAAAAAAAACCGTACTACATTATGTAATACTAGCAACAATGTGCTATATCCGGTCGCATTTTTTCTGAATTTGCTAATGAACAGTCTATTGCAATAATTTCTTGTTGACGTACGTTACCCCCCCCCCCAAAAAAAAAGGAGGAGGTAATGCTTAGGAGGATGGTATTATGACGAACGAACATATACTACGCCCCCCTAAAAAAAGAGGAAATAATGCCAGAGTGTGGTATCATAACAACAGAACATATACTACACTACACTCTGAAAGGAGGAGGTAATGCCTCGGAGGATGAAATAAATAAAATGAATGGCTGCTACGTTACAGGTTGTTCTGTGCGTCAGTCGATCAGTCACCTGAAAGTTTCAAATAGCACTTTCATTTCTACCATCACCATCCTTAGAAACAATACAAAAAAAAATATCAAAATCAAATCAAATAGCAATTCATACTGTCCGTTTAAAATACTTCATTTGGGGGGGGGGGTTTCATTCACAAGAAACAAAACCGCTCTAACTTCTAAACGCATACCATACAAAATCAAAGCGAAAATCTATAACGCATATGCTCGCGAGAAGATGTGACACAGGGTCGAAATGCGGGCATTAAAAAGCCAAAGCGCAGAGGTGTTGTACCCTCTGGCCGACAAAAAATGCCTGAGAAGCCCCGTCGACATTGCCCGGTACGGGCGTCTAAGGCAATTAACAGTAAGGCAACCCCCTTTTTAAAGTGAGAAGATAAAGACATTTTTGAAAAAGAATCAGTTCCCTTTTTGCCTTTCCGCCAGGTTTTAGGGATTAAAATCATTGGTCGCCATTTATGCGATTCGCTCCATGTGTGATAAATGATTTTCAAAAATTTAAATATAAATTTATTTTTATGTCGACAGTTTAACACGAGTTCCTGTGCAATGGTTTTTCACAAGATAACAAAATAGCAGCAATACATTGATAAATTTCCCAGAGGAGACTAATGATCATTGCCAGTGAGAAATCAATGGTTGGCGGCTATTGCGATACCGCAAGGTCATTTGCGATAGTGATCGAAAAGAGGTGGAAAGTACTAGAAATCTAGAGAGGCTTGTTGTCACTCAGACTCCAAGGAACACCACCGGTTGTTGTTGGTCAGCAATCACTGACGATGACTTGTGTGATAACTCCTAGTGAGTACAAATGATGATGACGACGACGACGACGACGACGACGACGACGACGACGACGACGACGACGACGACGATGACGACGACGATGATGATGATGATGATGATGATGATGATGATGATAAAAAAAAAGAGCTGGAGAAATACATAAACCAGAACACAGAAAGACTGATCACCGCAGCAAGAGATACCGTCCCAACGAACAACGCAGGAAGCATCGAAACTGGACACAAACAGACAAGAAAAGAAAAATGGGAAAAAACAACTACATGGACGCTTCATAAGACTCACAAGAGAAGAAACCAACGCAAATAGCTGGGCATGGCTAAGAAAAGGAAACTTGAACAGAGAAACAGAATCTTTACTGATAGCTGCACAGAACAATGCGATTAGGACAAACTACATTAAAGCTAAAATAGATAAAACCCAGGAAAACAATAAATGCAGACTGTGTGGACAAAGAGACGAAACAGTAAATCATATAATAAGGGAATGTAGCAAACTTGCTCAAAAAGAATACAAAAACAGACATGATTGTGTTGGGAAAGTAATACACAGGGAACTGTGCAAACAATTGAATTTCGAATATGCAGACAAATGGTACAAACATAAACCAGAAACAGTACTGGAAAACGAAAAACAAAATCCTCTGGGATATGGATATACAAACAAATAAACTCATACAAGTAAGGAGACCTGATGTTATTATAATAGACAAAAAGGAAAAATCTTGTAAAATCGTAGACTTCGCCGTTCGAGCAGACAACAGAGTGAAGACTAAAGACACGGAAAAACGAAGTAAATACACAGAACTAGCCAGAGAACTATAAGGAATATGGTGCATGAAGAAAGTTAGTATAATACCAATAATCGTAGGAGCACTAGGAACAATCAAAAAAAAAACTGGAGAAAAAACTGGGAGAAATTGGAATCAAAGGGACTATCGAAACCATACAATGGACGGCAATGATCAAAACAGCTGAAATCTTAAGGAAAATCCTTGAATGCGGAAACTACAACACATAAGCTACAAAGGCTAACCAGTCATAAGGAATTTACAACGGAGAAAACAAAACCACACGAAGAACACCACAACAAGAGCCAAGGAACAAAAACTGCAAGAAACAGCACTTCATAATCTCCCCCCCCCCTCCCAATAAATTACACCGGCCTCAGCTATCACTACACAAAAATGAACCAAAGAAACAGAAATTATAAGAAACACTATAAGCTCCTGTCTCTGCCCCCCCCAAAAAAGAATTAAAAATTATTTTTTTTATTTTTAAATAAGAAAAGAGAAAAGGAAAAAATAAGGAATTGAAAGTCACAAATTTTTAATAAATTTTTAAATTAAACTTTTCTTTTTTTTTAAATTAATTTAAAGAAATATTATTTTATTTATTTTTTTAACTGGTGCCGCCCTAGGCTAACACCAGACAACATATTTGTAGAGGGTCGAGGAGGATGAGAAGACCGAGGAGGGACATCACAAGCCAGACCTCCACTGGAACAGTGCAGAGAATACTGAGACCTTGGGGAGGCTTATTGCCACCCAAATCCCAGAGAAGACCAATTGTCCTTACCAGCGAGAAATCAATGGTAAGAGACTGTTGCGATACCGCATCGTAATCGAAAAGAGGTGAAGAATACTGGAAGTCTGGAGAGACTTGTTGTCACTCAGACTCCAGGAAATACCACTGGTTATTGTCGGTGAGCAATCACTTACAATGATCTGTGTGAGAACTCCTAGTGAGTACAAATAATAATAAGCGGCCCCGGAACAACAATGTTTCATAAGGAAACTGAAAATGACGGACTTTGTCGACGTTAACCGAAATTAAAAACAAGGTATTGAACCCACTGCGGAGTTAATACTAAGGAGGGGGTGTTATGGTAATTTACTCACGCACAAATGAACTCTCCCAGCTATAAATAGCAGCAGGTACTGCTCTTAGGGAAAGTCAATATTACAGCAGACATCCCTGACTGTCGGACCGAGCAGTCTCGCTGGTAACCATCTCAGTTGTATATGTTATCTACTACTGTTTCTATTTACTTACCTCCCTACGATGGCAAAATTAGACACATGTTCGGGTTTTAATGTGGGGAAAATCCAGTTCCTTGAAAAGGGACACTCTGGATTGGAACAAAAATTTTAAAAAGGCCTTGGTCTAGAAGGACTTTATTCACTGACAAAGGACAGGAGAGAGTATTGATTTACTCCTCTCCCACAAGTAAGATGCGACCCAAGGTCGGGAAAGTGGGGTTTGAAAAGCCAGCGCCCGAGAGGTGAGCACTCTGGCCATTAAAAAATGTCTGGGCAGCCCCTTCGGAATTCTCCGGTAGGGGCGCCTCAGGCAGTAAGCAATAAACTTACTCCTCCCCAAAGAGGAGAGGTGAAGCCTGGGAGCGAGGATCTCGTAGAACTTCACAGGACAGGCCCATAGACCGGCGTAAATCAAGCCCTGAAGGCCAAGGCAATACCAGTCTATGGGGTGCAGTATCAATCGGAACAGATACTACACTTTGATCTTAGCCAAAAGGCCAAGCGGAAGGACAGGAGAGAGTATTTATTTACTCCTCTCCAGGAGTTAGGCACAAGGCCAGTTTTTATCCTACTCCCACAAGTAAGATGTGACTCAAGGTCGGGTCGGGAAAGTGGGGTTTGAAAAGCCAGCGCTCGAGAGGTGAGCACTCTGGCCATTTAAAAATTGCCTGGGCAGCCCCGTCGGCATTCCCCGGTAGGGGCGCCTCAGACAGTAAGCAATAAACTTACTCCTCTCCAAAGAGGGGAGGCAAAGCCTGGGAGGGTGGACCTCCTCGAACTGCACAGGAAAGACCCATACACCGGCGTAAATCGAGCCCCAAAGGCCAAGATAATACCAGTCTATGGGGTGCAGTATCCATCGGACCAGATACTACACTTTGATCTTAGCCAAAACGCTAAGGGAGTTGGTGCTACTGTTTTTTATTAATATATTTGTTTCTTCAATTCCTTTCTTGTGTCTTTATTTCTGTCCCCCTTACAAGCCCACAACAACTTGAATAGATGTAATAAATATTTTTCTTTGGTGCGTATGTTTTGTAGATTTTTTTAGTAC